>CM042043.1:2500-1202500 GCA_023525975.1 Smallanthus sonchifolius | reverse complement strand
CCCGGCCCCCCCCCGATAGGAAAAAAAAATCCCGGCCCCCCCCCGGGTTTTTATTGAAGCTTCGCCACTGCCGGTTTGGTCAACGAAAAGTCAAAACCGGTTTGGACCCAAACCGGTTCGGGTTAAACCGGTTTCAGAGAGGGAAATATGTAAACCGGTCAAACCGGTTCGGGTAGGTTTTAAACCGGTTTGCCCCTTAAACCGGTTTAAACCGGTTTTTATTAAAAAAAAAAATCAAATAAATTTTATGTTTTTAATATAAAATCCAAAATAAAATATAACAAAATTAAAACATAAAGTTCAACGTTTATTAATATTTGGATAGTTCGGAAATTAAAAAACATAACAAGATAAAATTGTAAAACATTACAAAAAGTATAACAAATATAAAACATTAAGTTCAACGTTTTATTTTTTGGAATATTGATTGATTATTCTTGTGCGTTGTCTTCGGAACTAGAGCTTCGTAGCCTTGCATCTTCGGCTAGTTCTTCATCCGTGACTGGTTCGGATATTCCAAGATCAACCTCGTTGTTGTGTATGACTTCTTCGGCTTGAATTTCATCTTCGAGAGAAGTTTGGTCTTGTATCATATCCATCGCATCCAAATGGTCCTTCAAACAAATGCACATTTCCATCGCTAGGGGTGTGAGTCTAGTCCTTCGTATCGATAATACCCTGCCACTAAAAGAAAACGCAGATTCCGAAGCTACCGTGGAAGCTTGGACGGTTAGTACATCACGGGCCATGGCGGAAAGAATCGGAAACGAAGCTTCGTTTTGTTTCCACCATGCCAAAATATCAAACTCCTCAAAAACGGTAGGAGGCATAAACGCTAAAAAGTTTGTGCCAACATACCTTCCGAGTTCGCTACTCGGGGTGGTACCTCGAGCACGTTTACTAAATTCATTTAACATTTCGTTATATAAATTCAAGTTAACATCTCTCGAGCTACCACTTGATGATGTACCCATTGTATCATGTGGAGTCAGAGTTGTACCATATTTATGTAAATAAACATCAAATAAATCTTGTAAACATTTGTTAAAATATGTTTTTGTGCCTTGTGCAAAATGGATGTCTTCGCTATCCAAATTCAAAGCGTAAGTAATTCTATCAATCAAGGTTTCAACCCCGTAAACATTTATGGTAGGGTTTAACGCGGCGGCGCAAGTTATAACGGGAGGGATTTCTTTAAAATATTTCACTAATTTTTCTTTCATCGGTTCTATCATTTTTGTAAAAAGATCGCTTTTATTTTCAAGCTCAGACAACTTGTTAGCCATTAAATATATTTATTTTAGTGTTAATGGACTTGTGGGATAATAAACACCGGATAAAAAAGTTGTGGCGGTTTTGAAAACTTCAAGCAATTCGGTTACGTCTTTTAAAATGTTCCAATTTGTAGACGGAAAGTTTTGAATTTTACGACGAGGTTTTGAGGAAAGCATATCATGAAATATTTCTAAAGTTTCTCTTTGTCGTAAAGCGCTATAAAACATAATATAAGTCGAGTTCCATCTTGTCTCGACGTCCCAATTCGGGCCTAAGCAAAGATTATTCGTATCACGACAAAATTTAATATAATCATGGTATCTTTTTCTGTTACTAAAAATATCTTTAAGCATTTGTCGAAAACTATATGTTAAGTTTGAAACCTCTTCAATTGCAAGCCCGGCTTGCACCGCCAAGTTAATGATGTGTGCGACACATCGACTATGGAAAAAAAACGCCGTTGCAAACGGGTTTATATTTAATTTTTAGTTTTTGAACCACATTTGTATTATTAGATGCATTATCAAAAGACATTGAAAAAAGTTTATTTTGTAATTTAAATTCGTTAATAACACCATCCAATATATAAAATAAATTTTCGATCTCGAGGTTGGAGTGTCTCTTGAATCATCTTTGTCAAGCGCGGATTGTCAAAGTGGTTGAACGGCAATCCTTCTTGAATCACTAACCTCGCCATTCGATCTCGAACAATATTTGGATCAAAGTTCCAAATTCCTCCTTCGCTTGTCATCGAGGCTTGACCTTCACTTGGAATTCCCTTCAATGACGGGCAAGATTTTTCCATATGCGTTTTCAAAGTAGTGTTTGAATCTTTCCCCAAAAACGCACCACACAACTTGCAACGAGCACGTTCCTTTCCGTTTGACAACAAACATAAATCGTAATTGCACCAGATTGCCGGATTTCTCGTTGTTACTAGAATTTGCACAACGGTAACTTCGTTTGAGGAACCACTAACACCAAAACTTTCCATGTTTTTTTTTTTGAGTTTAGAGAGAGTTTAGAGAGCGTTTTTGAGCGGTTAAAGAGCGGTTTTAGAGATTAGAGAGTGTAAAGAGAAGTGTGATCAACCCTAAACACCCCCCACCTATTTATAGTGTTTTATGGGTCCAAAAAACTCCAAAAAAACGGCCAAAATCGACCCCAACGGCTAGAACTCGCCCAACGGTTCAAACCGGTTTGAAAACCGGTTTCCTAACCCGGTTTAGCGAAAACCGGTCCCAACCCGATTTTTTTTCAGAAATCCTCAAACCGGTTTGAAACCGGCGGTTTTTGGGCAACCCGAACCGGTTTGGTCCAAACCGGTTTAACCCAAACCGGTTTGCCGGTTTGAACCGGGTTAAAAAAAAAAACCGGTTTTTTTGTGCACCACTACTGCCAATGATAGCTCAAGCCCATATCCAACTTCATTTGCTCCGGGCCAAGCCCACATGAGATACACAAAAATAAATGGATTATTAAATTGATAATGAAAATGAAATAAAAATAGAAATAGACATATGTAAACTATTTATATTTCATATTTTAAGAGTTTTTGTTAAGGTTGGTTTGTATGTAGAATTAGATGTGCACATATCGGTTTTTCAAATCGAACCGGTTTGGTCAACAAAAGTCAAACCATTTTGGTTTTAAACCGGTTCAGTTTGAAACCGATTTGAGAGGGGGAGTTTGGACGATTTGAAACTCGTTTTTGAGAAGGTTTTGACCAGACCTGTTCGGTTAAACCAATTTCAGCTTAGGTTTGAAACCGGTTTAACAATCGGTTCGGGTCGGTTTGAGATCCCAAACCGGTTTTTTTTGTGCACCTCTGTGTAGAATTCCTCTACTATTTAGAAAGGAAAGTAAAGGGTTTCTACTTTTTAGCCAAGTGGTATCAAGGTGTGATGTTTTTTTAGCTGGTTAAAGATTCCAGTCTCATGATGAACAAATGTTAGATTTAAGACTATAATCAACATGTGCGTGAGTTAGCCGTTTAAAAATACTAGAAGGGAGTCACGGGTAATATTGTGTTGTATCAATAAAAACTAAAAAGACTGCAACTCATTGGACTTATTTGGTATGCTTTTGGGTTTAATAGAAAACCTTACTGAAATCAAGTACTCAACTTTTAGCCCAATTCTAACAATTTGCAGGGAATAATCGCTAAATGCCTAAATCTATTGAGCAATTAAACTATTAAGGACTTATTTACAGGCCTACAATACAATCTCTCTAATCCTAACTATATATGAAGACAGCATATTACTTCAACTAAAATCTCCTAAAACAACATGATTATATATGCAGGTGATTTTAGTTTTATCAACTATTGTAGTGGCGGACTGACTTTAAATAAAATTTAAATGAAAACGTAAATGCAATGTTAAAAATAACGTTAGGACATGGGCCAATAAGGAAATGTAGATGCAAATATGCAATGTTAGTTACTATGTTTTTTTAGCTTTAAAACAATTTAAGAAAATAAATTAACAAATGAACGCTTTTGTGATTGCTAAACTATATTTTCAATACATACATAATCTATACTATATAATAAATAAAGGTTTCTCAATGTCACGTGTCGTCTCCACATTCATTCTTAGAAAAATTTTCCCGCCTCTCTTTCTTATTAAATACATTTCCATATTTTGACTAATAATATATTTTTAAACAAATTATTAATTATACATTAAATTTTACATATTTTTTTATTTTGTTTGCTATTGTTACTATATGTATTACATTTTTTCGTCTATAAAATATATATAAAAATTTAAAAATTTTATGTATTAATATTTTTTCACCATGTGTATTACGCATGTTCTAAACTAATCTATACTATATAATAAATAAAGGTTTTTAGTGCCACTTGTCACCTCCATATTCATTCTCATCATTTTTTTCCCGTCTCTCTCTCTTATTTAATGCACTTCTATCTTTAAATAATAATATATATTTAAAGAAAATATTAATTACACTAATAAAAATATTTATTTTAAATTATCCCTTCTTATAAGAAACTTTAAAATTTAATTATGTAACTTTTATTTCAATCAAATAGTAATTGAAAGTCAAATTACATTAAATAGTAATTAATGTATTTTCGAAACCCAATTATATATTAATTTTTACATATTTTGAGTTTGTTTATATCCGTAGTATATGTAATATATTTTTACACCTGTCAAATATATACATAAAAATTTAAAAATTTTAAATATTGATATTGTTCACCCCGTGTGTAGACACGGGATCTAAACTAGTTTATACTAATAAATAAAGGTTTAAGCTGGACACTTGTCACTTTCTTATGCCTCCTCACATTGATTTTCCCGACTCTCTCTCTTAATAAATGCGCATCTATCTTATTAAATAATAATGATATTATAAATATATTATTAAAGAAGAATATTAATTATATTAAATAAGAATATATAATAGGAAATCAAAATATAACTAATTGAAGAAAAAAAAACTAATTTGTTATATACACACATATTTTCACCTGATATATCTCGAGACGATCATAATAGTCTGACAAATTATTACGTATTTACAAGTTTATAAGTTTTATATTTTTTAATATACAATCTCGTGTAATACACGGGATTCTAACCTAGTCTCTTATAAACGGTGGTAGCTAACACGGATTTAATGTTCACTAACGTCGTCCTTACACCCGACGGAACTTTATGGTAGAAAAAAACATATTTTATCATATTTCAAATACTTTCACTATAACAGGTTTCTTATAAACTTTATTTAATTTATATAAACTTTATTTATTTTTTTACAAGTAAATGACTAAATCAGTCCATACATATGCCCTTGGTTATTTGTATTCCAGTTTGTATACATTTCACAAACTCCCCGTGCTAGCATTTTAGTTCATTTACAACAAGTGTAGTTAAACAAACTTATTCAATAAAACATAATAAATCTATCACTTGGTAACTTATACACGATTTTTATAAAAGTAAAAATATAAAATAAAATCTATTTTTGATGTGTGGTCCGTTTCAAAAAAACTAATATTCAATCATGTGCAAACCATCTCTTTTGCAAATATCTTCTTGATTACCTAGCATGAGGGAATACACATATCGTAAACATCCAATGCATGCACAATACACCAAATCAAATACGTAAATAATATAGGAATGTGGAATTCGTGTATGTCTGGACTCTCTGATAATCACGTAAGATCGCTTCAGGTTAAATTATTTTCGTGGTATTCACTGATATTCAATCGGATAAGAATTCAAGAATGAATATGTGAAATTGTTGGGGATTTTCACATATATGACACTGACCAAAAAACTTTTATATAGGGGTAAAACGGTGCAATGATTCGTCATCACGGTTGTTGGCTGAAAGCTGTCACAACCGTCAACCGTTTGAAAATTAACTAGTGTTTCAGTTTACTCCGGATGACTAACTTTTAGCAGTTTCCCACTTCCAAATCAATTTTTAATGCATAACAAAACATGAAAAATAACTTTTAACCTCAGCCAGGGGTGTTGCCCCTTGGACCCTGCTAACTAGGGGCGCTACCCCCGGACCCCCATTGTTTGATGGAATTCGCCCCCTGAAACAATAAGGTATCTATAGCACAGGAAATCATATGATCGTCCAACAATTGTGCACTCTACACTTTTCAATTTGCTTGATGTTTCATTATAACTTCTCATTTGATAATTAAGTAAAACCAAATTACACATAATAGCTAGATAACACAAAACCACTTACAAATAATCGGTCCCACTTAATTGATCATAACCTCTTCATAGTTTGATTTTCAACATGTACCTAACTTATCAATCTATATGACCAATTAATGGTCCCAAAACAGTTTGGGATGTATTCGAGACCATTCAAAAATCATTATTTATCGATTAGCATAACTAATTTATGAATTTCACAATTTGATCAATTTTAGTTAAAATCGTTATTTTCACCCGGTGATAATCTCAACGTTCACTTTTGTTGTCAATGGAAGTCAAAGTAACATAATCATTATACGTTTGTCACTCGATTTCGTTTGTACGCTTCTTCATTTCATTTAAAATAATCATTTTGAACGAAAATAAGTGTAAATCAATGATAATTATGATACATGGACTGTCATTGATAGCAAAACTGAAAGTTGGGATTATCACCAGTCAAACTGTTAATTTTGATTATTATAAACCAATAAGTTATAGTTTGAATTATTAAAAACCAATTTACCTTAGTTTTATTAAAAACTTCTAACTCGTTATGTGGTTTTTCAAACATCAATTGCTCAAAATCACTTGTTGGATCATTTTGGCCCAATTTCAACCAATTTTATCAATATGCAATTAGATCATTTTGGCCCAATTTCAACCAATTTCATCACTATGCTATGCATATGCAATTATTTTGCTATGTTACCAAGTTAAACATTTCTAGAACGCTTTAAATATCATTTATAACCTTTATAGAATGTTTTAAATATCATTTATAACATTTATAGCTATTAAAAGTTCAAAATCCGATATATAAGTAAAAAAACTTTTATTTTTTTTAACGTCAAATCTACTCTACTGCTAATCCTAAATTACACCAAATAATTCAACTCAATGTCTAAGTTTGAACCCCGGACCTCTAATATAAGAGGCAAAAGCTTTTATCAAGTGGGCTAGTCCCACGTTAAAAAAAATTATTACTTGATTTAAAATATCATATATATATGCACAAAAACGAGAAAACATTTTACAATCGAATCACCTTGGAAGTAGAATTAACAAGAAAACGATTAGGGTAAAGAAACACCAATGTGAATTACCATTGGAATTCCACCCAACAACTAAACATAACAAAACAATGTAAAAATGTTAATATTCTCAATCTGTTACCTTTTTATTATTTCAAAACATAATATTTAAAGTTCATAATTTTAAACTTTAGGGTGTTACAATAGTCGTTAGAAGATGATTAGATGAACGGAGTTCATGTCAATTTTGGGTGAAGGAGGTGGTTGAGCGATAAGGATGAAGATGGCTAATGGCGGTGGCCGAAGATGGCTATGGCGATGAGTCAATGACGACGACATTGGGTGTTTTTGACTAGTAGTGAGATAATATGAGGTGGTGTTTATTTAGTTTAACAATGTGTTGATTAGATTCAACAACACCAACAACATGTATATTTTAATATATAAATTTAAAAAGAAATCTAATACATTAAAAGAGGTTTTGAAGTTTACTAATATAATAATAATAATAATAATAATAATAATAATAATTTATATAAAGCTCAATATATGTTAACCCTAAAATCTAAAACATATCTAGTCCTATGAAGGACCAAAGGTATCATTACCTAATACTTGATATACCACCTTGTGCAATTTTCTTTAAAAAACCTCCATTAATATAATAATAAGTAAACTTAAGATTCAAATAAGAAGCCATTGCCTATTTGAAGAACCAGCATCCATTCCAAGCAATCTCCCTGTAATCTCTTCACTCCATTGCCGATGCTTCTGCTACCCAATTCTTGAGATCTTCAATCAGAAGCTACCTAGCTACATCTCTCTTGCAACTTACACTACTCACCTAATTCTATTATATCATATCCCCCATTCACACACACACTCACTGTTGTAACTGATTCTGTTTCAAAACCCTAAACTACATTTACTTCACTTCAATTTCGATTAAACAACAGCAATGGCTGCTAGAGCTTCGTTTTCTCATGATTCCAGGTTAGTTAAGATGCCATTGCCTGAGTCTGTACTGCTCAAGGATTACCTACTTGATGATCTGAGCTCGTGCTCTTCTAACGGCTTCCGGTCGTATCCTCGCCGGCAATGCTGCACCAAGGTCTGGTACCTTATGGAAATCGATCTTAATAAACACATTAAGCTGCCGCCAACGCAAAAGCACTTTCTCAAAATCAAATCGAAATCGAAATTGAAATTGAAATCTTCTCCGGTGCTGCACAAAGCTTCCGCCGCCGTGGTTAACGTTTTTAAGAGATTCCGATTTTCCGGTGCTAGATCCGGCTCCGCTAACCCTAGGAAACCTAATTTTCTACCGAAGATTCTGTCACTGAAGCTATCAAATCATAGCTTCTGGAAGAAAACAACCGATCAGAAGAAAACAGAGTTCAAAAGGTTGAACTCGTTCGATGAACCAATCAAACAGAAGGATAACAACCTACCTCCGGCTTCAACCGTTTCCGCCGCCGTCACCACCACCGCGGCGGAGATGAAATTGAAAGCCTCCACAAGTAACAGTAACAGCTCGGCCACGTCGGATAGCTACTTTACCACCACCTCCAATTCTTCTACCACCGGTGGTTCTTCGAAGATCACTTCGAAGATCAAGGAAATTGAGCAGATAGCGATGGAGGAGATGAATACGGCAACCGGAGAGAATGCTGCAGTTACTACCGTAACCGCCACCACCAACAATGCTACCGGAAATGGAAAGGTGAGAATGAATTCCATGCTTCGCACCCCACAGTAACTGATTATTTGAATTTGAATTATTATTATTTATTATTTGGGCATTAAAGTTTCACAGCGAAGAAGGAGGAGGAGACATAAGCTGGGTAGGGGACGGTATAATCTTTTCTCTTCTTTATGAACTCCACGTGTTAGTATATCTCATGCACGTGACTTCAAACTAGTTATGTGCCGTAGATCTCGTCTATGTCGTACTCCTTAGCTTAATCTATGCCGTTCAAATCTGAAGGAGCACCTTGATCTCGTGCTCCATGCAGTACAGTATTCCAGTATATATTTGCATATAAAATTTGTAGTTAAGACTAATTTTTGTTTAAAATATTACATTTTAGCTCTTCATCTTATTAATGTTTACATGCTTACCCCTTAATTTATCTTTTTTGTATCGTTTACTCTTTACATTATATCATCAAACTAATTTCTTACTTATGATCCATTGTTTTTAAACTATTTTAGTTATATTTTTCTAACTACACTTATTTGCATGATTCATGTCATAAGTTATACGTTCGAATCATACTTTTGGATGAATTGATAGATAAATTATAGCGTAAAAATGTTTTTGAAAAAAATTTGGTAGTTAAATAAGACAAGACTTGACTAGTGACTTTGATGGTTTGTCGGTTCAACGATCGATTAGCAAAGGAACTAATAAGACAAGACTAGTGGTTTTTCACTGATTTTGGCGGTTTATTGAAATAACTAATGAATTTATTTGTGTGATCCTTGTTATATTTGTATAAGGATGTGTTTTGTTTTTAAGAGAATATGATAGATTTGGGAAATGAATAATTACATGGGAAAGATGAAATGTCTAATTCCAATGTGTTTAAGTTAACTATTAAGATTTATAGGGCAGGTGTCATTTGTGTTGTGTTTTTGTGGAGGAGTGAGTTGACCTTGATAAGTCAAAATTCTAATCTTGGGATTTACTTCCTTGGGATTGATCATACTTGCCTTTGACCTCCTTTGGGTCTTTGACCGTGGATGATGGTGATCATCTTGAAATGATTCAGAAAATCAGAACAATAACACATTTCATAACTATAATTTCAGTCTTTTAAAGTTGATTTGGGGTGGTGTCTTAACAAAAAACTTGCATTATGAACTTAACTATTTGACTTAAGAAGATACCATACGTATGAGAACCATAACTTTTCAGTGTTAATACATATAATATGTAAACTAATTGTTTTCATGCATAAAGTTTATAGTGGTAAACCTAATTTGAATATTGAATTTGTAAATGATCATTATTAACAGAAAAAGTTACGAGGCAAGGAAAAAGACCAATTTAGTCCGGACTCGGTGATAGATTTTCCATATGATGATGATAATGATGAAGATGAGGTCACTTCCCCTTTCCAACATAGCCCCTTCTATGCCAAAGGTACTTTGTCTCTCATTTCATATTTCATCTTTCCTGAGCAAAGATATTATCTTTATATACACAGTCCCTACCTATAGGTAAGATTTTATTTGGTATGTTTGTTTGTTTATTGACTTACAAATGTTATGCGTTTAGGATGCAAACGGAAACTAAGGTCCAAAGTTCAAAGAACTAAGAGCCTTACTCAACTAAAGCCTGTACGATTAGAAGACAGGATCACATTATCAGAGTCTAGAACACACGGGTTGATACTTGAATCATCGTTGCAAATTCAACACAAGTTTGCGGCTGAAAAGAAAGCAATTGCATTGCTTCAAGTACTAAAAGCAACAATGTCTTCTCATGATCTATCGGAATCCACGATGACTCAGAGGATCTTGTTAGGATTTTTTACAGAGCGGTTTATTGAAGGAAATGTTTCTAACTACATAATATTGCAAGAAGCAAAAGACTGGGTCAATGGACGAACAAAAGGGATGTTTGAGCCTCAAGACAACAAGCTAACATATATCAAAGAGATGGAGAAGGAAGTTAAGTGGCTCAAGTACCGCGAAGAAGAAACAAGAGAGGTTGTTTTTGAACTAGAGTATGAAGTTTTTACTTCTTTAGTTGAAGAGACGTTACTTGAATTTTATTTTTAGTTTTTTTAATATCACACGAGGATGACCATATTCATTTAAAAAAATATTTTTATGCTCGTGCATAGAGATCATTCAAAACAATATGAGGTTGTTTCCTCAACTAAATTTTAAGCAAGTTAGAAGTAGATTTAGAATAAAATAAGTCATGTCATGATACTTTTATTATAAAGTTATTTTGTTGGTTGATTAAAAAATTACATTAAATAATATAAATTTTTATGTTCATATAATATACTCTTACTTTCAATTCTACAATGAAAATGGTATCAAATTAAATTTAAACACCATGATTGGCCTAATTTAATGTTGTTACGTTATGGGTAATATGAAGGTAAGAAATTCTTTTGAAATGGAATATTTGAAATGATTTGGACATAAACTTGTATCTAAACTGTACCAGATTGCCTAACTAATTGTTTAGGCAGTAAGTTACATTCTAATAAATGAAAATAATGGTTACACTGAATTCTAATTTAACAAGCTTAAAAAAGATTAAATATTTAAAAAGTGTAAGAAGTCATCATGATATATCACATGTCCAAAGGGGTGGAAGGTAATTACATTCAACAAAACCTACAAATTCTCGCAACGATTTTTACACGTGGCAGCGATTGTCATTCAGACACATCAATAAAAAACTATTTTTATTAAAAAAAACAGTGTAAACTACATAATCATTTTTAAATAATGCGTAGAAAACAATCACATGTAGTGAGAGAGATTAAAATAATAATAATAACAACTACTAAAATGACTATGAATTATATGATTTCTTATTTTACGTTACTTTTGACTACTATTTATTTATATTTATTTTAATCGGTAACTATTAATAATGTATTTTATTAAATAATCTAAAGAATTTTTGCTTATTGAATTAAACTCATGTAACATGAGTCTAGAACCAAGATTTTCTTTTATATTAAGAAAGTTCCAACTATCTTACACATGTAACTTTCATGTGTTTTAGCTCTTATTTAGGATTACCAAATTCTTACCTCCAAGATTCCGAATTCAATCTTATTTCTACGATGTGAAACTCATTCAAAATATTAGAGATGTTTTCCTTCATTAAAACACATTTATACACACACAAAAATTCCAAAGTTTACATGTTGCTAAACTTGAAACCTTGAAATTGGTTCTCTATTTGTGATCATAGTTTTGCAGTTTAAGTGTTTGATAAATTGTCTCAGAGAGTCAGATATGAAGGGAGAAGAACAATCAGTATATTTATTTGGGATTTCTCTGACAAATAGACCAAAATGGCAACAATTCATCATTTGCTCTTCTGGATTCTTCTTTGGGTACCTTGTTAATGGCATTTGTGAGGTTAGCTTCCTCAATTTTGATTAATATACATGCATTTATGTTACATTTTTATGAATTTGCATTGAGACCACATCTTTATTTATATATGAATCTTGGTTTTGCAAACCATAAACATGATATCTGTTAACAGAGTTTATTATCTATTATAGTTATTATTATTTAATCATCATTTTTTTTTGTTATCATTAGACAGTCATTGATGCTTTATCACTATCATTAGTTGATTACGTTTATTATTATTTTTTCATTGTAATCTTTGTATAAAGAGATCTGGTTTTCAATTATTAAATGCAAAGAAGATATTATTCACAAATATTGTTTTTCAGTTCTTTTGAATTCTTTCAATATCAACTAAAAATCCCACCTTTGATTGCAGGAGTATGTATATAACAGGCTACAATTCAGGTTAGTTGCGATAATATGGTTGTTGTATATGAGTTATCATTAACTCTAAGGTACTATTTTGATCCTAAAATTTTCAGCTATGGATGGTATTTCACTTTTGTGCAAAGCTTTATCTATTTGATGCTCATATACATTCAAGGTTTCACACCTAAACAAATGGTGAATCCTTGGAAAATATATGTTAAGCTCTCTGCTGTTCTTATGGGTTCTCAAGGGTTGACCAAAGGGTCTTTGGCTTTCCTTAACTATCCTGCACAACTCATGTTTAAATCAACAAAGGTATGTAATATGTAATCCATAGTTTTCTTCTATGGATTATGAGTCATATTGATTTTTTTTAAGGATTTTTTTTGTATGGATTTACAGGTATTACCTGTTATGATAATGGGTGCTTTCATTCCTGGTTTGAAAAGGAAGTACCCACCACAGGAATATGTCTCTGCTGTTCTTCTAGTTATTGGCTTGATTCTCTTCACTTTGGCCGATGCGAATTCCTCACCGAATTTCAGTTTTATTGGTGTTGTGATGATTTGCGGGTCTCTAGTTATGGATTCTTTTCTGGGTAATTTGCAAGAAGCAATTTTTACAGTTAATCCAAATACTACGCAGGTAATCAGTTGTTTGTCTTTGTATTGTCGTACGAGTTGCCTTTTTAACTTCAAGATTCATGAGATGTGTTCTTTTATTATAGAAAACATTGATAACTATGTTCAACTAGAATAGAATTTGAGATGCAAAGAAGATCAAATTTAAATTTGGAAAATGGCTAGTTGATAAAAAAAAGGTAACAAATTTTGGTCTAATGTTAATTTGACTAAACAACTTATATTAGGCCTGAAAAACCCATAAAGAGTTTTAAAAAAAAATAATTGAAGGTAAGTACCTAACTTGAGATTAGTATCATTTTGATCGGGTTAGGGCATGTCCGGTGCTTGACTTAGCTCTCGTATTTGCGTTGGGCCGGGGAGCTTCACGATCTGATGTGCGCAGCCTTACCTTACACTAGTACACTTTGTGAAGGAGTTTGTTTCCACGACTTGAACCCGTGACCAAAGTCACAAAGTAGCAACTTTACCAGTTGATCGGGTTACATTACCTTAAATCAAAAATTTTGAATACCGTTTACCGTCAATCATAACTTTTGAAACTTTGATGGATTTTTTTTTTTTGGCTAAAAGAAGTCAGTTATCTAAAATAGAAATTGGACCAAAATTTGTTTAACTTTTTATTCATTTAGCCTTTTGATTTTTGAAAAATATTAGCTAGATTTCAGTCATATACTAGTCTTTTTATGGGCTTTAATCGTCTAATTCTGTCAGATGGAAATGTTATTCTGCTCAACGGTTGTCGGGTTGCCTTTCTTAGTTCCCCCAATGGTTTTAACAGGAGAATTGTTCAAAGCATGGCATTCATGCTATGAAGTAAGTAAATATCTAAAACTATTAGATAATAAACATAGAAATGCATGTTTAATCCATTCAAGATTTCATCTTTTTGTGATCCCATTAATCTTTTTTGACATTGGTTGTTGAACTTGCAGCATCCTTATGTGTATGGAGTCCTAGTGTTTGAAGCTATTGCCACCTATGTCGGTCAAGTATCTGTTTTATCACTCGTTGCTCTTTTTGGGGCTGCGACAACTGCTATGGTGATTATACTGTCACACTCATTGTCATAGAAAAACATGATATGAAAATGATGCAAGTTTTTATTGCAGATAACTACTGCAAGAAAGGCAGTAACTTTATCATTGTCTTACATTATATTCACAAAACCATTGACCGAACAACACGGGTCAGGGTTGATACTGATAGCTATGGGCTTGATCTTGAAGATGGTGTCGGATCATAAGGCTCCTGCATACGATCAAAGGTCAGACACGACTCTGAAACAAGTGAAATTGCACCCAAAGGGACAAAAGACTGTAGATCTTGAAGAAAAGAGACCTTTGGTGTAAGATGATGTTAGATTGCATGTGAAGATATGATGGCTTAGATCAATCTTTAATTGGTTTCTTGTGAAAAGAAATATACGAAATTGTATGTGGGATTTAGGTTTAGTGTTATCAGATTTATGATCGAAAAACCTTAGTTGATGATGTTAGATTTCGTAGAAAAAATTATGTATGTGTATGTGAATTGAAGTTAAAAAGAAACTATATATTATTAGGATTGACGATCACTATAGAACTAATTTCAAGTAGAGAACCGTGAGAATCGCGAGAATCGCATAAACACTGGTATTTGTTTGTCTTGATATACAAAAGACCGTCATTGAAAGTTGGTTAGAGATTACATGGACACAGATTAGAGGATCCGGATCGATCTGAACTGCTTTTTAAACTGGTTTGGCTGAAACCGGTCCCAATCAATCTGATCTGCCAGTTTGAAATCGGTTTGAGATATTTCGGTTGAAACGGTTAAAATCAATCTTATACGATCCGTAATCAGTTTAAAAACCAATTCGATCCGGTCTTTTCCCAATGTGAAACCGGTTGACCGTGTTTGACCCACTCCAGTTTTAGCTTGCTTTGACTCAATCCGAACCGGCCCGATTTGAACCAAAAACCGGTTTTGTGCAACTGTACATGTACATTTTTATTTATTATAATTTACCAGGTGAACAAATTCACAAAAGAGTAAAAATATGCCTGATAAGGCCCGACCCAAAAGCGGAAGGCCCGACCCAAAAGCGGAAGTAAGCCCATTTAGGCCCAAAAAGTGAATTCAGTCTCTATCAACAATCATAACGTTTAAAACAATTGTTTGAATCAAAGAATAAATCATCAATTGTTTGTATCATATCAACAAATTATAATGTTTTAAACAATGGCAGCGAAGTGCAATTTGATTTATTATAATGGGATATAGGTTTATTAGTTTTGATTATTAATTAACTTTTAAATACTTCCTAACAAGAGCAAAACTAAGAACAAATTATTTGAAGAGGAGATGTCCTCCTAAACCCGGATAAACCCAATAAGGCAAAAGTCCAGGGCTTATCAGTAAAAACGGTTATAACACATGGCACTCAACCAATGGAGAGATCCGAGTCCACCAATAGGAAGCAAGGGCACCCTCGCATGACTCCATGGTGAGACCCATTGGTCCCCACAACGCTAACAAGAAACTCGCCTGAAACCACCGGGTATAAATGGTGGTGAGACAATCATGAATAGGTATGACCTATTCACCATCTTCACTACCTTTCTCTTCACCATTTTTACATCACTCGGAGATCTTATTCTCACGCCAGAGGGCCGACACAGGGGTACCCTCTCCCTGTGACGCCCTAACACGTTTTGTTCAGTGTGCAGATTATCGTCCGAGAAGAAGAAGAATCGGTTGGAGGGCTTTTCGTTGGGCTTTAGTAATTCAGTCGTTGGGATAACAGCTTGTTCTGGTGCCTGAAGTTACATTATCAATTACAATCAAAATTAGTAACTTACTATTTGTTATCTCGCAATTGTGAAAGGCAAAAAAGAAGACTGAAAACTTTGCCTAATAAGATGATTTTTAAAGATTATTTATAAAATACAGAAACAACGTTTTAAAAAGGGTGATTCTAACCACACACGGAATATTGCTAATTGGACCCGCCGCCGCCCTATACGCCCTCGTATAGGGCAATACGAGGGCGTATAGAATTCAGTCACTGCCAACAGAATGTCACGTGTCATTCTCTGTCTGGCGGCTGGTCCAATACGTAGCGTATTGACCTATACGCAGCGTATGAGGCACGGGTTATATTTTTGCTTCAAAAGTTGGAAGAGTTGTTCGTTTATGAATCCTATACGTGGCGTATTGACCTATACGCCACGTATAGGTATTTTTTATTTAATTATAATTTTTTTATTTTATTTATATTTTGTTTATTTTTATTTTAATTTATATAATTTTGTTAATATAAGTTTGTTATCTATTTATAAATTTTATATATATTTTTTTTAAACATTTGTTATATTTTTACAGTATAAACAAGCAAAGTATTAAACATTACAAATCAAACAAAATATTAAACATTACAACCAAACAAATTAACTAAACATTATATACATTACATCAAAAAATTAAATATATATACATCAAAATGTTTTACATACATAACAACGAAAGAAACAAAATACAAATAAAATAACTAAAGCTAAGCGGGTCCGCCGTCACCCTGACCGCCTCCGCCCTCATCCTGACCCGCCACGCCCTCATCCTGAACGGGGTCGTCCGGATAATGACGTCGCGGTGGTAGTGGGCGTGGCTTGATGCCGGCGGCTCGTGACAGATCAACGATCTGTCCAACCGCCCACATCATCAGGTCCTCCATGCGATCGAGTTGACGACCCTGTCGCCGTGAGTCGGCAACAAGGCCATCAAGCAATGCCTGGGTAGCCCTTTCCAGCCTAACAGACCGACGTACGTGTCGGGGATGCTGTGCCGGATGGTCGTGGATGGCCTCGACGTGCGGTGGCCCGTCCTCCATCGCCACACCATGTAGCGGCTGAGGCATAGGCGGGTCCCCCTGTCCAGGCATCTGCGGCAATGGCACCGGGACCCAAACCTGGTCCTGGACGGCCCCTACGAACCGAAGGCCCTGCGGGAATCGGTGCGTGATGCGCATGCCGCTTGCCGTGCGACGGTCTAATCGGAGAGGGGGAATGGCCGGTGACATCGCAGGCTCATGCACGTCAAATGGTGTAACCGAGCGCATGATCTGCGTGATGAAAGCACCGCCATACAAAAGCCCGCGCTTCTGCCGCATATAGGCAGATGCAAAATAAAGTGCAAGGCACGTCGATAGGTCGCACCGCCTGCAGTAAGCAGACAATAGAGAAAGAAGAGGTCTCTATCGGTGCACCACTCACGGCTTTTCAGACGCGGTGCGATTGACGTCGAAATAAGCCGGTGAAGATATCTATACAAAGGGTCTCTAATACCCGAGACCCTCCCCTTGGTAACCAACCAAGGACTATCTGAAATCAAGCCCCAAAAAACAAGGAGTTCCTCCTTGTCCACCTCCGTCACCGCCTCTTCAAAAAGTGGCGTGACCGTCTCAGGCTCGTGGTAGAAACCCGTCGTGACGGCCCACTGACGGAGGGTCTGACGGTAAACGATCCCAAATATCGAAAAGGAAATATGATCCGGATCCATATCCGGCGCCTCCCCTGGAAGAGGCTCTAGCCCAGCCTCTGAGAAGATGAACGTCGAAAGAAACTCGACGACCACCTCTCGGTAGGTCTCCGTGAACGATAGATCAAAAAGACGCGACCATGGCGTGTGCTGGCCGATGATGGCCCTAGCCCGCTCGGCCTCCTGTACCTCCTCGAGTAGCGCCCAATCAACTGCAGTCCCTGGACCCAACCGCACCTCCCGGAGCTTCTGGCATCGGGCATACGCCTCCGAGTCAGCCGGAAAACCCAAAAAAGGGTAGTGCGCAAGATCGTCTAGCACCTTCATATGAATATCATCATCATGATCCGCCATATCTGATAAATAATGATAATATATTGTTTTTAATTTTAAATAATAAAAAATAAATAATAATAATATATTGTTTTTAATTTTAAATAATAATAATATATTGTTTTTTATTTTTAATAATAAATAATAATAATAATTAAATTTTTTTTATTTTAAACCTATACGCCACGTATAGCCTTATACGTGGCGTATAGGCTGTTACCGGGTAAACCAAGCCATACGCAGGGCAACCAAGCCATACGCAGGTCAGTTACCGGGCAAACTTAGCCATACGCGGGCAATCAGGCCATACGCGGGCCAAGTTGCCGAGAACATGAGCCATACGCAACGTATATATCTATACGTGGCGTGTGGCTTCATCGTCTTCCTCAGACGAACTATACGCCACGTATGGCCCTATACGTGGCGTATAGTTCTTAAGTTTCAATCCAAAAATCTCTAATCTACTCAGTTTTACCCGCTAATATTCAATATAAACCTAACATTAATGATCGTGGGTGTAGAGACGTACCTTTTCGAAGTTTTTTTGAGACGACAATCGTAATCAACGAGCTTTTTTGCCGGTCGCGTATGGATTTGTGTTTGTTTGTTTTGTGTCGTTTGGGTCTGTACGCTGCGTTTTCCTGGTATATCAAGTGGCTATACGCCACGTATAGATCAATACGTAGCGTATAGCTACCAACCTTTGGTATTCTATACGCCACGTATTGACCTATACGTGGCGTATAACCTCTACTTAAAATTAATAAAATTTAAAATAATTAACTATATTAAATTAAAATTAATTTAAAATAATTAAAATTACAAATAATTAAAATTTAAAATAATTAAATTGACCCTATATTTAAAATTAATAAAAAACTAATAAAGCATCATCCGTGAGTCGTGAAGTATTGTGGAAATGTAGATCCATTAGTAGCCATTATTTTCTTAAATCGTTCAATACAATCACTATATATATTTTCCCATTTTGCTGCATCATCATTTCGGTGCAAATTCCAAAGTGCATTCGGCGTGGGAATCGAAAAATCTCCGTCTAACTTGACGTGGATGAAATGAGCCCTGTTGACGTGAACTAATGATACAGTTTGATGTTGAGCGTGAACGTTTGGACCAAACCACAATGGAAAAAATGTTTGATTACCGGCGATGCTTAAAAGATGAACAATCACCCCAAATCTTTGAGCAATTAGGAGTCCTGTGTATGGCATCGACATCCAACGACTAACTGGTGCGGCTTTCACATCCTGCCAATTTATTGTGTGACGTAGCATATCATACTCTTGAAAGGCGACTCTGTCAAAAAAGTTCTCCACCATTCCTCTTTATTGTCCATCTCCTGTAGAAGTTGTTGTCTGATAAAAAGCCACCGGTTTTCATTTAACCCTAAGCCCAAAGCTACCGATCTAAAACCACAGTTACCGTCGGGATTTACATCCTGTATATGTGAAATGTACGGATGAAAGACAGACGGTATCGAATCCTTAAAACAATTTATATTGTTAACCGCATATGTCCCCATAATCAATGGAAAACCAAGATAGACGTTATCATCTTGTGGTTGCTTTCCTTTACCCTTCGTTGGACGACGGTGTTGAATGACCGAACTCGCTTGTATCGAGTCTTGTGACGCAATGTACGAGCTGTGTCTCGCAGGGTCACATTTGCTTTTTTGGGATCCTGTGAATGAGTTGTTTCTCGCGACATCTTGTTTCCTTTGTTGTTGCTTTTTCAAAGTTGGACGACTGCGGGTATCTTCTTGTACCACAGGCGCTTTCTTGTTACTTTTGCTCGGTAAGACCACCCCTGCGATTCTCGACAGCATACTTCTTTTGACCTGATCAGGTTCTGAAATAATTTTGTTTCTCACTTGACCAAGTACTTTATCCACGTCTACATTTTCATCATCGACAAACGACGGTTTTAAATCAAGTTTCCTCCAGAAGACGTCCAACGCATCTAGCGGGATTCTGCCACATGTAGCTTTGATACTTGCCAGACGACAAGCACACGGCAACCCACAACTACTGAAAAGTTGGCAACCACACGTTGCATTTTGTTTCCGTATATGTGATAACTTGTACCACTCGTTTTCTAACAAATTTAGAGCTTTATGTGAAACCTTACCGTGCAGGTTATCAAACAATTCAATAGCTATGTGGCTATCCATTTTTCTTATGAGGCTTGTTCCAAACGCAAACTGTAATTGATAATATTGATCTGTTACAATTTCATCAACAAACCCAACAAGTCTATCTAGGGAGCTGTTAGCATTTCTAAGATAACTCTTTAAAAGCGAATGCTGGCTCTCGACTCGGTTCGTTGTTTGTTGACCAAAATTGAGGTTTTTGTTGGACCAGGCGGATACAAACTTTTCTTTATACGGGTCCAACCAATTTTTAGTCACATAATGTATAACTCCTGGAAAAATATTGAATAAATATTTAATAATTATTCAATGTTGGGTATAATTTTGAGACTGATGCTGTCAATCGAAATTACAGTATCGAAACTACTAGTTTCGGTTGAACTTTTGTTCAATCGAAACTACTAGTTTCGGTTGAACTTTTGTTCAATCGAAACTACTAGTTTCGGTTGAACATTTTTTCAATCGAAACTAGGTAGTTTCGATACCTGTTTTTCAGGCCCATTGGGCGGTGGCTTGGAAAACAATCCGGAAATATTTTATATTCAAAACTTACTTCCTCGTTTGGCAGCATACAGTCGTTCGTAAAGCTGGTTGAAGTTGTACTGGTATATATCTGGCGTGGGAGACTCACATAATACCGACCATGAATACTTGAAATTTGCCCAGTCTTCGTCTGTAAATGATGCCCTGCAATGTTTTGCAATATTCTCGTGTATGTGCCACCGACATAGGTTCTTCGAACAATCCGGAAATATTTTATCACATGCATTCATAAGAGCTTTGTCCCTGTCTGTTACTATCACACGCGGCTCCATACACTTTTGCAACATTGTTTTTATTTGCAGTAGCACCCAGATGAAGTTTTCCTCTAGTTCTTTTGATATAAATGCATGAGCGACGCAAAACGACTGGTGTGTGGAGGTCACACCGACCACTTGGACAAATGGAAGTCTATACATGTTTGTTTTGTAAGTCGAGTCGATCATCAACACGTGCGAGAACGCACGCCACATCTCAAACGATTTCGGATGAACAAAGAATATCTCCTCCACAATATTTGTGGCAGGATCTTCCCGAGTATAGTAGACGTATTTTTTAGAAGAAAGCAGGTTTTCCAGAATCTGTATTGGAGTTTCACCGACTCTCGTTTCGTTTTTTATCTTTTGTATCGCATTATAAATGTCATTTTTAATGCAACTACTCTCTGGGTTTTGTTCCCTTATAGTTGCCAGAATGTTTCGTGGCAACATGTTTTGCGAATACAACTTCGCCACCAAAAGTTGTTCCGACTGAGACAGTCTCCTCGCAAAGGAGTGCGCCTCAAGATGTTGACTAGGATCGTGGTTATGACTGTCATCCTTCACCGTTAATTTCCAATCACCGGTATTTTCTTGGTACTCTCCTTCTAATTTAAAGGGACAACCTATTTTCTTGCTACCGGCACGTCTAACCGTGGCAGTAGACGCACGTTCGCCGTGACGGTCACACACAAGCCACACCTTGATAAACGGTTCCATCGGATCGTCGCCTTTTCTCCTCGATCGTCGGGTGACAAGGACATAACCATTCTCACGTCCTATCCTGACCGCCCAATCCACCAATTGTTCACGAGACTGAAAATTCTGGTCAGTTTTATACGACACGTTTTGATGGTTTTGTTCCTCGTCTTCGGACACGAAGTCGTCGGTTTGTTGTGTCGGGTATGAGACTTCACCGTATAAGTAGTCGTTCGTGGGCTGTGTAAGGTAAGACGGTTCACCGTATACGAACTCGGGATTGCTCAGTGGCTCGTTCAAATCTGGAAGCCTTACCCGTTGATGAGAATAAACGTCGGACGAGACCTCCTCTCGGTTCACCTCTTGAACGCCATAACTTTGCGGGTTGTTTTCCACCGACTCGTTAGAATATACCTGAAAATCGTAGTTACCATCCCACCACCAAGATATGTTTATAATTTTTGTGAGATTGTTTGGAATTTTCTTTTGAACGTATACGTTCGAATGAGAATATCGTGTGTCATTAAATACACAAAATTTGGGCCATATACGCATCGTATAGGCCAATACGGTGCGTATAGGGTACGAGGTACTTTCTGCAACTAGTCATCCATCACATCTCTATACGCCGCGTATAGGTCAATACGAGGCGTATAGCGAGGTGATGGATGACTAGTTGCAGAAAGTACCTCGTACGCTATACGTCCTCGTATTGTCCTATACGATGCGTATAGGATTGGAATGACCATGTTGTAAGAGAATGTCCGGTATGGGAAATTGTGAAGGGCTATACGCATCGTATTGCCCTATACGATGCGTATATGACCTATACGATGCGTATATGACCAAGTCCAAATAGCAATTCTCGTGTGCCATTAGTAGTACTCATTAAAAAACATGTACAAAACATTGTCGATGAGTACAATCGTTGAAAGTATTAAACAATTGGTATCTCAATGTACTTTCCCATCATATGAAAAGACAGTAAAAGTACCACAAATAATAATATTGCTTTACAATGTTATAAAGTCTTGAGAATAGACAAAAAAAAAATTATACATTTCTTATAGGAGAATATTTTACGGTGGGTTTTTGAGCATCTTGTAGGGTTGTTGCTTTGAGTTCAAGACGTAAGAAACAGCCTACTGCGTATATCAGATCGGAAAATGATCCGGGCCCTGCGCAAATAGAGGAGTAAGTAAAGCACCAGGTATGCTAGGTTGAGATATTGGTGTTAGTAATTACACTTTGTTGTGTGCAATCTTATTTTTGTAAAGGAAAAATGTGTTTTATTTATTAAATAAAGGAAAAGGTAGAACTCAAATAATGCAACTTTAATTTATAGTTTAATTGATGAAAATTGAAAAACTAATGATCATCATAATTACCGAATAAAATAAATCATTGGTTCCCAACATCATAAGCCCGTGAGAATCATAAGTCAGCTTTTTTTTCACTTGTCACGGGTAAGTGTTTCTTATGTTGTCTCTATTCTTAAAAGGGAAAACTACAAAAAAAATATTCAAAATAAGTTTATTTTTATGATTTTATATACATAAAAACTGTGTTCATATAGCAACACTTGTTAGCCTACTTTAATTTTGATGATATGGGAATCATCAAGCATTTGTCGGTCAAGAAAACTTTGTGAATAAGCCCTTATGTTAATCAACAACAACTACCCACATTAGACTACAATGAGGTCGGGTCGGCCCTATGTAGAACAAAACTAAGCGTTTAGGACCCTCAAATTTTTTTCCCTGTTTAAAAAAAAGTTATATATAGTGTGATATTAAATTTTAATTTGGTTATTTTGATAGATAGTGTCTATGTAGTTTACCCCTTATCAAGTTTAAACATTTTTTAAATTCTTTTTAATATGGACTAGCCCTAAAAAATAAAGAAAAAGGAAAAACCTCTAGCAAAATAACGTAACTAGACAAAACTTGTTCTTTTTAATTTGGACCAGCCCCAAACAAAAATTCCCCCGGCAAAATAGTGTTAGTTCCAAACTAGATAAGTATTAACCATTCAATTATCGAGAGGTCTCGAAATCCTGATAATAAGGTGCCTCCTCTTTATCCATGCACTTATTGTTCAAGGAAATAATAATTTCTCCTCTCAACCATTATTTGCTAATTGTGGTATTTTCCTTTATATTGAAAGATCTTAGGAATTGAACAGTAACACATGGTCAGTCACGACCACGCCTAGACATGAAACACAACCGTGTTATAGCATAAGGCATGACTGTGTCTAGACTTAAGGCACAACCGTGCCAACTTATGAGGCATGATCGTGCCTCATCCGTTCAATCACCTAGTTATTATTTATTAATGATTGTGCTTCATAAAATGTATATTTGAAAAGAAATTGGATTTTTCATGTATTCTATATAAGTCATGTATTAAACATATTATTATTTGGTTGTATCATAAAAAAACAACAGAAATTCAATAAAAAGTATTGGAACTTCTTTTCGACATCCAAAGGTGTACGCTTATAAACATGAACGTAATTTTAGTGAATGAACAGTTGAGATGCCTCGTACTTTACTTCACTTTGTGCCTTCAAAATAGTTGAGATGCTCATCCATCGATGTAATATTAGTGAATTAATATGTCTACTTAAAACAATTCTTAAATATATTGTTATAATAATGCTTAATAAAGTCAATGGAGAAGGTCAACTGAAGTCATTGTAAGTTTTGGGTCAAATATGGCTTAGTAGAAAACTTGAAGGGTTAATTATGTTAATCTTGAAACTTTGAGGGACTGCAGAGGCATTCTTTATTCTTGGGTTGTTATTAATGGTTAACTAACCATTCGATTAGGGTTCTTAAGCTTGTTAGCTTTCTGTTTAGATAGGGTTCTTAATTCACAGTTTTCATTCTTGTAATTCGATTCCTTTCGTTTGTAATTGTTGAGTGTTGAATAAACTGGAAATCGTTTAGTGTTGAATCTCTTGGTGTGATACTCACAATTGGTATCAGAGCCAGGTTGAGCTCAATTGAGGAAGAGGTGTCAAAGTGAAACGATTCAGAATTCAGTCATGGTTTCAACAAAGTTTGATCTCGAGAAGTTTGATGGCAAGAATGATTTCAGTCTTTGGCGCTTAAAGATGAGAGCTCTTCTAGTTCATCAAGGAGTCAGCGATGCCCTATTGGAGAAGAAAGAAACGCTGGAGAGAGCACACAGTGCTATCTTCTTGAGCCTAGGTGACAGGGTCTTGAGGGAGGTGTCGAAGGAGTCTTCTGCTGCCGTAATTTGGTCAAAACTAGAGTCATTATACATGACTAAGTCGTTGGCTAATTGATTGTACCTCAAGAAACGTCTATATACCTTCCAGATGAGTTCAAGAAAGGCCATTGAAGACCACACAGACGAATCTAACAAGTTGGTACTTGATCTTGAAAATATAGAAGTTGATTTGGCGGACGAAGATCAGGCCATAATATTCTTAACCTCTTTACCACAATCTTATGAACACTTCGTTGATACTTTAATGTATGGAAGGGAAACCCTAACCATGGATGAGGTGTTAGCAACATCAAATTCCAAAGAGTTGAAGAAAATATCTGATTCTAAGGATGAAGGTAGAGAAGGATTGGTTGTAAGGGGAAGGCCAGAACAAAGAGGTCAGAAATTCAGGAATGCTTCTAGGTCAAAATCAAAGTTCAAGAGAAAGTGTTTTATGTGTGGATCTGAGAAGCATTTAAAAAGAGAATGTACAGAATGGAAAAGAAAGAAGGGAGGTGATTCAAATGGACAAAAGAAACACCATGCAGACAATACTCAAGATGATGGTTCTGAAGGTTATGAAAGCTCTGATTTTCTCATGGTATCATGTGGTGATGTTAAGTCAAAGTGGGTGATGGACAGTGGGTGTTCATTCCATATGACACCAGTGAAGGATTTTTTTTAAAGACCTTAAAGAGGAAGAACTTGGATATGTGAAACTGGGTGATGACAGACCATGTAGTATCTTGGGAAGTGGCACCATCACATTCAGACTTGAAAGTGGGATGGAATTAGACATCAAGAATGTAAGGTACATACCTGACCTTAAAAGAAGTTTGTTGTCTTTAGGACCTTTGAAAGGGAAGGTAATCATGTGGTACCAAGAAATGGTAAAGCTAAAATAGTAAAAGGATCCATGGTTCTGTTGTCAGGAACAAGAAAAGATAATAACACCTATCTTTTGGATGGAAATGTGATGTGTGGGTCAGTTTCTGTGGCTGTAGAAAATGAATGTGATAATGCTCTTTTATGGCACAAAAGGCTAGGCCACATAAGTAACCAGGGTCTTGTTGAGTTGCAAAAACAGCAAGTTCTTGGTGATCTTAAAACATGTGATTTTGGATTTTGTGAAGAATGTATTTTAGGCAAACATAAAAGAATAAAATTCAGTATAAGTAAACATTTGACTTTGGGTATACTGGATTATGTTCATGCTGATCTGTGGGGGCCTGCTAAGGTGGATTCATTAGGGAAGGCAAAGTATTTTATGTCCTTAATAGATGATCATACTAGAAGAGTTTGGGTGTATGTTATAAGGCATAAAAGTGACACTTTCAGTAAGTTAAAAGAATGGAAAGTCCTGGTGGAAAACCAAACTGGTAGGAAGATAAATAAGCTCAGAACAGATAATGGGCTAGAGTTTTGCAGTGGGGAATTTAGTCAATATTGCAAGAAACATGGAATAGCAAGGCATTTGACTATACCAGGGACTCCACCACAGAATGGTCTTGTAGAGAGAAAGAATAGAACTTTATTGGAAAGGGTAAGGTGCATGCTATTGAGTTCAGGATTGCCTCAGAGTTTTTGGGCTGAGGCAGTGACCACTGCAACCTATTTGATCAATAGGTCTCCTTCTACTGCTCTAAATATGAAGAGTCCAATGGAAGTTTGGACTGGGGAAAAACAAAGTTATGCTGATCTCAAGGTGTTTGGGTCAGTGGTGTATGCACACATAAGTCAGGGTAAACTTGATCCTAGAGCCTTGAAGTGTATCTTTATTGGTTATCCAAATGGAGTAAAAGGGTATAAAGTGTGGAGGTTGGGTGGGCAGAGTCCAAGAGTATTGGTGAGCAGGAATGTGGAGTTTAAAGAGGAGATATTATATAAACATGTAATGTGTGATAAAGCATCTCAAGATTCTGAACAAAGTATAGGTTTCAGGGAATTCAAATTGAGGTGGAGCAGTCTGAAAAAGACATTCAAGATGAAGTGACTGTTGAATCTGAGTCTGGGATAAGCTCTGGTCAGTATAACATAGCCAGAGACATACCTAGAAGGCAAATTGTACCTCCTTTGAGGTATAGAGAACATGATGATATCTCAGTTATTGCATTTCTGGTTGCTGAAGAAGAAAGTATGTTAGAACCACTGTCATTTAATGAGGTGGTCAATTCAGTAGATAAAGAAAAGTGGTTTAAAGCTATGGAGGAGGAGATGACTTCTTTGTATGAAAACTGTACATGGAACTAGTTGACAAGCCAAAATACCAGAAGTTAGTGTACTGCAAATGGATATACAAATTGAAAGAGGGCTTGACTAGTAATGATCTTCCCAGATATAAAGCAAGGCTTGTAGCAAAGGGTTTCACACAAAGAGCTGGTGTAGATTACAATGAAAATTTTTCTCCTGTGGTTAAACACTCATCTATCAGGATTATACTTTCTCTAACAACTGCATTAGATCTGGAGTTAGAGCAATTGGATGTCAAAACTGCCTTTCTTCATGGAAATCTCGAAGAAATGATATATATGATGCAACCTATGGGTTTTGAGGTGAAGGGACAGGATGATAAAGTATGTCTACTCAAAAAGTCTTTATATGGGTTGAAGAAATCTCCTAGACAGTGGTATAGGAGGTTTGATGATCATATGACATCCAATGGGTTTACAAGGAGCTTGTATGACAATTGCGTTTATCATAGAGAATATAGCAAAGGGGAATTTGTGTATTTGCTATTGTATGTGGATGACATGCTTTTAGCATTTAAGGATAAGTGTGTGATAGAAGATACCAAAAGGCTATTGATGACAGAGTTTGATATGAAGGTTTTGGGAGAGGCTAAGAAAATTCTAGGAATGGAAATTCAGAGAGAAATGAGTCTTAGGAAGTTAAAGTTGTCTCAACAATCTTATATTGCTAAAATTCTGAGCAAGTATGGTATGGATAGGTGTAAAGTTGTCAAGACACCAATTGTAGCACACTTCAAGTTGTCAAATAGAGATTGTCCAGTTACTGAGTTGGAAGTGAGTTATATGAGCAGCATACCATATGAAAATGTAGTTGGTAGTATGATGTATTTGATGGTGTGTTCTAGGCCGGATATTAGATATGTTGTCAGTGTTGTTAGCAGGTACTTAACCAATCCAGGCAAGCAGTAAAATGGCTGCTAAGATACCTAAATGGTACTAAGCATGTGGGGTTGGAATTCTGTCACAAACTGGACAAATCTAGGCCTATGGTGATAGGTGATGTTGATGCTGATTATGCAAAGGACCTGGACAGGGGAAGGTCAGTGACTGGCTATGCATTTCAGGTATTGGGAAACATAGTCAGTTGGAAGTCACAGTTGCAACATGTGGTTGCTTTGTCATCAACAGAGGCATAGTATATTGCATTGACAGAGGCAGTTAAAGAAGCTTTGTGGATGAAGGGCTTTGTAACTGAGTTGGGCATAAATGTGCAGAATACAACAGTCTATTGTGATAATCAAGGGGCTGTATCATTGTCAAAGAACAGTGTGTTTCATGAACGTACTAAGCACATAAATGTGAGGATGCATTTCATCCGAGATGTAATAAATTCTAAAGAGGTCAATGTGGAAGAGATTGATACAAGTGTTAATTCTGCTGATGTGTTTACAAAGGCTCTACTAGGGTTAAAGTTTGATTGTTGTTTGAAGTCATTAGGGGTGGTTTAATTCTGACTTAATTCAAGCTTATTGATGGAGATTGTTATAATAATGCTTAATAAAGTCAAATAAAGTCAATGGAGAAGGTCAACTGAAGTTATTGTAAGTTCTGGGTCAAATATGGCTTAGTGGCAAACTTGAAGGGTTAATTCTGTTAATCTTGAAACTTTGAGGGACTGTAGAGGCATTCTTTATTCTTGGGTTGTTATTAATGGTTAACTAACCATTCGATTAGGGTTCTTAAGCTTGTTAGCTTTCTGTTCAGATAGGGTTCTTAATTCACAGTTTTCATTCTTGTAATTCGATTCCTTTCGTTTGTAATTGTTGAGTGTTGAATAAACTGGAAATCGTTTAGTGTTGAATCTCTTGGTGTGATACTCACATATATAAATTTTAAAAACAAATCATTATTATATATTTTTTGTATTTATGGATTCATATTGGTTGGTCTTAATGAAAATTTTGACAAAAAATTATGAGTCTTTTTTTAACAGCAAGGTTCCAAATCATCCTTCCGTCCAAATAACAGAAGCATGGTGACTTAACCCCACACCATTCAGTGGGAAACCCATTAACTGGGAAAATATCCTACTTCAACCTGAAACAATTTTTGTTTTAAACTAGACTCGAACCCATAACCTCAAAATTAGAAGGTCATGGAGGTACCACTCAACAAAAAGACTCGATAATATAAAAAAGAAGTTGTGAGTCTAAATCTAATTATCTAAACCATAAATCATTAAACAAATTGTATAAATCTCAGGTCAATAGTGTATATTTAAATCGTTATATATGAAAGGTTAAGTAGTATTGAGACGTAAAAGGAAGTTGTTGAAACAAAATTAAACCGACTTATTCACGTCGGTTTGATTTCGATGGTAGTTTGTATTTGCTTCCATCATTGGTGAGAAGAGGGCCTACTATCCTCTAAAAAGACTTTCAACAAGCTTTTCAGAAATGATAGGAAAGTAGCGGACTCTATGGCCTTTGCAGGGGGTACCTTTTCATTTTATTTATCTATTTTATGGTTTTAGTAGACAGAATTTATTACATCCACGTGAGAAATATTATTGTTCTAATGATTACAGTATATACAAAAATATTTGTAATATCTTAGTCTAAAATATACAAAAATATTTGTAATATCTTAGTTTTTTTGGTTAAAATCTCATGTATTACACGAGATTGTATATTAAAAAAGATAAAATTTATAAATTTATAAATACGTTATAACTTGTCAGACTATTATGATCATCTCGACATATATGAATTGGAAATGTGTGTATGTAACAAATTAGTATTTTTCTTTAATTAATTATATTTTGATTTCTTATTATATAATTTTATTTAATATAATTAGTATTCTTATTTAATAATATATTTATAATATCATTATTATTTAATAAGATAGAGGCACATTTATTAGGAGAGAGAGTCGAGAAAACCAATGTGAGGAGGCATGAGGAAGTGACAAGTGTCCACCTTAAAACATTTATTTATTAGTATAGACTAGGTTAGAAACCTCGTGTATTACACGAGTTGAATAAATGTAATGTTATATACTTAATAACAAATATTTACATATTTATGACATATTACATAGTTTTTTAATACAAATTCTAGAAACGTCATATAGTTACTTTTTAAAAATGTTTTATAAAAAGAATGAAATAAATGTTCAATTTCTAAAAATATTTCATAAACAAACCTTAATTTTTAATAAAAAATTATAAAAATCATTGTTATTTAATAGGAGAGAGAGACGGAAAACAAAAAATTATTAAAAAACAATTAGAGAAAACTTGTGCAATTAATAGGAGAGAGAGACAGAAAAATATGTCCCATCAAAACCTTTATTTATCATAGAGTATAAATTATCATGTATCTCGTGTTTTAAACGATATCATATCATAGGTTATAATAGTTTTTGTTTGAACTTTTTGGCTGAAAACAATAACAATAGTTTGACTAACCCACTTAACTTCACTTATGAACAAATAAGCAATTAAAATTGTTTATTTTTAAATTCAATAAAATAAAGTGAATCAATTTTTAAATTTTAGATAGACAAGTAAGTAAGATATTATCTTTCGGCTGTTAGCTTCGAAAGTCCGCAACTTTTTTTTATTATATGTTTACCATTACCATTAAGTCGCTTTAATGTTGATAATAAATAACATTATACCTACACGTATTTAAATAAAAGTTTAGGTTTATTTTTTTTTTTTACAGCATAAAATATAAATATATGGATAGAGGAAAAATAACCATCCCTTTTATTTTAGCCATGTAAGTTTTATTTACTAGATTAGCTAATTTGGATGCCAATACTTGTTTCTTTGTGAAATATATTTTTATATTTTTACTATTTAGAAAAGGCTTAGGTTATACGGACACCACCAACATGATATCAAGACACCGCCCCCTATACAACCCGTATATGGGCTATACGAGGCACAATACAGGTTCTATTGGGCTTTTTGGATACAATACCGTCATATTAGGGTTTTGACACAATATGGATTGTATTGATGGCCGGATAAGACATATCTTGACGTTGTCGATTTAACTTTTGAGCTATACGGCCCATATTAATGTTATACGAGTCGTATAGCTAGTGTATCTTTAGGAGCACCTTTACAAAATTTGTTTTCTACATGAAAGATAGCATTAATCAACATGACCGGATGGTTGATAGGATAGCTCATGCATCTTAAATGTTTTCTAGCTAGTTATTTTCATTTGAAGTCATGGTGTGTTAGATACATTTTTCACCTAAAATATTTTTCATTTAAAATCAATTTATTAATTTTTCACCTAATAGAATTATTCAAAGGTGTACATCAAAAAGTTACTATGAGTAGGTGGTATGGTACACATTAGGTATCTACAACTTCTACTTAATAATGTACAAGTGATTGGACCCTCCATTTTTGGCATATAATCAAAGATCAAATATTCCCAAACCCCCTACTAATGCAGCATGGTCAATGGGTAATAATGTAATTATACATCACAAAAGTTTTTACTTTCAACGAGTTATTTATGTTCCCGACACCGAATCTAGACGAATTTGTCGCAATCACGACGCCTCTTTGAGTTTTGGTTCGAAAAGAACCGGACGTCTATCTATAAAACCCTTGAGACTTGAGCCATTTTCTAGATTTGCCCTTGTAGCTTATTCATACTACAATTTTGGCCCCTAAATTTGAGTACGGTACTGATATTATTTACATATGAGCATTTTGTAGCGACTAGCAAATATCAATACCGCATTGATAGATTCGGTACGGTATTCGGTACCAAATTTTACATAAATTCAGTATCAGTAGTTTTGGTAACAGGGATATTAGAAGGTAGGACACACACACACACATATATATAGGGATATGTTCAAATACAAAGGTTGAAAATCGTGCGAAGGATATGAAGGGCTTTCATCCATTGATCCATTAATTCAATGGTCAAGATTGAGTGGTCTGAATATCTTTAAAAAAATGTTGGAGGGTAAAAAAAGGAATACCCATCATTGTAGACTTTTTTTTTGTTAAATGTAGTTCCACGATTCTTTTTAAATCTGATTACATGTGTCCATTACATGATTACATAATATGCCTTATTTTCATAACAACTACTACATTACGTGATTATGTACTCACTTAGTACGTGATTATGTTACTCGGTACATGATTACGTACGGACACTTGTGTAGGAACCGTTTGTATTAAATAAAAAAACAATTTTAATACATCTAATTACAGTACAAAAAAGAAATAAAGCGGTAAATTATAGTGCAAATTACAACTTAAATGAAGGAAAATTACAAGAAACAAGATTAAAAAGAAACAAGATTAAACAGAAACAAGAGTGGTTAAAGATATTCAATACGGGGTCATTAAAATAAATTTCGAGTCTCCCAATAGAACTTGTTTGTTTCCCTTAGTACAACAGCCGAAGCAGTACGTACTGTCGGAGATGACCTACCACCCGAAATAATACATTTAGAGTTGAAGATTAGGAAGAACAGATGTTGTTGTTGGTCTGCTTAGGGATGAGATATGTACCGTACTGGTGTCGAATATTTGGAAACGTGGGTACCGGTACCGAATTTATCGGTAATCGTTACAAAATGTTCATCTCAAGATGGTATCGGTACCGTACCGGTATAGAAAATAGCGGTACCGATTTTATGAAAAAGTAGGTATCGATACCGGTATTCGGTACCAAATGCTCATCCCTAGTTATGCTTACCAGATTTCCTCCTCCTAAATATATGGTCATGCTGACCATATTTCCTCATTTGGAGTAGATTGACACTCCTGAGTGTCTGCTCATGCTGACAAGATTTACTCATTCAGTTTAGATTGGCTCGCCTGAGTGTCAGTGCCAAATGCGCGGGTGGAATTGGTGATATAGATTTCATTATAAACAGATTTTCATATAATGTACAAGGAGTCCTAGCACAAGCGTACAGTCCGTCGAAGCTGCTTCTAAGTTTCGTTTATTTTTTATACATTTTGTTTCCTCTTAACACCTTTAAAATGTGATGTTATATAAAATTCGGCATTTGTTGTTTTTATATCGCGTTTCGACGTGAGTTTTTTCCGCTGAGTGAATACCGGTGTATAGGTCATTGAAACAAAATGTTACAAATTTTAACATATGTCGCAACACGCTAGTTACACCCCCTCATTTATATTAATTATCATAATCTAGAATAACCCTTTTATAAAGGACATGAAATCTTGAAAATAACTCCAAACAACAAATCGATAGAATATGCAAGTTGTGATAGAATAGCATTGATATTTTCAAAATTCAAAGAAGTTGACGGTTGTGGAGAAAAGAATAAAGAACAAATCGAACAACATTCACAATCGGTCACTACAAGAATTTTCTTTTTTCCATTCTAAGCTTGATTCGTTTAGAATAAGAAATGGACACATGTTTCATTCTGCATTCTGATCTCTTGAGTACAAGCTTCACACATTTCATTCTGCATATTTAGGATCACTACCTGAGAAGGTTCTTCAACATTACAAACCACACGACGAATAAGGGCGAAATCAGTGCTTGACTTAGCTCTCGCATTTGTGAAAGGTCAGGGGAGGTGTCGGACCACTTTCGTAGTCTGATGTACGCAACCTTACCCTTCACTTTGTGCATGACTTGAACCCGTGACTTCAAGATCAGAAAAGCAACCTTTCAAGTTGCTCTAAGGCTTACCCTCTAAACCACACGATGATCAAATGAACCTAATTTTTATTTAATAATATACCCTATATTCTTTGTTAAAATTAGGGTTATACAAACAAAAATATATAAATATCAACATGTACTAGCTCTTTGGTCAAAAACCCAAGATTTTGCGAATACTCAATTGATTTGTAATATATGTATGAATTTTTCTCGATTTCACTTGTGTTGATTATTCTTAATAATTTATCAATACATAAATTACCGGTGATTCCAATTCGCCAAGTTTATTTACGATTTATGCTCATGGTAAATCAAATATTCATAAGAAATCGTTACTAGGCTCGCAATCAAAATAATTACATTAATTACAAAACCTCAATTTTAAAATTCGTTTTATGTGCCAAAAATGTTAAGACGCCCCTGATTTACTATATTTACTATAAATGGCATGATATGGGGACATAGATAGCGACATGGAGCACCGCGTTCAGACAGGTTGGTGTGTAGGAGAGCAACCACTGACGTCTTGTGCGACAAGAGGTTTTCAAATAAATTAAAGGGGAAATTACATAGGGTTGACACTAGACCAACTTTGTTATATGGTACAGATTGTTGGGCTACTAAGAAGACACAAAAGCGTAAGATGGAGGTAGCATATATGCGAATGTTGAAATGGATGTGTAGCCAAACAAGGTTGGACCAGATAAGAAATGAAGTTTTTAGAGAAAGATTATGTGTGACTAATATATCAGATAAGTTAAGAGTGAAGATTGAGATGATGTGGACATGTGAAGGGGACATAGATGATGGAACTGGTTATATTAGTGGAAACAATCACTGTAGAGGGAAAGAGAGAGAGAGGTAGACACAAACTGAGTTGGGATGAGCATATTAGGCAGGATTTGTTAGACTCGTAACTCTATGAGCACAGGGTCAAGGATAGGAGCACGTGGAGAGTTAAATACTATTGGGGGGGGGGGGTACATTTTTTGTTCTAGCTTTATCTTGTGAGATTATTATACATGGACTTATGGGTTATGATAGACTAATATGTTACATCCTTCCCTGCTTAGTGTATGTAGATATGATGTTATCTGTATCATTTTACCTTTTTCACTAGCCACACTGTTTCTTTACTTACGATTATTTGTGACTGACTGTTACTATTTTATTAGATCTATGTTGTCGTCTATTGTTTATTCACAAGTTTCTTATATACTCCTCATGTCGAGACATGTTTTTTTTTTATGGAGCTAGGGGTCTCCCTCGAAGCGGACTCTCTATCATTAGGATAGAGGTATGGTTTTCCTACATCCCATCCTTCCCAGACCCTATTAATAGCTTTGTCATTGATCGAATTTTTATTGGGTTTGGTTGGTTGGTACTATAAATGACACGATAAAGTCATGTTTAAAATAGCAGGGACCATGAATAGCAAAAAAGAAAATTATTAGATAAATATGAACATAAAACAATAGTTTGGTCGGACTTTGTGATTCTTGTTTTTGGAAAAAAAAGCCAAGCCCCGGGAATCCGAGAATGTTAGCTAACCGCCCTTGAGTTTTCTTTTATTTACATCCCTGACCCTGATGACATATTTTATTCTCTCAATTACGCTTCTATATTTTAGGGGAATATTGAGGTCATAGGAACGAGAGAGGCTGCTCCTGTTGGGTGTAATTTTAAGCAACAAAACCCCTTGGGTTTTCGAGACTACCATTCTTGCTGTCTCTGCTAAAAAACCCAGAAGAAAACGACACCTTTTTACAGTTAAAAGGGTTCTTCAAGATTCGATAAAAAGGTTAAATCTTTATTCTTGTTTAGATTGTGTATGTGTAATTGGAACATGATTCCGAACACTGATTGTTTCTGTTTTTGTTCTTGTTAAGATGATCAATGTTGAGATTCTGTTGACGTGTTCCTTTAATTTTTAGGTTGGTTCTTCTTTTTCTTTAAATTCTTGATCTGGGTTTTGTAAAAAGGTTCTTGATCATGCTTCTTTTTGAGTGTTTTGCATGATGAAATCATATTGAGGGGTTTTCACAATGTGGGTAGGTTTTTGTGTTGGTGATTGATGCATGAACAATGGGGTATCAAGTTGGGAATCTCTGGTATTCAGTTGATACTTTTTGAAAAAGAATTTTTTTATCAAAAAGTTATTGTCTCTCATGATATGCTTGTGTTAAATTGTTAGTTTTGTTAATAAGATTAAGAATGTGATCTTGTTATTCTTTATTGGTTGTTTAGGGTTGGCTCTGGTTTGTTGTTTTTGATGATGATGATGATCAATGTTGGTCTTCTTTAGTCATGTTTGTTATATGGTTAGGTGGATTTTTGTTTTCTTAGGTTTGAAGATCATGTCTTGATTATGTGTTTTTCTGATAGTGGTGTTGGTTTGATCTTTTGATCGATTGGATATTTAATATTTTTTGCCAAGTATGTGATGGGATTCATGGTTTATATAATGGATGATCGGTGCAGAATCGATAGAAAATTTGGAATTTTGGTTCAAGATCATACATTTTTAGCGAATAAAATCCCTCATGAATGATTCTGTATGATTGCAAAAAGAGGAATGCTTTAATGTTCATAGAAGTGAGCATGAGGACATGTGTTACCGAAAATATTTTACTCAAGAAGCCTTAATTTTGACTTCAATCATTTAACAGGGAGGTCAATATACAGAAAATTAAGTTTGATGGATAATGAACTGTATGTTGAACAACAAGTACCTTATGGCGTCCTTAAAAGCATAAAGTTCAAAGTTCTATCCGAGGAAGATGCAGTAAGTTGATGATTACAATTTTTTTGATTTTGTTAGTACTTTATGTCCCAAGATTTAAACTTTAATATTCAAATCTAATTAAATGATCCATATATGTGTATTAGGAGAAAGCATCTGTGAAGGAAGTCACAGTAGCAAATGAAGTAACAGACCCTGCATTTGGATTCCCAAATCCCGCATCACAATGTCATACATGTGGTGCTAAAGATTACAGAACTTGTGAGGGTATGGATCAAGGATTGATCATGATTTCTTTTTGTGTTGTGTGTGTGTTTACAATGATTTATTATATATAACTTTTCGTCTTGCAGGTCATATAGGGTTAATAAAATTTCCATTCACAATTCTTCATCCCTACTTTTTACCGGAAGTAGCACAAATTCTGAATAAAATCTGTCCGGGATGTAAAAGCCTGAAAAAGGATAAGGCCAAGGTCAGGTATTATGTTGCATATACATGCGAAAGGTCAAATTTAAAAGTAATGTTAATTTATATAATTTTTGTATCTTTTGTTGATTTTGCAGAATAATGTTACGGTATCACCCATACAAAGCCATAAAATTTGCAAATATTGTGATGTAAGTATCTTATATGTGTTACATTGTTGTCTTTTTAAGATACCAAGTTTGTAAAAAATGTGTTCAATTTATATTTTATTTTCTCATTAACAGAAAAGCTTTAGAGATATATATCCACCTTTGAAATTTAAAGTTTCAACAAAAGATGTCTTTGGAAAGACTGCAATCATCGTGGAATCAAAAGGTTCAAAGAAACTCGTTTCTGATAAAAGTTTACCTCGTGATTATTGGGATTTTATTCCCGAGGATCCTCAACAAGAAGTAGCATTTTCAGCATTTAATCGAAAAGTTCTTACGCATGGGCAGGTTACATAAAAAAACTGTCTTTTTATTCCCTTTGAGTATTATTGATGTGCTAACTACCTATGTTGATTCGTAATGATTATTAGGTTTATGAAATATTGAAAGATGTTGATCCAGCCTTTATTAAAGGATCCCTAGGAAAAAAGAACAAGATTTTTCTCCAAAGTTTCCCTTTAACGCCCAACTGTCATCGTGTGGCAGAGTTTGGTCAAAATTTGGCTTTTGTAAGCATCTTCTAATCCTGCTATCACCTTCTTATGATTTTAATTAAAATATTAGTTCCACTAAATCAAGTATCGTATATGTCTTAATTTCAGGATGAACGCACAAGGGCGTACAGAAAACTGGTAGGTTTTCGTGGTACAGCAAACGAGCTGAGTGCATGTGTACTGGAGTGCATAAAGCTTTCAAAGGTTAGCAGCATTAGAATCTTTAAGTGCCTAGCTGTGTTGGGTGTATTTGCAAAGTGATTATCTTCATGAAGAATCAGAAATAGAATAATATAATCAGTTAATCAAATAATCAGCCGTTTAAAGTCACAAATAGCGAACTAGTTTTACATTTGTCTGTGGAGGTGTCAATTATATCCATTTACATATGAATTCGTCAATTTGGGTTATGGTTTATCCCTAACGGGTCAGTAAGTTTAGCTATAAGGGAAATGGGTTGAAAGTTGCCAAAAGTGTAATTTAATGCTAACAACCTCCTAAACTGTTATATTCTATGAAAGTTAGATTATTGTTGTAATAACATAGTTTTTTATTCATATTCAGCGCATTAACTATTTATAAATATATGGGCAAAAATGTGCGGGTCAACCGACCCGACCTGTTTTGAGTCCTACTGAAAACAATCTGTTTCAACGCAAACCTACTTTGATGTGTCGTTTCCCAATCTGTCCATCTGACCACCTCTAGTTTGGCTTAGTATTTTTTTACTGATGACAAAACTGCAGATACGAGCAGAGAGACCTACGCTTCGTGATCCCGATGCAAGTGAGGATAATCCTTCCAAGATGCATGGTTTGAAATACATGAAAGAAGTTAGTCTAGGAAAAAGAACAGATTTTTGTTTCCGAATGGTGTGTGTTGGTGACCCGTACATAAAGCTAGATGAAATTGGTGTACCCCACGAAATAGCCGAAACAATGTTAGTTTCAGAGCAACTTAATTCATTCAATTGGGAAAAAATAAACGCATCTTGTGGCTTAAGAATCCTTCAACGGGGAGAAATTTTTATTAGGCGAAGAGGCGGTTTAGTTCCTGTTAGATATGGGGATCAATTGCGAATTGGGGATACTGTTTATAGGCCTCTTACCGATGGAGATGTTGTTTTGGTAAATAGACCACCATCTATTCATTCACACTCACTCATTGCCCTACGCGTCAAAGTTCTTCCGGTCAACTGTGTTCTTTCGATCAACCCACTTATTTGTTCACCTCTAAGAGGTGATTTTGATGGTGATAGTCTTCACGGTTACATTCCTCAATCTTTGGAATGTAGAGTGGAGCTTCGGGAGCTTGTTACATTGGAAAATCAGTTGGTTGATAAACAAAGTGGCAAGAATTTATTATCGTTAAGTCATGATAGTTTGACTGCTGCTCATTTGATGTTGGAAGACGGTGTTTTCTTCAATCGACCCCAATTGCAACAGTTACAAATGTTTTGTCCACGTCAGCAGCCAGAACAGCCAGTTATCATGAAAAAGTTTAAGGATTTACCGTTGTCTAAATCTTGTTTATGGACTGGGAGGCAGTTGTTTAGTCTTGTTTTGGATAATGAATTTGATCTTGATGTGGGTGGGACTCAAATTAAAAAGGGGGAATTTGTAAGTTTGTTAAACCCGTCGTCTTGCTTACAAGAAGGTGATGAGAATATATACGGTTATTTGATTAAAAACTTTAGAGGTGATAAGGTTCTTGAATTTCTTCATTCGGCTCAAGAATTGCTTATTGAATGGCTGTCAATGAGGGGATTTAGTGTCTCATTATTGGATCTTTACATATCTTCTGATTCAAAACCTAATATGAATGATGAAGTTGTTTACGGGTTGCATGAAACCGAGAGGCAAGCTCACGGGCAGTTGTTGATGGTGGATGGTCATCAAGATTTTCTGACTGGAAACCTGACTGAAAACGAAGGGTACAATGAATTGGATTCTGATAAAATGTGTCATGATCAACAAACATTGGCTGCATTAAGTCGAGCATCAGCTGCTGCTTTTAAGGAAGTGTTTCGTGATCTTCAAAGCCTTATTTACAACTATGTCACTAAAGAGAATTCGTTTCTCTCAATGCTGAAGGCTGGGAGTAAGGGGAATATGTTAAAGTTTATGCAGCATAGTATGTGTGTTGGCTATCAACATTCTTTAGTCCCGCTTCCATTTCACTTCCCTCGTGAATTTTCATGTGTTTCTTGGAATAACCATAAAAGGGCAGATTTGTATTTTCCTTCGGGTGTGGATAAATATGTTCCTTATGGTGTTATAAAGAGCTCGTTTCTGTCCGGTCTTAATCCATATGAGTTGTTAGTCCATTCTGTGACCAACCGGGATGCATCGTTTGGCGGGCATGCGGATAAAGCAGGAACATTGTTTAGAAAACTCATGTTCTTCATGCGGGATTTGTACATCGCGTATGACGGAACCGTGAGAAATTGTTATGGGAATCAACTGATTCAGTTTTCCTACAATTCCAGAAATGCCCCTGGTAAAAGAAAGTCACTTTTGGATGAAGAAGAGTGTGGGGCTGCTGTTGGTTCCTTGGCTGCATGTGCTATCTCTGAAGCTGCTTATGGTGCTTTGGATCAGCCTGTCACTGCACTTGAGAACTCACCTCTGCTAAACTTAAAGGTAACATGTGTAAAAGTTTTTCTAATTGCCAAATATCTAAAATACCCTTCAAGAATGGGTCTCGTAGAGGGGCAAATATGTTATTTTGCTTGACATTTGTTTTATATACCAACAGAATTGTGGTTTAATTGTGCAGAAAGTGCTTGAATGTGGTGTTAAAAGACTCACTGGTGACAAAACAGCATCACTTTTCTTGTCTCAAAAACTTAAAAGATGGAATAATGGATTCGAATATGGAGCGCTAGATGTCAAGAATCATTTGGAGAAGTTATTGTTTAACGATGTTGTTTCACTTGTCACCGTATTGTAAGTTTTTTTACTTTGACATTTTAAATTTCCTTTTCTTTTGTAGAAAAATTGTTGACTATCTCCTATACATACATGTATCTTTTATTTTCACTAGCTATTCACCACAAACCGGCAAACGAGCTCGTACCAGCCCCTGGATTTGCTATTTTCGTATAAGCAAGGTAACGCAAGAAATGTTACATTTTTTATCACTTCATCCACTAACGATAGTCTTTAGGGGTATTTTTGTCATTCTGTTTCAAAAAACATACCTGTTTTCAAGGAACAATATCATATAGTTTGTTATCATTCTGAGATGTCTTCGATTAGAGTTTCTTTCTTTTTTATTTTCTTTCTGCAGGAAGTTGCTCATAGGAAGCAACTAAAAGTGCAGTCAGTTATCAATGCTCTTAGGTTAAAATGTGCTGAATCAACCAATTTCAAGAAATTAAAACTCACTCTGCCCAAATTAGATATATCATTCAAGTATGAGTTTTTACTTCTTGATTACTGATGTGTTCTTGCTTTCTTTATTAGTAAAAAGTTGCATACTTTTTGTGATTAATTTTCAGAAATTACCCTGAAGATGATGCAATGGATGAGAACAATGACAATATTTTTATCACTGCTCAAATAATTGATGTCTCAAACAACTCACTGAATGTACTTCAAGACGTTGTGATGCCATTCCTTCTGGAAACCGTTATAAAAGGTTCTTATCAGTTTACTGTATCCATTAATCTGCTTTTATGTTATTAATTTGGTTCATCCTATTAAGAAAGATAATATATTTATGATGGTAAAAGTTTGTGTTGACAAAAAGCGAGTTTCGTTTTAAATCTTCGCTCTTTCTGTTGCTTCACGTTTCTCTTTACATGCTATTTATAAACTTCCAGTCACCATTAAATCTGCTTTTACATCATATAACTTCATCATGAATCATACTTTAATTTCCTGATTATTGTGGTTAATTTAAGAAGCAATGATTACTAATTTGTTCATCTTCTAGAGGCTTTTCGTAATATCGATGAAATTCTATGAAAATAAAAGTTTGTAGTATTTTAAAAAGATATTTTTTTAAATCTTTGTTGTTATTTAGGATCTCCAAATGTGAAGAAAGTGGAGATTGTGTGGCAAGATTCTCCAAAAACATCAAAATCTTGCAAAGATTCTCCGGGTGAACTTTACTTGCGTGTTTTCATGTCTGAAAACTGTGATAGAAGGAACTTTTGGAGGGCTGTTATGGGCGATTGCATCCAAATAATGGATATGATTGATTGGGAACGAAGCCATCCAGATGATATCCAAGATGTGATTTTGGCACAAGGAATCGATGCAGCAAGAAACCATTTTCTTTGTGTATGTTTTACGATTTTTTTTATTTTTATTTTTTACAAGAAAATTTGCATTTCCATTAACTGTTTAGTTATTGCAGTCACTGAAATCAGCTATAGAAGATACTGGTAAAAGCATACTTCCCCAACACGTGGCCCTTGCTGCCGATTGTTTATCCGTCACTGGAGAGTTTGCTCCTATAACTGCTAAAGGGCTTTCCCTACAGAGAAAACAAGCATCTGTTTCTGCCCCATTTTCTCAAGCGTGTTTTTCTGTAAGTACATATTAGCACAACGATATGGGTTTCACTCAACATGAGCGGGTCGGGTGGTTGGGTAACGGGTAAAATTGGTTACAGCTCTTTATATTCCGGGTCAAAAAGGGTTGGATCCACATGCTTTTTTATCCATGTTTAATTTTTTAATATGGCGAGTTAGGAGCTTGTGTGCACTAAAAATACACTTTGGGAGACTTTTGACCCATTCGACCCGTCTGAGATAAAATAACCCAAATCGACCCGTTCGTTAGTAAATGAGTCTGTAATGTGGAGTATGATCTTATTGCAGAATCCATCTGATTGCTTTGTGAAGGCTGCAATAAGTGAGGCTTCTGATAAACTCGAGGGGACTGTTGATGCACTATCATGGGGAAAAGTACCGGCTCTCGGGACTGGTGGAAGATTCGACATTTTATTTTCCAGGAAGGTAGGCATTATGTTATGCAAAACTAGATACACACATGCATGATATCCTTAAAACGTTTATTTTGGTAATTATACATATCTTGTGTTTAATAATGTCACAGGAACATCAAATTGATAAACCAGAAGACGTGTACAGTCTCTTGAGCAAGAGTATTGATTCTCAAGAAGAGAAGACAGAGGTGCTCAATGAGTGTAATAATAATAAGCTCACGAGCATCAAAAGTCCCGCCCTGTTGTTTCCATATCCTGATTTTGCTGTAAACGGGACTACAGATGCTATGAAAACGGTGTTGAAAAAGCATATATCAGCTGAAGATATCAAAAGGTTGTCCAAAGATTTGAAGCATATTCTTTACAAGTAAGTTCTCAATTTGAAACATATTTGATTGATTATTTAATTATTATACTTTACCAGTCTCCTAAAATCGTTTCTTCGTTTTTCACAAGATTGTTATTTTTGGTCTTTTTGTATATATCAAACCCATATTTGTTACAGTTAATTATTTGATTCCGATTATTCAATATTGCATAATCACTTTCAAAACAAACTACCAACCGCCCCTTTAGTGTGCTATACCAGCATTATGATATTGACATGAATTAACTGTTTTATATTTATTTTGACATAGGTATGATGTTAATCACAAGTTAAGCCAAGATGACAAGCTTGTTGTATGGAAAGCTTTATTTTTTCACCCTCGAAGAGACGAGAAGATCGGGATAGGGCTTTATGAAATAAAGGTAAAAAGAACGATAAATATAAAACATTTATATTATTTATAGTTTTTCTCGGTTTCGTAGTTTTTATATTTTTACATCTTATAGGTCGGGCACCACTCGAATCATGGAAACACACGTTGCTTTATTGTGGAACGCGTTGATGGGACAACAGAAGATTTCTCGTATCACAAATGCATACATCACGCGTTGAAACTGATCGCTCCTTTTGAAGCAACGGTGTACGAGTCAAGATGGTTGAATGGAAAAGAGTGATTGTAGGTGTAATTTGAATTTGTATTTTAATTTTTTGTTGTTTTATTGATGAATGTGGGAAGCCGGTGTTCTTCAGCTTCTTTTTGCTGCTTCCACTGAAATTTGTTTGCCGAGAAAAACCGCGCGAGGAAGTCTTAGTGGAAGTAGCAACGAGAAGCTTGGAACGATCAAATAATCCCTGTGTTTACTACATATGTTGTATTGTGTTTTAGTTGTTTTTATCGTTGAACATGAATGGTAGTTATTATATGCTCTTTCTAGATTATATTTTCTCAAGGAACCACCAGTGACCGTCGTATAACCGCTGCTGAAGTTCTTACTCGGTCATTGGCAGCAAAACTGAACCATCATGATCATTTCGGGGATGATATTTGGCTTTATAACCTTGAATATATATGAATTTTGATTACTATCTAGTGAAGTTGGAGATCAGGTAACACTGGGAAGAAAAAAGATAAATAAAGTCTATGTATGTTTCCTTAAAAAACTTTTAATATTTGTATAAAATTTACAAGATTGGAGTGCCTAACGAAAGTAGAGTAATTTTATGAAAATAACATAGAATGATTTTAGTAAAATATTTTCGTCTTTATTATTCCAGGTGCAAAGAAAAGGTTTTTAAACATATTTTTATAAAACTTATTGAATAAATCATGACTTTAAATGAATATATGATCATAGTCATATTACCAATAGTAATTATCATTAAAAAAGTGTACTTGATTATTGAATGATATTATCGCAAGATTAAAATTTATATTAATATAATGTTCAATGAAAATTGAGTGTATATAGGGAATAATTTAAATACAAAGTGTTTGTTTTTAACGTGAGAATCGTAAGAAGTATTTTGAATCGTTGATCTATAAAATCAATGGTTAAGATCAAATGCGTTTTGTTTTAACCGTGAAAAGATTCTGAAAAGGGTAAAACTGGAATAGCCTACCTTTGTTGACTTTTTACAAGTTCCCCCATTTTTTTTAAAACAAGCATAACTTTTTATACGACATTATTTTTTTTAAAATTACACCATAAAATCGAGCATTTTATTCTCTTTAGTTTGAGTATACTTTTGCTATACTTTTATTAAAAAACGATTTTTTTAAAAGGTCGATGTACTGTGCGTATACCATGCGTTATTACGTGATTATGGTCATTTGTATAACATGTGTGATTACATGATTATGGTCATGATTATATCATGCGTCATTACATGATTACGTGATTATGGTCATAATTATAACATGCATGATTACATTATTATGGTCATACGTTATTATAAATCATGCGTGATTATAACGCGGACGCATTTACCCCTCGTCCACTAAACACGTGTCGCATGCTGGTGACTTCGTACGCTTAGTACGTTAAAATACTTTATACGATAACCGGCCCCTGTATATATATTATTACACTGGGTCCGGTTATTGTATAAAGTCTTTTTTAGCGTGTGAAACGTACAAATCCATCAGAACGTGACACATGTGCTTAGGATGAAGGGTGAATACGTTGTGTAATAATAATAATAACGCATGTTTTACGATAACGATTGTTGTAAAATGATAATAACGCATGTTTTATAATAGCGCGTGTTTAAATGATAATTATTCATCCGGAGTAGATAGCCACGCATGTTTTATAATAAATTAATAATGAATGACCATAATCACACATGTTTTATAATAACACACTACCATAATCACGCATGTTATACGCTTAACACATCGACATTTAAAAAAATCAATTGTTTTTAAAATAAAAATATAGCAAAACAATACTCAAATCAAAGAGAATAAAATGCTCGATTTTATGGCGCAGTTTAAAAAAAATAACGTCGTATAAAAAGTTACACATGTTTTAAAACAATTGGGGAATTTGAAAGAAGTCAACAAATGTTATTTATTCTAATTTTACCCGTTCAGACTTTTTTCACGATTAAAAATAAGCTGACTAAGCACACCCTTGATCATAAACCTCATTAATCCAATAATAATAAGGATTATTGGATTTTAATAATCCCACCTTTTACCAATTGGCCGATAATAATCCCAACTGAGAATATTCTTACCACTGGTCCCTACATTCAAACTATTTTTTTACATTGGACCCCCCGTTAAAAAAACTTAACGCCGTTAGAGTTTATATGACGTGGACATCTGCAAACCGCCGGAAAGTCGAGCCAAGCTAGCAGTGGTCTCGTGGTGGCTTTTGAAATTGGCTCTGGTGGTGTTTAACTGGTCTCGTGGGTCCGGAAAGTCCAAACAGAGAAAACGGTGGTGTTTAACGAGACCAGTTAAACACCACCAAAGCCAATTTCAAAAGCCAACACGAGACCATTGCTAGCTTGGCTCGACTTTCCGGCGGTTTGCAGATGTCCATGTCATATAAACTCTAACGGCGTTAAGTTTTTTTAACGAGGAGTCCAATGTAAAAAAATAGTTTGAAAGTAGGGACCGGTGGTAAGAATATTCTCAGTTGGGATTATTATCGGCCAATTAGTAAAAGGTGGGATTATTAAAATACAATAATCCTAATAATAATAATAATAATAATAATAATAAATATGTTAAATGACCATAATACCCAAATGTTTTCCTCTCTTACTTCATCTTCTTCTACAATATGTATTTATAATAACTCACGCATGCAATTCTCCACAACCATGAAAGCAATGGATTGTAAATCAACTTATCCTGATCCGGTGTTTTAGTGAGCACCGGCGGACGGAAAGGCAGTCTCCGGAGAACTCGCTTCGGAAGCTGACACGTGAACGTTTTATGTGCCGGTGCCATAAGTCGTTGTAATGTTGACAAAATGAGAGCGTTAAGATTTGTAACATAAAAATAAGGAAAGGATAAGTTGTTTACGCATACTAAAAAGTCCGGTTTAATTACGTATTACAATTTTTTCTTACGTTCAAGATCACTCACTCACATGGATGGTGTATCAATTATCAAGCCTTTAAAAAAAGACAATCGAGCCTTCTGTTTGAGTGGTAGCTTCATAACATTATAAATAGAAGGTCATTGGTTTGAGTCTCGCTTGATATAAAATATTTCAGGTTGAGCCAGAGGGTTTTCGCAGTTGTGGGTTTCCTACTGAGTGGTGTGGGGCCGGGTCACCAAGTTATGTTCTTCGGGCGAAAGAGTGATCCGTTTGACAGGGTGATCTCGGGTGTCCGAGCCTTTGCTGTTAAAAGATAAAGAATAAAAAAATCAAGCCTTTAAATTGATGATACGTGCATACTACACAACACCATCAACCCCATGTCTACCATGCACTATCATGCAACTCCTCCAGTTTAATTATTTGGTTAATTGATTTATGTTAGTGGCTAGTTTGGTCCATCATGTCCACGTCTTTCTAATTTAGTTATTTGCTTATGTTAGTATCATTTTGTAAGCCTTATAAAGGCCTTTGAGTTCGTGAATGAATATAGAGAAAATTGGTATCAAAGTTAATGTTTCTTCTTCATCTTGTTCTTAGAGTCTAACCCGCTCAAAGGGTCTCTATTTTGGAGTCTAACCCTCTCAACGGGTCTCTATCAATTGACACGTGTTTTTATGATAAAAATAATAATTTAAGTTCAATATAATTACAACGGTAGGAAGACCATCTCCAAGGGAACGCTTGGAAAGCGCTTGTTAAGGGCATAGTTGGAGAAGTCCGCATGTTGGGGGGAGGAGGCAGAGCCTGTGTAGAAGCCCAGGAACATACATGGTCTGTGAGAGGGAAAGAAAAGGAGTCATATCATTGAGGAGTTAGATAGAGAGGGAGAGAAGCCGGACAGATCGACAGAAGCACAGGACGTCCGTCCCCTAAGTTAAAGATCTCCTAGAGAAGATAATGTAGATGCCAAAGTGCAAATATTTTTTTTATCACGTTATAAAATATACATAGTTATACTCGCATGTAAATAGTGCTTGCATGTGATTGGGTGTTTTGGACGGCTTGGACACGTGTCACTTGTCTATTGGTTGATTTTAGTTTTTTTTACTAAATACTTTGTTTGTATTAAAGATTATTCTTTGCTTTGGTGTAGTGGTATACATCGGCTGCCCACTACCTTACATTCTACAATCTACTCACTCGGGTTCAAACCTTGTGTTGTTTTTTTTTACCTTTTCTTATCATCTTTTATTGGATTTTCCATTTGTTTTTTTTCCATTATAACAAGGAACTAGACCATTACTTTTATCAAACTACAAGAACCATTTATATAGTCTAAAGACTTGAGTATAATTTATAAGTAGCCTCGTAGACATATTTCATTGTCAACAATCAATGTTGAAATTAAAGGGTTTATTTATTTTTGTTTTTATTTATACTTTGAAAATGACATCCACTTGCTTGAGTTGTTTCAAGTGAAAGAAGCATTTTAATTAATCGACGGCTTGACACACATACATTATTTTTTTAATTTCACTTAGAATCCACTTGTTTCCGTAAAAGAAGCGCTACTTTAATCTATATTATATAATAAATAAAAGTTTTGATAAACATTTATTATTTTTATGTTTATCCTTAATAATTTTTATTTATATAATTATATTAATTTTCTTTATTTTTTTATAATTTTTGTTTACCGTCTCTCTCCTACTAAATAACAATGATTTTCTATAATTATTTTTTTAAAATGTTTTTTATTAAAAAAAATATAGCTTTGTTCATAAAACATTTTTTATAATTTAAACATTTCTTTCATTTTTCTTATAAAACATTTTAAAAAAATAACTATATAACGTTTCTAAAATTTGTATTAAAAACTATATAATATATCATAAATATGTAATATGTAAATATTTATTACTAAGTATACATAACTCTACATTTATTCACCCGGTGTAATAAGCCGGTTTCTAACTTATATTATAATAAATGAATAATTATACTTGTTATGTGTCGATTTCTGCTGAAGTCAAGATTTTTGTTTTCCATCTCTCTATCCTATTAAATAATGATGATGTTAAACAATTAAATATCTAAAATTTATTCTAATACTTTATTAAAAATTACTAAATCATAAGAATATTTTAATTATATATTATTTTTAAATACAATTTTATAATTCTTAAATCTACAACATTTGTCATTTATAATTCTTAAATCTTCATTATTTATTATTTCACCGATGATTGATAACATCCAACATATAAATGTTTATAAAAAATGTTGTTTTATATGTTGGATGTAGGATGTTATCAATCCATGTTTTATTCAACACATGTTTTACCTAGTACATACACATATACTTATACATGTATTATAACATGCTATTTATGATGAATAAATAAATATATAGCAATTATTGTAAATACAAAATTTATTTGATACGCTATTATTTTTCATGTGATAAAATTAATACTAGAAAAGACCCATATAAAATGTTATTGACACAATAAAAGATAAAGTTTATTATGATAACAAGATCTACATAACAAGAAATCTAAAATAAAAATAAAATAAATAAATAATTCACTATCAAAATCTGTAGCTTCCTCTTGTAGTCTTGTTTAGTCAGTTTCAATCATAAATTCATGATACTAAAAGTAATTATCATTGTAACTAAAAGGAGTATTAGATTATTGAAGGATAAATAACTTATACTGCCGTAAGATTAAAACTTATATTAATTTAATATTCAATGAAAATAGTGTTATATATATGTTTCCCAACATTCGCTGGTTTCATTAAATAGTCATTAAGCCAATAATACTAATAAATATTTAGATGTCACATACCTGCACGTTAATTTAAAAAAAAAGTGATTGGAATATGAGATTATAAAATAAGCACATGGATCTTAGATCTTGTAGGTGTATGATTGAGGAAACATCTTAGTGACTATTGGGAAAATCAGAGCAATGCATTATTTCATCACTACTTTACCAAAGAGGAAACAAGCACAGCTCACTATTTATTTATTTATCTGTTTATTTATTTATTTATTATTTGTTTTGAATAGATCTCACTTACTACCAACATAATTATAATGAACTTGAAGTTATTATTTTATACTTAAAACTAAAGCACGTGTCAATTTAAAGGCTTCATTGGGTGACCCCTCACCACCATAAATGCCTTTCGTTTAATCACCTTGGCTTCGATTGTGGTCCTTTGTTACGGGTCTTTGTGTGTGGTCGGTTAACCTTGTATTGTAGTATAAATCTATACTATATAATAAATAAAAGTTTTTAGTGCCACTTATTACCTTCATATTTATTCTCATCATTTTTTTTCCACATCTCTCTCTTATTTAATGCACTTCTATCTTTAAATAATAATATATATTTAAAAAAAATATTAGTTACACTAATAAAAACATTTATTTTAAATTATCTCTTCTTATAAGAAATTTTAAAATTTAATTATGTAACTTTTATTTCAATCAAATAGTAATTGAAAGTCAAATTACATTAAATAGTAATTAATGTATTTTCGAAGCCCAATTATATATTAATTTTTACATATTTTGAGTTTGTTTATATCTGTAGTATATGTAATATATTTTTACACCTGTAAAATATATACATAAATATTTAAAAATTTTAAATATTGATATTGTTCACCCCGTGTGTAGACACGGGATCTAAACTAGTTATTGAATAATAAAGTGTTTTTATTTATTTTATGAATTATTATCCTAGAGATATAGATACTTATGAATAAAAAAGTTTCTTTTTTTTTAATTCAATATTCACTTTGTTTCTGAATATTATGTGGTTTTTAAATCAACAAGAGTCATATAAAACTATATTCTAAGGTCGTCCGGTATACTCCCACACAATACGGCGTGATCCTATGTGGCATAGGAATCACGGCGTGATTAGGAAATGAACATCGCCCCCTCATTCGCACTATCACGGCGTGATTTTTCTCACGCAAGAAACTACCGTGCTTCAATCGAATTTAACCGTTGAACGGTAAGAAATCTAGCCGTTGGAAAATAATAAATTTAAAATAAATAATAATATTAATAATATTTATTTTTACTCACTATAAATACCCAATTTTACTTCATAATATTTACACTTATTTTCTATCCAAACTCACTAATCTTCTATATTCATTTCTAACATCCCCAACCCAAAAATGAGTAACGATCTGAACCCAAACCTTTGAGCTCAATACGCGGCTCGTGATAACGCGTTTATGGCCAACCCGAACTTTCAACAAAACCCGAACTTTTAACCCAACCCGAACTTCCTACCCAACCCAAACTTCCAACCAAACCCGAACTTTCAAATGTTTAACTACAAATCCCCAATGTCCCAACCGGGTACATCACTTGACTTTGTACCTGAAACTCAAGAAATGTCACAAGAAACCGTGAACGAGAATCACAATGTCTCACAAAAAAAGGAAAGAAAAAGGTTTCGCAAGAGACTTCTAGCCGACCGAATACCAAAAAAAAGTGGGAAAAAGACGAACCACTATTCTTGGTTAAGGCAATATACCCTTTGCCTAGTGATGGGTGATGTGATAATAAGGTTAGTAACGTGGCGCCACGTGGCGTGCACTTTATTATCACATGAGACCATAATCATATGGATATACCCCATGCTCTAATCATTAAAATTATGTTCCATAGAAAAATATGGTAAGTGTGAGAAATTACAGAAGTGTCACACTCGTGGTCTCTAAAAATAGATGATCACTTAAATGAACAATTAGTATTTTAAAATAACAATTTACCCTTTTGACCCTAAAAACTTTTTAATATAGACTCTTTTATTACAAATGGGAGTGGTAACGGTGCTTATTGGGGTAGCGATTTGGAGTGGGAGTGGGAGTGGGAGTGGGTGATGTTTAGTCGGGTTCTCGAAGTTTGTTAGTGATGGCATGAACATGGAAGTTGTTAGTGATGGCGTGAACGAGGACCGGGGGTGGGGGGGATGGCAATGATAGCTAGCAAGAGAGATGGTGTGGACGTTTGTTTATGTTTTAATTACTTGTCTTGAACAATTTGAACCAACGTCATCCATTTGTGGGATCGTGAATATAAGAAAATATTGCAATAAGTAACTAAACGGGGTAAATAATAACAAAAGGGAACTAGACCATTACTTTTGATCAAACACAACTCATTTATATAATCATAAAATAATAATATAAACACAAACACTTACAATATAATTTATAAATAGCCTAGGCATATTTCATTGTCAACAGTCAGTGTTGAAGTTAAAGGATTTATTTATTTTTAATTTTATTTATACTTTAAAGTGTTTATAACTTACAACATAATTTATAAATAGCCTCTATGCATATATCAATATAACTGTATACAATACAAGAAGGTGTGAACAATTCTAAATCATGATTTGTTTTTGGATGGCTTTGCCGCGTGTCATGTTACTATAGGTTGTTTTTTTTAAATTTCCCCTAAATGTTTAAGTGTATTAAACATTTTTCTGACGGTATTTGAAAACAAGGTTTGCCTTGGCGTAGTGGTAAGTGTGCGTTCCCCTTATGCAACCCACTCGGGTTCGAAACCTATGTAAGCAACAAGATTTCCAACCACTAAGTAAGTGTGAGAACACTTACCTTTTGCAATAAACGATCCCGATTGTTCTTCAACCTTAATGGTTAAGACTCTCTATTAATGCTGGTTTATTCAACCTAAACTAAACCCCAAAGTCCCTTAACCACCATTATAATCACCATTCAACCCAAATAATCAATTTGACCCGTTAAGGTTTATTTTCCCCATTCACCAAAATCACCAACTTTTTATTTCATCAATTTATTTAAGAAATCTAACTGATTTTGTACCTATGAACAACATAAACACTTCATAATCCCCAACATACAATTTTAACATCCAAATATCAAAACCCCCCAATTTCTCCACCAAGAACCCTAAATTTTGAACACTCAAATTGGATGTTAAAACCATAAATCTACAACCTTTAACATTAGTAATGCTAGATTAACACTTCTAATTAAGAAATTAGCCTTTTAATCCTCAAATGAAGTCAATTACGGTTTTTTACCCAAAACCCACCAAGAACGCTTTTAATGAAGGTTTAGAGAAGAAAAAAAGATACTTAGGGTGTTTGGATTGACTTATTTAACATACTTATAACTTATTAACTTTTTTTAGAAAAGGAGATTAGTTATTAAGTATGTTTGGCTCTCATTACTTTTCCTCCTTATTTTAGTGATTTTTGAGAAGGAGAATCTTACTTATCATTTATATGACTTATGATTTTTTAAATAAGTCAATAAATAGTTTCAAACCCAAACACCCCCCTTGCTTGATGCATAAAAGATGATGAACATTTCTTAAATCACATATTGAGCATGTCAAAACACATAAATTGGTTGAGTTTTCTTCTCCCTGGTTATTCATGACACGCGTTTGTCGCCACCCACACCCCATATAATCTGATTATTTGAATTTTCATAATACCCCTTGAACTTTCCAATTTAGTCATTTCATCAAAAGTTAAAGAATGCTTAACTGAAAATGGAAACCTCCACTTTATTTGATTTATGTTACACCTTCATAATATGATTTCACATATTATATAATAGATTTTGAAAGTTGGTTCGTTACACAAACCCAAATACCGATTAACCATTATTTGGGTCGATAAACATGAATGATTCTTATAACAAAAAAGTCGAGTAACCTAACCCGAATAACTTGAAACCTATTAAAAACCCAAACAACACTCTTACCATTGAGAGTAACGTTAGAATCAAGAGTACATTATTTTTTTTAAAAATGTTACGTGGTTTTGTGTGGTCCTCTTTTTAATTTACACGTTTACACTAAATAACCGTGAAAGTTATGTCACGAATATTCTTTCATCCATCTATTTAAAAAAATATGTAACATTTGGAAAAAAAATTCCCCTTTTTTGTGTTTTTACATATGTAAAACATAAAAAAAAAATTACAAATTAAAAAATAAAACTTGTTGGTGCTATTTTTATTTATATAAAGTGTTGAAATTATGTAACAAAACTATCAAAAAAAATTATTACATTGAGTTTTTACAGGTTTTTTCAACTAAATTATATTTACATCCAATACTTTCCTTGTATATATTATACTAGGTTAAAATCTCGTGTATTACACGGGTTAAATAAATAAAATGTTATATATTTGGTAATAAAAATTTTATATTTTAAAAATATAATGTAAGAGTATTGTGAATAAACCAGTATATTACATCGGTTGAATAAAATATAATGTAATTTGTTAACAAACACATTTGTCAAAATATGTTTTTAAAAAATGTAAGAGTATTGTGAATAAATCTTACTGTCTTGTTATCACAGATGACTTTTCTAGATTTTCTTGGGTCTTATTTCTTGCAACAAAGGATGAGACACCTGAAACGATAATTGAATTTGTAAAACGTATTGAAAACATATGTGATATCAAAGTGTCAATTATTTGTAGTGATAATGGAACCGAGTTTAAAAATTATTTGATAAATTCGTTTGTGGGAATTTCATATAATACCCCTACAAACTTGAAAAATATCGTATATACCCAATAAAAACTAAAAATATCATATATACCCTTACAAACATGTAGTATTATCATATATACCCATTTCATTAAAAACAATTTACAAGGTCTGTTAAGTTAGTTTTTAAAACATTTTTTTTCAACTGAGTATTAATTTTTTAATTTAATTGATAAATGTTAGTTCATATTAAGTTCATTTGATTGATTATATAATAATTATTTATAATGAAATAATAAGTATTCGTAATTAGATTCAGTAATATAAAGATTATTATTTAATATGAGAGAGAAATAAAAAATCTAATATTTAATAAGAGAGAGATGCGAGAAAATAAAGATAAGAAGTAACCAGAGAGTGACACGTGTCATGAAAAGATTTTCATTTATTAGAGTAGGAAGATTAACTTAATAGTATAAAATAATATAGCCGCTTAAGCAACGTGATTACGGCTACACATGTTCTTGTCCAAGCCCATTTAAAAAAAGGTAGCTTTGATCGGGAGGAGAGTAGCACTTAAAAATGAAAATGTTTTTTAGTCTAACATATAATCCATACTATATAATAAATAAAAGTTTTTTTATTCTACGTGTCATCTTCATATTCATTTTTATTATGTTTTTTTCGTATATTTTTTTTATTAAATACACCTCTATCTTTAAATAATAATATATATTTTTAAAGAAAATACTAATTATACTAATAAAACATATTTATTTTAAATTATCTCTTATATAAGAAACTTTGATAATAATTAATTATTTTCAAAACCTAATTATATACTAACTTTTACATATTTTGAATTTTGCTTTCTATCCTTATTATATGGAATACATTTTTACACTGGTAAAATAGATACATAAAGATTTAAGATTTTTATGTACTGATATTTTTCACCCCCGTGTATAAACACGGGTTCTAAGCTAATATATACTCTATAATAAATAAAGGTTTTGGTAAGACAAATTTTTTCGCATCCCTCTTCTATTAATTACACAAGTTTTCTTTAATTGTTTTTTAATAATTTTTTGTTTTTCGTCTCTCTCTCCTATTAAATAATAATTCTTTTTATAAAATTTTTTTATTTAAAAAACAATATAGGTTTATTCATAAAACATTTTTAGAAATTGAACGTTTACTTCATTCTTTTTATAAAACATTTTTTAAAAGTAACTATATGACGTTTCTAAAATTAGTATTAAAAAACTATGTACTATGTAAATATTTATTATTAAGTATATAATATTGCAATTATTCAACCCATGTAATACACGGGGTTTTTAACCTAGTAAAATATATACGAAAATAATGAAATCATAAATTTAAATATAGTAAGTTTATTTTTATGTATCATTTACAGTTTTGTTTTTTAAATAAATATACATTTATAAGATTAAGTTCAGGTAAAAAAGATTTTAATTGTAAGAAGGGTGAGAAGGATTTAGGGTCATTAGATCAAATTGTAGAAAATATTTAATAGTTGAGATTAAATTGTAGGAGAAAAAATTGTTGGAAGTGTATTTTAGTATTGTCCACTTTTGTTGACTTTTTATCAAGTCCCCCCCCCCCCTCATTTTTAAACGTTCATAACTTTTACATACGACATTATTTTTTCAAAAAAAATACACCATAAAAACGAGCGTTTTTTATCTTTAAAACTATACTCATGTAATTAGTCAGGTCAATGTGTAATACAAGTTCATTGTGTAATACAAATTCAATGTGTAATACAAGTTCATTGTGTAATACAAGTTCATTGTGTAATACCACGTCTGGTCATTGTGTAATACAAGTTCATTGTGTTATATGTATTTATCATTGTGTTTTACGTTTTCCAGCTCATTGTGTAGTTAGTCAGCTCATTGTGTAATACAAGTTCATTGTGTAATACAAGTTCATTGTGTAATACCACGTCTGGTCATTGTGTAATACAAGTTCATTGTGTAATTAGTCAGGTCACTGTGTAATACAAGTTCATTGTGTAATACAAGTTCATTGTGTTATACAAGTTCAATGTGTAATACAAGTTCATTGTGTTATATGTATTTATCATTGTGTTTAACGTTTTCTAGCTCATTGTGTATTACAAGTTCAGCGTGTAATACACGTTCATTGGGTAATACAAGTTCACTGTGTAATACCACGTCTGGTCATTGTGTAATATCTGGTCATTATGTAATACAAGTTCATTGTGTAATATCTGGTCATTGTGTAATACAAGTTCATTGTGTAATACAACTTCATTGTGTTATACAAGTTCAATGTGTAATACAAGTTCATTTTGTTATACAAGTTCAACGTGTAATACAATTTCATTGGGTTATATGTATTTATTATTGTGTAGTTAGTCAGGTCATTGTGTAATACAAGTTTATTGTGTAATACCACGCTGGTCATTGTGTAATACAAGTTCATTGTGTAATTAGTCAAGTCATAATTAGCCAGGTCATTGTGTAATATAAGTTCATTGTGTAATACAAGTTTATTATGTCAAATATTTTTCATCATTGTGTTATATGTGTTTCATCATTGTGTTTTATGTTTTCGAGCTCATTATGTAATTCGCTCAAATATGTCAGGTCATTGTGTAATATGCTCATTGTGTAATATTAGTTCATTGTGTAATATCAGGTCTGATCATTGTGTAATATCAGACCTTGTATTACACATTGACCTGGTATAATACACATTGACCATTATGCCCTCCTTTTAAAAACAATAAAATGACACATGTCAAGCTTAGAATCCTTCTTATTTTTAAAACCCTTTTTACTATAACATAACCCTACATTTATATATACTTATCAAACCGAGACCAACGAAGCATTTGATAAAACTAATAATTCAAACATGTTTTTGAAGATAATAATGTTAATTTAGAATAAATATAATATTTATTATAACAAATAACATGATCGTATAATATTTATATATATAAAATATATTTATGTACTTGTCAACTAATGGAACTTCTTCCTCTTCGATTTGTTTCAATGGTTGCGAAAGCATTCAACGTTAGGCATCTGATCTATGGGTGGTAAATTTTTGAAAAGCCACAATTGACCAAAATTTGAAAACTTGCTTTTCAATTATAGTTTTATTTAAAATAAACAATAATCAGCATATATGATATATCTTCTTTTTTAAATGCAACTTACCAAACTATATAGGAGTTTTTTTTTTCTAAAAGGGTGTAGTTAGGAAAATTATTTACCAAAATTATGTAGTTAGAAAAATATTTATCAAAATGGGTTTAAACCTAATTTTTATTTATTTATCTATACATACTAATAAATAAAGGTTTTGGATTGCCACATGTCACTCCTTCATGCCTCCTCATATTGGTTTTCCCGCCTCTCTCTCCTAATAAATACACATATATCTTATTAAATAATAATGATATTATAAATATATTATTAAAGAAGAATAATAATTATATTAAATAAGAATATATAGTAAGAATTCAAAATATAATTAATTAAAGAAAAATACTAATCTATACTCCCTAATAAATAAATGTTTTTGTAAAATGGTTTTCCCACCTAAAGTTTAATTATAATTTAAGATTTTAAACCTCTCACAAATAATAAATGCTTAACAAATATAATTGCTAAAATTATTTAATATCATTTGACTAGAACTTAAAAACCGTTTGATTTGAAAATTATGAACTTTGTATTATTTAAATTATAACAAAATCAATAAATTAACTCTCGCAAATTTACTATAATTAGATAATTAAATTGACAATTTTTTTAAAAAAAATAACAACTTATCTTTGTTAAGCAAATAACAATTAATCAAAATCAACTTTCTAGAATCTAAAAAATTTACCTAGTTAACCGTGTAATACACGGGAACTAACCTAGTTAAATAATAAAACATGGTGGGTATTCCAATCGATGTACATCCTCTTCACCAGCGCAAAACTGCAGACGACGATTCTTGCTGGAAGACGGTTCTGTTCGATTGATCTTGCAGGTTCTCATCGACGTCCTTCCCGTTTTCATCAATCTTGCAGGTTCATTGCAGCAATTTTTCATTCGATTTGCAGGTTCTTGCTGCCTAAACCCTCCGCGTTTTCATCGACGTCCTTCCCGTTTTCGTCAATCTTGCAGGCTCATTGCAGCATTCTTTCATTCGATTTGCAGGTTCTCATCGACGTCCTTCCCGTTTTCTGCCATCAAGGTTTGATTTCTTGTTTTTGGTTGGTTTTGATTCTTTCTGATTTAACTTCTTGTGATTTGGCTATAGAATTAACAGAATCAGAATGAACCACGTTTTGGTTGGAAGATCAATTCTTCTTTTTGGTTGGAAGATCAATTCATCTTTTTGGTTGGAAGATCAATTCTTCTTTATATATAGAATGAACAGAATATTATCATAATGAAACACATTTTTTATTAGTTTGATTAGTGTTGGAAGATCATTCTAATTGTTATTATTTGTCAATGTGGGGCTAGCCCACTTGGTAGAGCCATATGCCTCTTAAAGGGGAGGTCCCAGGTTCAAAACCTAACGTTTGCCGTTCAAAAAAAAATTGTTATTATTTTTTGGTTTTTATATATAGAATGGACCATGTTAACACAGTATCTGATATGAGATGAAGTTGATGGGGATGATGTGAGAGTTATAATAAGTTGGTTAAAAAAGAAAAAAATGGTGATGAGTTAATTGAAAAAATAAAATAAAAGTTTAATAGGTTTATCAAATAAAAATAGAAAAAGAAAGAATATTTTGATTGAATAAAAAAATAGAAAGAAAATGAAGAAAGATTAGTTAAAATAAAGAAATAAATGTAAAACACCAATTTTAGTAAATATTTTCTTAACTACATCTAATTGATAAATAAGTTTTCTAACTACACTATTTTAGAAAAAAAAAACTCAACTGCCCTACACATGCTATCTTCTGTTCTAATGACCAAACTATATAGACCTAACATGATATCTTTTGTTCTAATAACAAGATTGTTATGAACCGTTCATTAACTTCAAGCTTTTTTAAATCAAACGAGTAGAGTTTGAGTTTAAACTCTTATTTGTAGTGTAATTGCCCATAATCATGCTATGTTTAAGTGATTATTATTATAAATTCGACCATATTTTATATAAATTTTAAATTGTAATTTAGTTTTTAAAATAGGTTAATTCTATTATTATTATTAAAACTAAATCCACCTCGAGGTCCACGAGTGAACAAAATCATTCAAATTCCCTAAATACTCATTTATCGACCAACTTAAAACCTTTAATTTTTCTATAATTACCAACTAAACCCTCAACTTCCTAATAGTTTTATTTAATCCCCTGTACTATATATAATGCATCTTTAACTCTGTTACTTTTTTTACTAAATTTTATTTTCTCCAATAATTTTTCGTTTATTAACATTTTTTTAAACCAAATTTTAATTTCTCTAATAACTTTCATTTGTTAAATTTTTTTCTAAATCGTTAAATATATATTTTAGGTACCGTTGGTTATATCGACTGTCGGTAACGTGTTGGTATCTAGAAGAATTAGACCGACACCGACTAAAGAATGTCGGTACCGTTGTATAATTGTCTTTGTTACTAAATTTTTTTAACAAGTTTTCTAATTTTATTTTGTTTTTTTTTTAATGAATTTGTCTTTTCGATATTAACTTCTATTCCCGCCGCAACTTATCTATTTTTTATCTCTAGAACCGATTCGCGGCAACTTCATATGTTTCTTTTATGTACTTAGTCACGTTATTGTCGTCGTCGCAACACACGTAACGAGGTTTGAAAACACGTCGCATCGCACGGGTTTTAATTATGTAATTAAACACGTTAATGTTACCGTACGACCCGCCGCAACGCGCGGATTGTATTTTCTAGTAACACGCATAAAGCATTTGACTTATAAAATTGTACAAACAAATATATATAATAGATTTATTGATCAAGTCACAACCTACCAAAAAAAACACAAAATTTAAATAACCAATTAATCAAATTGACCCAATATAACATAACGAGGCAAATGAGTAATGAACCTAATACGAAAAAAAAGGTTTTGAGTTAGATAATACAACCGGTTTAAAAATGGGTCATGTTCGGGTTGACCTATTTAAAAAACAAGTCGGGTTAAGGTTGACTTGTTTAGTAAACGGGTTGACCCGCTAACCCGTTTAGGTTTCAATTTTTTTTTTACTTTCATTCTCTATAAACAATTGTTTAATTACTTTTAAATTTAGTGTTTATCATGTAATTAATTTGGACCAAAACTTTTCTCCTTTTGCTTTCGAGATATGACTTATTTTTCGGTTTACCTTAAATGAATTAGATTTTGAATTTAGTAGTTTATGATTTTAATTTAGATAAATAGGTTAAACGAGTTAGGTTCAGGTTGACCCGACTTTAAGCGTATCCAGGTTAGGGTTGTACTTTTTGACACGAATAAGAATATGAATCGTGTTCGGGTTACATAATTCAACCCGTTACCCACCAACCCGACAACCTGCTAATCCGACACGATTGACACCCCTATAATACTATAGCCCCATTAATATAATATTAATATTTAATTTAATAATCCTAAGTTTATGGGGTCCATAAATCATCATCAAATTTTGGGTAAATATCATAAATAATTATCGAAAGGTGAAATTGACAACAAAACAAAAAAGATCAGAGCCACCTCTCTCCCTCCAATCCATCTTTCTGCCATCCTTTATCGTTTCACAAACAACCAGCAAATCTAGCCCCCTTTTTTTATTTTTTATAAATACAGTCAAATAATCAGCTACCCTTTTCTCGGATGATTAGTTTCTAGTCAAATTCAAATCTTTTGATACACTCACTTCATCCCCTGATCTTTAGGGAGATACAAATCTTTCACTTTTGTGAGTTCGTTGATTGATGCTCATTGATACTGCCTCATAAAGGTTAGGTTTCTTTTCCGATTGATTTTTTTGTTTGTATTATCAAGAATTCACAAGTACAGATTAAAGATCGCTGCTTTTTGCAAGATATTATGTTTTTTTCCAATTGGGTTTCTTTTTCTTGAATAAACAAATCAGAATAAGAGTGAAAAATTTATGGGGTTGGGTGTTTTAAGAAGTATTTGAGTTCTTAATTTGAATAAATAAATTAGAACACTAAATCTTAATAAATTTAGTGGTTTTGTGTCACCAATTTGGTTTTTCTAACTGGGTATCTTAGTTTGAGTACAAAAACTGCTACTTTAGGGTGATTTCTTGTTTTAATTATTGATGTGTTCAAGGGTGTTTGAATGATCCATGTGATTTCTATAAGTGAGTTTTTTTGTTTTATGCAAGTTGGGTTTATTCTGAATATGCAAGTGGGGTTTAGAAATCAAATTGGTACTCTTTTTGTTTAATTCTTTAAATGATTTTACAACAATTCAATTTGGGAACTTGATTTGATGGTTTTGGGAAAGAAATTGGAACAAATTTGCTTAAGGTTCAAAACTAAATGATATTTGGTTTGTGATTTTGTTCAATTTTTTATCCTAAAATTTAGTTTATTATTCACATAGTTCACCTTTAATCATCAAATCACATGAATTGTTTTTTGGGATGTATTGCGATACAATGATTTCATGCCAGCTTTTAAAGTATGTTTTCATGACTCATTAACATTCAGGAATCTAAGAAACGCGTCTTATGTGTTGTTAAAAATTTTTATGCAATGCTAGCATTTAAAGGTCATTTTCTCTTGTAATATTTCTATTAAATTTTGTGCAGTTAGAGATGGTTGCTTTTGGGAAGAAGTTGAAAGACAGACAAATTGAAGAATGGAATGGGTATGTAGCATTTTATTTAGAGTGTATCTTAACTTGTTAGTATTGAATAATTACATAAATGGCTATGATTTGTTATGTTGTAGATATTATATCAATTACAAGCTCATGAAGAAAAAAGTAAAGCAGTATGCTCGCCAGATTGAGGCCGGAGGACTTGAGCGTAGATATGTTCTCAAAGACTTCTCAAGAATGCTCGATAACCAGGTAAAAGCATACCAAAAGTTAACCTTTTTCTTAAAAAAATATGTTGCTTTTGTTCATCTGTAACTGGTTAAATGGGTATAATAAAAAAAATAGCTTATGGCAAATGGGTCGAACCATCTATAGAAAAGTTGGGCAAAAAGTGTTTTTGGTCAACCCAATTTGATCCAAACCAAAATTCTCTTTTTAACCCGGTAACCGACCCCCCCCCCCCCCATTTTGACCTCTCTCGCTTATTCTCATTATCAACTTATATGAATGCAGATTGAGAAGATCGTTCTTTTCCTATTGGAGCAACAAGGTTTGCTTGCTAGCAGGTTGGATGATCTCGGGAAGCAACAAGATGCTCTTCAAGAGGAACCAGAATTTGAAAAAATATCTGATTTACGAGAAGCGTATAGAGAAGTTGGAAGAGATTTATTAAAGCTTTTGTATTTTGTTGAGATCAATGCCATTGGTTTAAGAAAGATTCTCAAGAAATTTGACAAACGTTTCGGTTATAGATTTACTGATTATTATGTCAAAACCCGAGCTAATCATCCTTATTCACAGCTACAACAAGTCTTCAAGCATGTGGTAATGTCCATGAGGCTCCTTTCTTTTCTTTTTCCACCTTTTTATTTTTTTCATATTATTTTTTAATTAACATGTAATGGAACTTGCAGGGTTTAGGGGCGGTGGTAGGAGCCATATCTCGTAATCTTGCAGAACTTCAGGATCGACAAGGGAGCTACTTATCAATTTATGATCAACCTGCTCTTCCTCTACAGGTTCTAAAAATAGCTAATACATTGAATATGGTTACAAAACTATATATTGAAATAATAATCTAATTGTATGAATAATGCAATTTAGGAGGTTGTAAGCATATGAATACTCTTTAAAGGGTGTTGTGACAATCAGGTTTGGATAATCGGTTACTTATTTACCTTTTTTTTCTTATTTTAAGGACTGTATGTCTATTTTACAGAAGTTTTAACTTTCTCGAAAAATGTTTTTTGATCATATTATTTGTTAGTTTCTTAAAAATAAAGCTCATTTTATTCAACTAATTATCTGATTTTGATTATTCAGTATCACATAATTACCTTCAAAAGACATATCCAAACACTCTTAGGTAACTTTCGACATGTTTGACTTGTTCAAACCATTTGACCCGTTGGTTTTAAAATAACACCCAAATCAACATGTTTTAGGTAAATGTGTGTTACCTATACTCGTTCAACTTGTTACATCTCTTTTAAATAACATTTGCAGGATCCTGTAATCGACACCATAAAAGCAGCAGTGGACAGATTAAGTTACTCAACGAATTTCCTCACGTTTTTGGGCCAACATGCTCTTATTATGCAACAAGAGGAATTACCAGCGCCTCCAGAAGAACCCGTTGATGATCAAAGATACCATTTTATGTCACTTTTATTGAACCTTGTAAACACGTTTCTTTATATGGTCAATACTTATATCATAGTCCCGACAGCAGATGATTATTCTATGAGCCTAGGAGCTGCAGCAACGGTTTGTGGGATAGTTATTGGTGCAATGGCGGTTGCCCAAATATTTTCATCCGTTTATTTCAGTGCTTGGTCTAACAGATCATATTTTAGACCGTTGGTCTTTAGCAGCATAGTTCTTTTCATAGGGAATGCCATGTATGCAATGGCTTATGATTTGAACTCCATTTCAGTGCTTTTGCTTGGTCGCGTGTTTTGTGGGTGAGTTTTCGGTTTTTAGACTTTTGCTAGTTAATTTCATTTATATTCACACGCAGTATTTTACAATTTTATTTTAATATTTTGTTTTTATAATTGGCAGTCTTGGTTCAGCTAGAGCTGTTAACCGGAGGTATATCAGCGACTGTGTACCTCTAAAAATCCGGATGCAGGCTTCAGCAGGTTTTGTTAGTGCTAGTGCTCTTGGAATGGCGTGTGGGCCCGCCCTTGCTGGTTTGCTACAGTTTAAATTCAAATTTTATAAGTTGACCATAGACCAGAATACATCACCTGGTTGGCTTATGGCGTTTGCGTGGTTGATTTACCTAATTTGGTTGTGGATCTCGTTTAGAGAGCCCGCTCATCCAACTGAGGAGAAACATGAACCCGAATCTACTTCTGGTATGTATTTTATTTTCGTTTGAGATAGAGGTGGAAAAATAAGCGGGTTCGGTAAATGACTCAAAACAAGTTCAAGTCAAAATTTGTACTTTGGTAAAAAAAATCTTTTTTCTTTACAAAATTTGGTTGTTTAAAATGTATTGTTAGTGTGTTAAATATGACTGCTAGAACTTTGTTATTGCTGTAATAATCTATTTTTTGTCCTGTTTGACCTATTTTCTGTACATTAAAAATACACATTGGGTGAACTTTGACCCGTTTGACCTATTTTCTTTTATTAGCTAGTTTTTGAACAATCGAATTAACACGATTAATCACACACACACAAACAGCACACTAAAGTTTGACTTTTTTCTTGATCTTGACTCCAGGTCCAGCCAATAACGATGTTCTTGAAAAAGGTGTAACTCAACCTTTGCTAATAAGTTCAGAGGAGCACCAAGATGAAGATGATGACGCGGAATTTGATGGTAGTGAAGAAACTTCAGAAGATTCACGTGCACCCGTTAATTCTATTGGAGCAGCGTACCGATTACTCACACCTTCCGTGAAGGTTTGACTTTTTTTTATATATTAAGTTGACCTTTTAAAGTTCAGTTTGGTTAGTGCCTGACTTTGGCTATACTGGTGTTTCAGGTTCAACTATTGATTTATTTCATGTTAAAATACGCAATGGAGGTTTTGTTATCAGAATCTAGTGTCGTTACGACATACTACTTCAACTGGACTACCGGAAAAGTTGCAATCTTTCTCGCGTGCCTTGGGTTGACTGTTCTTCCGGTCAATATTGTTGTTGGAAGCTACATTAGTAACATGTTTGAAGACAGGTAAGTTCCTTAGATTACAATTTTCTAGACCTTTTTTTTGTCTACTTTACATTTTATTTAATGTCTGATGTTTGTTTTTCGTTCAGGCAAATTTTACTCGTATCTGAAATTGTTGTTTGTCTTGGCATTCTCATGAGCTTTCATGTTATTATCCCGTATTCTGTCCTGCAATACGTCATTTCAGGACTCATTATGTTTGTCTCCGCTGAAGTATTAGAAGGTACGCCCTTGATAAAAACTTAGATGTGTCAATTTCAACCCGTTTATGGGCAAACGGGTCAGCTTGTCAATTTCAACCCATTATATCTCTAATGGGTAAAACAACGATTAGCTGAGAATGAAAAGAATGTCAAGTGAATCGGATCAAACGGGTTAAAAGTCACATGAACTGTATTTTAAAATTATCATTTTAATAATTATAGTTTATATAGTCGTATATAGACGGAGATCAAAGAAACACAAAAAGACTTTGGAAACCGACGTAACATATTTTAATGTTGGTTTGTTATGCACACCAGGTGTGAATTTATCGCTTCTGTCACGTGTGATGTCATCACGGCTCTCTCGTGGGACGTTCAACGGGGGGTTACTATCAACAGAAGCCGGAACAATTGCTCGAGTCATTGCTGACGCGACAATCACGTTGGCAGGCTATTTAGGGGAGAGCAGCCTTTTGAATGTGACTTTGCTGCCATCACTTGTGATATGCATCATGTCGATTGTGGCCACTTGTTTCACCTACAATTCTCTCTACTGATGATCATGATCAAGCATGTGCTGGTTTGTATGATTCTTGGACATTTATATTCATTTGTGTGCATTCTTATGAGACATTGTTCTTGATTTCATTTTCATTAAATATGGGATCTTGCAATTTTGGAGCTGGGTTTTGGAAAATCATTGTGAATTATATTCATATTCTTGTGATTATATTAGTACTTTATTTTAGTTTTTATAAATTCAATTAAATAACATAAATTATCAGGTTTTTAAGACCGTTGTGACAAGTAAACCGATAGGGTTAGCCGTTCGATTTTCTAACAAGTTCTTACCATGCAAATTTCCTCTTTAATGTTAACCGATAGAGTGCCTTCTTTATCTCGAACAAAAGTAGTATAGGTTTAAATTCTTGAAGTGTAAGTTTAGGTCGTAAAAAAGTTACTGTTAAAAAAGAAGCTATAATAGTTAATAAGATATTTGTTTATTTTATCAAAGTAAGAACATTAATAATTAAATCTACCACTAAAAAGTTATCATTAATTAAATCCTTTCCTGGTGCATCAATAATACCTCATTGCCGGAAAAGGCTTCTTACACTTTCTGCATTTTTACAATCCACTTTCACTTCTCCAAAATTTTGCATTAAACCACAACAACCTCATTTTGATCAATTTTGTATATTTTGTTTTGATATATATAGTAAATGGATTTTAGTACGTAACTTACGAATACGCAACCTATGTACATAATCACGTAACCATATATGTATAAATTATAATCACACAACATTTACATATAACATAACAAGTTTTTAAAAAAGTTGTGTTTTAAAAATAAAGCAATGTTATGTATATTTTGTTTTAAATTTCGTATTTGATCAGACTTCTACCCACATATATGTGGGTATGGATGAGGTTTACAACAAAATTCTAAATTATTATGAAAAAAAAATCAAACCTAAGTTGTTTAATTTTTTAATTAATAGTTAATGTTTTTTAATTTTGTATTTTTTATATACTAATGTCTATGTCATGTACATAAAAAAAAACAATCAAGCTGATTTGTTCATATGTTTTTCTTAATGTTTATGAACACATGTTCTACACAAGATTTACATATGTGTAGGTTTTATACACAAACAAATGTGTCATTTTTTAAAATTTCAAGAGAGATGAATAAACATTGCAATTCAATCATTTTTTTTATATTTTTAAGATTGAAAAAATGAACGATTTATTTTGTTATGCGTGTTCTCGTAATATATAGCGTTATGTGTAAATCTCTTATCGTGTGTGCTTTGATTATTTTCGAATTGGGTTAGTATCCGAACCGTATTTGTGATAAATCAAATTTAAAATTGTGATTTTTCAACTGATTTAGTCGGAATATTCGAATTATATATATTTATTTATTAATTTATTCAATCCACTCTACATATATGGAAGAGCTAAAAGAGAGACGTTGGTGGTAGTCACATTTCTTGAGTTTTGTTGAAAATATCGGAGCTAACACTTTGGAGAGTTTAAGATTGATGTGTACATGCGCGATCAAGATTCATGTATAAAATACAAGAAAATGTTTTGTTGCTAAGATAAAGCCGTCAAGTTTGTTGGGCTTCTTCTCCATATAAATAACCCTACTCCGCCATCATCCTTCTGCAATCCACTCAACAACATAATTAAACACATGGCGTTTTCAGGGTGGTGGAGTATTCTTCTCATTAATGCACTTTTGCTCTTTCTTCATACATTTTCTTCTGCTCAAAGAGGTATTCATTCATTCTTTTTTATAACCATCTATGTATGAAGTACACTTTTACTATCTGAAACTCATCCAAATACATCAAAACTAGTAATTTAGAAAAATTGTAAGGATATATGTTAGCCTCCTGTCTACGTTGTAGCACCAAATTTAAAACAAAGGGCTATTCAATTACACGTGGCATCATTTCATTGGTTTTGATTTAGCCGACTATTATGAAGCCGTTACCAGATATACGGGCTACAATTTAGCAGGCAAAATATTCGTAGACATGCTCCATGATTGACACGTGACAGCCTATAATGGAGTCTTCAAATCAGTTTTCCATTGGTTGGTTGTAGATATAGTTATAATGATAATTTAAAAAAGTTTATTTTGGCAATTTTCTCTATTTATTTTCCTGTTACATGTCCTACTCCTATCATAATATATCATTCTTCATTTACGAAATTAATGAACATAACATAAACCTAAATTGTGATTTACAGATCCAGGTTACACGTTCATGCACCAAGCAACAACAGCTCCGACGGTCTCATACTACGATTACATAATCGTTGGTGGCGGCACCGCAGGCTGTCCTCTAGCTGCCACCCTCTCTCAGAACTTCTCCGTGCTCCTCCTCGAACGTGGCGGCTCGCCTTACGGAGACACAAACATCACCGATTTAGCCGCATTCGGGGCCGCCCTCTCAGACCTCTCCCCAACTTCCCCCTCCCAACGTTTTGTCTCAGAGGACGGAGTTGTCAGTGCCCGTGCCCGTGTTCTCGGTGGTGGAAGCTGCTTAAATGCCGGGTTTTATTCCCGTGCGGGTCATGATTATGTTCGGCTCGCGGGTTGGGATGCGAGATTGGTCAACGAGTCGTATGAGTGGGTGGAAAAGGTGGTGGCATTTCAACCACCGTTGAAGCAGTGGCAGACCGCGGTGAGAGATGGGTTAGTGGAGGCCGGGATACAGCCGTATAATGGGTTCACCTACAATCACTTATACGGTACCAAGGTTGGTGGCACAATTTTTGATCAAAACGGTCATAGACATACGGCTGCCGATTTGCTTCGGTATGCAAAACCGAGTGGACTCACCGTGTTTCTTCGTGCACCTGTTCACCAAATATTATTCACGAGCCGAGGTACGAGCTTTATTATTTCTTATAAATTAAAAAGTTATATATCATGTTCCTATTTGTATATCACATGTAGGAAGTACAAAGCCCAAGGCCCATGGGGTGATATTCGTAGATGCAAATGGGTTGAGCCACCGGGCTTATTTAAATAGAGGGTCCAGTAATGAAGTTATAGTGTCCTCTGGGGCACTAGGAAGCCCACAAATTCTAATGTTTAGTGGAATAGGCCCAAAAGAACAACTTAAGGCCCATAACATAACAGTGGTTTTGGACCAGCCCATGGTGGGCCTTGAAATGTCTGATAACCCAATGAATGCAGTTTTCGTCCCCTCTCCTCAACCCGTAGAGGTTTCTCTGATTGAAGTTGTCGGCATCACTCACAACGGTACCTATATCGAGGCTGCTTCTGGTGAAAACTTTGCGGGTGGAGCTCGGACTCAAGATTATGGAATGTTTTCTCCTAGGGTAAACATCTTCACAATTGGGCCTCATTTATGCCTATATAGATAATTAGGCCTTATATATATTATGTATGTATATGTATATTCGCTAAACATGTTTATTGTATAACTTTCAGATTGGACAACTCTCAACGGTACCACCAAAACAAAGAACACAAAAAGCCATAGACAAGGCGGTAGAGGACATGAAAGCCCTCCCACAGAGTGCTTTCGTGGGTGGTTTTATTCTGGAGAAGATTATGGGCCCGCTCTCCACGGGTCATCTTGAGCTTACAACCCATAACCCAAATGAGAACCCGTCAGTTACATTCAACTACTTTAAAGACCCTCGGGACTTACAAAGATGTGTTGACGGGATTAAAATCATTGAGAATGTGATCGAATCAAACGCATTTTCATCATTCAGATTTGATTCCTTATCTATAACAACTCTTCTCAACATGACTGCTAATTCACCGGTAAACTTATTGCCCAAACATGCCAATGCATCAAGATCTTTAGAACAATTCTGTATGGACACTGTGATGACCATATGGCATTTCCACGGCGGGTGCGTAGTTGCTAGAGTGGTGGATCGCGATTATAAGGTTATTGGCATAGATTCTCTTAGAGTCATTGACGGGTCAACATTCCGTAATTCCCCCGGAACTAATCCTCAAGCCACCGTTATGATGTTAGGAAGGTACATGGGGGTTAAGATGATGCGCCAGAGACATGCGACCAACGGGCCCGAATGATATCAATAATCATGATTACAAGATTTAAAGTTTACATTGTATGATTATTTACTTTTGGGTTTCTAAGAACAATGTACAACTAAAAATGCACATTGTACAATTTTTATTAATAGTTTCTAGGTGGTGGGTCGTGAAATAAATCAATAAAAAGGTGGAAGACTATTAGAAAAAAAGGAATTTGTTAAGAGACTCTATAATCTATATTGAAAACGTTGCCTTGTAAAGTTGTCTTGCCGGCCATTATAGAAAATTCCTATTTTCTCCTTCATTTACGTTATAAGTAATTTATAAGTCGTTAATGCAATTATAATATTGAAATCGGACATGATTTATGGTTAGATTCAGAAAAGAAGGACGATTACAATAAAGTGGTAGGTAAACGGGCAACAAGTTGCGCACTCGCTTTTGAATAGCAAAACCGATCCTACTAAAAACACAGCTTTGGGTCTTGGGGACCGAAATATTACTATGCATGACCCGTTGAACCCTGTTTAGGAATTCACTGCCTCTGGTGCTAGGAAACCAAAAGTATCAAAAGCAAAATGGATAAACACGTGTTGGTTCTCTAAACAAGCTTTCTCGTGTTTAACAACTTTGCTTGATTCCGCCTTTAACGCAGCATGACCCGCAACAACTTTGCCTAATCGTAAGTATAATTTCTGAAAACTTGAAACCAAAACCCTAATATGGTCTTAGCACATGGACCATTTGTGTAACTAAACGATAGGGCTCCCAAATTCTATAAGAAAATTATATGTTGGTAATTTTGGATTGTTAACTGTAGGGTTTATGTTTTATAATTATGTATACACCGAGATAATATATGGATCATATGATTCAAAGGATATTCTATTTTTTTATTATATGTTTAATGAAAAAAAAAACTTGAGGTGGCGTGATTATTGTTTGAAAAATACAATTAAAGAATGCATGTCAATCAATAAATCCAATCGATGTTTCACTTTAAAGACAAAACTACTTTTTTGATAGCTAATAAGAACCACTTCATGGGGATAGTGGAGGACTGCATTGGGACCATTTCTACGTGAAATACAACCATACAAGTTGTTGTCTTCATCATCCTCATTGGCAAAATGAGAATTGGTCAAAACAATTGTTCTACATGACCCATCAAACCAAATTCCCTGTAACTAACCGTCTTTGTCTCTAATGAAACATCTTGGTGGTTAAATGTTGTACTTACAATTAAAAGGTTAAAGGTTCAAATTCTACAAGGTATTTATTTTAGAAAATCTAGAAATTGTTGTTTGAAAAAAAAAAACTGACTGACTGGTAGAACTTTATAAAAGTTAAAATTCTAGTTTTTATCTTTTAAAAAATGAAAAAGGAGTTGGAGATTAGCTGTATTTATGTGAAGATCTAAAATGATACAAACAATGCAACATTGTGAAGAAAAACATTTATAAGCCAACAACCTCTTCATCAACAAGAAAATTGTCAAGAACAAAATGACTTCACCTTGTATGAAGGAAATCTCTAGGGGATGTTTTCGACGCTGCTGCCCGAATCAGTTACTCGGGCAGGCCCGGGATTCAGAACCACAAACGAGGAGTCGTTCCAGGGAAGATTTCATCGCTGCAACGGCTTTTTCTCTTCATCCAAACGCGCAATTCACAAACCATGAATCTATACCCACTCTAGACCAATCGTTTTCCAGCATGAAACGGGTTTACCCGAACTACCCGGAAACTGACCAGGCTGACCGGATCCGCGACCAGGAATACTATCAGCTCACTCTAATGAACCATGTCTGTCTTGATTACAACGGTCACGGGCTGTTTTCGTATACACAACAGTTGCATTCTAATGCACCTTTTTTCAACATCATATACAAATCAGTGAACTTGTATATAGAGATCACACGTGGCGGTCAAGAATCCGAATTTGAAACAAAGATCAAGGAAAGGATCTTTAGATTCATGAACATTTCATCAGATGATTACTCTTTGGTTTTCACAGCTAACCAATCATCTGCATTCAAAGTGTTGGCGGATTCTTACCCGTTCCACACGAATCGAAACCTTCTGACTGTTTACGATCACCAAAACGAAGCAGTCGAAGCCATGACAGACAGCTGTAGAAAAAGATCCGGACGGGTCGATTCTGCCCTGTTTTTGTGGCCCAACATGAGAATCCAGTCGAAAAAACTTAGGAAATCGATCGTTACCAAGAACAAGAAAAGGAAAAAAAGAGGGCTTTTTGTTTTCCCGCTTCAATCGAAGGTCACTGGATCGCGATACTCGTATCTTTGGATGAGTTTAGCTCAAGAAAACGGGTGGCATGTTTGTCTTGATGCAAATGGGTTAGGAGCAAAAGATACGGAGACACTGGGCCTGTCCATTTTCCAGCCCGATTTCTTAATCTGTTCGTTTTACAAGGTTTTCGGGGAAAACCCGTCGGGCTTCGGGTGTCTTTTTGTTAAGAAAACACGATCATCCGTGCTCAAAAACTCTTCCACGAACACCGGATTGGTTAACATCCTTCAAGCTTCAAACCGGCCGTTATTCCTCCAAGAATCTACTAGTACGGACAAAGGGAAAACGGTTTTATCATCATCGGTATCAGTATCAATATCAGTATCATCGTCATCGAATCAAGAAAGATCTAAAATACAAGAAATAGAAGAAATCGGAGACATTAGTGAACAAAAGAAGGTATTATCATTTTTCGAATTATGGAAACGGGACAAGTCGCTTGACATCGAACAAAGATCACGAAAGCCCGAAGCAAGCAGTAGCGGGGTTAGCGTGGATACGGATTTTCGGGGGTTGGATCATGCGGATTCGTTGGGTTTAATATTGATAAGCAGCAGGGTACGGTACTTGGTGAATTGGTTAGTGAATGCATTTGGTAGTTTAAGGCATCCGCATCCGGAAGACGGGGTTCCTTTGGTTAGGATTTACGGGCCGAAAGTGCGGGTGGGCCGCGGCCCGGTTGTCGCTTTCAATGTGTTCGATTGGAAGGGTGAGAAAGTTGATCCGGCCCTTGTACAGAAGTTGGCGGGTAGACATAGTATTTCTCTAAGTTATGCGGTTTTAAAGCATGTTAGTTTGGTGGACAAAGGTAGTGAAGAAAGGGAGAGGATAGTAGAGGTAAAAAGTATCGAGAACGAAGGGCAAAATAGTCCGTTGACCAAAAGGAAAGAGAGGGTTGACTTAGGGATACCGGTGGTCATGGCTACACTTGGTTTTTTGACAAATTTTGAAGATGTTTATAGGGTGTGGGCATTTGTGTCACGGTTCTTGGATGCGGATTTTGTGGAGAAAGAGAGGTGGAGATATATGGGGATCAATCAGACAACCGTTGAGGTGTAAGATTAAGGTTAACGATTTTATTCATTTTTTAATTTCTCGAATATTAATTCATTGGTCATGAGAAATTATCATAAATAACGGACCAATAAGATGTGCCCCATTCGAATTTGTGAATGTAACGAGTTGTTACAAATGTGATGTCTTATTCTCTTATACTTATGTCGTGACCCACCAAGTTTACGAATCAAATGGTCGGGATTCCGAAAAGCTATATACAAATCAAGTCAAGAAGGTCTAATATCCGTGTTGTATAAGACTATCCATCTTAATAATTACATATTGTTTACTTGATGTTTCTATATATAAGATCTTGATAGTAAATATTGTTAGAAGTCAAAATGATTCAAAATTTTATGTAAAAAGAAGCGATACAAAACATGAAGATTAATATAGTATTACATATGTGTTATTGTTATATAGTAAACTAGGTTAAAATCCCGTGTATTCGAGTTAAATAAATAAAATGTTATATATTTAGTAACAAATATTTTATATTTTTAAAAACCCGTGTAATACACAGGTTGAATAAACCAGTATATTACATCGGTTGAATAAAATATAATGTAATTTGTTAACAAACACATTTGTCAAAATATGTTTAAAAAAATGTAATTTGTCGTGACAGTTATAAGGTCTGTTAAGTTAGTTTTTAAAACATTTTTTTTCAACTGAGTATTAATTTTTTAATTTAATTGATAAATGTTAGTTCATATTAAGTTTATTTGATTGATGATATAATAACTATTTATAATTAAATAATAAGTATTCGTAATTAGATTTATTAATATAAAGATTATTATTTAATAAGAGAGAGAAATAGAAAATCTAATATTTAATAGGAAAGGGGGGCGAGAAAATAAAGATGAAAATTAACCAGAGAGTAACACGTGTACTGAAAAGATTTTCATTTATTACCGTAAGATTCACAATTTGACAATGTTACTTGTTGGGCTAGAATAGTTCTATTATTTGTGGACTACTAAGACACTAAGTTATGATTTATGGTATTGTTTATTGGGCCTAATTATCAAAACCCAAAAGGTCAGAAAAACCCAAAACTAAACGGTTTTAAGTTTCAATATCAACAGCCTATTCCATAACTTTTTTAATTTGATTTCTGGTTTAATCAAAAACCTGATCGAACTTACCCATGTACATAAATTACTTCGTTTTGATCGAACTTATCCATGCACATAAATTACTTCGTTTTCACATATTGTGAGTGAGACCCGTGTGAAAATAAAGCGTACGTCACTCACTAGGACACTACCTAAAGTTTTCACACCACTTTCACATGAAAAGGGGTACACCCGTGTGAAAGTGTGTGGTGTGGGAATTAAATTTTTAGTTATTTTTATTTATATAAATTTAATTAAATGATAGTATTGTATTAAAAACCCAAAATACATAAATTAAATTAAAAAAAAACAAAATACATAAATTAAATTTAAAAAATACAAACTAAACTTTTAATTAATCATCCGTAATATTATATTTTTCCTTCAATCTTTATTTTTCTTTCTCAAAAAAAGCACACTCCGGTCCATGTACGTTTGAAATGTCGAGGACTAAAAGTTTGTAGTCAACTCCCCGTTCAGCGCCCACTTCCTTGGTCCGCCCGGATGACCCACTTCCTTGTGTCGTTTTCTTCTTGTGTTTTCTTTTTCTTGGTGTTGCTTGGGTCTCCTTAACTTATTCGTACATTTCTTGTATTTCGGGAACAAATTCAGGGCCAAGTCGGGATTGTTTTGTTAGGACTGAGGAAATAATATTGGGTCCATATACGATGTGTATCGTTGAGGGGCCGGCTAGCCAGTGTGCGACTTGGCAACCGGCGGCTGAGAGGGCCGGCTAATTAGCCTGGAGTATTGCCACATGTAGCAATTTGTGACAGAAATTTCTTATCACAAATATTTCGTAGCAAATTCATTTTTTTCTAGTAATGAAAGATTAAGTAAAATACATGATTTTAACAAGTGTAGCACGTGGAATGTGTTTGTCGATATGATGAATCCAAAACGTATAATAAAAAGAATTAATAAATAACTAAAAGTGAACTGGAGAATCGAAAAAAAAATATCCCGACTAACAAACTACCATTTTGGCATTATTTCATTTATCTTGAACTTTATGGTTTAACTTGTAAATAAAAAATTGGGCAAAGCAAAACGCATAATTTGAAAATTTAGCAAAAGAAAGGTTTTTTTATTTATTAATTTTAGACATAAATTATTACATGTTTAATTATTATTTATTAAAAAGGAAATAACATAGTTTTCTCCGAATCATCCATTAAAATATAATACAAAAGCAAGAAATTACTTCATTTATTTTTTAAAAGGCTTTTGATTCTATGGTATTGGTGATTTTCTCTCAATCAAGTAATAAGGGTACACTAAGGTTTATAAACATATCTTGAGTAGACCTGATATGACAATATTATACACATGTAATATCTGAGTTCACTTATAATAAATATAATTGTCAATTGATTATATAAAACTATTAATAAAATATTTGTGATTTTTCTGAAACTTAATAAGTATTAAGATAAATAATAATAACCTATTAGCATCCAACTAAAAAGTGAACTCTTTAATTAGGTGTATAATACTGATGGATGGGCTCTATATAAAACCAAAATAAAATAGAAACTGATAATGGCAAAGAGAGTAAATTAACGAAAGCAGGAGGGCAAAGTGTGAAAGAGATCCATTGTCAGCGAGTTCTCGTGGTTGCTATATATATGTAGCACCAGCATGTAACGCCTCCTCATCCTCTCTAAACTTTCCGAGAAAAAATTCTCTCGGCGTTAAATCAAAATTAAATATCGATAATCAGAAGTTGAGATCGCCGGTTGATTCTTCGTTCGATCTGCTAATTATCGCCGTTGTGATTCAGTTAATTTCAAATCATAACTTGATTGAAGATCGAGCAACAGGTGGAAACAGAGATGGCTCCTCAAAACGTTGGAATTCTCGCCATGGAAATCTACTTCCCTCCTACTTGTATCCAGCAGGTATCGTTGTGCTTGTTCATCTTATGCTTCGATGATCTATGCATTACTGCGCTCGTACGGTACAACTAGAAGCCTGTGTTATTGGAATTGATTGAATTTGTTCTTGTATGAGTATAAATGATGATGAATTTTGTTTTGTTATAGGAGGATTTATTGTTTGCCTTTGGATTTAGGTTAAGAGTGATACATTTTGGGACATAAGAAGGTCTAATTCGCCAGAAAATATAAAAATAGGATGAAATGAGTGAAGTTTGATGATTATTTGAACATGCATAGTTGATTTAACAAATATATACTTACGAACATATGAATTTTGCTTTATTATGTTGTTAATCATATACACATTGTGTGAGAGTAATGGATTTATACCAAGTTTGACTTTCTTATATTTGACCTCCAATAAGTTGATGTCTAGAGCTAAGAATACAAATCCATACCTTGAGCTTTACTGTGCAATGAGCATCACAAATTAGGCTTGTTGAGTTGAATCATCCTAAGGAAGTACTAGTTAGCTATAAACATTAGGCTATGTGTTATGGGGCGTGGAAGGGAGGGGCGTGGGTGATGTGGCAGCATGATGGGCGTGGCACTTGCAAGGATTTGAACCCACAACATTTTTGTCGGGGGCAATCACCATACCACTAGACCACTAGGTCATGGGTTTCTACTTGGTCTGTTTTCAGTTTTATGTTGTCAACTAGTTTGGAACAGAGTTGGTTGCTTTATTCTCTGGTTGTGAAACTAAAGTTCAAGACTTCCATTCACTGTATTTGTGTTTTTGCCTCTTATCTGGGATTTTGTTGTTGGTAAATCCGAACGCTGTGTCCTGTTACTAGAAATGGGGTCTTATTTGTTATTTGGTAATTAATTTACAGGATATCCTTGAAAATTTTGATGGAGTAAGTAAAGGAAAGTACACCATTGGTCTCGGGCAGGATTGCATGGCATTTTGTTCAGAGGTTGAAGATGTCATCTCTATGGGGTTCGTGCTCTTATCTTAAGGATCCATGAAATTGCAAAACTGTTTGCTGTTAATTTATTGTTCCACAGCACCTATCTGGTGTTGATATTGGGGTTCTAAACTAATGGGAAGTTAATTATATGTATAAAACAACAATTGTAGTGTACTACGTATTGCTTCAAGGAGAGTGTTCTCTATCCTTAGAGCAATTTCGCCCCCATGGTTTGATGAAATGTTGTGCGTAGGGTTTCGTGGCGGATTTCTTCCCCAGATACATAGAAGCAACATATGTAAAATCTCTTAATCAAAGATTTTAAGCAGCTAAAAATAATGTTTGGATCCTCACGTGATTGTTTAGCAATCCGGCATATAGGAGAGAGAAAGAGTTTTGACTAAGTTGCCTTCTTGTGACAATACAACAACAAAGCATGTAATAAGACATAAGTTATGTTGACTGATCAATCAGCGCCCACTTGAAGTGGTGTGAATTCTGATTAAGTCAACAACCCACTCTGTGACAAGATGTTCTGTTGCTAAATGCTGGTTGTACCAACAAAACTGTCAGCGACAGTCTATTGTTAGTCACTTCTCTGATTTGATCAAAGAGATTAATCAGCAATGATTCGTAAATCAGTCATCAGGTGTCGGCAGATTTTCTGGGGTTTCTTTCATCTGTTAAATGGAAAACTCGTCGCTCTTGAATATAGGTCATCCATGGCCTTTCAAACGGTCACAAAACACTTCCAACAGGCACCTTTTTAAAGAGTCACAATGGTTTGTTAGTAACTGCTAATAAAAAGGTCAAGATCCTCTGAACCATCACCTTTTGACAGTTGTAACCCTCAATAGGTGCGACTAATCCAAACTGGTGTGCCCCACGATGGAACTAATCTATGCAACCGCGGAACAGTCACGGCCCCTGAATACAACCACACAGACAGTTGTGAGTCTTTGAACCAACTGAACTGTTGTCCAACCAAACTGTTGCAAACCAGTTGCATGTTTCATCTTGCTCCTATGTGGGACAAGGATTTACCAAACATTTGTTTTTGTCATTCCGAAAATATTATCAACATCTGATGCTTCTTAAGTCGCTATGGCATTCATACCCATAATGTGACAAGTATAATTAACATTAAAAGGTACTTTTCTTAGATAAGCGTTAACTTATTTTGCCTACGTACCATCATTGCATTAATCTTTTCATTTTCAGATTGACAGCTGTCACTTCACTACTTGAGAAGTACGAGATTGACCCAAAACAAATTGGACGGATGGAAGTTGGCAGTGAAACTGTGATAGACAAGAGCAAATCTATCAAGACTTTCCTAATGAAAATCTTTGAGGATTGTGGAAATACTGACATTGAAGGTGTTGATTCAACCAATGCGTGCTATGGTGGAACTGCAGCATTATTTAACTGTGTGAATTGGGTGGAAAGTAGCTCATGGGATGGACGATATGGGTTGGTTGTCTCCACTGACAGTGCGGTATATCACTATTTCCATTACTTATTTCATTTGTACTAAAATTTTCTGTTAAGTTTGAAATTTGTTAAAGTGCATCTTGGGTAGCTGGTCAACTGATGACTGGAAATCACTTTGACCAGGTGTATGCTGAGGGACCAGCTCGACCGACAGGTGGAGCAGGCGCTGTTGCTATGCTAATAGGCCCTGATGCTCCTATTGCATTTGAAAGCAAACTTAGGGCAAGTCATATGTCTCATGCTTACGACTTCTACAAACCTGATCTTGCAAGTGAATATCCGGTATTCCTCAATCCCTCTAACTAGAGTTAAAAAAAATGGTTGGTTCTAACTAGAGGTGGAAAAACAAGCAGGTTGAGCTGACCCAAAACTTTTTTGTCGAAAAAACTTATTACAAATAGTTAGTGTGCTGAGCATGATTACAAGATTTAAATTATTTTATTAATAATCTACTTTTTGAATAAAATGTCTTATGAGGTTTAATGCATTAAAAACACACTTTGGGTGAGTTTCTACCTGTTTGACCTGTTAGAGATAAAGCATAAAGCCATAAACCCATCTATAAATAAGGGTTGAAAACTTGAAATGGTCACTTGTAGATCTAACCATTGAACAATGTTTCTTGTAGGTTGTTGATGGAAAGCTGTCTCAAACATGTTATCTCATGGCACTCGACTCTTGCTACACGGGATACTGTAGAAAGTAAGGTTTCTATCAACATACAAAATACATACACACAATACATATTCCAAGATGTCTGACCAAAGTTCTGCCAATTATAGGTATGAGAAATTGCAAGGCAAGCAATTCTCAATGGCTGATGCTGACTATTTTGTATTTCATAGTCCATATAGCAAGGTTATCTATTCAACTGTATTCTTTGCCCTCTAGCTACTTGGGAATTTGCAAAAGAGAAAAAAAAAAGTAGTTGAACTTAAACTTTTATTTGAATTTATGCAGCTTGTACAAAAGAGCTTTGCTCGCTTGGTGTTCGATGATGTTGCTAGAAATGCCAGGTGATGACCAAATTTGCTAGATTGTTAATTTTTTTTTTTCATAATATCCATTTACGTTGTTATTGATTTATCAAACAAATGATTTCTTGTTATTTTCAGCTCTGTCGATGAATCTGCCAAAGAGAAGCTAGGACAGTTTACGTCTTTAAAAGGTGACGAGAGCTACCAAAGCCGTGATCTTGAAAAGGTACCTTTACTTTCTTATACCATTTTATAAAATTAATTAGATAAACTTAATGAATCAATAATCAACTAATTTATGCCTTAATCTACAGGCATCCCAGCAAGTGGCAAAACCGGATTATGATAAAAAGGTTCAGCCAGGAACTTTGATTCCCAAACAACTAGGAAACATGTATACTGCATCTTTATATGCTGCATTTGCTTCCCTCATTCACAATAAGACTAGCTCTCTGGTATGTTTCACTTTGACAAATTTGCCCTTATTAGGCATCTCCATTTACAGAATCTGAACCTGTTCGTGTTGTTTTCTCCAATTTTAGGATGGAAAACGTGTAATGATGTTCTCATACGGGAGTGGATTAACCGCTACAATGTTTTCACTACATCTTACTGAGGGAAAATCGCCTTTTAGTTTGTCAAATGTTGCAATGGTCATGAATATTGAACATAAGTTGAAGGCAAGGACCGAGGTGTGCTATTAAAATCCTTGAAACATATATATTCAACGTGCCACTTTGTGTTGTATTTGTTTGATAACGGGCAAAGAGGTAAAACCAAAAAAAGGAATATTCCGCTGAATAATAACCAAGTTTCTACGGTGTTTCACTAAAGTAACTCACTTTTTTTCTAACAACAAAAACCACTTGAGTTTTAATACCATTCCATACTTCCATTGCTCTGAATTTCTTAAAAACGTTGAAAAATTTTAAATTAAGTTACTTAAATGGAATATATATGAAACTTGATTACTATTTAGTGATAATGAAACGGGTGAATTCCACAGTTTCCCTTTCCATTTTTAGCATTATTAAATCCCTTGATTTTTAAAACTCATTGATCAAGTGATTAACATAAAAGTGCTTTTTTGCATATGATTAAATCACTGAACTTTTTAAAATTTAACCGAAACGTCTTTCTTTTTTTTCATGATTTAGTCCCTAAACTTTATTAAAAGAAAATTTTCATTAAGTTCTAAAACTCTTGGGGGTTTTATCATGAAAAATAAAGTCCAGGGACCTAATCCATAACAAATTCCTTTTGTTCAAAAGAATCTATTAGCAGTGTAGCACTATTTTAGGAATAAATATATACAGTATTCTATATAAATGCAATATTCAAATAATCATAATAATAATAGTTATGATTATTTGAATATTGTGTGTATCTATTCCTAAAATAGTGCTAATAGAATCTATATTATTCTTTATATACTGTAGTTTATTACCTTATATTTAATACATTAATTATTTACAAAACAAAAAAATGTACTGGTGAACCCGACCCGTTACATAACCAAATTAACTATATTTGTGCAGCTTGCACCTGAAAAATTTGTGGAGCTGATGCACGTGATGGAGCATCGATACGGTGGTAAAGACTTTGTGACGAGCAAGGATACTAGCCATCTAGCTCCGGGCACCTACTATCTCACTCATGTTGACTCAAAGTACAGGAGATATTATGCCAAGAAAGACACTAAGGTTGCGAACGGTCATTGAAGATAGTGAGTCAACTCAATGTCATCAATTTACAGGTATGGTTTTGGTTAGAGGTGATTGTTGTAAGAGCATTTAGTACGTAATTTGCTTCTATAACTATTTGTGCTTTCTTACTGTCGATGTATTTTTTTTTATCTATTTATTAATAAAATTATTTATGGTTAAGTTGATCAGATTTTGAGAAACAAATAATAAATTGATGTTGGAAAACCAAATAGTGAGATAAAAGTAAAATTACTTATCTATACGATAACATGAAAGATTGAAGGATGTGTTTTCGAAGTGATTGTTTTAGTTTGAAGTCAAACAGCCACATGCTTAATTCATTCACATTAATATCAATAATCAATTATGTTAGTACAACTTTTAGGGAGCGTTTACTTCACTTGGTGTTTTTGAAGGAATTGAAATTCTTCAAAGGAATTGGTGAGCGGCTGAAGTTATGGACTGAAACCATTACAAGATATGAGACTTATATGTATGGGTAACAAATATGGGGTTTATAAACCAAATGAGCTCATTTACCCACCAGACTAGTCTTGGGCTGTAATATATATATATAGATTTTTTAATAATAATCTTTGCAGTTATATATATATATATATATATATATATATATATATATATATATATATATTTTTAACGACAATACCTAGATTTTCTAGGATAATTGGGTGCTGTGGCCAGGATTGTACCAAATGGCTAACGGTATTGCAGTTATATATAACAAAAGTTATATTTTTTTCCTCATTTTTTCTTTGAATTTGTCATGAGTCCTAATCTCCTCGTTTTGTAAATGTATTTATCATTTTTTTATAACCGAGGGAACCCGCTTACATGGTACCTCTGGGCTTTGACCAATACCCTACTAACTAGTCAGAACAGGAAAAGCGTGGCTTGAACCGGGTAGGTGACCTTATGAAGAGACTAGAACCCAAGACCTCATGTATGTGAGGCATAAGGATCAACACTTGCACCACTCCATAAAGTTGTATTTATCATTTTCGGTAATAACCTAACAGACTTTAAAATGATTACAAAATTATCAAATTGTAAAAAGTTAAATCATAATTATTACATCATTAGTCAAGATATGATTTTTATCTAATAAAAAACCCAGGATGAAATCATAATTAGTTTTTCAATTCAAACTAAATAGCTTCTTTTATTCTGTCATTCAGCAATCCCAAATAACACATTACATATTATTTTCTATTTTTCTATACCCTATGAATAGAACCAAAGTATATTATATAAGATTTATTGAAAAGAATGAATTTACATCCCATAATGCAATCTCAAGATCAAAACAGTAAATATATGATGTTTATCTATAGCATTTCAAAATACTATCCATAACAAACCGCTGATAATTACTATCATCAAATTAGCAAACATGATCTTTCTTAGCAACAAAAGTATAAAACATAAAAACATAAGTTTTTCAATTTTTCGAATCAAATAGTGAGGTTTTCTTGAATGGCCACAAAAGTGCCCACAATGTTGCCACCCAAATCTGGAAAATTTGGACAGCCAGTAAGAGGCTTCACCTGACCGGTTCGATCGACTTCAACAGGATACTTGAGAAGGTGAGCCTTCATGTCGGTCACTTCAACAGCTGCATACTGGTTCCAGTTTGATTCACTCAGTGATCTGACCCGTCTCACACACTCAATGCTCCCAGGGCTCTCAAAATTGATTTCAAGTCCACCAATATGCTCAGCCCAGAGGGACATCCTATACCCGAATATCTGCACAAAATCGTTTCATAAATTACAAACTTGCAAAGCTATGTTTTTATATGAATGAGAATTAGTGATGCAATTGCTCATTAGATTATCTTCTTTTTATCTCCAAGGAGTAAAATAAAAAAATAAAAGTAGCTAAAACGGAAAAAAGGATGAAATTTGTTCAAAGTATTTGCAGAATAGTAATGAAGTTTCAAAAGTGTTCCAATTAGGTCACTCAAGTTTAAAAAGTCTTCCAATTAAGTCACTCAACTTTCATGTTTTATTTAAATTATAGGTTTTGACATGTTTTTTTTTTGTTTTAATTAGGAATTTTTTTTCTTTTTTTTATGCTGATATGGAATGGTGACGTGGATTTTAGGTTATTTTTTATTTTTTAATATAATTAACACGTTTTTTTTAATAAAATTACATATATTGGAAATCTCGACCCACACATCTTCTCCTCCATAAGTTTCTTGACACATTTCGTGTTTCGATGATGGCTTGATTTGAAGGTTTAGTGACCCAATTTGGACAAAAAATGCATGAGTGACCTAATTGAAACACTTTTGAAACTTCATTGCTATTCTAGGACATTTTCCCTTTTTTGTTTTGCATACAATGTCCTAAATCATTTTATTTAAAAAGTTTGATTATTTGGGATAATGTATGTGGAGGCCACCAAGTATTCAACTTTTTTCATTAAAGTCACCCAAATATTGTAACTACTTTATAGGCCACCAAGCATGTATCTAGTTTCATTTATATCCATTATGGCCAACCATGTCATATTGCTGAAAATGGCGTAAAAATCTTGCAAACGTAAAACATTTTTGATGAAGTATCAACATTTTATAGGTTAAAACTGTTGTTTTTATAACCAATTCAAGGACATTATCTTCATTCAGCATGTTTTTGGTCAAAATTGATATAAATGGAACAAGAAACATATTTGGGCTGCGGTAATTAAAGAAAAGTTGAATACTTGGGTGTTCTCTACATACACTATCTTAAATCATATATGTTTTCTAATCATTTGTCACCGAATATGTTTTTGAGTCAACCGAACATGACCTGTTTTGAACGTTACCCAACCCTCCCGACTCGCCCATTTCGACACCTCTAATTAAAATAGAGAAACACTACCTGCCCGCGTGGACTATGACCTTTGTGAGCCCAAGTATGATAGGGCTGATATGCACCCATTGTGATTTCAGTGTCTCTAGAACCCTCTAATGAACGCTGGTTGATGTTTGCAGATCCCAATATCACAAACTCATCATCCACTATCATTCCTTTTGAGTGTACATATATCATAAAACGTCGATTCTTCTTACTGAGTAACTATGTGAGAAAAAAAAATAGTGATCAAAATCAAGAAAAGAGTGATACGTACACCAATTGTTGAAAAGATGTTACTTGAGGGGTGTTTGCGGCATTAGACACTTTTTCATCTGAAGTTGGTTCCACACCATGAGATGACTCGCGAGTGCCAAGACAGAAAAAGATCAAATAATCTTGAGGATCATACACGTTTTCGAGCCCAACCTCTTGTAAGGCCTTATAAATCACTTCATACATCATTTGCATTGTCTTATTCTGTCAAAAAAAATTTGTTGTAATTAGCTTTATTATTGAAGTTAAATTTTGGTAAGTATCGAGTCTCAGAATGACAGTTATAAAATTTACCTGCCAAAACAGAATCCTTTGAGTTGCAGTGCTTGTAGGACTACCCTCCGGCCACATTGGAATCACAATATATGCAGCAAACCTCTCTCTGGCTCTGATTTTATTCGCAATCTTTAGAGCAATTTCCATTGGTATTAAATTGTTTGCACCTGCAAAAGCACACGTATTTTACTCATTATATTGAAATTTTACTTATTATATGGAAATATAGTTTAAGCATGGTAAATGATAATATTACCCTCCATACATGGTTAACTTTTCTTACCCAAAGTTTTGTAGTTGGTCCAGTTAAATGAAGAACCAAGGAAGTATTGATTTTCAATATATATAAAATGCTGAGCAGCACGAATTGCCTTCACATATGCAGTATGTATGCTCATGTCTATCAGCACATTCTTCCCGCATACCAAGTTCTGTTGCAGTGAGAAATATATTAGGTATTGGTTCCAATTTACTTAAGAATGGGTTCATTTGGGTTATATTTAATCTCTAATGGGTCAAAAGGGTAAAATAAAAAAATAAAAAAAGCAGATTAAAAGAAAACAGGTTGAAAGTCAGCCAAAGTGTACTTTTAATGAATAAAATCTCATAAATAATTTTATTAGAAAACTAGATTATTATTGAGTTAAGATAAGTTGTAATAATATTTGGCTCACTAATTATTTATAGAAATTTAAAAGATTTGAACAAAAAATGTTTCAAGTTACTTAACCCGCACCTAAAATTATCTATTAGACACGTTACCCACAGACCGCCCAATTTTCCACCTCAAAAGAACGTGAAGTGAAAAGTTGCCATACCTTGCTTGTGGCCTCCTTGGGATCTTCGGGAAAACCGTCAACAGAGTTGGAGTCAATTGAACGGAACACCTACACATTGTTCACGCAAAATACAAATTCAGAAAAATAATGGCACACTATAATTTTTAAAGTTGCTCAAAAACAAACATACCTGAACATGCCAACCCTCAGGATCTTGTTCATTTGTACAATGAGCATCATCAATTCCTAGAATGTCAGGAATCCTTTCTATTTTGAGCAATGAATCATCTGTAGATTTCTTCATTTTGCTAATCCCATGTGGCTTTGAAGCCTTCAGCCATCTTTCCTCAAAGTTTTGAAGTACATCATATGCAGCTGGACCTTCGATTCGACTATGCAAATCATGCCATGGTTCTCTAGGACAACCTGTGTTGGGTCCCTGTAACCAAGCAACATGTAATTACAAGTGAAACTAATTACAAATTATCAACATATGGTAACTGGGTGAGGTGCTTACTGTGTAATTAGGTTGGTGATAATCTTCTTTATGCAAAGTTTGTAATGTGCTGAAAATGGGATGTGATGGAGTATCATAACGGCCCACGCATAAATCAAGACCTCCAACAAATGCCATTATCTTTCTTCTGTATTTACCAGCATCAGCATCCACTATGACCGTTTTCTGATGATGGGTATAGATTGTTTCGACTTCCTGTAACACAAATTCACCCATTGATTAAAATACAAAAAATGAAGATGATGGGTATATAGTCTTATACACATTTATAACATCAAACCTGTTTCTTGGCCCAACTATGCCCCTTCCCAGCTGAACGAGGGCAAAGTAGTACTTTCACAGACGAATGCTTGAAAAAACGCCGAGTCTCTTCATCGTTGGTTTGCATGACTCCTTGCTGCATTAGTTCAACAAATCATGCAGCTTAATAGATGGAATGCAAATGTGACCAAATATGCAAGTATGAGAAACAAGGATTATATCCATATATATTCATCTAAAAGTTCAAAATTTTATATATCCTTCTGAATTTCATAATATCATTTTTACATTTTCACATTACTAAAAATTTCATATTAATACATAAAACTAAATCAGTTACTGCTCCTGAATAATTGATTAGGAAAACGACTTTGTTACTACAAATCATCTCAATGCATAATGTTTTCTTTTTTTATTCAGTAAAACAAAATGTTAGAAGCACCTAGTATCTTATTGTTCTGAAAGGATATATATGAAACTTTGAACTTTTATTAGGAGATCGCCCCATAATTAAATGGCACTTACCGTCTTTATTCCCAAAATGCTTCTAGAGGTAGGATCATCCCACACAAGGAGAAGCACTCTTACACCTTCTGAAGATTTGGCTTTCAAAAGATCCCCTAAATAACTATCTTTTGCACCTTCACCATTGCGAACAAGCTGAACACTGTGAAAAACAGACCACCCTGTAATGTAGATCAAACGTCTTGCCTGCTTTATAGCTTCACATATATCGTGCCAACAATCACCATTTTCATACTTTAAACCACCATCAAGATGCATGTTTGGCAAGTAACCATCATCAACATGAGCATCTTGATAAAGGGTAACTTTTCCTCCTCTCCTAAGCGGAAAATAGGTACCAGCAACACCATTAAAATTCGGGTCAAGGGGCACTTTATCCATGGGCGTGTACTGAATCGATAGCGTTAACACAGCATCACGTTTACATGGTTTGCCACTCTCGTTCAGAACCGGGAAGGTACCTTCAACTAGTGACCCAGAAACCAACTGCTCAACCGGCACACCAACCGCCCCCATGATTTGTGAACCTACAACATCACTGTCTTTCACAACAAACTGTACCTCAGCAGAATAATGTGCCACAGGAACATAGAAATGCTGCATCCAAACAGGGTTTTCACTATTACTTATGACAAAGGTTCTTGCAATCACAGCATTAGCAATCGAAACCGTCACATACGGGTCACTTGTAACCTTTTCAGGTTTGCCATCCACAGTCTTGTGCTTCCCTACACCAAATGTAGGCATGCTACCAAACACCTGCCCTAATCTGTTGTGAAACATATCCATGTTTGGCAGGTTTTTGGCCTCTTTCACCCATATTTCCAAATTGCCGTGTAGTAATAAAACTTTGAGAGATGCGTTTGATGTTTTGAATGGAATAACTTGCATACTTTGTCCATGCTGAGATCCATCATAACCTACTTCAGCCATGTCACAAACAAGATCAAATTCAATGGATCACGATCAGAATTCAGACAGGAATTACAAGATCAAAGAGCCCTGATCGGTACCCACTTCACAAGATTGTTTAAAATCAAGTCTTTACTTCATAGAGGCATTTAATCAAACAGGTGGTGGGTGAATTTTAAAATCTCACAACAGAAAGGTGATCTTTAATGGATGGATGGATGAATTGAAAGAAGGGATTGTTGAGGGTTTGCTGATGGGTAGAAGAAAGTTGAATTTTGAAATGTGGGTGCCAATGGTGGTGAAGAAAGGACTTTGTGTTTGCCATATATCATTTGTATAGAAGACCGACTCTTGAAGTCCTTCAAAGTCTGCCGAATAAAAAAATAAAAAAATTATGTATTCTGATAAAGCAGGCGACTAAAACAGGGGAATATTAATTACAAAAACATTTTCTTTTTGGTTTGTTCACATTAACCAAAATGAAATCTTTCTTCTTGTCTTGTCCTAAGAATCGAAATTCGGGCGTAAATAAATCTAAAAAGTACGACATCTCCGTCGATAAATATGGATCAAATCCTTGGTAGGAAGCAAGATAAAGATTCTAAACGTCTTCAGATCTTGTATTTATCTATGATATGATATGATTGGCTTTTGATAACAAAGTAGTTGAAACTAACTGCGCGTTGTGACGGTAATTCCGTATGTATGTAGAACAGAAAGTAAATTAAATTTGATATGGGTCGGTTTTAAACAAAATCAAAAACCATGTAAAAAGAAGCGTATGAAGTTGCGTCGGCTCAATTCTGAATAGTGAAACGTAGATAAAAAACACATCGCAATGATACATTCGGAAATTAAGAAAAAGTAACATCGTTATAAAAATGAGCGTTAAGTAACACGAAAAGAATAAAAAAAAGAGTAAAAATATGTCATATTTTACCCGACTCGGTTTTGAGTAGATCGGCTCGATTTTGAATAAACTTAATGATCGCATCTAATCCGGATTATTTTCAAAAACGAGCGATACTTGCACCAAAGAATGGATTCGTATATGAAATTTATGATTGCTTATTGTCATTGTTTCCGGGAGATTCAAAGGAATATTTAAGTGCAGCTAGTATCTCTCAATCTGAGCATCTTAATGATAATTTTGATAAAAGTTTATACTCTTCTGATTTTTTAAATAGTTTAAAGTTATCAGGTTTGCCGAATCATAAAGTAGTTCTAAAGGTCAGAACTAAAGTTATGTTACTAAGAATATTTATCAGAAAAACGGTTTATGTAATGGAACAAGACTTCAAGTAAATTCACTGAGTTATCGTGTTATAGAAGCAGATTTTATATCTGAAATTGGTCATCGCACTTTCATCTCTAGAATTGGGTTAACACCTTCTAATAAGATAATTCCGTTTAAATTTTAAAGAAAACAATTTTCAATTGTTGTATGTTTTGCAATGACTATAACTAAAAGTAAGGACAATCACTTTTAAGGGTTGATTTGTATAAGATTCATTGTTTATTCATGGCCAGTTGTATGTTGTATTATCAAAAGTTAAAAGTAGAGACGGACTCAAGCTATTAATATTGCATAAAGATGGAAAAGTTTGTAATACCACTTCAAATCTATACTATATAATAAACTAGGTTAGTATCAGTGTACTACACGGTTGATGAAAATAAACATAATATCATTCATAATTGTTTAAAACAATTTCATAAATAAAATAAAATTTTAATGTACATAGGGAAAAAATGAAATACAATTACATTCACAAAACTAAATATTTTTTCATAAATCTCTAAATATTTCTTTATATACAACATTTGTTCTTTGAGTAGTAACTTTACCATCTATCAGTTATTCGAATATTAGTAATTTTACTTTGTCTCTACTCTTTACTCTTGATAGCGCCAGATACAATTGTCCATGGGTGAAAACCGGTTCTTTTAAATACAAACTCTGGATAGTAATTAGGTGCATTACTGCATCTAAGTAGTAATTAAAGGAAAAAATGTTAAATGGCTTACCAGGTGGATTTCATGCTCATAAATGTTGGTAAATTCTTCTGCTGGACTTTTCACTACTTTCTACTCATGAATTCAACCTATTACACCCACATATTATATAAATTTCAGCATTACATGCATATTTTTACAAAAAACCATATGAATCTTTGTATTCGTAGGATATAATAACGTACCAAAAGATAAACAGTTGAAGATTTCTGCAAAGCCGATTAGTATACAAACTCCACCATGATATTATGTTCTTTTAGTTATCAACCTGTAAGTTCATAACCCAATTAATTTTTACAGCTAATATTTCATGCATCAGAAATGTATTTTACAGCTAATTTACATAATTCATAATAAACATTTTTTTTTCATCTATTGTGAGAGGTTACTACAGCATGTATTTAGCTGCATATGCCATCAAAGCTCTAATGCTATAAAAGTCCAATTGTTAAAAATCATTTTAAAAAAGAAAACATGTTACATGAATTTCAAAAACAGCCTCTTGAATATATTCATTGTGTGAACCATAAAATAACTACGACAAAACAGACAAGATTTTCAAGTGCTTTTCGGATTCAGGTAATGTTTTAAATACCTATAAATGATAAGAATCAGATTTTAAATAACAAAGAACATACAGCCCTAAAAGGTTAACACTTTCCCCTGAAAAAAATATAAAACTAAGGCAAGAATCCTGATAACATTTGAGAGATTTTTCCAACCTACCTCATAAATTTTTGTTTCTTCTACAAATATAATTGAGATGTCCGCGTGACATATAATATATTTCACTGCACCAACACCCGAGAAAAACATAACTGGATTTCAAAATGCTACATAAAATTTAGCAAAAAAGGGTGATCTATACCTAAAGTGTCATATAGAGGGACACAGTGAAGGCCATGAGCATCGCAGGCCTGCAGAAGATTGAATGCAATCAGTTACAGAAAAAGAAAGTTTGAAATCATGGATTATAAGAATAATGTCAAAGTCATTCAAGTAATAATGTAACATCTGATATGATTAAATTAAGTTACCTACATGCTTACAACCCATTTTGTGCAATTCATCCCATATATTCCACATCTTGCCAATAATTTCTAATCAGCCCACATTCATTCCTTTTTTAAGTTCACAACAAAATTTATAATTACAAAAAGCATAGTGATGAGGTTTGTGATCAAAACCAGAATGTAGCAGGAACCATATAGTATTATATGTATTAGAATGTTATTGTTTTCTTGATAAAATTGCAGTCAATTTTCATATGCTTTCAATAAATAATGCCAATTGAAGGGCATGTTTTTTCAAAGAAATGTATAAATCTCATATGCACATGTTGGTTGTTAGTTAACATATTATGTGTAAGCAAAGACCCGACCCGACCCGACCCGACCTGTTTGGACTCTAACATGAAACTACTCGTTTTTACCCTTTATGCAACCCACACATTTTGTCACCTCTACATAATATGAACACCAAGATGCAAGACAACGACAACATCAAGCATCTCTCATATGATAAATAGACACCCCTTGAAAGAAAGGGATAACATGACAATATGTACCTGCAGTTTATCAAGATATTGATGGTAATAAGTTTTGAATAGAGTTTCCTATTAAATCTCCATTACAATTTCAATTTAAAATTTTAAACCCAAATCCATTTTGATCCAAGTGAAAATGGCTTCACAAAAAAAAACAAATAAATTTTCTAACAGTAATATTCAAAGTTCAAACCCAAAAGCACAAATTCAATTTCAAATAAGTATAAACTATACGGTATATCTAAATCTAACATTTTTACTACAAATAAAAAAGTCAAGTGGTCAAAATTACTCATCATTTTTTCAGCTAACCGAGTAAAAAAACTCTTTAGTGACGACTTTTTATGTGAAATAGAAATTTGACAAAAGTTGGTTACTTTTCAATGTTATTAGCCCTTGATCAAAACTTACCTTGAAACGATCACAACTACAACACCTAGGAGTCTGATCTCGCTCATGATGCGGGCAATATTTCTAAGCCCATAAAGGATGTACCTTATATTCAACAAAACCAACATCATTTGTTGACATCTGCACAAAGATTAAATACATTTCAAATAACCAAATAAATTAAACATAAAAATAGAAAAAAAACATTATAAAATATGCAAGGAGTGGATATTATTGTTAATTGAGGGTGTCTTTAGTATTTTGTTTGATTATATATTTGGTATCGAATCATGAATGAAATGATCAGATTGTTTGAGTTATTCTCTTCTCCTAATTCTTAGCTTTTCTTCTCCAATTCTGGTTTAACCCTATCAATGGTATCAGAGCTTTCTCCAGGCGATCCTAATCGGATTCGCTACCGCTACCATGACGAACACCCGTATCAAGATGAAGACAAGGCTCTCAAGGATCATGACAAGGTGATTTCTGACCTCCGGGCAACACTAGCCGCCATCATGAAACAACAGGATCAAGCGATGAAACAACAGGAACAGATAATGGTGGCATTAGGATTGGATCCAACCGGATCGAAGCAGAAACAAGCTTCAGCCGCGTCATCCACACTACCCGTGTCGTCTACACCAAATCTAGCCAAGAAAACCGATCCCCAACCTGCTCCGCCTACACCTAAAATGGTCCCACAACCCGTAACATCCATTAAGGTTGCACCAAAAACTTCCCAAAAATCTACGTGAGCAACCCCTTCAATCTCCCCAAACCGGCACCCAAAACGACCGCTAACAATTACACCTGTACCATTTCCAAAAACCGCACCATCAGTGGTTCTGAGCCTATTGAAGCAGACGACGAAACCGGTGTCCGCAAAGAAAGAATCGACACCGATAGGCGATGCAACCGATAGACGTGAATGGCATCCACCGTGGCGTCTCATTGACACAACCCCGAATGCCATTGGACGAACTGAATGGCGTCCACCGTGGAACAGGTCGACCCAAAGTGTCCATGGATGTTGCAATTTTTTTCCGTTAATTTGTGATTCTTGAGGTCAAGAATGTTTTAAGTGGGGAGTATTGTTACATTTTATTATTATTTAGTCAATTAGGTTAAGGGGGTTAGTGGCTATTATTGTTAGTTGAGGGTGTCTTTAGTATTTTGTTTGATTATATATTTGGTATCGAATCATGAATGAAATGATCAGATTGTTTGAGTTATTTTCTTCTCCTAATTCTTAGCTTTTCTTCTCTAATTCTGGTTTAACCCAATTTTATGTTGTTTTTTACATATTTTGAGTTTGTTTTTTATTCTTAGTATATGTAATATATTTTTACACCTCTAAAATATATAAATAAAGATTTAAACATTTTATATATTGATATTTTTCACTTCGTGTAAACTAGTGTTGTATACAAAGAAGTGTTTTCAAATTTGTAATTTATCATTGTAATCTTCATTAACATGTAATTTAATCTTGCGTCTTTTAAGAACATCATTTATGAAATTTATTTTCATGTATTCTTTTTATGTTCTCATTACCCTCATCAATATATTATTAGCGTTTGACAATATGAAAAAAAACTATCAATTCATCATCAAATGTTGTATAAAAATACATATTCAGATATTCATCAGTGTAATATTTATTAAGGTTTACATCGTGTAACACACGAGTTTAAAGCTAATTAAATAATCTACTAGTTAAATTTAGATTTTCCTTATTTTTGTGAACTTTTTCCTTTTGTAATTAACTAACTTTAAAATCCACATGGATTAAAGTAAACTTACTCTTTTAACTTTTATTGTTAAACAATGTGTATTTTATAGTGCGGTTTTTGCTTAATTTCATTTTTCAAATTTCTTTGTTAGCTTTATTAATTAAAAGCATTTCTAGTTTGTGACAATGACATGATGCCAAAAGCAACCCATTTAATGCGAGGCTGCTTATCTTTTTTTTTTAAGTCAAATTTGGCTAGCAGCCCAAACAAACAATAGAGAGACAGCAAAAAGGAAAAAAAAAAAAAAAGATAAGAAACAGACAAAAAACCTAGCCTGTTACAAGAAATTAAAAGAACATAAATTTTCCCAATCAAGAGACTCCAACTTAGCCCTATGTTTCAACCAAAGGAACCCCGTCGTTTTTATTTCTTCGATAACTTTAATGATGGATATCGAGAGACCTTCAAAAATGAATTTTCCCAATCAAGAGACTCCAACCTAGCCTTCCATAATGCCCAGCAAGCCAGAAGAATAATCGAGATTACCGCACGTTGCTTGGTAGGGTGGAGGCTTCCGTATGTTTGAGGGTCGAACAAGTCCCTCACCGTGAAGGCGTATATCGGTGGAAGCCTACACCAAGCTGAATTTTTTTGCCAAATAATCGTTGCAACATATCACGCAGTGAAGACGTGTTCCACCGTCTCTTCCACCTCCTCGCACAAAACGCACGCTGCCGATGTGATTTGTATATTCCTACGTAGAAGCGCTGTTCTTGTAGGTATCCTTTCTGCCTCCAATCTCCACCCGAATATGTTAATCTTCAATGGTAACCAAGAATTCAACCCGAAAAACGTGTCCCTAGAGCAACACCTTCTGTTTAGCAAGGCAGTCTCTGACCGATTTTACCGAGAACCTTCCATCCGAGCATCCCGACCATGACCACTTATCCATCCGCTCGTGCAGTCGGACCTCTTTTATTACATGGTAACAGCCTTCCAACTCCTGCAATTCACATAGAAGCAAAAGATTTCTAATCCAAGACCAAGAAAGAGTTAGAGAAGTACCCGACATTTGACACATTTCTCGGACAAGGCAATATTTGCTAGATTCAATTATGAACAGGGCCGGAAAGAAAACCATCAACAAGATTTGCGAGACTGCTTATCTAACCCATTAGTTTCTAGAAAAAACGGTTTACATCAACATAATTTATTTTTCTTTTATAAAAGTTTAATGAACAATTAATTATAATAAACCAAAAATGTTTTGTAATTTATTTGGTAGTTTAGGAATTGGTATAATTACTGAATTACATATTTTTTAAGGTTTATAATATAATAATATGAATTTAATTAATTTTATCTAGAAATAACTTATATTTTAGGAAAATATGATATTTTATCATTTTAGGGGTATATAAAATTCTTTATTTTTGTTTCTGTTTAAAGTATGATGATCTATCATTGTCATTATAATTCTTAGTTTTACCAAGTTATTTAATAATAATTGATCTACTTATATGTTCTGATATTCGATAATAGGATAAAATTAATTAGACGTCAGACTACTTATACTACAGAAACTTATAACCCTTAACACACCCTCCCCCCAACTCTTCTCAATCCATATTTTCATCTCATAAACATCATTATCTTTTCAACATCATCACCAACGTTACTTTTATTTTTTATAACCAAAGTATTTATTATAATAAACTATTTCATTTTTATACTATAAAAGTTTAATGGACTATTAAATATAGTAAACCAAATTATTTATTTGTTAGTGAAGGACTTGGTATGATAACTGATTGAGTTAGAAACTTTTTTAAGGTTTGTAATACGACTTTAATCAATTTCATTTAGAAATAACTTACATTTTAAGAAAATTTTACTACTCTAATAAAGCAAAATGTTTGATGCCACATGTCATTTTTTAGGCTCTCTCAATGATGTTTTCCCACTCAAAATACTTTACTTTTATTTCTCACAGTAATAAATCATTTTGAAGTTATTAAGGTAATGATTATGAAAATACATTTACTAATTATGTTAATATATTTTAAGTTAAATTTTTAAAAAAGTCAAAATATTATAAAGTCAATGAATATATTTTTGAAACCAAATTAAATGTAAATTTTTACTCTTATAGGAAAATTTAAAATCCTTATATATAATTTAGTTGAAAAAATAAATAATGTTAATTTAATTTTGTTACTGTGATATCTTTTAATCCGATTTTAAAAACCTATTATAAATTCATGTTAAATTGTAATAAATCTTATATTACCAATCTTTTACACGGGTTAAATAAATGCAATATTATAAACTTAGTAATAAAAACTACACATTACATATTTTTGACATGTTATGTGGTTTTTAATACAAATTCTAGAAACATTATATATTTATTTTAAAAAAAATTATAAAAAGAATGAAAGAAATGTTCAATTTATAAAAATGTTTTATGAACAAACCTATTTTTTTTTTAATAAAAAACGTTTTATGAAATAAAATTATAAAAATCATTATCTATACTCTATGATAATTCTTAGTTATATCAAGTTCTTTTAATGATATGATAAGTGTTCTACTGTTGTGGTTCTATATTCTAACAAAGTATAAAGGGTAATATGTGAAAACGTGCCGGCATATAGAATCATGAAACGTTACCCACGTAGTAAATGAATGTAAAGAACAAAGGAGTTATATATAGTAATATGATTAATTCAATAATGATGAAACGGTGGTCTACGTGACAAACAAATGATAATGAAACAAAGAGTCATGCGTGAAAAAGTGTTAACGTGACTATTTGTACCTACTTCAGTAGACAGGCGAAATGGCTACCTCGGTAGACGGACGAAACGGCTACTTATGTAGACGGGTAAACGGACTACGGTGGTAGAAAGGATGAAACGGTTACTACGGTAGACGGATGAAACTACTAAGAATGTAGACGAATGTTATGAAATGATGATCCATATGTGTTTAAACTAAATGATTACGATTTATGTTTAAGAAAGATTACAAAGTTAATACACCGATTAAATAATGAATGAATGATGAATTGCCAGAATAATTAAACTAGAACTCACCAGCGTTAACTGACTTTTAGTTTGCATCTCAGGTAAAGGAAAATAAAAGATATGACGCTTAATGGGTTGGCTGGATTAGGCGATTGGCTGCTCGGCTCAAGAACTGACATCCCAAAATTAATTTATAATATTTCAGTGTTTGAGCTATATGTTTATGAGTAAATCCAACGAGTGTGGTTTTTCCTGGTATCGGGGTCTTACAGAAACCAGGTTAAACGGTTGAAACCGAACCACCAAACTAAAATAAAAAAAGATACTATGAAAGAGAACAAAAATGGATCAAATAGACATATAAGCATCATATTTTTCCATTTATTGTGAATTATTTTACAAAATGCAATTGATATAACCAACATATAGTTAAAAAAACACTGAAAATTTCCCAACAACCATTGTCTCACAGCAGGCAGCTTCATATGGTGAGGTTCTCTTGAACAGACACAAAAGAACCCACAATGCTGCCACCCACATCTGGAAAATTTTGACACCCAGACAGTGGTTTGACCTGCCCCTTCCGGTCAACCTCCACCGGATACTTGAGCAAATGAGCTGTCATATCTGTAACTTTATCAGCTGCATAACATTCCCAGTTCTGATCACCCAAAAATCGAACCCTTCTCACACTCGAGACTCTGTGGTTGCTCAAAACAGCTCTCAAGTTGTCCAATATGCTCTCCCCAAAGTGACATCCTGTATCCAAATATCTACACAGTACAAAATAACCATTGGGTGCCATTAGACTTTTTGAGGTCAAAGTTTCCGTATTCAGAATTAACAAAACTCACCAAATTTATGTGAAAAAGTTAGTAACTTTATCAAAATTATTTTGAATGCTAAAATTAAAAGGATGTAGAAACTTGTAACAAGATTCATACAAATGGTACATTTCAGAAATTATAAATTTGACTTGTTTGATCAACTTTATGTGAAAAAGATAATAATTTTATCAAAAGTTATTGAAAATGCTACAAATAAAAGGATGTGTGTGTTGAATTTGTAATAAGATTCACAAAAATGGGGCATTTTGAAATTGTAAATTTGACTTGTTTTTGTGGTTAAAATTAACATGAAATATATCAACTTTATGTGAAAAGGTTACCAAGTTAATCACTTTATCAAAAGTTGCTGCAAATGCTACAAATAAGAGGATGTTGTGTTAAATTTGTACAAGATTCATGAAGTTCTAGAAATAATAAGTTGACTGAAAAGTCAAAATCTAATCTTTTTATGCAGAGGGACAAGTTACCTGTCCAGTTGGACTAAAACCTTTGTGGGCCCAAGTATGATGAGGCTGATATGCACCCATTGCAATTTCAGTGTCTCTGGTGCCTTCCAATGAACGTTGGTTGATGTTTGCAGAACCCAATATCACAAACTCGTCATCAACTACCATTCCTTTTGAATTTACATGGATCATAAAACGCCGGCTTGCTATACTAAGTGCCTAAGTAATCAATCAAAAAAGATGTCACGTGTAGTAAAATCAAGAAAATAGCAATGTAGAAAAGTGGAGGCTAAATTTTGGTTTTAAGTATAGGTGGCAATTTCGATCCGGGTTATGGTTTATCACAAATGGGCCAAATAAAAAAATTTAGTCAAAAAGATGGGTTGAACAGTTCAAATCGTTTTTATAATGACAAAAAAGTATTTCTGGGTCAACATGACCTGACATGGCCCGTTCCGACTCATGGTCTCATACTGAAAAGTGACTCGTTTCAAACTGAACCCATTTTGAACTATTACCCAACTGGGCCGACCACACACCTATATGACCACTTTTCTAGAACCAAGGGAAAAAGGAAGTACTTGAGGCGTATTCGGGTCGAACGAGATTTTGCCGTTTGAATTTGGTGGTATGCCTGGAAATGACTCACGGGTGCCAAGACAGAAAAAGTTCAAGTAATCTTGTGGCTCACATTCGTTTTCGAGCCCTGTTTCTTGTAAAGCCTTGTAAACAACTTCATACATCATTTTCATTGTGTTATGCTGCAGAAATAAAGATGTTTCAGCAACAAACTACTTATAATTACAAATTATTAAGATACTATCTCAAGATGCATAACTATATGAATCAACCTGCCATAAGAGAATCCGCTGAGTAGCAGAATTAGTTGGATTGCCCTCAGGCCACATTGGGATCACAATATATACAGCAAACCTCTCATTTGCTCGGATTTTATTTGCTATTTTAAGAGCTATTTCCATTGGTATCAAATTGTTTGCACCTGCAAAACACAGAAAAGTTGAATCATGTATTTGGTTCGAATTATAATAGTAGATTTATGATATCATAATCTACTATATAAAAGTTTGGTTTCCTTACCTAAGCTTTTGTGGCTAGCCCAGTTATATGAAGAGCCAAGAAAGTACTGATTTTCAATATATATGAAATGCTGAGCTGTACGAATCGCCTTCACATATGCAGTATGTATACTCATGTCTATCAGCACATTTTTTCCACACATCAGGTTCTGTACAAGGTAACAATAAATAGTTACAAGTTATAACCTCTTACATAGCTGTAATCAGAAAACATAGACATGTCTTAATAATATAGTTTTTTATTCTTGACTTGAGACATTAACTACTTATAGAGTTCAAGAAAAGGACAAACATTGGCCGGTCAACCCAACCTGAAACAAATTTCATTCTGATTCAAACACGTTTAAACCCGTACCACCCACCCCTTCAGCCACCTCTATCCTTCAGAAACCGAAAAAAGTAATTTTACCTTGCTTTTAGCATCTTTCAGGTCTTTAGGGAAGCCTAAACCTTTAACAGAGTTTGAATCAATTGAACGGAACACCTGAACATGCCAACCTTCTGGATCTTTTTCACTTGTGTAATGAGCATCAGTGATGCCTAAAATTTCTGGAATTCTATCAAGTTTAAGTAAAACATCAGAAAATTTGGTTATTTTTGAAAGGCCACGGGGATTTGAAGCCCTCAACCACCTCTCCTCAAAGTTTTGGAGAACATCATATGCTGCTGGACCCTCAATTCGGCAATGCAAATCATGCCATGGTTCTCTTGGACAGCCAGCTGTAGACCCCTAATGAGAAAATGAAACAAAAGGAAATAACAAGACACTGATCACGCTAAAAAAATAAAAAAAGAAATATAGAAAGCTTACTGTATAGTTAGGATTATGATAATCATCTTTGTGCAAGGTGTTTAATGTACTAAAGAGGGAGTGTTCTGGAGTATCATAACGCCCCACACACAGATCAAGGCCTCCAACAAATGCCATAATTCTTCTTTTGATACCAGCATCAGCATCCACTATAACGGTTTTCTGATGATGGGAATAGATGGTTTCAGCATCCTGGAAACCAAAATAAAACATATAGTTAAATAACTACCTAAAAAACTAGTAGCATTATAAAGAAGACATATGTTTGAAGATCACCAAAGAGAGTAACTAAATCCAACCTTCTTGGTCCAGCTGCTCTTTGGTATAGAACGACGACAAAGTAATACTTGCACTGATGAGTTCTTGAAAAAGGCCCGAGTTTCTTCATCATGAGTTTGCATAACCCCTTCCTACATGATATGTAATCATAATAACATAATTAGCTGTGATGGAACATGTTGTGAGATGTAATGTTTGGATGTTTTTTTCTGCAACTTGAAGTTGCAAAAACCACTTCTCATAGTGTTTTAAGTATTTGACAAATTCTCATCATCTAATGAAGGTACCAGATCAAATAAGGGTGTAGAAGTAATTTTTCTCTACCTTTTGATTATCAGTTTTAGCTAATATCAAACTGATTGTTCAAAACCAACTATACTACCTTCAAATACTGGGCAATTGTCAAGAAAAGCCCTACAAGACTTTTGATGAATCTGACATAAGTCCCTAGACAATAACTTTGAATATTTAAACATTTAGACTTTTAATAACTTAACAAAAAGTTCTAATAAAGTTTAGAGATTTAATCATGCAAAAACAGAATGACTTTTGAAGATTTAATCATGCAAAAATGTACTTTTTAAGTTAATCAATAGGCAAAATCAAGATGAAAAACAAGATCAATTTATGGTACCCACCGTTTTATACCCAAAAAAGCTCTTTGAAGTAGGATCATCCCATACAAGAAGGAGCACTCTAACACCTTCATCTGACTTGCTTTTAAGAAGGTCTCCCAAAATGCTATCTCTTGCCTTTGCACCATACCGAATAAGCTGAACTTTGTGGAAAATAGACCACCCCGTGATATAAATCAATCGGCGCGCCTGCCTAATAGCATCACAAATATCGCGCCAGCAATCTCCTTGTACATATTTTAACCCGCGATCAATTTTTAAATTTGGAAGGGTACAGTCAACATGAGCATCTTGATAAAGGGTAACTTTCCCACCTCTTCTAAGTGGAAAATAGGTCCCGGGAACACCTTTAAACTCTCGGTCGGACCCCACTCCATCACGATAATTGACCATTTGATCCACTGGTATATACTTGATTGACAGAGTTAACACTGCACCAGGTTTACATGGCTGCCCGCTTGCATTCAGAATCGGGAAAGTACCCTTTACTTCATAACTATCAACCAACTTTTCAGCTGGAATCCCAACCGCGCCTATAAGTTGAGACCCCACAACATCACTGTCTTTAACAACGAACAACACTTCAGCTGTATGGTGTGCTACTGGGACGTTAAAATGCTGCATCCAAACAGGGTTTTCACTGTTTTTTATAACAAACGTTCGACCAATTACAGCATTAGCTACAGATACCGTCACATAAGGATCACTAGTACCCGATAGAGGAGTGAATTTTCTAGCATCCATGTTAGGGAGTTTATTCGCCTCTTTGACGCATATATCTAAGTTCCCATGTAGTAACACAACCTTTAAAGGCACCCCGGACGTGTTAAACGGAACAACCTCTACGGCTTGTGGATGCCTTGATCCTTCATCAGTTGAAGCAGCCATCTTAATGCTCACTTCACAATATTCAATTGTCTAAAATTCAAAATTTTTATAAGCACTCACTTAGGCATTTAATCAAACAGTTGGTGGGCGCTTTAAACTCTGATCAAATTTGTGTTCTTAAATAGAATAAAAGAAATATGACATTAATAAAAGTTGAATTACGTTGTTTGCAATGCATGTTTGGTATAAACAATCAAATTCAGAAATAAAAATAAAGGATTGATTCTATCTACAATGTGTATTTGAAGTGTTTATTCTTGATAAAATCGCTGCAATTGAAAAGGAACATGTGGGCCCTGACTATTGGAGATTATACGGTGCTGCAAACAAGGTTTTAATTCGGCAATGGCGCCAAAGAAAAGGACAAAAAGAAGAAGCGTCAACTGTCATTTCATTTTCAATCCTAAAAAAAGGAACTTTGTTAGGATAACAGGGATCATACAAAAAGAGAATGTATAATTTCTTACGTAAAGAGATAATTACAAAAAGAGACGATCACCCAAAGCAACCATTTTCCGTACCTTTATATCATTGAACATCTATCTAGTCTAGACTTAAAATCTAATAATAATTAATAAAAGTCAGCGGTTTATTAGATGTTTGTACCGGTCTAATTTGGCAAGGTATGAATTTCAGCTAAAGTGACTTTTTCGGTACTCTTTCTTAGTGCCTATCTGTTAAACAAATGTATTACAGATAAATACGGTAGACTACTGATGTTGCACTATATTGTTAACATTGGATGCTAAATTAACAAGACGAAAGCAGTTTATAAACGCTACAACTTACCACAAGGTGAGAGCGTGTGAATGCTACCAACATGTTAACATAAAAGTTGTTGAAAATGTACAAACCTTTACAAATGCACGGTGATTGGATTGGTGAGTTGGAATATTTCATTACAGTGACAAAGTGTGAATACATCTTTTACTATTAGTCCTCAGTGTATATGCTCTCTCGGTATGATGTAATGGTTAAGAGGCATTCAAAGGTTTATAAATTGTATTAGGCCCGCATAATAAAAAGAAGAAATATGAAAACTACACAACAAAAGGGCAAGAAACTCAACACTTTGTAAACGACCACCATATTAGGTGAAGGCCCACCATTTTTCATCACGTTTCATGCATATCCCCAGCTAAGTCACAGCCCCATTCATGCTATAATCTTCTAAATAGTTGAAAACGTTACACAACAACACTCGTAAGATTGATTTTACAAACAAACTACAAAACATTGATTGATCTTATATTTCTAAAAACCTCTAACATGTCTGTAACCCCTTCTTCGATAAAAATACCAAATGCGCATAACAATATCTCTATGTACTAGATGAGTCTTGCATTAATATTTAGATGTGTATAAACTTAATGTTTTAAATAGGAAAAGTCTTATGCATTAAATAGCAAAGACATAAATAAAAAGTGAACTAGATGGGTATTTTTTTGTGAAAAGAGCAAAAAGCAAGTTAAAATTATGATTAACTCCTTCATTATCCCCTTTAATCTTGATTTTGACTTGCTTTTTGCTCTTTCCACATTCTTTCTTTCTTGAATACTTCCGGAACTCATAGTTGCAATATCGATTTTGAACTCTTCGGATACTATTTGATCAAGATTGAAGTGGGGTTAGCGCTGTTATCATCGAAATTGAAACTTTCTTCCTACCTGCTTTGAATTAACCCTCCACCCTGCTAGCTTGCTTCTTTACTTATGTTTCGGCCCCACAGTAGCCGTCACCCCTATATTCTTTATCACCTGATTCATGCATGAACTCCAAAATACTTGTGGTGACCTACTTCCCTTTCGATTTCAATCCATACCCAAAAACGTCTCTTTTTTCTTTCTGCTTCGATCACTAGCCTGCTCCTTCTTCGCCTTCAACCCTGCAGCCAATGAGCGTGTGAATGCTCTCATTTTAACATCCGATTATCCTGGCTAGATGTTCTATAAACTTGTGGAAATGGGTAAGGATTTTGCACTTCGCTATTAAGAGTAAGATTGGGATTTTCATCAAAGAAAATCATAAAACTTGTCATTTTTCTAGATGTGAGATACATGTCTAGGCTATGTCAGATACTAATTACATTTATAGCTATAACATATGCGAAACATTGATTGTGTAACTACTTTTACTCCTATATTCTACTTTATTTCACCAACGTAGTCGTCGTACACGAATAACCACTCGTGTATTACCTTTAATTCGGGTATCATCAGCAAAGCGTACGTTTACTTGACATGATTCAACACGTGTTAAAAATGTTGGAAACCAGGTCTCACACACGAAATTTGATCTCAAAAGATCGACTCTTTCTTGTTTATTAATTATTGACTTACAATTTACATAAATCCTAACCATTTATTTATAATAAATAAACATTACTAATCCTACTCAAATACTGAATTGTAATCCTAAACTAACTCCAACAAACTTATAGATAAATTTAACTTTATCTAAACATTCAAACTATTAATTAATAAACTAGTTCCGGATCACCCTTTCAACTTTCACGTTCTTCCAAACTGACCCTCTTTCTTTAACAAAGGCGTTACCAAAAATAAAGTTCGTAGAAATGCGAGAACTACTCGGAATGGTGGACTTGGGTGGTACACATTGAGATTAAGGGGGAGATTGTTGGGCCTAATCCCGATGGATTAAATATTGAATCCCAAGCCCAAACAATAGCTGGATGGGCCACTGAACTCGATGAAGCAAGAGAAGATAAAGCCTAACAATCCCTTATCTGTTTGTTTACATATTTGAATTAGTTTTCGTTTGAAGTTGTATTTGAGTCTAACTAGAATGCTTGACCTGCAAGCAAAGATAGATTATAAATAGATAGGTAGGTTTCTTTGTAATTCAAGAGTTTAAGTTTAATAAAACAAAAAAGCCGTTGTGGGATCGTCCACCCACAAAATACCGTGTTCGTGATTTCGTTTATATCAGTTGTTTCCAACATCTAATATTATTGTATAGTTTTATAGTTATGTTTAAAATTGATTATTAAAATACAAAGTTAGATTAAGACCAACATATATGTCACGTTAACGTTCAGAATTTTCATCCACATAAGTAAAAATGGTCTTATATATACGCATACATATTGCATCAAACCAAAAAATTATGAAAATAATAACTCTCATCACGATATTAAACGAAGATGTGTTAGAAAATTAATCATATAAGCATTCGTTGCAACTTGGTTTGCCTTATTGTTTTTGGTCACGATATATTCCATATTAAACCTACTATTATATATTTGTGTCAACACATTTATATATTTATATATATATGTGGAATATATGAAATCGTTTTTGGATTTTCAACCTCTTCTTCATCTTCTACCGCTTACGCTTGGACTTGAGAGCTGTCATTGAATTCGAGTTGCTATGCCAGTTTCTCTTCCTTTGATTGATAAACCAGTTGTTGATTTGCTTTAGTTGTAGCCCCGTCTCTTCCACCAGTTTTGCCTTATCGTCTTCCTGTTAAAAACATTATATGAGTTTCATTACTAGAACGAAAATTCACTAACGCGGAAAACAGTCGATGAATATCTGTCAATAATTCGTCGGTAAAACTTTTACCGGCTCCTAGTTTTCCAACGGAGATTTTAATAGTCACTGAAAGTCTTTTGTTTTGTAGTTTTAGGTAAGTTAGAATATAATAAATCCAATTATGTCAATACGTAGAATGGAATTATTACAGTTGGATAAGGCCATTTTGAATGTTGTTGCCACCAATCTTTGAGAACAGAAGTAGTGTCGCCGGGTAGCTTTCCTGCCCGTCTCTTACGCAATATTTCCTCTCTTACATCCTCGATTTTTGACCTGAATCCCTGTATAAGTTATGATTTAAATGTTTGTATAGTTGCTTGATCATGCGGTTGAATGTTGTAGATGTGATATTTTCAACTTATTTACTTATTTATTTATAAATGAGTTGATTCAAGTCATACTTATATGTAACTAGTCGAGTAATATGTATCTTTAATGCATAAAACATTATAAATTATTTTATTTAAAATATATTTGATTTAATCATAACTTGGATGAGCTTAAAGTATATCTCCACCCATGCAAAAATATCAATTTTGAGTTGAATATGTTTTAACTCACTAGACAATGCATGGTAAAAGAAATAAGGATTTAGTAAAAACCTGTTTAAGTTCAATTTTCAACTCTTGACGAACTCTTTCCATAAGAGAACGTTCAGATTCAGAAGGAAGAAGAGGGCCAAAGCCCATCATGTCATGGCTACCGTCAACACCACCAGGTTGATCCAACGAGAAATCCATTGACATCTCATCCTCGTCATCAGACATCGTCGCTCCAGACCCTTCTCCGAGTGTTATACCTTAAAACGAAAAGAATAAAGTAAATATGCAAAAAAAAAAGTCTGATTTTATAAAATATGAAATCAACTAATAATAAATACATATGAAAGTAATATTACTGAACGTATGATGACAAAATAACATTGATTATACGAGTCAGTGGTGCCCAGGGACAGCGAGTAATGAAAAGGAAATTTGGGAAATAATTACCATCCATTTGGTATGAATACACAGGTACAACTTGATGCAGTCTACATCTGTACTTTACCAAATAATTTATTTGTTTTATCCATCTTTTATTAATTAGCATATAATTTATTTATAAAATATTTTGTAGTTACATTAGAAAAGTTTTATTCCAAATTAAAAACTACAAAATAGTTCATCCTTGTATATGTACACCCAACTAGTACTTGTAATTTCGCTACAAGTTTTCTTTTTTTCTAAAATGAATTAAAACTAATATTATAAGATAATCCATCAACAGAATAATTTTTAAAGATGATAATTAATATGGACGATAAATGTTTTCTACAAAAAAAATAAACCATGTAAAATGCAATATTTGAACGGTTAAATAAGTTTGTTTATTAAAAATGAAGACCTTGATGCATATATAACATGATGAAAAATATTAAAGAAAACTATGAAATTAATAATATATTAAATTATATAAATATGTTTGATACACATCGACTATAACCTTTTAGGTTAATTTCTTAAGTTTTTTCTGTATTTAAACTTTACCTAATTGTATCTCACACAACAATATATAAATATTCAGAAATAATGCAATAAAAAAATTTAGATGATAATTGGAAAAAAGATTTTAAAAAAACTATGAATCATTTTATAATTTGTGTCTAGAATTTCCCAAAATGATTTTTTATTTTTGGGTATTCTGAGATTGCTAAAAAAATCATTTGTAATTTCAATGTAAGTATTTAATTTATAGCTAAGAAATTTCTCATTGGATGAAAATTTTAAATTTCTACTATGAAATAGTCCTACGAATCATTTTAGCATTTTTTATTTTGGTAGAAATGATTTCATTCGATTTTCAAAAGTCAAAACCTGATTTCCAATACTTAATTAGACCTAATAAATGGTATTAAAAATTCAACAAATATTCTCAACTTCTAACAATATGAAAAATTAAATAAAAATGAGAAATTAAATAAAGTTTTATTCAACATAATTAAAACATAATCTACTTCCGTGACAAATAAATATTCCTAAGACTAAACCCTACACCCAACAACATTAAAAATTACAATTTAATCCTTTTCCTATTATTATATTATATTCGTCTAAAAATTAATTAAAAAATATCGGTGGTTAGGTGATTTTGTTTTGTTGTCACTCTTTGTTCCAATGTTTCCTTCATCAACCCAACCAACTCAACCTTCCTTCTACTCCTAATTATGACTTAAAAAATCAAAATCTTAAAAATTAATCAATTTCTATAATCTTTAATAATAATAAAATAAATAAATAAATAAATAATTCAACAGGCATCCCCACATTACACCCACCTTAATATCCCCAACTTCATTTTCTTCCTTTTTCATTTTTATTTCTAAAAATATTTTTTTTCATTAAATTTACATTTATCCCATAAGTCCTTAACCCAAATCAAAACAAACATCAGAAGATACATAAGACATGTACATGTGTTACTGTTAATATCATGTGTGTTGTGTTTGTGTAGATATACTAGATATATATATATATATAGAGAGAGAGAGAGAGAGGGGTACCAGTGATAGCTTGTAAATTATGTTCAATTTCACGGCAGGCCATGACAGCTTCAACAGCGTGAACTCTGACATGTTGCTGCAGTTGTTCTTTAAACGAACATAAAACTAACAAATACTGTGCCTGTTCAATTAAACTAATTAATTGATCAACAAAAAAAAAACATATATAGAAATCTTTAGTTATGTGAAATTAATTAATTAATTAAAGAAAGGGAAGGTACCAGGAAGTTGTCGAGGTCTTGGCGGTCGTGTGGGTGGTTGTGGTGGTCGGCGATGTAGGAGCGGAGGATATTGTGTGACTGAGAAAGTTGGGCGTCGATGAGCGGCAGCTGGTCGATCGGAGTGGCGACACGTAGGCAGGCTACGTGAGCTGAGAGAAGCTGTTCGAAGAGTGGGTGGTTGGCTATATCCGCCTTGATGTGGCGGTTTTGATCGCCGGAGATGTCGGTAAAACCACCCATCATCCCTAAACCTTGTTCTTGCATTGTGTTGTTTTTGTTTCTCTCTCTTGGTTTGTGTGTGAAGAATTGGAATTGAGATTGAAATGTATTTGTGAGATTAACTGGATTGAGATCATGTGAAGAAAAGGGTTTGATAAGAAAGCAAAAACAGGACCACTTGTACTTTGGGGGAGGGGTAGCTGGCTGGTTATCTATGGCAGTCTTTCTCTCTCTAGAATATGTAGAGAGAGAGAGAGAAAAGGGGGGTATGATTACAGGTCTTTTGTAGGAGAGAGAGAGAGATGGCTTTATTGGGATCAGAGACAAGAAAACTTTCTACACCAGTTCTGTGAAGGCACAGATTTAAGCATAAAAAGAATCATTTTTTCTCTTTCAAAATAGATTTTCAGGGTTGGATGCTACTCATGATGAATTAAAACAAAAAAAACTTTGGCTCTTGGGTTTATGTTTTATAGTATTGGTTATAGATTTATAGTTTTTTATAAAAGTGGTGTGCGTTTAAGTTTTGCATGTGTATGTTTAGCCGGTGTTCAGAAGAAAGGAAAGAAAAAAATTAACCTAAGAGATAAATAAAGGGCCGGGTTGTATAGATAGAAAACCACTAAAAATATATACGGGCAGTATGACTTTATCACATCATAAAAACTGAATGATTTGACGAAAAATAAATACACGGGTCATATAACTATATCAGCTATCATATCATTCGTCTTGATGTCAACTATATTAGACGGGTCATATGTTCTGGTTAACAAAACCGTATACGGTTTGTATGATAATTTTTGTCATATCATATGGTCGTATGATATGCATGGTGTTTGTATAGTAAATAGAAAAAAGCTTTTTTTCTAGTTTTAATCATATGCTTTTTCTTTTAAATCAATGTGATTTGATTAAGAAAGAGAGAGAAGATATTTGTCAAAGAAAAGGATCATCACTCCATAAATTAAATATGTGTACGTATATGGGCCCAAAAATTATTAGTTGTTATTAAAAGAAAACAAAGACTAATTCATAATAAAATAAAAAAAAACAAATCTATTTTCAACTTATATTTTTCTGAATGAATATTACGGTTGTTACTTAAAAGTTGGTGTTTTACATGAGAGGTTCTTTTACGTATACAACTTATAATAAATTTAATAGTAAACTAGTAATGGTTGGATGTGATAGTTTTTAATTTAAATTATGTTAAATATAATGTTATAATTATATTTTTAGTTCAACCTGATTAATTCCATTCATTACAACATATACTAATATTATATATGTACCATATTATCTAACCCAAGGATCTCTAGTGAATTTCTCTACCAAGATAAAATAAACCATGATCAAAGTTTGGGTCTTGTGGATTGATTAAGTGGTATTTGGTTTATAAATGAGATTTAAAATTAGTGCAAGTTTAAAAGAAAATTAAGATTAAAAATAAAATAAAATATTATTTTTTTGTTTTGATGTAAAAAATATGAGAGAGAGATAGATGTGAGGCATGAAGGAAAGAGGGTCCATAATATCAATGGGTTTTAATAGGTTTATCAAACATCATCAAATCAAACATCAATACCTTTCAATATTAATAATACCTCACATATAATCTTTGCTTTGATCTATTTTTTCTTAAAGAATAATTTTAGATGTCTTAAAAAGTACTTAATTATTTATCTAATGTTATGTTCTAAGAGTATTCATGACTGCCTTTAATAAAAAAAATATGGATTCAAATTCTATAAATATATTACTGATGAGTTTGTCCTTATGACTAGATGATACTAAAAAAATGACGTAACGTGACGTGATAGTGTTAAGAACAATGCTGTAACCTTAGCAATGTAGGCACTCTTCTACTTTCACGTTTACTGATGCATTATGATGGATCGGTTTATATTTTTACCTTCTCGGGTTAAATTTTATATTTGTTTCATTTTCTATCTTGGATATTTTACATTCCTTTATTAATATTCAATCGATTTCTAGAAGTATTTAATGAAGAAAGGGTAAGATTTCATTATCCATCAAACTTGTGGGAAAAACCTATGTCACTTCGTTTATTACTATTTAAATCTTTTTAATGCGCGATTTTTTTTTATCTATTATCCAGACCATTTTATTGTTTCAATTTCTCCTACAAACAGTATGAGGTCATCATGACATTTTTCATTTAATTTTGAGTTAATTTCCAGCCCCTGTGGTAAAGTCATAATATGAATTGGGCCTCTAGTTTTGAAAATTTGCAGGTCAAGCCCAAAAGTATGACAGCAGCGGCGGGTAACATAAAAGGGTAAAGTTAATGAACATTAAAAAATTTTATTAAGTGCTTGTAAAATGATCAAATTACCCTTTTAACTAAAAAAAATAAAATTTAAAAAAAAAATCAAAATACATAACCATCCCATCATCATTCCACCATCATCGCTGCTCCTCCTTTCCTTGAAAGGAATGTGTATGTGGTGGATGGCGGTGATGGGTTTAAAAGAGGATGAAAGTTATGGATTTTCATGTTCGAAAGAGGATCAAAATACATAACCATCCAATCATCATTCCATCATCATACACTTCTCTTTACGCACTTCATCACGTCAATGTTACTGTTACAACACGTTTGAAACAACATTGTGTGTGATATTATACAAGTCATCTAAGCGCTTATGTAGACGTCGTTAAAGTTGTATACATGCTTGACCTCAATTTTTTTACCTGATTACACCATCAAGAACGTGAATTTACTGAAAGAATGAGTAAAATTATTATTTAATTAAACCGATGGAGTGTAAATTTTAATGAACCATGAAGCAAAAATACAAAGAACACAATAAAATTATAAAATATACTATATATTTAAACAATAATTGATAAGTGGCCAAAGTTTCATGTATTAAAAGGTGCAATATGTTATATTTATGCAAATTAATATGTGGAATACAAAGGTTTTGTGTAGCTGTGCATGTGCAGGTTTTGGACGCTTTAAGTACGAGTTTGGAAGATATTAGGCGAGAGATGCAAGAGTCGGAAGAGACACGGAGAAAACGGGGCAAAATACAGGTCCAGCGTAAGCCTACGCCACATGGCGTAAGCCTACGCCACCAGCGTAAGCTTACGCCCCATCAGCGTAGGCCTACGCCTGAGCATTTTCTTCACAGCCGCATCAGAGGCCCGGCGTAAGCCTACGCCCTCCCAGCGTAAGCCTACGCTGGGTGCGTCTCAGACGCGGGGTTTAGGCGAAACAGCCGAATTTCAAAGATTATTTAGGTTTTTCTTCCTCAAATCGAAATCCATCTCTTACACCACACTTTTAGGCGATTTTGAGAGGATACACACACCCTGTGACCTTTCAAAATTTTTGTTGTAATAATTGTCACATAAATATTAACATTCTATTTCAAATCATATACACGTATATTTAATCAAATTTATACAAATTGGCGTACAATTTATGTATTTTTAAAGTAAATTTTAAAAATATTTTAAGGTTATAAACTATGTAAATTATGTTATTAAATTAAATAATTTATATAAATAAATCGATGGTTTTCAATTTTATTAAATTAACCATTTAAAAAGATGGATTTTTAAATAAAAACATAAGTTTTATAAATTTTATAAACTTAAATTTCATTTTAGTTTAAAAGAATTTAAGTTAAATAAACTTAATGATTTAAATAAATAATTTAATGCATTATTTCAAAAAGATAATTATTTAAAAAGATTAGTTTTATTAAAGAAAGTGGATTTATAAAATATATAAGTATAAAATAAATTAATTGAAATTGAAAAAGAAATCTAATTAATTATTTAAATAAAAGTTCAGGGGTTATATTGTAATTAACCAAACTAAAAGGATTTAAAATTTAAAATCGTTGAGGGGCTGTTTCTGGTCAAATGAAACCACAGGGATTCATCCGGTATTTAATTTAAGGGCTATTCCGTATCAAACCAAACTCCAGGGACTAAATCTGTCAAAACACAAATCGATTATCCGGTCACCTCTTCCCCCTTTGTCCGGCGCTCCGAGCTTTTCTCCGGCGAACGCCCGACAGGGTTGTTCCCTGCACCTCAACGCCCGACAAAAGCACCTCTGGCTTCGTCTCCCCCACGCGAACCAGAACCCTCAACCAATTTGTTCCCCCAACATAAGGATCATCCGATCCTGTTGGTGGCCGAGTTACCACATCCGAATTCGTGCCCGACAGGCCACCTCCACGCCTGTTGAATGTCGGGTTAGCTTCGCCTCGTCCAGACTTATGTCGGGACGTGTCCAATTGCACGTTCGAGCATAAGAATCAGGCCCAGCCATAAATAGCCATTGTCGGCCCTGCTCGAACTCGTTACCCTCCGTCCACACATTCTCACTCCAAATTGAGACTACCATCGCATTCGTCGTCCCTGAAAGAAGCTGTGACCAAAGTTTAGAAGTTTAATTCCATCCAGAAGTCGATTCCCACTTGTGACATTTTCGAGTTCCAAAGCCTTGCCGACCGGACACTTCGCGACCAAGTTCGAGCCTCATTTCGGGTCCATTAGCTTCTGTCATCGTCAGGTAATCAATCCCCGACGAAATCTCGGCAATCGCTCGAGGATTACCGAGCAAACTCAAGTCCTCGGACGCGGTTGCCGGATTGCCGAGGACCAGCGACCAACACGGGTTGCGTGTATATCAATTAAACGACACACACATAACCAGCGATGGGCAGTAGCCCGGCTGGTTATGCGTGTGTGTGTTTGTGTATCAGGTCGCGGGTTCGATCCGGGTGGCCTACGGCCCAACCCCATTTTGCTCCTATTTTCGTTTTTTTTATTTTATTTAATTATCTTAACTTATTTTAATATTATTTTTATACACTAAAGACTAAAACGAGTCGGTTTGATCGTTCGTTTATTTTGAAATCTATTAAACAATCTTTTTATCTATAAACTATTCCAATTTTTTTTTAAATCTTATAATATTTTTATAAACTTATTCAAACACATTTTATATATAAAATGTCCAATATTTTTATAAAACTTACAACATTTTTATAAACTTGTTTAAACACATTTTTATATATAAAATGTCCAATATTTTTATAAAACTTACAACATTTTTATAAACTTGTTTAAACACATTTTTATATATATAAAATGTCCTATATTTTTATAAATCTTGTAACATGTTTATAAACTTATTAAAATACATTTAATATGTAAAAGGTCTCATTTTTATAAATCTTGCAATATTTTTAATAAACTTGTTAAAACAAATTTTAAACTATATAACATGATTAGTCAAATAAAGAATTTTCTTTTATTTGTTATTATTATTTATAAATACATTAAATATAATGAATACTTGTTTAAAACATTATATATATATATTTTTAAGTTAAAGTTTTACAAAACCATTATCATATTCCTACCATATTTTATAAATAAATATTAAGGAATATTATTATAAAACCGATATACATTTAAATACGAATACGCACATACAAACATACAATAATACGTATTTATCTACATAGGATTTCATCGTGCTTAGTTTTCAACATCCTTATCACCCGCACTTGTGGATTTAAAAACATCCGCTAGCCAGGTGAGTTACATAGCCCCTATTTTACATTTTTATAAGTTTTGGGGTGAAACATTATACATGCTACTCACATTGTTTATACGTGTTATACATGAGACTATATGCTAATTCTTTGGATGTACATACATTTATACACAAGACAACCAACTGTAATATTGATAGATCTATTGTGCCTGACCAGCCCACCCGGTTAGGGTGTTTATTACTGCATACTCGGATATGACCGCGTGTTATATTCAATCATACCGGATATAGTGGGTAACTATATTCAAGCATACCGGACTTAGCTGTTGTGCTCTGTTCAAGCGCGTCAAACTCGGTTTGAATTGTGATTAAATAAATGTTACATCATATGCTATGTTTAACAAGATAAACAATGAGTTGCAAAACGATTTACACTACTATTTACTGGATTTACTAAACCTATGTACTCACCAACTTTTTAGTTAACACTTGATTTAAATAATGTTTCAGGTTTGGATATGTGACTACTTGCCGAAGGTTTCTCCACTTAAGGACTATGGACCTAGTTAAATAAATCAATGTTTTGAACTAGACTAGGTTATTTGGAATGTATTGTATTTGGATCTTGTTGTCTTTAAATTAAATTAATGATTTATGCAACCTTTAGCTATCATGTGCTTTTGAACAAACATCACATTGTCCGCCTCGATGATTCCGCCATCGGTCGGGGTGTGACAGATTGGTATCAGAGCCATGGTTATAGGGAATTAGGTTATTAGACACAATGACCTAGACTATAACCCTAGGACTCCCTTTTATGTGTTATGTGCTAAATGATAAATTGCTATATGAATTATTTGTAGTTAGGTATTATTTAAATTTTCCCGAGTTTGGTACATGAGACTTATACACATACATACAAGACTTTGATACATGATACATACTTTACATACACATTTGACAAGCAAACTTATGCAAACAAATACACTACTTATCCTTGTCCATACTCTCTCCTAATCCTTATAAATTGCAACATTCCTACACATTTTATATTCATAGACTCTCAAATCTATTAAAATCTTGAAAATCTCGTCAACGACTTAATTTCCTGAAACCAGTAAAAGACACGTGCAATCTGGAAGGGTGACACCTGTACATTGGGTTTTCTGTCTAGGAAAGCATTTCGTATAAATCAAAATAAACGGACCCGTATGCTTTCCTGGGAATTCCTGAAGTGAGTGTTTACCTATAGGCTAAAGCATGTCTCTTTGAGAGTTTCGGGGAATTACTTAACGTTGATAAGTCAATGTATTCGCAAGGATACAATCCGAATTTGAACTCAAAATCTGGGGACATTATAGCAAAATAGGAAAAAACTAGACGAACATGCAAAACAAATCATTATTACGGGTGCACGCGTAATAACAATTTGTAGTGCATGCAAGTCCCGGCAATTCCTATTACGCGAATAATGATCTATAACATCATGTTCTATCCGGAATAGATGACTTAGTTTTCCCCATCAACCTAGAATAAATACACATGCACTGGCACGCGTCATGATGAATCCCGTTTTTCTGCTTACATTATTTCCCGCTATAACTCATATATATCCATCGTATCTAAAATATCATTGTCTTTTCTTATGGTGTTAGAATGCCTCCTCGACATACTAACTCTAACAACTCCAACGTTGACCTTGCTGCACTACTTACTCAACTAGTAGGCCAAATGATCCAAGCTAACAACAATGGTAATGGGTCTAATACGCAAGGGAATGGTGCAAACCCACCATACTGCACATTCAAGCATTTCAATTCTTGCAACCCCACCAAATTCTTCGGGACGGAGGGTGCTACTGGCCTTCTTCAATGGTTTGAAAGTATGGAGAGTACCTTCCTAAACAGCGATTGTCCCGACAACCTCAAAGTCCGTTATGCTTCCAGCGTCTTCCAAAAACGAGCACTCACCTGGTGGAACGGTGAGAAACGTACTCGAGGCAACGAATCCACTATGTCCTTGTCTTGGGACGAAATGAAACGACTTATGACTGACGAGTTCTGTCCTCGCAACGAAATGAGGAAGCTCGAAGCTGAATTTTGGGATCTCACCCAAGATAGCGGAGAGAATTTAGCTTACACCACTCGTTTTCAAGAACTAAGTCTGCTCGTGCCCCACATGGTTACTCCCTTAGCGCGGGGAATTGAGAAATACATAGGTGGACTGCCTATGCCGCTCCAAGACACCGTATTGGGAAGTAATCCCTCCACTCTCGAAGACGCTATCCGTTTGTCTGCTGTGTTGACTGAGAATCATGTCAAAGCAAGTACCTTATCTAGGAAGGGTACCAAGAAAGTGGTCGACAAAGCTGCTACTTCCGTGTCCGACAAAGATGAAGAACCCAAATTTTTCCATCATGATAGGAAGCGTAAGGCCCAAAACTTTGCGGCCGTCATTCCTGCCGTACCTGTGACCCAAGTTACTCCTGAGGGTCAAATTCTGAGAAATTATGTAGGTTCATTTCCCCAATGCCCTACTTGCAAGTATCACCATGCCCCGCATGCTACATGCCGTCTATGCTCAAAATGTGGACGCTATGGACACGTTGTTACTACTTGCCGTGCTCGCACTATCGTTAATCAAGCTACTCAAGACAATCATCCAATGCCTCTCGCTATCACCTATGGACGGGCCTGTTACGAATGTGGAGACCCAAACCACTTTCGGAACCAATGTCCAAGACTTCAAAATCAAGGTGGTCCTCGTGGACGAGCCTTTAATATAAATGCTAACAAGACTCCGGCCAATGACGACACTGTCAACGGTACGTCCCTTGTTCTCTATCTTTATACATCCGTTTTATTCAATATTCAAAATTGTGTCTCTTGCTCTTAACCATCTATTTGCTAAACAACCAACCAATTTTGATAACTCGTATATCATGGTAATAGCGGATGGGAAATCCATTGCTATAAATTCTAAAATCCGTGATTGCATATAACAGCTATCTCATTCCTATACTTTCACGAAACAAATCTATTATGTTTAAATTTAGTCATACAACTTGCTAGCTCTGTTAAAGTCTACTTGAATTGTTGAAGTTCTAAATCCTAGTAATTATGCACGGGGAATCCCCGGTATATCAAAGGGGTGGTGGGTTAGCCGCTGGTACACCCTATACATAAACCCACTTGATATAACGAGTATAAACCATGCATAAGTACTAGGAAGAGGATCGGTTCTTGAATTGTTAGACATATTTGTGCTATGAAACCACTCATAGACGTGATAACATTTATAAATTGCACGCATTTCATTGTACAATTTTCAATTGAGAAAGGTGATTTGATTAAAATGATCTAAATCCTAGTAATTATGCACGGGGGATCCCCAGTATATCAAAGGGGTGGTGGGTTAGCCGCTGGTACACCCTATACATAAACCCACTTGATATAACGAGTATAAACTGTGCATAAGTACTAAGAGGAGGACCGGATTTTAGAAAATGTTTTTTTGCAAAATTTGAAAATATGAACACCCGTGGGGTGGAGTTTTAAAGGAAAATGCCATGTCACAAAGTGATTGGCACCAATATTGTTAAATCTGGGTTCTAGTAGTTTACATTCATGCGTTGTATGAGCAATGGTATGCATAAATCTCCTTATACTATTAGAGCAATTAGTTGAAAACTCGACTCGAATTAGCATCGTCATCCGTTATCATACGATATTTCCCCGCTGAATATTTCTCTTGTGAAGTAATTCCATCCTAAACCTTTTGACATCTCTTTCCCGCTTCTATAACCTTCGCTAATCGAATTTCGGGACGAAATTCCTTCAACTTGGGGAGACTGTGACCTTTCAAAATTTTTGTTGTAATAATTGTCACATAAATATTAACATTCTATTTCAAATCATATACACGTATATTTAATCAAATTTATACAAATTGGCATACAATTTATGTATTTTTAAAGTAAATTTTAAAAATATTTTAAGGTTATAAACTATGTAAATTATGTTATTGAATTAAATAATTTATATAAATAAATCGATGGTTTTCAATTTTATTAAATTAGCCATTTAAAAAGATGGATTTTTTAAAAAAAACATAAGCTTTATAAATTTTATAAACTTAAATTTCATTTTAGTTTAAAAGAATTTAAGTTAAATAAACTTAATGATTTAAATAAATAATTTAATGCATTATTTCAAAAAGATAATTATTTAAAAAGATTAGTTTTATTAAAGAAAGTGGATTTATAAAATATATAAGTATAAAATAAATTAATTGAAATTGAAAAAGAAATCTAATTAATTATTTAAATAAAAGTTCAGGGGTTATATTGTAATTAACCAAACTAAAAGGATTTAAAATTTAAAATTGTTGAGGGGCTGTTTCTGGTCAAATGAAACCACAGGGATTCATCCGGTATTTAATTTAAGGGCTATTCCGTATCAAACCAAACTCCAGAGACTAAATCTGTCAAAACACAAATCGATTATCCGGTCACCTCTTCCTCCTTTGTCCGGCGCTCCGAGCTTTTCTCCGGCGAACGCCCGACAGGGTTGTTCCCTGCACCTCAACGCCCGACAAAAGCACCTCTGGCTTCGTCTCCCCCACGCGAACCAGAACCCTCAACCAATTTGTTCCCCCAACATAAGGATCATCCGATCCTGTTGGTGGCCGAGTTACCACATCCGAATTCGTGCCCGACAGGCCACCTCTACGCCTGTCGAATGTCGGGTTAGCTTCGCCTCGTCCAGACTTATGTCGGGACGTGTCCAATTGCACGTTCGAGCATAAGAATCAGGCCCGGCCATAAATAGCCATTGTCGGCCCTGCTCGAACTCGTTACCCTCCGTCCACACATTCTCACTCCAAATTGAGACTACCATCGCATTCGTCGTCCCTGAAAGAAGCTGTGACCAAAGTTTCGAAGTTTAATTCCATCCAGAAGTCGATTCCCACTTGTGACATTTTCGAGTTCCAAAGCCTTGCCGACCGGACACTTCGCGACCAAGTTCGAGCCTCATTTCGGGTCCATTAGCTTCTGTCATCGTCAGGTAATCAATCACCGACGAAATCTCGGCAATCGCTCGAGGATTACCGAGCAAACTCAAGTCCTCGGACGCGGTTGCCGGATTGCCGAGGACCAGCGACCAACACGGGTTGCGTGTATATCAATTAAACGACACACACATAACCAGCGATGGGCAGTAGCCCGGCTGGTTATGCGTGTGTGTGTTTGTGTATCAGGTCGCGGGTTCGATCCGGGTGGCCTACGGCCCAACCCCATTTTGCTCCTATTTTCGTTTTTTTTATTTTATTTAATTATCTTAACTTATTTTAATATTATTTTTATACACTAAAGACTAAAACGAGTCGGTTTGATCGTTCGTTTATTTTGAAATCTATTAAACAATCTTTTTATCTATAAACTATTCCAATTTTTTTTTAAATCTTATAATATTTTTATAAACTTATTCAAACACATTTTATATATAAAATGTCCAATATTTTTATAAAACTTACAACATTTTTATAAACTTGTTTAAACACATTTTTATATATAAAATGTCCAATATTTTTATAAAACTTACAACATTTTTATAAACTTGTTTAAACACATTTTTATATATATAAAATGTCCTATATTTTTATAAATCTTGTAACATGTTTATAAACTTATTAAAATACATTTAATATGTAAAAGGTCTCATTTTTATAAATATTGCAATATTTTTAATAAACTTGTTAAAACAAATTTTAAACTATATAACATGATTAGTCGAATAAAGAATTTTCTTTTATTTGTTATTATTATTTATAAATACATTAAATATAATGAATACTTGTTTAAAACAATATATATATATATATTTTTAAGTTAAAGTTTTACAAAACCATTATCATATTCCTACCATATTTTATAAATAAATATTAAGGAATATTATTATAAAACCGATATACATTTAAATACGAATACGCACATACAAACATACAATAATACGTATTTATCTACATAGGATTTCATCGTGCTTAGTTTTCAACATCCTTATCACCCGCACTTGTGGATTTAAAAACATCCGCTAGCCAGGTGAGTTACATAGCCCCTATTTTACATTTTTATAAGTTTTGGGGTGAAACATTATACATGCTACTCACATTGTTTATACGTGTTATACATGAGACTATATGCTAATTCTTTGGATGTACATACATTTATACACAAGACAATCAACTGTAATATTGATAGATCTATTGTGCCTGACCAGCTCACCCGGTTAGGGTGTTTATTACTGCATACTCGGATATGACCGCGTGTTATATTCAATCATACCGGATATAGTGGGTAACTATATTCAAGCATACCGGACTTAGCTGTTGTGCTCTGTTCAAGCGCGTCAAACTCGGTTTGAATTGTGATTAAATAAATGTTACATCATATGCTATGTTTAACAAGATAAACAATGAGTTGCAAAACGATTTACACTACTATTTACTGGATTTACTAAACATATGTACTCACCAACTTTTTAGTTGACACTTGATTTAAATAATGTTTCAGGTTTGGATATGTGACTACTTGCCGAAGGTTTCTCCACTTAAGGACTATGGACCTAGTTAAATAAATCAATGTTTTGAACTAGACTAGGTTATTTGGAATGTATTGTATTTGGATCTTGTTGTCTTTAAATTAAATTAATGAATTATGCAACCTTTAGCTATCATGTGCTTTTGAACAAACATCACATTGTCCGCCTCGATGATTCCGCCATCGGTCGGGGTGTGACACACCCACTTGAAGATTGAAGATGATCTCCCTCACCATGAGCGGGTGATTCACTTGTGGCTTCCTCCAGGCGGACGATTCGTATAGGTTTTTGTATTTGATTCAGTTTATTCATGTTTGGATCTTGTTAGTTTCTGACAATAACTTGAGAGATTGATGTATTAGTTGGTTTAAACAGTTTATGATTATGCTTTGAGTTTGCTTGCTTTACGATCTTGTTCGGTTGATGACAAAACCTAGTAGCAGGGTTGGGTGACTAAAGGGGGTAACTTGGTATTCATAAATTGGGTGATTGAATTATACTGGTTTGTGACGAAACTAGTTGTATAGGTTTTCTGACAAAGAATCTGTCTTCAATTACTGTTTCAACTGATTTTCCAACACAATGTCTATGTGGTGTCAAATTAAATAACTGAGTTTTGCATAAACCTAGAATCTAAGTTTGGAGGAGGTTGCATCTTTATTTGATCTGTGTGTTTTCATCCTAATTATCAAACTAAGCAATTCCACTAACCACTGATTCCTCGTGGATACGATACTCTTCTTACCCTTACTAGTTAAGTGTTTAAGGATTGTTTTTGACCGACCTAACGACATCGATCAATAATCATAATTTAATTTTGACAAAACTTCACAAAATAGTAACCAAGTTTTTTTATCTAGTCCAACTAAGTCATCCAAACTTTTTTGTCTCATTTTAGTTACTCAAGTTTCTCGTATGTTTCATTTTAGTCATTCAAACTTTTTTTGTCTTATTTTAAATACTCAAGTTTCACATGTCATTCTAATAGTGCACAATTACGAGGTTAACATGTAACATTTTTAAATTTTAAACCAAAAAATTAAGCTACATGCAGGATATACGATTTTACTTTTAAAAATATGAAGTTGACGGGTAGTTTAGTGTATAATTAAAGAAGTAGGCGGAGGGTTGAGCTGTCACATTGCGCGTCCTTGGTTGGTGCTTTTTATTCCACACATTTTTTTTCTACTTTTCTTTTTCTTTTTCTTTTTCCCCCATTTTTACGTCTTTCAAAAACACTTTAAATTTAATTTCTTTTAATTTTGAAAACTAAATCCCTCTGTATTTTAGTTTATGAGAATGAATATGTAAACATAAAAATTTTCCACGTATAATTGAAAAATAAAAACTTAAAATGTTATTTATAAAATATAAAGTGTGTGCACACTTAAAGAAAAATGTATAAATCAATTATTATTCATAAAATGGTAAACTTGGAAATATACAATCACGCTTTTGTAACTGTGTGAAAAAGCCTAAATAGTAATAAAAAACATGTATATATTTAGTCAATCATATCTCTTACGGTGAATTAATAAATAATCGTGATCGAACCTCATTATGTTAAAAACATTTTTTTGAACGACTAAGTATGGTGGGGTGGAGCTCAGGTTCCCCCTCGGGTTCCCACGGGTAGTCGGCAACACTGCCGCAACACTAAGGGGTTCACGGGTTCGAGAATGTCGGGTACCTTTCACAGGTTCATGAAGCCGTGGTTGGTCGTTGAAAAGCTGGGTTCGTGAAACGTGTAGAGGGTAACACTGACACAACCTATTAGGGTAGTTTAGGGTGGTTTAGTGTTCAAATGGCAGGACATTACATGATTGAGTAATTCTTAAGGTACTTAGGGGTTGAAGGGTTCCACCCCCTCCACCATAACACCTAAACTTCTAGAGGGTACTGGCAAAATTCCTCTTGTCAGGATTCGAACCCATAACCTATACAAGAGGAAATTTTTTACAAGGAAGGCCCCCTGACCGCCTGACCAGATGGCTAATGGCAACGTTATGTTAAAACCTTATGATACGGGAAATATAAACATTTTTTTATGAACGCAACTCACACACTCATCTTATCTATTTTTAATTTTACTTAACGATATTGACAGTGTCAGTATTGTGGGTAGAGAATTGACAGTTACTTAACAATATGAAAGCAACTCACACACTTGTCTTATGTGGTCAGGGCACTCGAAGTGGAGCTCGGAGAAAGCTTGAGGCCGATCGGGGAAAATGGGAACATCGCCCCATGTGTGTTAGGCGGAGAATTTTTTCACCAAATCGATGATTAACCATCGATTCTTTCACCAATCCTTTTGTCCAGTTGTTTTTTTGTTTTGTTTTTTAAACCAATGAAAAATTAATACTTGGCGATGGAGAGTTTGGGGAAAGTAGGGATACCGTTCCATCATTTTAGAGAAAATGAGAAGTTGTTGAAGATTGGTTTTTTTTTTTGAAAAACAAATTTCTTAATTTCTGTTAGAAGTGGAACTTGAACCCATGACCTTCTATATCCTTGGTGTTTCTAAAGGATTTTTCTCTAACATTTGACCATCAACCCCAATGGTTATGAAAGATTGTTGATGTGGCCCTTATGTGGCATGTGGGGAAATGGGGAAGGGGAAATCACTCCTACGCCATTAGAACTTACTCATTGGAATGCCAATCACCCGAAACTCGATCTTAAACTCAACTCGAAATCTAATTTGAAATATAAAATACTCAACTACATTTCTAATAATATATAATTTTAATAATTTCAAGCAACTTCAACATACCATTTATCATATTTTTTATATTAGATTATATTATCACAATAAATAGATAATTTTATCTGTCACGTGTCGAATTATGATAAAGTCTAGACTTTTGTTTTCCGCCTCTCTCTCCTATTAAATAATAAAGATTTTAAATAATTAAATTTTTAAAGTTTATTCTAATATTTTTAAAAATTATTTGTTATTTTTATAAATTTAAATCTTATTTCACAAAAGGCTAATTACATCGAACATACAAATCTTTATAAAACTGTTGGATTTTTTCAACTCGTGTAATACATAAGTTTTTAACCTAGTATATTATTATATCAGGTTTTGATGGAGCAAATAGGTTTGGGTCAGGGGTGGCTCGATCAAGCAATTTGGGGGTCCTAAGCCAACTAAAAACTTGATCTCTTTTTTCCAAAAAATCATGTTGTAAACTCTCCTCCCTTTGGTCCATATCGGCGACTAGTTTTTTGTTTTTTTTTCGTTTAAAATAACTGAATTTATCCTTTTGATTATGATTTGACATAAAATAGTAGAAAAAATTATTACAAACTAGGAGAAATTCACAAGCACTTAAAGAAGAACAATCAACAATCACATATTTGTCACATATTTATCAGAGATTATAATAACTTAACTAATGAGTAATTATAGTATCAACAATTTGTTACAGATTATGTTATTATTACAGATTTATCAACAATGTGTCAACTTAGATTATAACATATTTAATCAATATACCTAGCTAGTGATGCTCTTATTTACACGGGCCACTTAATGGCCTAAAAACACCTATATTAAATTCATTTTTTAAAAAAAAATGGGGTCCTTAAGCCCTAGCTTGAGTTAACAACACATTTGAGGCATCCATGATTTGGGTAATAATATGGACATCATCTTCTACCATACTCATCTCATACCCATAAAATTTAAAAACTAATATCATAGATAGACCCATACTCAGGTACTCATTCTAAATGTTTTTGGTTTCAGTTTTTTCTAACGGGTTTGGTTTCGATTTTGTATGTGATCCATAAATGACACATACATCGAACACGCCACATTGACTGAAAGCATGAACAACCGGCACTATAACTAGACGAAATGTCGAAAGTATAAACTAATTAAGCAGAGGTAATGATAGAATTGTTTATTTATATATTAATGGATACTATTATTATATTATGGTTTGGTAACGTTGCGTTAGGTGCAAGGAAAAGCATATTTCTGTTAAGGATGTTGTTGGTGGCATCAAATATAACCAGATAAAAACTTTTTTTTTCTAATTAATTTAATAGAAATTAATTAAACTAATTCCTCGCTATTCTTGATTTTGTCTATACTATTTGGACTTCTTTCTTTCAATTTAATTAATTAATTTATAATATTCTTAATGGTTATATTACCTAAATCTTTGTTAATAGGTAGAGGCTCTTACCTCTTAGATTGGAGGTTCTCGGTTCAAACTCAGGCATAAAGTAAATTATTGGTGTAATTTAGGAGTAGAAGGTAGATTTGCCGTTAAAAAAAATTATTTAATATTTCATTTATTCAACCCGTGTAATACACACGTTCTGGATCTAGACAAAACTTTCAGGGGTAACGTTCAAATTTTTTTTTACCGTACTTTGATACAATTTAAACGAAACAAAAATAAAAACACGATAATAAACAAATTTAAACACATACCTAATAGTCTCCTCTTCGGTTTTTGAAAGCTTGAAATCGAGCCATTACATCCTCTTCTTTAACTTTATAAAATATTTCTTTTTCGACTGCACAAATTAGAGCATTATTCAAATACTCGTCACCCATTCGATTGCGTAAATCCGTCTTGATAAACTTCATTTTAGAAAAAAAACATTATTTTTCTAAACATGTTGCTAATAAGTGCTTGTTTAGCGTGTGGTTTCATCTTCCAAACAATTGCAATAAACCCTAAAATTATAAGTGAACAATTGAAAAGTTAGACATAAACCCTAGAACAAGAACCAGGAACAATTAAAAAAATATGACATAAACTCTAAAATTTAGACATACAATCAACTCAAACAAACAAATTAAGAACAATTGCACATTTGCACTTGCACATAAACCCTAAAACAAGATACACTTATAAACCCTAGAAATATAGAATTAGGAGTTAGAAGATTAAAGAGGTGCATGAGAGGTCTGAGGTCGGACTTGTTGGTTGTTGAACAACAAAATCCCTTGTCTGCTTGAGCCTTGCCGAATTGCCGTTGCAGCGTTGCTTGTTGTCGAATGATGTTCCAGTCCAGCAACCACAGTCCATAACTCCACTCCACAACAGGTTAGTCGTTCTAAATTAAAAGGGTTAAAGCCTTAAAGACCTTAAGGCCACACACCAACAAATGAGCCGGCCCAATCACTACAACTTCACAGAGGCCCACATGCCAAAACCCATTACTCCATTAGTCCATCATGCTATTAAACACCACAAATCCACAACTCCCAAAGCCCAAAGCAATTTTAATCAGATATTTGTGGTCGGACTTTCAATAAAAATATAATTTTTTTTAGGGGTAGCATGAAATAATCTCAGGGGTAACGTATTTTTTTTCTCAGGGGTAACGTTTTATAAAAAAACATAAAAAAATAAAAAATTTCCACTTCGTCGAGAAAGTTGAGGGATAGCGGGCGCTACCCCTCAACATACCTTAAGTCCGCCCATGGTTCTAACAACAAAAGGCTTTAAATGACAATGATTTAATAATAGTAGAGTTTCATGCCTTCTCATTTTGGCCACAAAACTTTTTTTTATAGATTTGCACACACTTCACCTTTTTTGTTTTTTTTACACAACTTTTTTTTTATAGATTTGCACACACTTCACATTTTTTGTTTTTTTTTACACAACTTTTTTTTTTATAGATTTGCACAACTTTAATTTTTGAATTTTTCTTTTTGACACAAAAGTTTTATTTTTTTTATAGATTTGCCACAACTTTATATTTTGACTCAAAGTTTTGTTTTTTTACAAAATTTGCTATACAACTTCAATAGAGTAAATGTTTTTTATAAAGTTATAACAAAAGTTCGTTGAGTATTTTTTTTATAATAGTTTTCGTTTATTAACTTTTTTTAAACGGGGTACACGTTTTTTTTTTTTAGCGATCCGAGTATTTTTTTTTTATCGTACGCTAGAGGGAGTTTGTGTTAAAATGTAAGTTTTATCCCCGTTGACGAGCCGAACCGATAACTACCAAACTCTCGCCGCGTAGCGGCGGGGGAGAAAACTAGTTATATTTATTATACAATCCTACAAATGTATACCCTTTATCTAGTTGGTATATATTTTAAGACGAAAAAGACAACAGTTATTATCCCGTTGTGACCACCCATGTTTTGGTCCTAGAACATAATCAATGTTTGGTTCAATTTTCAACCGAACCAAACTAGTTATTCGTTTCCATTTTAAGAAATTTAATTCGGCTAAACAAGTTTCATACATATCGAGATGTGGATTTTCCTATTTGTACAACCCATTAAACATTTAACTCAAAGTTCAGTTTTTTCAGTTTTATGTCGAACATAATTCAATTTCAGTTTTAGGTTCGATTTTGATCATTTTGAATTTGATTTGAACAAAAAAATAACCAAACCCGAGAAAAGCAAATGAGAACCCGAAATCCGAACTTTGAACATCCCGTATCAAGAATTCATAAGATGAAGAGAATTTTGTTGATTGACACATAAGATATGTTTATTTTATTAAAAACAAAAAAAGATTTAAGATTTTTTTTACACAAGGACCTTTAGACTAAACATAATTACATATTGGACTCTTAAATACATTTTACAATAGTTAAAATTCTGGCTTGTTAAACTTTATCCAAAACTTGATCACACAATTACGGCCAGAAAAAAAAATCACAAATCAGTTTAGATTACCCAATATTACTTTTCTAAAAAAATTACAAAACTGTTTTTAACCTCAAAACGTGTCAATAATCGATTGTATTAATGAAAAAAATTTGTGTTTAGTAGTATAAAAAGATAAGTGATACAGTGTGACAATGAAAACGGCTGAAAGGCATTATATGGTTCTTTCATATCCGATGATATATAATTTGTGATTTGTCTTCAAAACTATAAAAACCTTTTGTAAAAGTGGTCAAATATAAAACAAAACTAAGGTCAGACATCTTTCAATTAATATATTAATAATTTACTATCGTCAAATCAAGGGAATGAAATGTGGATACAAAACCTATAGGCTATATGTATAGACAAAAGTCAATTGTCCCACTTACATAATGGTGAAAACATGATCTAATAGTAATTGTTAGCGAACTATTGATTTAAAAAATATTTTACATTAAGTTGCTTGCATAATGGTGAAAACATGATCCGTTCACTGAATTTGAAACACCCTTTGAATTTAAAATTTAATGATTCAAAATTTAGGGTTTGAGCCTGTGTTTAGAAGACAATTAATATTTTTATCTAATTAATGTGTTTGTTTTGTAATATTTTTTTACAAAATTTTCTTTTCTTATTATATATGACGACAGATTTTTTTTTTATTATTTAAAGTTTGCATTAGTTTCTTTTCACCAACGTGGGATGAAAAGCCTATACAAATTAGGTGATGACTTGATGATTGTTGTCCTATTTTTTTTTATTATTTAAACTAATTCCTCGCTATTCTTGATTTTGTCTATACTATTTGGACTTATATCTTTCATTTTAATTAATTAATTTATAATATTCTTAATGGTTATATTTTCTAAATCTTTATTAATAGGAAGAGGCTCTTGCCTCTTAGATTTGAGGTTCTCGGTTCAAACTCAGGCATGAAGTGAATTATTGGTGTAATTTAGGAGTAGGAGGTAGATTTTTCATTAAAAAAAACTATTTAATATTTTATTTATTCAACCCGTGTAATACACACGTTCTGGATCTAAACAAAACTTTCAGGGGTAAAATTTTTTTTTTACCGTACTTTGATACAATTTAAACGAAACAAAAATAAAAACACAATAATAAACAAATTTAAACACATACCTAATAGTCTTCTATTCGGTTTTTGAAAGCTTGAAATCGAGCCATTACATCCTCTTCTTTAACTTTATAAAATGTTTCTTTTTCGACTGCACAAATTAGAGCATTATTCAAATATTCGTCACCCATTCGATTGCGTAAATCCGTCTTGATAAGCTTCATTTTAGAAAAAAGAACATTATTTTTCTAAACATGTTGCTAATAAGTGCTTGTTTATCGTGTAGTTTCATCTTCCAAACAATTGCAATAAACCCTAAAATTATAAGTGATTGAAAAGTTAGACATAAACTCTAGAACAAGAATTAGGAACAATTAAAAAAATTAGACATAAACTCTAAAAATTAGACATACAATCAACTCAAATAAACAAATTAAGAACAATTGCACATTTGCACTTGCACATAAACCCTAAAACAAGATACACTCATAAACCCTAGAAATATAGAATTAGGAGTTAGAAGATTACAGAGGTGCGTGAGAGGTCTGAGGTCGGACTTGTTGGTTGTTGAACAACAAAATCCCTTGCCTGCTTGAGCCTTACCGAATTGCCGCTGCAACGCTGCTTGTTGTCGAATGATGTTCCAGTCCAACGACCACAGTCCATAACTCAACTCCACTCCACAACATGTTGGTCGTTCTAAATTAAAAGGGTTAAAGCCTTAAAGGTCTTAAGGCCACACACCAACAAATGAGCCGGCCCAATCACTACAACTTCACAGAGGCTCACATGCCAAAACCCATTACTCAATTAGTCCATCATGCTATTAAACACCACAAATCCACAACTCCCAAAGCCCTAAGCAGTTTTAATCGGACATTTGCGGTCTGGCTTTCAATAAAAGTATAATTTTTTTAGGGGTAGCATGAAATAATCTCAGGGGTAACGTATTTTTTTCTCAGGGGTAACGTTTTACAAAAAAACATAAAAAAATAAAAAATTTCCACTTTGTCGAGAAAGTTGAGGGATAGCGGACGCTAACCCTCAACATACCTTAAGTCCGCCCATGGTTCTAACCTAATTATATATAATTACATTTATTATACAATCCTACAAATGTATACCCTTTATCTAGTTGGTATATATTTTATGACGAAAAAGACAACAGTTATTATCCCGTTGTGACCTATGTTTTGGTCCTAGAACATAATCAATATTTTGTTCAATTTTCAACCGAACCAAACTAGTTATTCGGTTACATTTTAAGAAATTTAATTCGGCTAAACAAGTTTCATACATATCGAGATGTGGATTTTCCTATTTGTACAACCCATTAAACATTTAACCCGTTACAAAATCGAGGAAACTGAACCGAGGAACACCTTTATATAAAATATTGTAAAAGTTCAGTTTTTTCAGTTTTATGTTGAACATAATTCAATTTCAGTTTTAGGTTCGGTTTTGATCATTTTGAATTTGATTTGAACAAAAAAATAATCAAACCCGAGAAAAGCGAACTGAGAACCCGAAATCCGAACTTTGAACATCCCGTATCAAGAATTCATAAGATGAAGAGAATTTTGTTGATCGACACATAAGATATGTTTATTTTATTAAAAACACAAAAGATTTTAAGAATTTTTTTACACAAGGACCTTTAGACTAAACATAATTACATACTAGACTCTTAAATACATTTTACAATAGTTAAAATTCTAGCTTGTTAAACTTTATCCAAAACTTGATCACACAATTACGGCCAATAACTGTCTCAAAAAAAAAAAATCACAAATCATTTTAGATTACCCAATATTACTTTTCTAAAAAAATTACAAAACTGTTTTTAACCTCAAAACGTGTCAATAATCGATTGTATTAATGAAAAAATTTGTGTTTGGTAGTATAAAAAGATAAGTGATACAGTGTGACAATGAAAACGGCTAAAAGGCATTATATGGTTCTTTCATCCGGTGATATATAATTTGTGATTTGTCTTCAAAACTTTAAAAACCTTTTGTAAAAGTGGTCAAATATAAAACAAAACTAAGGTCAGACATCTTTCAATTAATATATTAATAATTTACTATCGTCAAATCAAGGGAATGAAATGTGGATACAAAACCTATAGGCAATATGTATAGACAAAAGTCAATTGTCCCACCTACATAATGGTGAAAACATGATCTAATAGTAATTGTTAGCGAACTATTGATTTAAAAAATATTTTACATTAAGTTGTTTGCATAATGGTGAAAAGATGATCCGTTCACTGAATTTGAAAGACCCTTTGAATTTAAAAATTAATGATTCAAAATTTAGGGTTTGAGCCTGTGTTTAAAAGACAATTAATATTTTTATCTAATTAATGTGTTTGTTTTGTAATATTTTTTTACAAAATTTTCTTTTCTTATTATATGATGAAAGATTTTTTTTATTATTTAAAGTTTGCATTAGTTTCTTTTCACCAACGTGGGATGAAAAGCCTATACAAATTAGGTGATGACTTGATGATTGTTGTCCTATTTTTTTAATAAAAAAGGTTTGAATAAAATTTCGATTGACACTTCTTAAAAGGTCGAGTAAGCTTGATTTAATGTCACTTTTTTTATCAACATTTGACATTTTAAATTGTCTTAGGAAGAGTAAGTGAATTAAATTTAGAAAGAAAAGAAAAATGTAACATATCATTTAAATCATTTTTGTTTTCATTACAAAATATAATTCAATAAATAGTTGTATGTTGAATGAACCCTTAATTTAACATGTAAAAAAACAAATGTCTATCAAGGTTCTGCCTTGGTAGTCAGAGGGTTTTCCCAAAAGGTTTCCTTTCTGTGGATGTCATCGTTTCGAATCTTGCAAGGTGCACTTCATAAAAATTAGGAACACCCTGTGCAGATTTCGAATTCCTTGGGGGATGTTCGGGTAGACTGATGTACGAGATTCCCTTGGTGGGACGTATCAGTTGAGCCTACGTCGTTAAAAAAAATGTAAAAAAAACAAAATTTTATTTATAAAAAGAGAATCTCTATTTGAACACCCCTGCAACATAAAAAACAAAAAAAGTCAAACACACCCTCTTAAAAAGTTGCCCTCATGATGTCAGATGTGACATGCTATTACTAACATTTTTCCATTTTAAGATAATCTTTAATACTTTACAACCTTTTTACATTTTCGTCGTAAGATATATTTTATGAACTTAAAAACGTTTCTGTCATAAAAACATAAAATTTTGAGAGAATCTTTAATGTTTCCGTCATAACAAAAGACCACAAAGATAACGAATCTTATGGATTTTTTACATTTTTAAGTTCTAAAAATAAATTTCATAATAAAAAATATTTTTTATTTAAATAATTAGAACTTCGTGTTCTCTCATAGTCTTTTTAGTGTTTCCTTTTTAATTAAAATTTTTATATTAAATGTTAAAGTCATCTTCACTTTTCTTAAATGGATCAGCGTATTTTGAGATGTTTATTTTTATAAAAATAATAAATTAAAAACACTGTCATTTTTATAAAAAAGATGTAAACGTCATAAGATATATTCTAATAATTTATATAAAGTTTTAATGAGCATATGACCTTAGTATAGTAAATACGTGATTGGGTGACCATCACATAATTTGTTCATATGAAACTTTTTTTTAATATATAAGATATTTTAGCAGTTAAGTTACTAGAATTGTGACACTAAAATATCATATTTTAAATAAAAACATGCAAACATAATTAATTCTAATAGGCGTCATCATTTGACCAATCCGAAATTACATTACTCAATCTATAACTACATAACCTGCAGGTGTACGTTTACCACTTATTAAACCATTATACATTTCTAGTTGTGACATGTAAGTTGTTTCCCAACCTTCTGCATCTGGATATCTACAACTTTTCCACAAAATATTAACCGTCGGCATCGGATATATTCCTGTTAATTCTATCATGATGAAATGGTTAGTATAAACATGACAAGTTGTAACTGTTCGACGAGGCATGTCACACCCCAACCGACGGCGGATTATACGTCGGGGCGAACGCGGTTGTTCAATAACACAAGGTTGACTATTAAAGTTTCAATATTTCATTAATAAATAGATTCAAAGGTTCAATACAAAGGATAAATCAAATACATAGCAAGAATACAAGTCTAATTGATTAAGCATTCTAGGTCCAAGCATCCTATGTGATCACGATAAAGTCTCGTGTTGTAGAACCTGAAACATGTGAAAGAATCTGTCAACTACAAAATAGTTGGTGAGATACAAAGGTTTTGACACAGTTTAACAAATATTTGAGAAGAATTACAATTCACTATGATATATGCATTCTATAATGTAAAGTATGAAAACAAGTATCTTAAACATTGTGCACTTCAACCCTCCAACCAAGTTTAGGCATAACCCGCAGGTTACCCTTATAAGTCTCAAGTTTAAAGTTTAATTCAGTAACAATCACCAAGGGCTCCCCCCCGAAGGGGTCAATCAATCAAGGTGGATTGGTCAAATACAATAGATCTATCATTGTTACTATAGGCTTGATCAAAGTTAATGAATGTGCTAGTTTTAAGTTTAACCTAAGCATACAAGTCTCAAGTTTAACATAAACATAAGCATCTAGTCATAGTTGTACAAGAATTGCATAAGTTTAATGTTTTTGAACATGTTTCACCCCAAAAGTATAGAAAGAAAAAATGGGCTAAGTATACTCACTTGGATTGATGAAGAGTATCCGACAAGATTAAGAGTAGCAAATTTTTTAGAGAGAATATCCTCACAATAACCTAATAATACAAGTCTAGAGTTTAAGTATGATCTACAAGTCTATGGCAGGGGTCTAGGATTTCAAGATTTGACTAGGGTTCTAAGTAGGAGATGGGTTGGTTGTGTTTATGAAGTTTTTAAATCAAGTTTAAAACAAAAGATTTTTGAATGAATGCTTCAAGACTTATGTATCAAAGTTTAAATAAGTTTATAACTTAGAATGATTTAGTAAGATCATTATTCAAAAGTTTCACAATTATTACGCCCAATTGGTAATAATAATTAAAATAGTTTTCTAAGTAATTGTACATATTGTTAAACGAAAGGCTAAACAATTATTTAAAGATTTAAAATAATTATTTAAAGTATGGATAATTATTAAAGATTACTAATAATTATTGCAAGGATAAACAATAAGTATTTAGAGAATAAATAGTTTTTAAATTATAAGTTTATAAATTATAAAGTTTCTTAGGCATTAAAATGAAGTTTGTAAGTTTGAAATGTTTAAAGTTTCTATTTAAGATTTATAGGGTTTATAAATTTAGGATGAATGAGTAAATGATTTTCTATCTTTATAAAGTTTATAGATTCATAGGTTTTATAGTTTTTAAATAAACGATGTTTATTTACTTTTCTTGTTTTAAAATAGATATACAAATAGCCTTGATTTAGATTCCTAATAATTTATAAAAATTTATAATTTTATGTTTTCTAAGTAGTGTGCAAATTTTATAAGTTTTACTTATAAAATTTATATAAATTATTTATTTAAAGTTTTGAATAGAAAACAATTAAAGTTTTTATGTTAGATTAAAGTTTCAAGTTTTATAAATCATTTTTTGTTTAACAAATAAGTTTAATAAAGTCTTATAAATGTTTTTCTTTTTTTTATAACTTTTTTAAACCTTTAAAACTATAAAATGTTATAGGTTTTAACTAATTCTAATTAAATAAAATAGCCCTGTTATGCAAAAATGTAAAAAGAATTCATTTTTATGATTATAACAGTTTAATATAATTTATAAAAATTATTAGAATTTTTAAAATTGAGTAAAAAAGCATCAAAAAAAAAAATGAAAAACAAAAGTGGGGCGCGCCTGGGTCGAACCCGGGTCTGTGACCGGGTCAGGCATACACACACGCTCCAACCATCCCGGCTACGGGTCTTGCTGAGTATAACTCAGAAAATCAAATTCTTAAACACAAACCCAATTCGTCCCTAAATCCCTATGAACCCTAGAAATTTAATCGCCCAAATACGGATTGAATCACCCTCTGTTTATGAAATTAAACAGAGGGCTTTTGTTCCTTATACGAAAACGATCAATATGAATTCAAAGATTACCTGATTTGGTGCCGAATCGAGCGAGAATGGGTTCGAGTTAGCGTCGGCTATCACTGGGCGAATCGAGCAATGCATGTACGAGTTTATGAAATTGAAGGTTTAGGAAGATTGAGGGTGATTTCGTAGCTTGATTACACCCGGTATTTATAGCCGATTTCATCTATTAATGACGAATTAGGTGGGGGTTAATGGTTGGGCCAAATGGGTTAAATCGCGAGTCATGCGGGTGCCAAACTCGAAGTCGTGCATTGAATGTCATAGGGTTAGGGTCGCATGCGCAAGGCGAGGATCGAGGTTCGGTGAATCTGGTCGTTTACGCGTTCTTCGCATAAAGGGGGTGAAAACCGGTCTGAGAGGGATTCGAACCTGAGACCGTTTTCTGATCTGAGAGTTTGGATTAATTACAGAACAGGCCCCTGATGTTTCTAGGTTTTGCCATTTATGTATATATTTAAGTTTAAGTTTTAAAATAAGTTTCCCTAATGACAGTTTCGGTCCCTAGGCTTTATTTATAAAAATAAATATGTTTTATTTTTATAAAAACCAAGTAAGTCTTATAAGTTTTGTCATCTTTTATTATCTTATAATTTTATAAAATAATTTATAGGATTTATAGTCTACATGTTTAAGTATTAGAAGTAAGTTTATAAATTATATTATTTATATAATTATAAATCTATAATGTTTTAAGAATTTAATACCTTTTATCCATAAGATACATATATATATATATATATATGTTAAAATAAGTCTCAATGATATATATATATATAAGCATATAAATTAGATAAATATAGGTTCTAAATATTTGTATTTATAACGGATTTAGAAAAGAAATTTCGTCGGGAAAATCTTGGATGTTACAAGGCACAAGATGTTCTTGACGTGTCCATAATGGGAAAACTGTTGTGCTACCATTATAAAGAGGGGTTAAAGAGATAACAATCACATCAAACCTATTAGCAATCAAGAATCCTGTGTATGGCATAAGCATCCAATGTGATTGCAGCGCAGCACCCGTTCCAAAAAAACTTAAGGTATGAAGTAACTCGTCGTAGGTTGTATCAAAAACTCTTCTGTATATAGCTTCATATTGGATTAGCTCGATTCGAAGTTCATTTCGGATAAAGAACCATTTTTCTTCACCATATCCTTGAGCAACAACTACAGACCGAAATCCGTAATTTCCACCAGGGATAACTTTGGTAACATTTCGTCTTGCGTTTTTCTTCGATCTTTCGGTGACTATGACATAACCATGTTGACGTCCGGGGTTTTGCACCCACTGCATCATGTCCGGGTGAGACATGAACACCTAGAACAAAATATGTGTTATCGTCTAAAGTTAACAACGATATAGTTAGATTATACAAACATAATCATGAACGTCATACCTGATTAGTGTAAAACTCTGATATATTGTTAGAAGATTCGTCAACATTCCCAAGATGGTTTTCACCAAAACCCGTCATACTTAACTCGTTTTTATCAGATTCGGAGAGAATTTAGAGAGAATTCAGATTGAATGAATAAGTGAATGAAATATTTAGTTGTTTATATAGTATGTTTTGAAGGAATCTTATGTCATATCAAATAATTGGCGGAATCTTGTGTCGTTTCAAAATATTGACGGAATCTTGTGTCGTTTCAAATTATTTACAAGCATAACGATGAAACTAGACCGGCACGTAAAACTAGTAAAGCCATTGCAATTATTATCAATGAATTCTACTATAAAACAAGGTGTCTCACATAATAATGTACTTATCAATGATTTTTTTTAAGTTTTTTTTAATTTATTTAATTTTATATAAATCAAATTTAAGTTGAAAAAGTAAATAAATAAAAATATAAAAGTAACTTTTTTAATTTACATTATTTTACAAGTTAGTTTTTTTTAAATTTTTATTAATTATATTAATGATATGATGTGATGTGAGGGTGGTGTGAGAAAGGATGATAGAGTCTATTAGAGTGTATAGCTACCTTACAAAAAATATTATGTTATATCAAATCATATCATAATAATCCATCTCATGATTATAAAAAAAAAATAATTGATTTGACACTAATACATGGCATCTCAACCCACAATCACGTCATGATTTAGACATTCAAAAAAACAAAAATAATAATAGAAACTGTGATGCCGACACAATAATATTAGACTATTCACATCTTAAACTTCTACTTTCATTCTCTTATAAATAAGCCCACCACCGCTCATCTAATATCTTCAAATTCGACTTGTTAACATCCATGATGCGACACTAGAAAACAAAACGAGGTTTAAATCGTACAAAATAATGTGTCTAATGGCGATCTATTTTCTCACTCTAACTTAAATATTTTTATTATAACTAAAAATATTAAGATATCTGGTTACTGATACTTTAACACGTAAAATATTAATAAATTATTATTACTATATTACTATGTGCGTGTATGTATACATATGTGTATGAACAAGTAATAAAATTTTATTCTTATTAGTACGAGTACAACTTGTGATTACGTCCTACTTGAATTTCAATTGTGTACAGGGACGGAGCAAAGTAACTTTTTTTATTTTAGGGTCAAGTTCAAATAATATTTTATTATCATACTGATTAAACAATACGAATACACATGATGGTGGATTCATGATTTTTTTATCGGTGTCATTCTTCGAATATGTGTGGCGTAGCCAAGAATTTTTTCTAATGGGTTCGGTTTTTTTCGATGCTCAAATTTCTAAGTTCACGACTACGGTTTTTTTTTACCGGTTCGGTTTGGTTCAGAACATCGGGTCGGGTCGTTCACATAATAAGATACGGATAATGAAAATACATGTAATTAGAAAACAAATGGTAAAAATATAACGTAACTAGAAATAAATAAAAAAATCATTAGATCCATGATCCTATTAACTCATGTGCTTAGATGAGCCTATTATTAACTCATAGGGTTTAAAGTTGTGACATCTCTGAAAAAAAAAAATAAAAAAAAAAAACTTTGACTTTTGAAAAGTCAAAATCATTTCCATAAGCATCCAATCGTTCAAATCCATAAAAATTTGAAATGTTTAAAACCTTCTAATCTCGTTTCAACGCATTAGCAATCGAAAGGAGCAAGTAATTCGCTGAGATTGTTATCAATTTCGAATTTTGAGGACCCAAATCTAAAACTCGCGTTATTGATAACCCAAGTTTCGAAACCCACAAATCTCGTTCGTTTCCAACTGCAAATACGTTTTCGGTGGAGCTACTCACCCTATATATACCCACGTCGATACCTAAAACGAAGCTACCATAAAAATTCGTCTTTTTTTCCTTCCTGTTCCGAGCGACGCAATCCCCCCCTCGACGCGAGATCGTTGGCTTTTGGATTCCATCCGTGTAGTTTTCGACTCCAGGTAATCGTTTTTCCCCTAATCGTATCCTCCTTGTTCGTTTCTGGTTGTGCAAGAATCGATTGTAGGGTTTAGGATTGAAGTCTGGTTAAAGCTTGTATGGTTGGGGAAGATGATGAGGCTTAATCACAGTTCTAATATTATATTTTTCTGAAACATAATCAAATGGTGCAGCTGGTCTAGTGGTTAAAGCAGTTCACACGAAGACAACCCACAAGTCATGGGTTCGAGACCTGGGGCTGTTTCTTTTTCTTTCTTTTTCTGTTTTTGTTATTTTTTTAGCACTTACACAAGCACATTCATAAATACATATATCATTATGTTTTGAGCAAATAAATGTTATTAAACCTATTCTTCTCTTTAGAATTTCTAAATTCCTATATTATTATATATATTGGTAAAAAAATAATAATAAATAAATAAAAGGTATTCCTTTCTTTTAAAATAGCATAAATAAATTATGTATTTTCTTTAAATTTAACACAAAGGAATTTTGTATATTTTTTTTATTTTTATAAAAGATTTTACAAGAAACCATTTAAAGTTATGTTTAAAACTAATAATGTTGTTTAAATGAGAAACTATTTATTTTTAGCATTATTTAATATCGTATTTTCTACTTTAAAACACAAGAATTACAAAATAGATTTTATAAACCCTTTAAAACTTATTCAAACGTTTTGTTAACAAATTATATCTTTCTTAACTTATTTTTACTTTTAGAATTATATTTATATTTTAACTCTTTAATTTCCTATTAAAACCCTCTATAGTATTCAACATATCTATTTTCAATCCTTATTAAATACACAATTGCACTTTAGTCCTTATCTTTTCCCAAACTAACTAGACACGTCCTAAACTCGGTTAAAGTATACGAATAGAGTAACCTTCAAACTGGTATGTAGTTATCTGACAAACAGTAAGGTTCTGGCTAGGAAAGACGGGGTTCTGATCCGGCCAACTCTTTCCTGGAAACTTTGCTGTTGGAGGTACTACTCTAGTACGATAACCACTCTAGTATACGACAACTACTTTCCTCTAATTACAAAACAACCCCTCATCTTTCCACGATTCTGTTAACTAACTCAAACTCGAACTCATTTAGGCATCTTCTAATCCAAGTTACTTCAGCAATCAAGATCAATCCCACCTGCTGCAAGGTGAGTTCATAGCCCCTTTTTGCTTTCTATTTTGGGGTGGAAAACATGCTCTTATATCAAAACTGAAACCAAGTCTTGAGTCAAAACTATATTTTGCATTCAATAACAAACTTCTAATTCTAGTAACATTAAACTGATTTATACATGTTGCAAATGTCATTTTTACTACAAAGTCTCTCTTATTTCTAAAACTACACAACCATTAACTTCGGGGAAGCCACGGGAGTACGTAAATAGATCTATTGGCCTGACTAGCCCATTCAGTTCTCGGGTTGATGCATGCCAATCAATTCCGAGCGTCCTTCAAGTTGTGGATTCTGATCAACTTGGAAGGAGCTGGGTGTTCAGAAACTGCATTCTTGACACTTATACTATAGTCTAACACCCTGACAAGGTGTTGGGCGGGAGAGCTATCGATCACTAGGGTTGGTTGTGAACTCATGTATGATAGTTTAAATTACTTGGAATTTGAAACTTGTTTATGATTGTTTCTGGTTACCTATTGTATTATATTTATCAAATCCTATGTTCTCACCAACTTTTTAGTTGACCTATTTTAGCATGTTTTTCAGGTAATGGAAACTAGTTTGCTGTCGTGCTCACGCTACGATTCAAGGATAAGGCTTAGTGGACCTAGCATAGACTTAAATTGAAAATGAAACTATTTGGTTATTTGCTTTATTTGAATTAAACTTGATGTAATGACTATCGGTTTTTCAATAAATTCCTTAGTACTTTCTTTATTCCATGTGTAATGATTCAATTTCGTCGCCCCTCGTTTTCCGCCTTGGCGGGGGTGTGACAAAAGTCTATGAGCCAAAAATTTAGGGGTTTGAGTTTCACAAGAATGAAGAAAGAGCGATGCGATTTAAATCAAGAAAGTAGGCTAAAAGCCTAATAGAAGTTTGGACAGTAGGCCACATAAACGGAAGCCCAATACATTGATGCATAAAATATAAACTCACAAAAGGCCTCTAGGATTCATGAAAAATATATAGATAAGTCAACGAAACAAGTGTCAATTTTTCAAAGCTTCGTATCATATCCATAATTACGTTTGTTTATACATACGCTACTTTTTTTTAGCACCACCGTAAAGATTCTTTCATGAATAAGAAAGAGGACAGTTATGGTTATAACAAAGTGGTAAATAATCGGACAATAAGTTGCGTCGCAACCCCTTTTTGGATAGTAAAAATCGATTCTATTATAAACAAAGTTTTAGGTCTTAGGGTGGAGGGGGCCAACTCTGGTTCGTGGAACGTGTTAACTAGGTTTTACGGGTAAGCCGCCGCAACCCGTGGCACGGGTTCGTTTAGTTTTTAGTTAACTTTATTTTTATTTTTAATTTTTATGTTGCATTTTTTAATTAATTATAATTTTATCTTTAATGTGTTTTATTTTTATATTTTATCTAAAAAAATTGTTAGGGTACTTAGAGGTTCTCACCCCTTGTGTTTAGTTGAAGGTAAAAATGACACGACATGACATGGCGCCTGTTAATTGGTTAATCCTTACGATACTTATGGGTTGAAGGAGTTTCACCCCCTGAACCTTTAGGTGTTGAAAAATTACTATGCATGATCCGCTAACCTATATTAAGAAATTACACATCCTCTGGCCCTATAAAACCAAAACTATCAAAAGCTTTGTTTTTTATAATCGCTCATGCAGTCATTACATATTTATCTATTGTGAGGTTGGTTTTTTTTAGCACTTATAAAATTTTGACCCATTTTAGTAGTTGATCTTTTTTTATACAAGCCCTAGTTCACAGTTCACTCTTAATTTTGTTGGGTGGTGGAGATTTGTGCTTTTGAACTTCACTCTTAAATGGTTATAGGTTAACTAAAATTATGAGCCATCAAGGTTCTGCCTTGATGGTCAGGGGGGTTTTCCCAAATAGTTTCCCTTTTGTAGAGGTCATGGGTTCGAATATTGCAATGTGCACTTCATAAAAACTAGTAACACACTCTGCATATTTTGAATTCCTTGGGTGATGTTCGGGTAGACTGATGTACGAGCCTCCCATGATGGGACGTGCTAGTTGAGCCCATGCCGTTCAGAAAAAAAAAACTAAAATTATGAGAATAAAAACTCTCACTTTTGAAAAAAAAATAATACTAATATTTCAATAAGACCCTTAGAATGTGATTAGGCTTGGGCCACGGAAGACGTTAGCTTCAGGCTCAGGCAACATTCTTTAAACTCCATGCTTCAGGTCGCTTCACGCCATCTTCTTACTTTTACTTATTCTTCTACCCACTTTCACTAAATTCATCACTAGAAATCAATGGCTTCTAATTTGATACTTCCATCATCTTCAATATTTCTGCATCAAAACACTATCTTTATCACCAACAGAGGAAGAAAGATCAATAACAATCAAGCCCTAGTTCCTGTGACTAAACATCATTTCTTTTTTAAAATTTTCTTTATGGGTGTTGTTGATTTGTGTTTCTTTTGAGCTAATTTTGATGGGTTTGGACCAGGTTGCGAGATTATTTGGACCTTCGACATTTGAAGCTCCAAAATTGAAGGTTTTGTTTATAGGTGTTGATGATAAGAAGCATCCTGGGAATCTTCCAAGAACATATACACTTACACACAGTGATGAAACTTCTAACTTGACTCTTTCAATCTCTCAAACCATCAATAATTCTCAGGTAAGTTTATTGTTTTTTGTTCTAGTTTCAAAACCAGTGGTGAATTATTGAATCCCTTTTGTTGATGAATGGTTTCATGGGCTATAGTTTTAGTATTAAATAAGTGATGACATTATAAACAGAGAATTATTGTTCTTTTCTTAAATAAACAGTTTCCGATCTTTATAAAGTTTTGTGATATAGATACACGTCATTAAAACATCATGTGACGTCATCAAAATACTAGGTGACGTTATCATAAGAGCCGTATAACATCTGTCAGTGGTGTACACCGTTTTATCACCCGCTTCTGTGTCAGTCAGAAAATCTATACATGCCGACCCGTATAAGAGAAAAACATAACTCATACGACCCGTATACTTGGTTTTAAAAAGCACGCCTAAGGCGTCTAGGCGCAAGTAGTGGCGCTTTTGTGTAGGCAAGGCAAGACAAGACACTTTTCAGGCAAAAAAATCGACATAAGATGTAGGTCTGAGGTGCGCTTTTCATACGGGGCTTGATTTGTGTTTCATGATGTTATACGTTAGGTTATTTAGATATTAAACCAAATATAAAGCTTATTTGCGTTTAATTTTTGGATAAATGATACTAGAAAATAGAAATCTATCAGAAATATATTAAAATTTTATATAATAAATTGTGCGTTGCACAAAAATGATGCGGTTTTGCTCTTTTCGCCTCTGTTTTAGACATGTCGTTTTTGCGTGCTTCTCGCTTTTTAAAACCAAGCCCGTATAAAAAAGCGGTTGATATTTAGCATCTGGTGTCGTAGTTGCGCAACTGATACCGTTCGTATAACATTTGGTGTCTGAATAGTAGGGGTTGATATTTAGCATCCCTTTATAAACCGTTGTGTATCGAAATCAATGATTACTATTACAGTTGCAGGGTTGGTATAATAAATTATATAGAGATGAAGTTGTAGCAGAATGGAGGAAAGTGAAAGGGAATATGTCTCTTCATGTTCATTGTCACATAAGTGGTGGCCATTTTCTTCTTGACTTGTGTGCTCACCTCAGGTTCTTCATCTTCACTAAAGAACTCCCTCTGGTAATTAATTAACTAGTAATTACTGATTTCTTTTACAATGAGAGTAGAAAGCAAACACTCTTCCAATCATAATTAGGTATTGAAGGCATTTGCTCATGGAGATGGGAATCTGTTAAATAACTACCCGGAGTTGCAAGAAGCTTTAGTTTGGGTTTACTTTCACTCAAATGTTCAAGAATTTAATAGGGTTGAATGTTGGGGTCCTCTTAAGGAAGCATTGAGACCGTTGTCGTCGTCTTCGTCTGGATCGGCCATTGTTGAAAGGGGATCAAGCAATTGGGAGGTACCAAAGGCATGCCTAGAAGAATGTTCATGTTGTTTCCCCCCAATGAGTTCAATCCCTTGGTCTCATGATCTTGTGAAGAATCAAAATGATGATGCCACTCACCAATGGTTGCAACAAAAGTCTTGATCAAGATTCTTAGGTGGGTTGTCTTTGTGTATAGGTATGTATAAAGATGAAGGATGTAATTAATGAAATACCCATAGTATTTAAAATTCTTTTATTATTAATTACATAAACTAGTGGGATTCCCCGCTCGATGCGGCCGGAATTCCGTCTAAGTTACAGTTAAAAAATTGTCAAAATTACATGACGTGTGTTTTACATCGATAAAAAATCATAAAAATGAATATTGTTATTTGTTCTGATAATAACGATGCTGACACCTTGTTACGTCAGTATCGGTTTGGTATATAGATATAATTGTTTATGCCAATTGTTCAGTCATACTTCTGTTTTATGTTTCCCAACTAAAGTTTAAAGCATTATCCCCTTTTCGTTACAAAGAATTAATATATTTCGTGCCCAAAACAAAAAAAATATATATATTTTTTAGGATACATTATAGAACTATACGATAAAATGAAAAAAAGCAAATTAAGTTTTCTCGTTCTCGAACAACTTCTTAAGTATAACAATCAATAACACAAATCATACAACTTAAAATGGCAAAAAAATACATGCCGCAAATCCTATTTTTTTGGCACAACATCAGACAACACATTGATGTTGATTGATTAATGGAAGTTAACATTGGCTTGGTAAGTCAAGCCTACATTCCAGTTAGCCGGGGCGACATTGTAAGCCGTTATGGTCTGTTTGGTTGTGTAGGAGGTTAGCCTAAACGACAACGCTTGACCATGAAGTGTCGCAAAAGCTTGATACGAAGCTCCCCAGTTATGGCTCATGCTTATCCAAGCCGTCTTGGTTCCTTTGACCCACATGTTTTTAATGTCACCCGCACCACCAACGTTCATCACATAGACCAACAACCAGTAACCGTTGCCCTGGAAAGAAAATCTAAGACCACCTTTTCTCACGCAAGGTACCCTACAAAAAAAAGGGAATTAATTTAAGGTAAATTAATGACACGTGTTTGGGGTTGTACTTTGTGCATTAATAGTTGTAATCTATGGAGAAGCGTACCTACGATACATGACGGGGACAATGCCGGCTTTCCATTGGGCAATTTGCATGAAAGCGGGTTTGGCCATGTCGAAATGGGTTCTTGGCGGGTTGCACCATCCACCGTTGTTGGAATCTTTGGACTAGTCTGGAGGGCAAAGGTTGGTGGCGGTGACAGTGGCGATGCCTTTTGAGCACCATGGAGATTGGACACACCGTATTTGATAACACTGCCCACACGCGTAACCATTGTTAAACATTGTTGAGCTCAATGCGGCCGTATTCGTGCCGTATCCGTTAGTCATCAAGTTTCCGTATCCGCAAGCACCACCTGATATAATCAAAAGATTCGTTTTAATTTACAAAATATATGATTGTTTCGAAGAAGATAAGGAGAGCCCACATAGTCTTCATTGTGGGCCAATAACAGAACCAAGAAGGGTCAAGACTGTACATAGACCCTTTGGACATCGATATGCTATGTAAAAAAGTCGGTTTGTTAGAAAATGTGAGTTTCATCTTTTGAAGTTTAACATAGAAAAAGATTTTTAGATGAAAATATGAATTTTAACGACACATTTTCAAAATTTTAATTTATGACGCTTTTTAAGGGAAAGCATAAGTATTTTTAAAAGAAAACATGAGTTCTCATAAAATATTTAGGAGAATTTTCACTATGACCTCCTAACCTGGGTCGGCCACTAACGTGGGCCCATGTCAAGTTATATATTAATACTTCTTAGTCCATCCGGTATACCCGGTTTCTTTAGTGGCGTGATCCTCCGTGGCACCTAAGATCATGGCGTGATCTAACAGGAACACCGCCCCCTTGGTTCAAATCTCACGGCGTGATTTTGTGGCGTGAGATTTTTCACGCGAGTCATTTGATCAAGTGGGTTGAACTTTCAACGCTCCCCTTGTAATTATTTGTACATTGTGCATTGAAATTAATACAATGGTTTTGTTTTGAAAATAAAATTTTAATTAAACATATAATTATCACACCACCACAATCACACGGGTATACCCCTTGTCTAGTGATCACTGGTGTGATAATGAGGATAATGACGTGGCGCCACGTGACGTGCACTTTATTATCACATCACACTATAATCACACCGGTATACCCCATGCTCTTAGAACAAAAAGAAATCTTAAGCGGTTTATTTATCGATTTTGACAATGAGACCTTTGAAAATAAGAATTTGACACGATGTATATTTCTATGGGGAAATCGATTTTTCTTGTATATAGAGCTAAGTAGTACCCATGGTTGAAGAAGCCGACTCGTCTCCATAAAACGTGGCATGTGCGAGAGTCCATGCACTTGGGCGGTACACAATAGGTGCACGAGGGACCGCATACGCAGCTCCAACTAAAACCGACCCAAACACGATGAATACCGTGATCATAAGGAAGAGACAAAATATTTTCGAATGATGAAATGAAGCCATTTGTGTTAATGCCTATTGACTTCAAAACTGTAAAGAGACATTTATAGGCCCAAAACAATGCCACAATTCTACAAAAGAGTTGGATTGTGACCCCCATGAAGAGTTGTGTTTTTCTAAGTCAACTTTGACTTGTTTTTATTAATGACAAACCTTAAGACTTGTACCTATACGCTTAAGGGTTTGTACAAACTGAGATTTAGTGACAACGTGCGAGCAGGTTTTATCGTTAATACAATAAAAAAAAACATGGGTTGTTGTTGGGTGACAAAATGCATAAAAGAAATTATCACAAATGTGCTTTGCGTTACATTTTTGAGTAATATAATATTAAACACCATAAAATAACATTTAGTATTCTTTCTAACCCGATGTGACCCAATTCAGTATGATGGTGATCTTTACAACTCTGGTTGTATTACATTCCTCACTTTTTTTTAATTATTCGGACCCGAATTCAATATGAAAACATTCAATTTCTAATCTTATTTATTTTTCTTTGTTTAACTTATGATTCGATATAAGCAAAAATAATTATAATTTTTTTTATATCCTTTTAAAGCATATATGATGTTTTAAAAATAGAAGTATCAAGTAAAAAACCCACAAGAAAGGTGTTAAATGCTATTCTCTCTACCACCTGCGGAAAATATGAAGATTTAGGAACGATAAAGAGGTTAACAACAAAATAGCTTCGATACGCAAACTAATAGATGACATCAAGGTATTATTGTTCTTATGGGTGAAAAACAATGCAAAACTCGAAAATGTAAACGAAATTGTCGGTGCAAATTTAATCTGGACAGGTGTATGATGTTATGTTTTGCAGGTGTTCTCTCGTTATGTACTGTGTTGCCCTTCTATCCCCTTGCTATAAGTGTTTTTTAATAAAGTTTTCTCCGCACATTTAAAAAAAATCAACAAATCTGAATTTACACACACGCATTTAGCCAATGAAATATGAGAGGGAGGAACAGTAAACGGCCAACCATTGCAGCCTCTAATTCCACTTCTTTTTTTTTTTTAATAAATTTCCACTAAACTCTCTGTCGATATATACATACTAATTCAGACAATAAACCAAAGTATGATTCTAGTATGATGTTTGTGCCCCTTTCTACAAAGAGGCCCAGGTCTGATCCCGAACTACCACCCACTCACTCCACCCTTTACGGTTCCAACATTTATCGCTTTTTTTTCTTGGTTTTTTTTTAAAGTTATATCAGGTAGAAAAGAATACTTTTTTTGTTAAAAAAAATAATTTAAATTTTTTATGATTAATTTTAGACTATAACTTTTAAAATATCATGTTTATTTAATTTATTTTTTATTAATATTATTTTTAATGGGAGAAAGTGAATATGGTGCTGTTAGACATCTAAGTTAGATGTGAAACCAATCAAAACGTCATAGTTTTGATTAAAACTAACTAAAAATTAATTGGATTCATTTTATTCCTTGTTTCCTCTACGATGACAGAAGGTCTTTCATTAAGGTCTGATGAATTCAATAAATTCAAGAAACATAGAAGTGAATCTAAAAATTGAACCTTGATCAAATGATTTTTTTTATCATGATTAAAAAGCAAAACCCGTAAAGTCAAACCAATATAAAGAAGGGATTAAGTTCAATACCAGAATTACCCATCTCTTTGTGAATCATTATTGCAAAATATTTCCTCATGAAATACCATGCATACATACTCCTTCCTTCTCTACTTGCCAAACAACTAACTTTTCGATTAAATTCTAAAATCCACAAAACCCCTTCAACCCATAACATTAAATCCATCATTATTTACTGTTAATTGTTGTTCAAAACAAAAATTACTGTTAATTAGTTAATATATTTAACCAATTCATCGACACTTTGATTAAATTCCAAAATCCCACCATGAAAATCATTAGGGTTACATGCGGACTTTGCACGACAATAGAAATTAATAATGGAAATGGAAGAATGTGGATGTGAAGATATTGAGGGAGAAAACATACGTTCGTTTTTGGCACGTTTTGGATTGAAGAGGAAACAAGGAATAAAAAGAATCAAATTAATTTTTAGTTAGTTTTAATCAAAAGTATGTCATTTTAGTTGATTTCATATCTAACTTAGATGTCTAACAGCACCATATTCACTTTTCTCTTTTTAATATTACATCTACGTCTCTTTTTAAATTTTATTAAAATCAACAAGTGGCGCGGTCGTAACCCACTGTTAAACATTTAATCTTCAATTTTATCTATTACTTTTGGACCAAGGCAAAAGAAAGCCGAAAACTAAAGTTGGGCCAAAGGGGGCTTTACGGCAAAATTAGGGCACAGCTTATCCGAACGCACTATCGAAATCCACTCACTCTGGAGGATTATCGTTCTTCGAAAAGGTACTGTTTTCTTGTTGATTTCGCAATCTATTTCTTAGTCTACATCATGTTCTTCTCTGTTTTATCGTCACATTTGGATGCGTAAGTTGATAAAATTTGATGAATGTGTTGTTTATCGCTGGAATCAAATTGATGCTTTCACTTGCAATGCCGTTAATTAGACTATCTGCTGGTAGTATGCGGTACTTGTCGTAATCTATTTGCGTGTTGATGAACTACTCTTGGCGTCAATTTAGGGTTTAAGAGTTGTTTCAGTAGAATTTGTTTCGTTATTGACAAAATTAGGGTTCGTCTAGAATGGGGCTATTCGCTCTGCATACAGTTGTTTCAGTAGAACATGCAAAGTTGAGTGTATGATTGATTGCCATTGACAAAACATAAGCGACTTTAAGTTTATAGTGAATCCACTCTGTTTCAGTTGTTATCATGTTAGGATGTGTTCATTCTTTGACAGCAATTATGGATTGCGCTATTCAATAACCGAGGAGTATTCATTTCTTGGTTCATTTATGTAAATACATCAATTGGTACACACACGAAGTAGGCAATTTATTCATTTACTAAAGCCTTTGAGAGACAGATGAGATTAAACCTAGTAATAACGAACTACGTTTATTCTTCATAGTAAATTGGTGTTTCAGATTTCTATTTCAGTACTTCCTCCTGTTTGGCGTTGGCAGTGGTCTCTTTATCTTGTATTTTAACACATACTTTATTCTCTTTGTAATATCAGGAAATAGAAAAGGTCATGTCTGTTGATAATTCTGTTGTTGATTCTTCGGTGACTGATTGGAAGGTTGATGTGGAGAACAAGAACAATCAAGGTATCATTACTTAACTTAAATCACTTCTACAAATAATCTTAGTATGAGGTTTTATCTATGCTGGGAGCCCAAGTTGTGCTTACTATATATGTGGAGTTAGTCACTCATGAAAATTGTTGAGTTATGATTAGTATTATTTGTCTATTCTCACTAAATATGATTAAATTTGATCATTTGTCGAATTATTTATTTAGTAGTTAAAATGAATGAGCTAGATTGTTGTTATAGAGAGCCCAAATGAGAAAGTAGACAAGGGTGCCTACCGTTCTGGAGCAGAAGATCAAGACCATTCCTGTGAACAGGTTGGGACCTCAAATACAAATAAAAGGAGTAAATCCAGTGATACGAGATATTTCATCATAAAGAGTATAAACCATGAAAATATCCAATTGTCAATTGAGAGAGGAATTTGGGCTACCCAAGTGATGAATGAACCGATCTTGGAGGAAGCTTATCATGTAAGTTCATTGTCCCCTGTGTCAATATTTTCCAGAACCTTATAAGAGTGCGCACACATGTCTTGCAGAATTCTGGTAAGGTGATATTAATATTTAGTGTCAATATGAGTGGCTACTTCCAAGGGTATGCCCAAATGATGTCATCGGTTGGTTGGAGAAGAGACGATGTTTGGAGCCATGGATATGGTGGAGGCAAACTGTGGGGTCGCAGTTTTAAGGTAAAATGGCTGCAGTTACATGACTTGCCTTTTCAGAAAACTCTGCATTTAAAGAACCCTTTGAATCACTACAAACCTGTTAAAATCAGTAGGGATTGCCAGGTATGTTTAATGACATACATACATACATTCATGCATATACACACACATATATAGATTTATATATATTATTTGTTTTGGATGCATTTGTTTCAGGAGTTACCTCAAGATATTGGGGAAGCGCTTTGTGAACTGATTGATGGGGAGAGTGGAATGGATGAAAATCATAGTTTTTGTGGTTTACAAGATGTGGGCCCAATGCATTTAGGACCGTTGATCTATCCTTCATTGTTCTACCAGCATACATCACAGCAAAACTCATTTATTAACAGAAGCGTTGCTGATGTGGATAATGGTGGTGATGGTTCTTTGTTATATGATGGCTGGGATATGTCTGCAGAAAGAAGCCTACATTCTAATGCTCTTACCGATGATGATATTCTTGATATGGTATATTATACTTCTATTATTTACTATAAACATGCACAATTGAGTTCAGTTTGACATTTAATTTTCAATAATTTATGATAGTCTCATTGTTCTTGCATTGATGCAGACGTATGAAGAGTACCTCAAAGCCCATGGCAGAGGCAACCGAATTTCACATCAATCGGTCAGTAAGCTTCTTTAAGTTTATTTTGCTTCATATTAGTTTCACATCAACTGTAAACTTCTTTAACTTCATATTATTTTCACATCATATCAGTCAGTAATAAGATGGTTTGAACAGGTGAACGAGTCTTCCCGAAAAAGTCAAGATTCATCTGTTAGCAAAGCGAACGATGATGACTCGTAAGCATCTTTCTTTTTACTTAAAAAAAATCCAGAATTTACTATATTTGTGTGATGACTCTGTTTTTTATTTTGTAATAAACTGTTACAGTTATTCACAGTCCCGCTCAAAGAAGAGGGGCCGTCATCATGATGGTCATAGTCATGATGATCATATTCATCGTCACCATTCCTCCCCCAAATGAGAGTAGGATGATACTGTATATGTTTTACTGCTATGTAAAGTACCTTTTTAATTGATAATATGTGTAAACTGAATTTGTGAATGAATATGTAAATACATGTCGACTGTTTAAGCCCCTGTATGTGCACATTTTTAAGCTCAAAATGAAGTAGCGGTGGTCATCGGAGGTAAGTAATTTATTATCTTTGCCGGTTTGCCCTTATTGAAGCTTGATATTGTGAAAATTATAATATTTCTTTTGTAAAATTTATATGTTGATAATTCTATATTATTTAGTTGTGCTATGATATATCCTAATATCTATGCAGTCGATAACACCGATATCTCGGTGATATCTTGGATATCGGAGGTTGGACAAAATATCGGTCCAAATATCGGTTGGAATATCGGAACCGATATTATCGGCGATATTTACCGATATATCGCCGATAACAAGAGTTCACTATATCGGTCGAATTATCGATATTCTCGGTTTGGACCAAATCGAGCAAGTAGAACGAATTCTTACCTTATTTCGAAGCATAATTGAACCACATGTGTCTCCATTGTGGGAAATCTACCCAGCAATCCACGATTTCGAACCCAATCGATTTGATTTTGGAGCTGGTGTGCGTGAGATTGGAGGCTCCGAGGCAGAGGGGGAATGGTGGAGCAGAGGGGGAACGGCGCAATGAACGGGGTAGAGGGATTTAGGGTTTATTAAGTTTGGATTTTTAACTTTTTAACCCCTCTACATTTTTACTAGTTTTTATTTGGTGCTCAAACTTATAAATTTATACATAAAAAGCATAAAAGTAATGTTTTTATATAAATTTATGGTTACCGATATCTCACCACGATAACCGATATCTCGAGTATCGGTCCTTGACCGATATCCGATATTTTACTGCATTAACTGCTTAGCCTAATATAAATTTAGTGTTTTTTCGTAAGTTTGATTTGGTAGAAAGTTATATGATGAACTTAAATTTAAAGATTTCACGTCTTTTATATGATTTTTTTTTATAACATCTCCAACTCTCAAACGACAACTTTTAGATAGATGTATTTTTACAGTTTTTGAGATGGATAAACTCTGAAATTATTAATAATATTTGGATGGTCTTAATAAAAACTTTGAATAACCTTTAAAATTATTAATATATGGATTGTCTTTGTAATAACCAAAATTTCATTTTAATTTGGTCTTTAATTTAAAACCCAAATTCAATTCAGAACTAGGGTTTGAGTTTCGGTTTTTATGAGTCCAATTTAAGCATTAAACACCCCTAGTTCTATACTTCTATTTATATTACGAAAACTTTAGCATTTGATTATGTTACGTGACGATAAGAAATTTTTATTTAGTAAAAAATAACTAAAATTGGCATGCAGGGCCGGAGCTGAGGATTTAAGGGCCCGGGGCGAACTAGGAAAAATGGGCCCTAAAGGATAAAAGATCGCAATAAACATAACAAAATTGTAGTTTTAAAATGGCATACTGTAAGAGTTTAAAAAAATTATATATATATATACATATAATATAATATAAAATTTGAAAATTTTGGGCCCTCTATGAGAACGGGCCCTGGGCGGTCGCCCTCCTCGCCCATGGTCAGCTCCGGCTGTGTTGGCATGTCTATGAATTAAAAGTGAATAAAGGACTACAAGATTTATTCCATGAAAACCAGTCCCAAAATATAAAAAAACATTTTAACTTACTATGTAAAACCATAATTGAACAATTAAATTGATCAACACAAATGTGATGTTGACAGGAGGAACAACACCAATCATGGAGTTGAACAAAACCTGTCAAAAGCAAAACATTAAAAAAAATATCTGCAAGCAACTGTAATGGCTTCATCAAGCACTTGTGCAACAAGCTTTGATCTTCAACTGTTAAAGTTAATCAGGGAGAGATGTAACTGTATGCATATACCCATCTGAATTTTTCACTTCAGTTGTGAATTCTGATTAACTGACAACTATATATGATCTAATATAGCAGGGACAGAACAATACCCGTACCCTTGTCACGTGAATCCATCCGGGTTTGTTTCTATCAAGCTTTCTGGTAAAACCAATTATGATCGGTGGCGGGAACAGATGGCGTGCCTCATAGAGAGCCATGGTATGCAAGGATTCATTGATGGCAAGTTTAAAAACCCTGGTGACGCGAACTATGAGGAATGGAAAAGATCCGACACACTTGTCAAAGGATGGATGTTTGGTTCGCTAACTGAAGACGTGATGGGTACTGTTGTTGGACTCCATACAGCCATGGATGTGTGGAAGAAGCTAAAAACTACTTACAGTACTCCGCCAATGGCTGCTGCTGCTGCTGCAGCTTCCACCGCCGCCACCACCACCAACAAAAGCAAAGGTATTGTTGCCAAATCAAAGAATTCAAACACCCAAAGTTTGTTTTTAAATTTTATCAAATTGGAGTTTAATAATCCAGACTATTATAAAATTATCCATTGGTCGATAATAGTCCATGCAGTCTAACCAATGACACTCCTAACTTTCACTTTCGTTGTCAACAACAATCCGGGGGACAATTGAGTAGAAATCAAGTTCATGATGTTTATGCGAGTTAGATTGCCCTTGGCAGCGAAAATGAAAGTTAGAGGTGTCATTGGTCAGATTTCCGGTACGGATTATTAGCAGCCGGTGGGTTGTAGTTTGGATTATGAAAATCCGATTTGGCTTAAATTTTTTGTCATATTTCCCCATGAAATACTGTTCTTGTGGAATTAGATCTTGCAGAGTACATACCGCTGTACCGAGCAATAACAGCGGGTGACTGGGAGGCAGCCAAAGACCATTTCAACAAGGACAACAATGCATTGAGTGCCAGATTGAATGTTGCAGGCCATAGGGCACTCCATATTGCCATTTCTGCAACTGAAAACATGGAGTTTGTTAAGAATCTTTTGAAGGAGTTGAACCCAAACTCACTTCCAGCTTTGGTGAATAACTATGGACAGAACCCACTGCACTATGCTGCAATGGTTGGGAACACCGCTGCTGCAAAGATGCTGGTGGAACAAAACCCGCATTTGTTATTCATTTCAGACAAAAAAGAATACTTGCCAATCCATAGAGCTGTTTTCAGTCCACACAAATTCACTTTTCTGTATTTGCTTGAGGCCTGCAAGCAACATATTCGGCTTTCGCAACAAGATGGATATCACAGTCCCTTTGAGGGTAGGAATGGTGTTCTGCTTCTTACTGGTGTAATCAATCAAGGAATTCTTAGTGAGTTTCCATCCATTCTTGGGTTATATATTAACTGTCAAGCGCGTATAGACATTACCTAAGTTTATTTACAGATGTAGCATTTGAGTTGATTAAGGAGTACCCGAATATGGCCAGAACAAAGTACAAGGATGTCGACACACCATTAATGTGCATCGCGGGGAAGTCGGACTTGTATTATAGTGCAACGCGATACAATTTCTACCAAAGATTTGTATATTCTTGTCAGTTTCTTCACTTGCTTTTAATTCATTATGAATCATAAAGGTTATGTTGATATCCATATTTTTGATCCCTGCCTCATTTGGTTTTTAAGATGTGCCGATAGATGACATCGTTGGCAAGACGTTTAAGGTCCAAGATATTGAGAATCAAGAGACAGACACGGATAAGATTGTGTCGAGATGCAGGAGCTGCATCCACACTGCTTTGCTTTCAACTTTGCACATCAAGCGTCTCAAAGAAGATAAAGTGAAGCACAATACCACGCTTATGTTACTCAGAAATATATGCGAAGAAGTTGGTAAAACAAACAGACACAGTGATATGGGAGACCACTATTTCAAGGCAACTAATGCTGCAGCAGTAAACGATACACCAGAGGCGATAGAAGAAATGGTCATGCATTTCCCACAAGCAATCTGGTCCAACACAAATGGTTATTACATTATTCAATCGGCGATAATAAACCGCACTGAAAAGGTTTACAACTTGTTGGTACATGAGACGAATATTAACATGTTTTTACATAAAGTAATGAAAGATAAAGATGGAAACAACTTGTTGCACTTGGCTGCACAATTGGCACCTATACACAAACTCAATGTGGTCTCCGGTGCAGCTTTACAAATGCAAAGGGAGTTACAGTGGTTTCAGGAAGTCGAGAAATTTGTGGAACACAAGTACAAGGAAGCGCAGAATAAAAAACAAGAAACACCAATTATGGTGTTCAGAAGAGAACACAATGAATTGAGAAAAGAAGGCGATGAGTGGATGAAAAAGACTGCAGATTCATACACGATCACAGCTGCACTCATTGTTACAATAGTTTTTGCAGCCGCCATTACTGTACCTGGCGGCAACAATGGCGACACTGGGAAAGCAGTTTATTTAACAAGCTCCAGTTTCATTGTATTTGCAGTCTCGGATGCAATCTCATTGTTCACATCCACCACTTCATTGTTGCTGTTTCTATCAATTCTCACAGCTCGTTATCGCGATGAGGATTTTCTCTACAGGTTACCAAAGAGATTAATACTCGGCCTTGTGATGTTATTCTTATCTGTAACATCACTTATGGTAGCCTTTAGTGCAACTTTGTATATTGTGTCTGGACAGGAAGACCAGTGGATTTTGATTCCGATAGCTGCATTAACATGTCTTCCGATTGCCTCATTTGTGACGTTACAGTTTCCATTGCTTGTTGAGCTTGTTTCTTCAACATATGGTCGTGGAATCTTTGGAAAACAAAATGATTATGAGAAAGCACGAACTTGATTTGTCATGTTTTTCATGTGTATTTGTTTTGGTATCAAAGATGTACATAAACTTGCTCCGGGATGTTATTGTGTTTTAGTGACCTGTGAATCTGGTTATCATATTTCATCTTTGGAAGCTTATCATGACTAAATCACCTACTGATATGTGACAGAAAAAAAACATAAAACTATTTTAGGCATAATATTTGTAACTATTTTAAATTCATGTGAAGGGTTTTATTTATTTTGTTTATTTTATACAAGTATATAACATCCTTTGGTGAAGGAGGAAGCTATGTATGTATGTGATTTTATAACAAACAACCTAAGTCTTTGAGTTGATCTTGAGTTATGGTAAAAACTTAGGGTTTTATATTCATTTTGGTTGTAGATGACTTATTTATGTGCATATTGTTGATAAATTCTTAAACTCCATTGAAGATGATAAATAGTAGCTCATGGGGTTTGGGGGTAATCAATGAGTTTATGTATTTTGTTGGAACTAATGGATAAAGCTTGTTACATTGGGTTAAAATCAACTGTTTAGATGAACACTTTGTGTTAAACTGATTATGGAGGGTGAAAGGGATCAACTCTAACTAATAGGTAATGTGAATTGGGGAAAATTTGACCTAATTTGGTGAATTTGGGTTTTTTTTATAATACACTAGGTTAAAATCCCGTGTATCACACGGGTTGAATAAATAAAATGTTATTTACTTAGTAATAAAAATTTTATATTTTTAAAAACCCGTGTAATATACAAGTTGAATAAACATGTATATTACATCGGTTGGACTATTTATAAATAAATAATAAGTATCCGTAATTAGATTTATATTAAAAATTTAAACATAAATTATTTTAATATCATTATTTAATATGAGAGAGAGACGAGAAAAAATGATACAAATGAACCCTAAAGTGACACGTGTCCATACAATTGTATTTATTATCATAAAGATTTTATTATTTGATATTATTATTTAATAGGAGAGAGAAACAAAAAAATTAATATTTAATAGGAGAGAGAGACGGAAAAATAAAGGTGAGGAGTAACCAGAGAGTGACACGTGTCCCTTATGGTTTTCCTTTATTATATAGTATAGATGTTTTAATCAACCAAATGTGGATATAAATTGTTAAAAACATTTTAAAATGTGTTTTGAGTCAAATTACGGTTATTAACGGCTCAAATGATGGGTTGGTTGAAATACCGTTTTAAGGTCATTACTCGTTACTTGACTTAAGTTGTTAAATTGTGTTCTATTGAGCTTATATTGAACCTTAATGATAAAACTCACTTAACTAAATTAGTATGAAATGCTAGGAGTGTATTTGGAGACATTTGAGTATGAATCATTGTGAGTTAGGCATAATGGGTCAAGAATGGGGATAAGGGACTCAAAACCAATCATAGGTGATGAAAGAATGAATACTAGCAATCTTTATAGGTGTACAAAAGTTGGTTAAAGGTAGAACTTGTTAAATTGGCCAACATGTTATGATGTAGGTTCTTATGCGAAAGTTTGCATAATTAGTATGATTAGGGAAGTATATGTATGAACTTCATGTGATGTCATTTAATTTGAATATATTATGTGATTTTGAGATGTACTTGTGGTGCCATAAATTTCACTAATGATAGTATGTGTGACTTTGTGAGTGAGATATATAATTTGAAGTTCATAAATGGGTTGGGATAAGACTAACTAAACAATGTGGCATATGATTATATAATGGTGTAAACTTAAGTTTAAGTATGTTAAAATGTTGGGGGCATTAGAGAAGAGTAATCACATGGATCACAAAGGGATTATGTAACCAATAAATTGAGTAAAAATGAGGATTTGAAAGAGTTGATTAAAGTTCATTGAACTTGTTTATAACATGATCTATATGTTGTTAATGTTGTACTTTAAGTTATCTTTGTTGTAGGTAAGTCGATATCGTGTTTGAAGGTGGTTTCTACACAAAAAGGCATGTAAGTGTTGTACCATATGCCAATGGGCGTACCATACACCGTATTTGATGGCTATACGCCCAAACATGACTGTTTTACGCCAGATATACGACAAACGAGTGAGAGACGACGTACCATATGACTGGCCAATTTTCCCGGGAGTTATTACACTGGATATTTTACGACGTACCATAAAATGTATAATATTTGACCTGTCTCTAGTTTTAAGATGACAATTGATGCTATTCCCTTCTTCTCTACCCATTCCCTTGTTAGATAACAAATGTATACTCAGATTAAAAGATAAATGCTCTGTTTTATTATGATGTAATTTAGAAAAAAAAAATATAACGTATAAAAAGTTATTAACATTTAAAAAAGGGAGAGAGACTTCCCGGCTAAATTATAAAATAGTCTAATAAGCTTTTATTTTATGTTTTAGAAAAGTTTATAAAAAGAAAAAAAAGTAATAATAATAAGAAAAAGTATACGGAACATGTACGGCCATATACACCATAGGTGGAAAATTACATGGAAATTAACACCAGCTTCATCTAACCATTTTAACTTACTAATTAATTAGTTTATCATAGTGATGTTGACAGACAAAACATTATAAATAGAAAGAAGCTGCAAGCAGATTCATCACATCTAATGGCTTCCTCAAGCACTAATTGTGCGACAAGCTTTGAGCTTCAACTGTTAAAGTTAATCAGAGAGCTGACAGCATGTAATGGTATGCATATATATAAGAAAACCCCTTTTTCAGTTGTGAATTCTGATTAAATGAACATATATAATATATATGCAGGGACACAGCAGTATCCTTACCCTTGTCACGTGAATCCATCCGGGTTTGTTTCTATCAAGCTTTCTGGTAGGACCAATTATGATGGGTGGCGGGAACAGATGGCGTGCCTCCTAGAGAGCCATGCTATGCAAGGTTTCATTGATGGCAGCTTTAAAAACCACCCGGGTGAGGCCAGCTATGAGGAATGGAAAAGATCCGACACACTTGTCAAAGGATGGATGTTTGGTTCGCTAACTGAAGACGACACAGCCATGGATGTAAGGAAGAAGTTAAACACTGCTTACTGTACTCCGCCAATGGCTGCATCCAACACCACAACTACTAGTACTAGTGCCACCAACAAAGGTATACGTATTGTTAACTATATGACACAGACCGCAAACAAGAATATTATTATTTAAAATAATCTCAAGAGGAAATTCATATATTATCTAAAAAAGGTAGGTCAAGCTAAATTTTGGAAAACTGTTACGAATGACTTCCTAAACAAAAAAGGTAAATTAGTCAAATAAAAGATCTACGAGTTTTTACATAGAAAAGGCAATAAATCAAAACTGTGAAAATCATGGAAAAACGGTTTGAGTATGAAATCGGAGCTCCAGATGGTGGAATTTGGGTCTGATAGCTGGGACAAACCGCCTATTATGGTTTGCTACATGATCCTGCCCGATGAGACATTTTTGTCCATTACTTATGGGTACAGTTACTCCAGACATAGCCCAAGTTATGTATGTTTTAAGTTGGACCCTTTATCTGTTTGACTCCATCCACCTGGTCCAAGTATGAGTCTGTAGTTCCTTTTGAAATTCTTTATTTTTGGTGGCATTAGATCTTGCAGAGTACATACCGCAGTACAGATCAATAATCAGAGGTGACTGAGAGACCGCGAGAGAACATTTCAACAATGACAACAGTGCATTAAGTGCCAAACTGAATGCGGCAGGTCATAAAGCGCTGCACATTGCCATTGCTGCAAGTGAAAACATGGAGTTTGTTCAGAATCTTCTGCAGGAGATGAACCCAAACTCACTACCATCTATGGTGAATAACTTTGGACAAAACCCACTCCACTATGCTGCAATGGTTGGGAACACCGCGGCTTCAAAGATGCTCGTGGAACAAAACCCTCACTTGTTATTCATTTCAGACAAAAGAATACTTACCAATCCATAGAGCTGTTTTCAGTCCTCAGAAAATCACTTTTCTGTATTTGCTTGAGGTCTGCAAGCAACATATTCAGCTTTCCCAACAACAAGGATATCACAGTCCTTTTGAGGGCAGGAATGGTGCTCTGCTTCTTACTTGTGTGATTAATCAAGGAATTCTTGGTGAGTTATCGTTTGCGTACATCCATTCTTGACTTATAGATATGACTTAAGTTTATTTACAGATGTAGCATATGAGTTGATTAAGGAGTACCCACACATGGCCAGAACAAAGTACAAGGATGTCGACGCTCCATTAATGTGTGTCGCGGGAAACTTGGACTTTTATTATAATGGAACCCGCTACAGTTTCTACCAAAGATTTGTATATTCTTGTCAGTTTCTTCACTTGCTCTTAATCATCATATACATCTGATCAACTATTGTAATCTCTATATTAGTCAAAAGTTATGTTGATATCCATATTTTTGTTTTGTTTTTACGGTGTACCGATAGATAACATCATTGGCAAGACTGATGAGGAACAAGATATTGAAAATCAAGAGACATACAAGGATAACGTTGTCTCGGCATGCAGCAGGAGCTGCTTCCACACTGGTTTGCTTTCATTTTCGTTTTTCTGGAAATCTAATTTATCTTATACATTTTAATCCGATTTGTCTTCAACTATATATTAGAGCAAATTACAAATCACGTCCTGTAAAAGCCCCACCCCTTCTCAGATCTAGACCCACCACCTGGAAAGGTGAAAAGACCCCTCACATGGGACCAACTTTAACGGTAAAATTTAACGGTCGTTAGGCCAAAGGACGTAACATGCAAGATGTTTTAAACATAAATGATATGCACTGTAATTTTCTTAGTTAAAAGACGTATACTGAAATATAGGTAATACTTAAAGGACGTAATTTGTAATTTGCTCTATATTATATAAGCCTGGCCTGCTGGTTTATTAAATATTACTTTTGTGTTTGCTATGTAGTCATCCAGAGGATTTATATCAAATTTTGGGAAACCACACTACTACATGGTAAAGACTCTTATCTTTGCCATTAAACTTGCAGTAGATGTTCCACATCTTCTCAATAGGGGTTCTAAGCTAAAATTAGTAACTTTTAGCATAAAAAACGTACGTTGTAAAAAGGCGAGCCAGACACACGCCAAGGCTCTCAGGCGAGGCAAGGCAAGGCAAGGACTAGGGCGAGCACCTTGGTCCAGACGCAAAACCAGTCTGTACCTTCTAAAAACAAGCCTGAGTCAGTGTGAACCGGCTTGAACAGGCCAAAATCGTACTGAACCCTTAAAAGTTGAACTAGACCAACCTCATTTTAGTTTTTCACTAAAAAGTTTTGTGAAAATCTGATGTGCAGTGGGTCTATGAGGTGCATTAGGTTGTTGAGAATTATAGATAATAAATAAGCATTCTTGAGAAGTAAAATATAGTAAATATTGTTTCTTGAAAATTAAAATATTGTTTTTTGAGAATCAAAATAAATTAATATCGATAACTATCCAATCATACTGACTTTAAGAAATTCTAAAATAGATTAAATATATATGCAATTAACAGAATGCTTAACAGAATGATATGATTTTGTATTGTTAATATGTTATCTGTTATGATAATTTTAGTAGTAGCCTATCATCTGTGGGATATCAAGAACATTAATCAAGAATCAATCATCGAATATATGTAAAATCAGAATAAGAACATGGGATCAATTGTACAGAATCTGGTCTGCCATGAAAAGTCAAAGCATACCGTTTTGAACTATAAAATTGACCAACTTATTCTTACAAATATGAGCTTATTTATAGTCTATGAAAATTTAAGAATAAGGTTGTTACACCCATTCGTTTGGGGTACCATAAAACTGTCAATAACCTCCAATAAAGGCCGTTTGACTTTCGTCATGTTGACTTTTGGTTTTCTGCCAAATGACCTATATCTAACTTAAATACATAATACATATAATTAACCTAATATAAGTCTAGATTACATTCTAATATCATCATATTCTTTGAAGTTTGATTTAAAAAGAAATTATATTTAGTTTTATTAGTTATATTTGTAGAGTATTAGATTGGTAATTTTGTATGCCTGTTAAGTTACTTTAAGCTTAAATAACTGGTTTCTGTTATATTAATTATAGTACCACACATCAAGCACCTCAAAGAAGATAAGGTGAAGCACAATACCGCGCTTGTGTTACTCAGAAGTATTTGCGAAGGAGTTGGTAAAACAAACAGACACAGTGATATGGGAGACCACTATTTCAAGGCAACTAACGTGGCAGCAGTAAACGATACACCAGAGGCGATAGAAGAAATGGCCATGTATTTCCCCCAAGCAATTTGGTCCAACACAAATGGTTATTACATTATTCAATCGGCGATAATAAACCGCACTGGAAAGGTTTACAACTTGTTGGTACATGAGACGAATATTAACATGTTTTTACATAAAGTAATGAAAGATAAAGATGGAAACAACTTGTTGCACTTGGCACCTATACACAAACTCAATGTGGTCTCCGGTGCAGCTTTACAAATGCAAAGGGAGTTACAGTGGTTTCAGGAAGTCGAGAAATTTGTGGAACACAAGTACAAGGAAGCGCAGAATAAAAAACAAGAAACACCAATTATGGTGTTCAGAAGAGAACACAATGAATTGAGAAAAGAAGGCGAAGAGTGGATGAAAAAGACTGCAGATTCATACACGATCACAGCTGCACTCATTGTTACAATAGTTTTTGCAGCCGCCTTTACTGTACCTGATGGCAACAATGGCGAAACTGGGAAAGCAGTTTATTTAACAAGCTCCAGTTTCATTGTATTTGCAGTCTCGGATGCAATCTCATTGTTCACATCCACCACTTCATTGTTGCTGTTTCTATCAATTCTCACAGCTCGTTATCGCGATGAGGATTTTCTCTATAGGTTACCAAAGAGATTAATACTTGGCCTTGGATGTTATTCTTATCTGTGACATCACTTATGGTAGCCTTTAGTGCGGCTTTGTATATTGTGTCTGGAGAGGAAAATCGGTGGATTTTGATTCCGATAGCTGCATTAACATGTCTTCCGATTGCCTCATTCGTGACGTTACAGTTTCCATTGCTTGTTGAGCTCGTTTCTTCAACATATGGTCGTGGAATCTTTGGAAAACAAAATGATTATGAGAAAGCAAGAACTTGACTTGTCATGTTTTTCATGTGTTTTTGTTTTGAAAGGTAATATTATGTTCTGGTATATATAAATAGTATTCATACACTTATGGCAATAAATGACTTACTATCTGATCCTCAACTATAGACTTCATTTGTTCATTCTTATCAAATTTCATATACATCAAAATCACATGATTCACCATATTCAATTATACCACATAAGGATTTTACATGTACTTTTCTAACCTACTTATGGTCATGTAAACCCTAGGATCTTCAATTTCAATCTTTCTTCTTCCAAAGTTGACTTCATGTTCTATGTCAATTTGCAAGTTTTGAGCAAAAGTTTCATTAGTCAACATATTAACCGTTTCAACTACTTTCCTCCTTAACATTTACCAACTATAGGAATTTATTTATCACCAATTGAATTCCTAGATTGGACTTTAAATAAATCAACTTAACATCTTTGAAATGGGCCTAATTGGGTTGATATAATGTTTTGCACGTGGGGTAGGCAAGTGGACCGTTGATTACTTTGATGTGGTTGGACCGTTGGAACTTGACAGTTGGCAGGGAGTCGATGGCTTCTAGCCTACATTATTTTAGTCAAAAATGGTATTTAAAAAGGGAGTCGACCGGAGAGTGAGACATCTTGTTTTTAATATTAGGAAATATGAAAAATAGAACATTCAAAATGCAAATTGATCCATACGACATTCAACACAACCCAAACTATTCCGGTATCTAATGACCCGACCCGGTTAAAATACATTTTTTCATAGACATGATGGTATATTATTGTTGATGTTGTTGGAACATAATTGCATGGATGGGTGATGGCTACATTATTTTAGTCAAAAGATGGTATTTAAGGGTGGTACATGCTAGTCAACTTCAGCTTTTAATTTTAAAACATAGAACGTCTTAGTGTTTAGATCAAGTGGTATACATTCAGTGAACCTCTACGTGAGGCTTCAGTGAACCTCTATGTGAGGGTTGTTCACGGCATGAGGGTGAAGGGCACACCGCCTCCTTGATGACGTGAGAGGGTGGGTCAGGGTGTTGTGTGAGATTCTTCACGGGAAGGTTACAAAAATGATTTTTTGTCAACTTTGGACAGAAATAAATATGTGCAAACAATGTAGTTTTGCGTATTTCTTTATGGTTTTTAGTTCTATGTTGTGAGGGTTTCACAAGGAATAAAACGACGTCCAAAACGGAGCTAAAATGAATGAGATGTCGATGCTCAAAGTTGGGTGTTTAGAGTTGTGTAAAGTTACGAAAATTGGAAGGAAAAATGTAGAAACTTGTCCCACATAAGTAGGGGGCCAATCTTGGAGTGGTATATTAGTGGTAGCCTCATAAGGAATTTGTTTTCGTTAAGGTAAACACTAGTGGAAACACCTGGACTCGCACACGTGCGCGCTCGTGGCTTGGATGTTGGGTGTAATCTGGCGTTTTGATGGCACGTTTGACACTTTGCACACTCAAGTCTAACCCGGAAGAGTAAATCTGGTAAGCATGATCAAATCACTCAAGAGAGCAAAGCCTAATTCGGAAGAGTAAGTCTAGTCAGCATGACCAAGTCTACTCAGGAGAGCCAAGCCGATTCCGGAAGAGTAAGTCTGATCAACATGACCAAGTCTACCCTGTAAGAGTAAATCTGGCCAGCATGACTAGTTTACTTAGGAGATCCAACTCTACTCCGGAAGACTAAATTTGGTCAGTATGACCAAGTTTATCCAGGAAAGTCATTCTACTCAGGAGGAGGAAATCTGGTCAGCATGACAAGTGACTCCTGAGTAAACAAGTTCAGTTCCACAGCTTCTGATACACAAAATTTTGAAACATAAGTCTGTTACGAGCTGGAGAATTAAAACAGAATAAAATCCATTGAAAACGTTTAATGCAAATTATTTTTGTTTTAATTTTTTGAAATCGTAAGTTACGTGGATGGCACATGAGCTAACTTTCTGTTAAAAACCAACCGGTATTAACATCAAAGGTTAAAAACACAACCAGGTCTTAAAATTTGAAGTTAAATTTATAATTTTTAAAATTTAAAAACTAAACATGCAATTTGATCGACCGACTTTATACAATTAACTCTTATAATAATTATAAATTTATAATATTGACTTTAAAAAAAGATACTAGTGGGCCGCTGTTATTGCTGCATTTATTGGCTTGGGCCTTGGGGAGTGGGGATGGGATGGGACACATGGCTCCAAATTCAGTGGATATCGATAATGATTTCAGAAAACCATAGCTTTACAATATGTTTATAACTAGGAAACACTATCCGCGCTTCGCGACGGGTTTCGCATGACTAAATATTTTATAAACTATTTTAGATGTTTATAGAATTATGTTTTTCTATCCGACAATGTAATAGTGACACGCATGAGTCAAAGCTGTTTGTTGATAATAAATCAGCTATAGCACTTATGAAAAATCCAGTTTTTCATGGAAGATCAAAACATATTCATACAAGGTTCCATTATATAAGAGAATGTATTGAGAAAAATCAAATACATGTTGATTTTGTTTGTGAAGAGTTACAAAAGGCTGATGTGTTAACAAAGCCCTTAGCAAGAATTAAATTTGGAGAGATGAGATTCCTACTTGGAATTGAAGAGCTTAATGAGAAGAATTGGAATTAAGGGGAAGCATGTTAGTCGATTAGTTTGTTTTGTAAATGTTCAGGGGTTGAATTTGTAAATTCTAAATAGTTGAGGGGTTAGTTTGTAACATTTCTATTTTCTTGTTTGTATAAGAACAACTTCATTGAAGTTTGTTAATTCAGTTTTTTTAATAAAAACTTTCCTTGTGAATCTTCTTCGTTGCTCATATTCCAAATTGATTGATCTTGTTTTCTTGGAGCCTGATTTCATTAGTGTGATAAAAAACTGGGATGTGCATTCCATCATACTTCTTACATGTTGGGAAATATAGAAAGCAAGGAACAAATCGCTATTTGAACACCATCAAACATCGGTTGCAAAAATTATCGAAGAAATAAAAATCTTTGGGTTTCTTTGGGTTAAAAATATGGCCAAAATAGCTTCATTGGAGTGGGGGGATTGGTGCTCTTTTAATGTGTAATATTGTTTTCGTCAAGTTATATGTAACGAACCAAAATCCGGGTTTCGTTTTCAAATAAATAAATATTATGGTGAAAATAATATGTATGAAATAAGTTAAAACTAGTGGGTTTCAGGTTAGTAATGAGATTATGTTAGTTTTTAACTAATAATAGAATGAAATGGGTGAAATGAAAGTAGAAGGTTTAAAGGTGTAAATATGGAAACACGGTCCCATAATGACCATCCGGTTGGGTAGCATCACCACCGTGGTGGCCTCCACACCCGACGCCGCTAGAGAAATCCTCCAACGCAACGACGAGGCGTGCTCCGGCCGTATCATCCCAGACGCCGTCACCGCCTTAGCCGACCACGACGCCGCAGTGCTGTGGATTCCGGCGAACGACGAGTGGCGCACCATTAGAAAAGCCCTCAACACGTACCTCACCCACCAACACAAACTCGACACCCTACGTGATCTCCGGCAGAACGTGGTGGACGGGATGCTGAATTTCCTTCGCGAATCAGGACAATAAAAGGCGGTTGTAGACATCGGAAAGCTGGCATTCGCGGTAGCGCTGAACCAGATGTCGAACACGTGCTTGTCACAAAACGTGACGAGTTACGAGTCGGATGATATCAGGGGGTTTAAAACGGCCGTGAAGACGTTGATGGAAGTGGACGGGAAGTTTAACATAGCCGACATATTCCCCGTGTTGAAGCCGTTGGACCCACAGAACATACGGAGCCAGGCGAAGGCGGCTTATGATTGGTTCGATAAGGTGACAGATGGTTACAGCATCGAGAGTCGAAGCTTACGAGGTTTGGTGATATGTTGGATTCATTGGTGGATTCATTGAAATTTCAAAAAAAAAAGAATGAAGCTGACTTTAATCTCAAAACACATCAAGATTTTACTCGTAGTAATTAAAATCTCTCTCTCTTTTCATAAATACAAATTTTCATTTTGAAAAAAAAAAATTTATAAACGCGTACATATATAAATGTTACAATAAATTTAATAATTTTAAATGTATATTTATTGACGTTAAAATAAAAAATAATAACTTGTACACTTATTGCTATATAATTGTTGTTGTCATAAATTTCCAGCTATTTACAAGATGGAATTCATAATATGCACCTTTTTTTTGTTATACACTAGTATACTTAAGTTATTTTATTTCTCAATTATAATAAAATACTATATCTGAAATTGAGCTCAAGATGTCGATAATATATCTGTACTTTACTAGTTTAGCTTAAAGCAAAGTTAACTTTTGTAACAATTTAAACAGTTAAGAACATAAAATGTAAATTCAATAAGAAAAAGAAAATTGTAAGAAGAATATATAAATTTAAATGGATTTTGTTTTCCCATCTTTAAAATCAAGCAAAAAAAAATGCGTCACTATTTAGCGGGCTTCAGCCGGCTTTGAAGTTAGTGCTGTCACGTGTCATTTTCTGGTTGGTTGAAAATCTGACAAAAAATAGTTGGGGACGGAATTTGGAGATGGCTGAACTAGCCGACTATTGGTCTAAATGACCACGAATTATTAGGTTGAAAAAGTTTATCTATTTTAATAAGTTTGACTGATCAAATATCTATTTTGATAAGCAGTTATTATTTGTCTGTGGGTAATTAATTTGTCAAATGTCAATAATTCCAAGCATTAAAGAAGCGATAAATTAATCAAGTGTGACCTTTTTAAAAAGAATCAATGTTCTGAAAACGACTTAAGTAATTTTGTTACGGTTGAATAAAAGTAAATTGTATTAGGGTTAGTGGCCTAATGATACAAAAGATTCCTTTATGCATCAAGGTTTAATGTCATGAGTTCAAGTCTATTCTTAAAAAGAATTAAAAAATTTGTTTAAAAAAAAGAATAAAAGTAAATTGTATCTAATATGATTAGGGGTTTGTAATATTGTTTTTAAATGATACGAGTATGTTTAGTTATGAATAAGATAATACATCTTTTTGAGATGCAACTGAATATCAAGCTAGTTTTGGCCATATATATAGTTTCTAATCGGATGAAGTAAATATCAAAAATTGAAAATTTTAAAACTAAGTATTTTTAATGTTATTTTCTTTTATGACTTTAGCATTATTTTATATTAATTTCATATTTTAGAGATAATTTCTAGTAAAAGTAAAAACTTTTAAATTATAAAGCTTTTTGGGAAGATTTCTAAATTCTTTGGTAAAAGACTTAGACTACAAATTAACGAGAGACCCTTTAATAGTTCAAGTTTTATCAAGAAATGTCACTTAAAATATGATATATATATATATATAGGGACATGTTCAATTGAGAACCATACTTTTGGCGAGAACCAAAAGAACCATACATTCTTACGAAAATTCATACATGCATCCTTACTTTATATATGCACAAATGCATACATGCATCCTTATATTTGTGTAAAAATGCATGGTTCTTTTGGTTCTCGCCAAAAGTATGGTTCTCAATTGAACATCTCTCTCTCTCTCTCTCTCTATATATATATATATATATATTTCTTCTAAAATCGGTTAATGCTAAAGAAAACTCTTAATTAATAATATTTTATTAAATTACAGGATTTATTTCTAGCTGGAACCGAAACGAGTTCGAACACAACAGAATGGGCAATGACAGAACTATTGCTTAACCCTGATATGTTCTCAAAGGTTCGTGAAGAAGTCTCCACGATAGTGGGAGAAGATGGAAAAATTCAAGAAGCCAAAATCCTTGACTTGCCTTATTTGCATGCCGTCATCAAAGAAACGATGCGACTTCATTTATCAGTGTCATTATTAGTGCCTCACAAAACCGAAACCGAAGTTAAACTCGGTGAATATTGTGCCTAAAAACACACAAATAATGGTTAACGCGTGGGCCATAGCACGAGACCCTAGGTACTGGGAAAACCCGACAATGTTCAAGCCAGAGAGATTTCTAGAAAATGAGCTCCACTACAAGGGTCAACACTTTGAGTTCATACCTTTTGGATCAGGCCGAAGGATGTGCCCTGGAATACCGTTGGCTCATAGGGTGGTTAGTTTAATGGTGGCATCATTTGTGTATCATTTTGATTGGAAGTTGCCTCATGCAAGAGAAGAAATGGATATGAACGACATTTTTGGGCTTACATTGCTTAGAGCAACACCTCTCGTTGCTACCCCTATTCCGGTCATAACAAATGCATAAAGGATCAACTTTACATACTTTTGTTATTGATATAAGTGCTAATAACTTCATCGTTTTTGTCTCTATATATTATAACACATAAAACATTAAGTGTGTAATATTTAGTTTGCAACCATTTATCATTTTATTTACTATTATAAAATATGTATCTTAAGTATTACTATACTTTGCATATTGCAAAGTGTTTATGCATAGTGTACAAGTTGCCAATGCATAGCAACCTTGTCTTTTGGCTACTCTAGCCGCCACCAAGATTCAAGAGTTAATTATTTTGGGTAATTTATCGACGAGGTGGATGTCAGGTGGTTGCAGAAGAGGTGGTGGCGGTTGAAGTGGTTTGCCAACCAGGGTTTCTTTAATGTAAAAGATAAGGGTATTTTCTTCGTTTTATACACATTTAACAAAAAAATTTAATGTCCATCCAAGTCCATGACCAAACATTATACGTGTGAGCAAAATTTTGAACCTTTAGTGTATTTTCTCAGAGTTAAGGACCATTTGTGTATTTGTATTTGAGTCCACCACTGATCATGGACATGTTTTTCTTATTAATCATACGTGTTCAAATTATTTAATCATCATACAAATTTTTTTCTTTAATTAAATTGACATTCGTATTCTCTTACTTTTAAAAAAAGAATGCAAGCTATACATGCAACACCTCAATCCAATCAGACATTATTTTCTTGATTGGTTTTCCGGATAGTCTTTATTTCGTGGTTACATTGGATTGTGTTTCTTCATCCACTTTACGTGACATGTACGAAAAAAAATATATATATATATAAATTGTGCCTTTTGAGATGAATGATCTCGTAAATAGATGAGAAGAAAATGGATTAATTAAAGAAGTCAGAACTATATAAAAAAAATTAAATCAATCCTGAGGATATATTTATATATTTTTCGTCCATTAATGCTTTTCATATTCCCTTGACCAGTCCTGATTCATATTCAAACCGGTGGCGATGCTATGTTGCATTCTGTATGGTTTTCCTTATCTTTTTAATTCAAATTATTGGAGATGTGATTTGCCCCCAGATACGTGGACATGCTAGTAATAGAAGGAACCAAAACTAATTATTTCTTATTTCGTAAGCTTATTTTTGTCCTATTACATAGCCTTAAATTAACCCAAAGTAAAGGTTGAAAGAAGTGTATTTATGGTCATTTTTATCAAATATGATCATGTTGACCCAAGACTAAAAGAAGTGTTTGGTTTGAAGGTATTAAAGTAAAAAGACAAAGAGTAAACATAAAATACGTTATATTAGGTAATCTCTAATGGTTAATGAGTGTTAGTAAAAAAGTGGTGTCACGTAAACCATATTTGTTAAGGAGTGTCAAAAAAATAATGTGTAATTGTTTTTGTGAGTGTGATCACTCTCACACATATACACAACCCATCATCCCAAGCTTGTGAGCCAAGCCACGAGCCCCCTCTCACTAAGGGGTGCTGCGGTGTTCATTAGTCTTACTAGCTAAGGTGGCCTCATGCACCACTCCTCATAGCTCTACTACACAAAGCCTTAGTTATTTGTTTTTAATATATCGTTAATTAATTACATAAGTTATGAATCTGAGTAACTAGTGGCGTGAGATCGGAAGTGAGCCTCTTAGTTCGTTTCAACTTGAGTCTAACTTGTTTAATTTAAAAAGAGCTCAATTTCAGCTTATATTAAATTTATATATAAAGTTTGAGCTATGCTCGTAAGGATATTTTATCAACTCATTTATTACTTATTTTACCATTTATAATATTCTTTTTATATAAGCACATTTATTATTTAGTTTTTTAATTATATATAATCATATTTATTACGTAAATATATATGTTATGCTATGTATGTCATGTTACGTTTTATGTTATGTTATTTGTATTATACTACTAGGTTAGAACCCATGTCTACACACGGGGTGAAAAATATCAATCTTTATATTTATATTTTACATGTGTAAAAATGTATTACATATACTAAAGATAGAAAACAAAATTCAAAATATATAAAAATAAATATATAATTGGGTTTCAAAAATAGCTTAATTACTATTTATATATAAACTTTCATTTAATATTTAGTTAAAAATAAAAGTTATATAATTAAATTTCAAAGTTTATTATAATAAAGGATAATTTAAAAATGTTCTGCATGAGAAAAGGTTATCAAAAGGTACTTTCGAAGGACATCGGGACTCAATTCAATTTAGTACCACCCTTCCCGCCAGTCTGCTCTTATAAATGTGTTTTATTAATATTAGTATTTTTTTAAATATATTATTATTAAAAAATAGAGGTGTATTTAATAAGAGAGAAAACCGAAAAAAAATGATAAGAATAAATATTAAGACGATACGTGATAATAAAAGTCTTTGTTTATTAGATAGTATAGATATAGATATAGATATAGATTATTTATATATGTTAGCCTCTCCCCCATCATCGGAACCTTGGACCAAAACCTCACGGCCCATGAGTTCCTAGCTAGTTAAACTCCTCAAGAAACACAGTCCACTCACACGGGCTGATCCATGTTGAGCCCACTCAAAACCAGCCCACTAAGGTAATTTATTTTCAAAAATACGTGAACTAAAAGTGGCCCCTTGTATCAGTAAAATATTGAGGTGCACAAACTGCACAAGACCGTTTAAAAAAAATCCTGACAAACAAGTTGGTAATTAGGGCTGGCCCAACTATTAAGAAAAATAAACGACTGTTTTGGGCCCTAAATTTTTAGTTATGACTAATATTTTCTGAATGTTTTACTTTTATTATTATTTAAAACAATTTTACAAATAAAACTATGAGAGATGTGTTATGTCTTATAATAGTATACAAAACCAAGAAGCGTTTTTAAGTAAAGATTATTATAAATTTTTTGGTTTAGTGGTAGCCCCGTGACTATTTAAACAGAGGTCAAGAGTTCGAATCTCGTTTGAAACAAAATGTTCCATGTTAAACCACGAGGTTTTTCAAATTGTGGATTTTCTCCTAGGTGATGTGGGGCCGGGTAAAGTTTGTTTCTAAAAAAAGGTTTTTTATAAATCATTTGTACTAAAAATTTAAACAAAACATATAGTTTTACAGAAACGTTTGTATTAAATCATTTCTGTTAAAAATGAAACCAAAAGTATAACCTAATAAAAAAATTAGCTTTATAAAAAAGATAAAAACTAATAATTTTGGAAATGTTTTTATTAAATGCCATTTCATCAAAAGAAAAGAAAAACCAACCAAAAATAATAATTTTAGAAAGATGTCATTTAAAAAAGACCATTTGATTCCTTTAATTTTTTTTTTCAAAAAAATAATAAAAAAACGATGCCAGATAGAAAAAAATGATTAATAATATAAAACAAGTTACCAATAAATATATGAAATCTTTGTTTTTTATACTAAAAGTCAGTTTTAGAAAATCGTTTACCGTAGAAACTTTATTTAAAAGATACTTTACAACTTTATTGGCTGTCGCATACGTTTTTCTTTAGATTTTGAAAACTTTATGTAATTAATATATATATATATATATATATATATATATATATATATATATATATATATATATAGGGAAGGATCATAATAAAACTCAATGTTCATGAGAAAACCAAAAACTACTTATTTAAGGTAAAAAAATAATTAAAAAATCATAACTTAAAAAATAAATCAAAAATTAAAAAACTGTTTCGGAGCCCTTGTTTCCCACGTCGTCCTCGTTCACAAAAAAAACTCGAAAAGTAGTGGGTTTAGCTTTTGGACTTAGTTTTTTAGGTTTAGTTTAGCTTTTAGGTTAGGTTTTTGGAGAGGTGGGGCGGGGTGGGGTTTAGGTTTTTGAAGACGTGGGACGGGGTGGGGGTTTAGGGTTTTTGGGGGTGGGTGGGGGGTTTAGGTTTTTGGGGGGGGTAGGTGGGGTGGGGGTGGGATTAGGTTTTGGGGGTGAGTTAGACTTTTTGTTTTGTTTTTAGGTTTAGTTTAAGTTTTTGGAGGGGTGGGGTGGGGTGGGGTGGGGGGTTTACGTTTTTGGGGGGTGGGTGGGTGAGGGGATGGGTGGGGTGGGTTTAGGTTTTTGGGTGGGGGTTAGGTTTTTGAGGGGGGTTGGGGTTTTGGGTATACTACGCATATGCAGTAAGAGTTTTTTGGTTTTCTAATGAAAATGAGTTTTCTAGTGAACTCACCCCTATATATATATATTAGTTTAGGTCCCGTGTCTACACACGGGGTGAAAAATATTAATATTTAAAATTTTTAAATCTTTATGTATATATATTTCACATGTGTAAAAATATATTACATATACTACGGATATAAACAAACTCAAAATATGTAAAAATTAATATATAATTAGGTTTCGAAAATACGTTAATTACTATTTAATGTAATTTCACTTTCAATTACTATTTGATTGAAATAAAAGTTACATAATTAAATTTTAAAGTTTTCTTATAATAAGAGATAATTTAAAATAAATGTGTTGTATTAGTCCAATTAATACTTTCTTTAAATATATATTATTATTTAAATATAGAAGTGCATTAAATAAGAAAGAGAGACGGGAAAAAAAATGATGAGATTGAATGTGGAGATGACACGCGACACTAAAAAACATTTATTTATTATTATGTATAGATATATATATATATATATACACACACACACTATACATATATATATATATATATATATATATATGGGAAGGTTCCGCTAACAAATAAATTTCAGCTAATAAATCCAAAGAAACTAGAACAAATGAACTCCGATTAAACTAATTTTAGCGGCGTTGGAACCGGCTCGTTGAGTTTTTTGCCACAACATAATTCTATTTAAAACTCATCTTTATTGTAAAACCCTTAAAACCTGCATTCAATAATTAATCTTAACTCAAGCACACAAGGTATCGTCATGTGTGTCCTTCATTATTTTAATTAAAAAGGGTAAAAATGTCATTTTAACGATTAATGAAAAGCAGATTCAACAAGTGACACATTCTTATATCATTTGGTTTTGGCGCAAAAATGTCCTTTAATTAAAATCTTCGGGTTTCCTTTAAAAAAGTGCCCCATACTTTTTATATCATTTATAACTTTTTTATAATATTTACACTATTAAACTCGTATTGTTTTCTCTTTAATTCCGTTATAGTCTCGTCAAATTATTTTTTTTTACTTTTATAGAAACGAACGTGATTACATTAATGTAACAAATACATCAAAATTAACATTTACACTAGGGGTGTTCAAACAAATCGAATCGGGTTATTCGGTTTATTCGAATTTGAATTTTTTTTCTGGATTTGAATTCGATTCGATTCGAATAATAAATCACTTAAACCGATTCGAATAAGATTATTTGAATCGAATTCGAATAAACCGACTTATTATTTTTTTTTTGAAAAAAAAAATTAAAAAGTTACAAATACTCAGTCCCAAATATCCAAATTCTACATAAACTTTTTATGGGTTTGAATTTGAAGCCCATACCAAACTTTAGAAAAAAAACGTAAATCAACCTAAATAAAAGGATATTATATATTTAAAAAAATAAAAAAAATTATATAATATTTAAATTCGGTTTATTCGAATCGAATCAAATTGGGGATTTTAGGATTCGATTCGAATTCGAATTATTTATTCGAATCCGAATTATTTAACGAGCCAAAATTCGAAATCGAAATTTTTATTCGAATCGAATTTCGGTTTATTCGAATGGGATTCGAATAATGAACACCCCTAACTTACACCACAAAAACTAGTTACATTAGCTTAATACTCTAATTACTTTTAAAAAAAAAAGGCAAGTTCGTAATTACATCATTGTAACAAATGGTTACGTTAATGTAATAATCTACTTATATTAGTGACACAAGAGAACTTTCTACCAAATTAACTCGAACAACTCTTTTATTTCCACCCGTGTCATGTGTTTTGTGCCGAAACCAATGTAGCAAATTAGGATTAAGCACAGGAAATCGAAACCTAAAATTGCAGGTTCTGTTAAAAACTTCTTTTTATCAAATTAAGCAATCAAAACACATACTTCAAGTAGCCTGTCTTAGATGCATAAAATTAAACCAACCATCCTTTTTCATTTTTTGAGAAGCCACTTTAATAAAAAATAAAAAAAATGTTTCATGACTAAATGGCAAGTGGTCTGCTATTGGATAGAGAAAACAAATCATTGAGATCAAATTAAAGGATAAACAAAAAAATATCAATACAAATGAAGAGAAAATAAAAAGTCTTTCAATAAAAGTTTCTATTTTAAAAGACCTAACTTTTCCCCTTTAAAAGACCTATTTTAAAAGACCTAACAAACACTTTATACTTGTATCAAAATATGCTAATACCAAAAGCGATTCATATTCAATTTGGGATTCATTTAAGGATTTAGTGAAATTGACTTCAAATACAGAAGGTCATGAGAATGAACCACTCACCTCTACGTTCGAAATCTTAGCCACCGTGTCTTAAGTGAAGTCGTTCACCCGGAGGGGATGGGAACTGTTACCGGTGAAAAACTAAATTTGTAAAAAAAAACTGACACCAACGATAATTTTACTTTTGTAAATAGGGCATTATAGTAATTGATTATTTTGCTTTTCGTTCACACACGATATCAAAATACATCATTTTTTATTAATAATTTGAAGAAAAAAAGACCTCACTGTAAATTGTACACAACACCAACGATCACCCTACAAAATAATGATAAAAATAAAAATCAAGAATAAATAACAAAAAAACCTTTGAAAAAGGAAAGGAAAATAGGAAATGGGGTTAAATGGGGGGGGGGGGTTGTTCTGTAAAGAAAATAGGAAGGAAAAAAATGTTTTCCCTGAAATGCCCTTACACTTCTTACCGGTTAGTCATAATCTTTTGGTTTATTTACTTTTTTGCCTTTGATTATTTTTGACAAAATGCCCTTACACTTCTCACCCACCTGCCCATCAATACCCATCCGAAAACGGTGTTTAACGCCTAAAAAGGTTGAGGCGGCAAAGGACGTGAACACATAGCCTGAAAATAAGGCCAAGTGTTATTTAAAAGTTAAAGCTATCCGGTTTCTTATAACCGTTAGTCATTGGGTGTAATGGTAGCTCCATTACTTTCTATAGTGGGGTCTTGAGTTCAAATCCTAGCGACAAAAAAAAAAGGTATGTGGTCATGTCAGGTAGTTTACCCAGTTGAAGGTTTCTCCTGTGGTAGGCTGCCCTGAATGTTCTAGGTGTTGCCCAAGGAAAACTCAGTGGCTGTTTGGCAAGTGTTGAACCATTAAGTGTTGAATCATTAAGAGATCTGAATGGTTTATAATGGTTTTTCAGCTGAACCATTAAGAGGTGGACTGTTAACGAAACAAACATCTCTTACCTCTGAACGATTCAGAGAGACTGCCAAACAGTCACTTAATTATCATACAATATATAGGTATTGTCGTTAAAAAAAATTCTGGTTTCTTACAAATATTAAATCAATTGATACTAACGAAACGAAAAGCATTGACTAACAATTGGCGGATCCAATGTGTAATTAAGGGGCTGGGCAACCCGTAGCTTTCTCCGAAAGTCTAGAAACGAAAAGAAACATGCATGTTTTTTTTTCTTGAGTTGATTGCTTGTTTTTTTGGTGTTTAAGAGGCCACCATGTTGACGCACCCTCCTCTTTACTCCGAATCTCAATATCCATCCACCTGAATTTTTTTTAAGTATTGTTTATTCCTATTTTTGCATTTGAAAGGATCAACCCTTTTACTTTAATCTTATTGAAATAATTATTTTATTTTTTAATTTATTTCTTAGCTAGGTTTAATTTTATTTAGATAACTATTTTGTTGTTTAATTTCATTTTCTTGTATTTGATTTGGTTACTTATCTAACTAAGTTAAAACTATTATTGAAACAACTTGTTTTTATTATTCTTCTATATAGGAGCTATGCAAAAATATTTGAAAAAGAAAAGTCTTTGATGTAACTCTAAAAATGTAATTTGTTCCGTCATATGAACTATGTTTTTTTAAAGTTATATCAAATGGTTTCATGTTATTTTATTATCATTTGTTGTTTTGTTTGACCACCCCTCATATTTTCATGTGTACATATAAGTTTTGATCAAATGAGAACTCCTAAATATTACAAGAACTAGTGAAAAACAATAAAAAGTCATTCGTTTATCTAAAATATATTACTATTAAAATACAACAATTTTATATGAATTTATGAATTGATATGTGTAAAATTTTCATTTACTCGCCGTATATTATAAACATTTACACATAGACAGATGTTTATAACATATGAGTACATGTAACTTCAACTAAAAAAGAACATTACATATTAACGAGGAAGAAAATGGTCATTTTTAAAACACTCTCTCAATTCCACGTTATTAAATGAAGAAAATAATGTAAAATAAAATGTATTTAAAGTCTATCAAATATTAAAAGGTCTGCATTGGTTTGTGCAGAAAATAATGTAAAATAAAATGCATATTACTTTGATATATCATTCTTAATTATCTGCATTGGTTTGTGCAGTATGGTGATAGCTGACTCAGATGCATCCTTTGAACAATAACATCAATTAATAAACTTATTACCATTTCAATATTTTGAACATAAAGTAGACTAGGCATGTTTCCATTTCATAAATTGAATCAAGTGGTGATAAAATAAAGAACACGATTAAATAAATTTCGATAATATTATTACATAGAGGAAATATAACTTAAAAACCTCTAATATAAATAATCTATCATACAATAATCTTGATAATGGTTATTTATTTATAAGTTAATCCTAACTTGGTTAACAACAAAAACAATTAAACCCTAATGGTACGTAATAATAATATTTAACTTCTATTGGGTACTTGAGTTGGGCCTAATATAAAACCGGAAATTACCAACATTGAAACTCTCTTGACGATTGGTATAGAACACATATAAAACTATATATGTCATTTTAACTCAAGATCTATGAACATAATTTTTAAAATACTTAGTTTTGTTATTCAAAAAGGTTTAGTGGCCAAACTTGTTAACCGTTTATCTTATTTTTTGACGTAAAAAAAAGTTTTTGTTGAGAAAAAAAAATTAGATTGACTCGAGATTCGTGGAAAAGTAAACTTCGCTATAATATGATCAAACAAACGAACACTTAATAAACAAGTTGATTAATATAAAGACAACTGTAATTAAACGATAGCAATTAAAAAATCAATTTGTTTTCAAAAGTCATAGGGTACATCTCTCTTTGAGTGAGCCTCTCACGCTTTTTACTTTGAAAGGGGCGGTGTTTAATTGAGTGGGGCCTCTCATACCCAATCACAACGTCTCCTCTCTCCCTTCCTTGAATAGGGGGTAGTGTTCTCACCAACTGAGGATGCCATATAGACTCACGCTATTGTTACACGGTGATATAACATGTGTTTCACATATGAAAAACTAATAGAAAAACTCATTTTCACATGTAAAAAACTCATTTTTAATTTATATATTTTTTCGGAGCTTTTGTATATAAACACATGAAGTAACAAAAAAATTATGTGCGATGATTTTGTCACACAAATGTTGTACGATGTAATCCAAAAAATAAATTCGTGATCTACATCGGCCGAAAACCATAAAAACGAATACCGACACCGGTTCTGATAATATTAATACCGCCAACGATTCGGTTCATCACCGTACAAAACGTTAATGGTACTCGCTATAGCTTACGATACAAAAAATAAATATTCGCTTTTGAATACAACTCTATTTTTGAAAAAAAAATTATATAGGAATGTCTACAAAAATAAATAAAGACAAGTGCGTATTCTTTTTTTTTTTTTTAAGTTAATGAACAAAAAATATGATAGTAAAATGAAAGAGTAAATTACATGTGTTTAGTCCCTAAAGATATTTTTTTACTGCTTTAGTCCTCATGTTTCTCGTTCACTTTTAATTTTGGTCCAAATGACTAATGGGGTTAATATTTTTTGTTAAACATATGTAAAATTACCCTTTTACCTTTGTTATTAAAAAACAAAAAAAACTCATTGGCCCTAACCTAGGTACTAAATCAGCAAAAACAAAAATTCAGATTTAGTCCAAACCACAAGGACTATCCACGTAATTTACTTAAAATGAAATTAGTAGAAAAAGAAACATAGTTTATATACAATATATAAGGAGGAAAATGAAAATAAATTTTTTTTGCAAGTGTTGATTTAGATTTCTTTTTAATAGGTATATATATATACTATGTTATAATACAGTGTATTACACGATTTAAATAAATATAATGAAAATAACACAGACATTGGTAAAGCACATAATCATGTATTATTACTTTTTAAAATTAAAAACCTTATAGCAATACTATACTCAAATTAAAGAGAATAAAATATTTGATTTTATGGTTTATTTTTTTAAAATATTAACATATAAAAAAGTTATGAACATTTATAAAATCATAAAAAAAATGTTTGTTTAAAATTCAATAATATGTTTTAAAGAGTTGTAACTTGCGATTTAAAACTTATATTTAAGTAAGTAAAATTCTTAAATTTTAATAAAATCATTTTTTTTATTTTTTAATATGTATTATAATATAGTATGTATAATGCCGTTGGCTGTGGTTGCTTATTGACCGGTACTTGTTCATATTCAAAGCGGTGGCTATTTCCTTTTCAATTCTTTATGTTTTTCCTTGCCTTTTCTCTTCTGTATTTCTTTTAAAAAAATTATCGACGGCAAGTTGGATATGTGATTCCGAGCCCATATTTGTGGACATGCCAGATTGCTAATAATAGAAGGAACCAAAACTAATCAATTGCATGCATCAGTCATCACCCATCTTGGCGGCTTGGGGATATACTTTTGTGCTTTTTATTTTCCAAAATTCAAATATAAAATTTAAAGAAACTTATATGAACCGTTACCTAAAAATTAATTATTTTATTAAAAATATAGATATAAATAAAAATCATCTATCTATCCCTGAATTATGTAATTAAGAAATAGTTATCTGAAGTCATGTGTTATACCCATATTGCAATTTTAGTTTTGACTTTTCAAAAATTAGAAGTTTGGTCCTCATTTTTTATCCTTGTTAGGGTTGTGGGTGTCATCGGCGGTAATCCATCGGTAATAACCTTAGATAATACTATTATTATTATTAATCATTCTTACTATTATTACTAAACTATTATTATTATTATTATTATAAATACTATTAATATTGATATTACTACTATTATTTTAGGGAGACCCCCGGCTTCAAACTCTAATCTGAACATAGAAAGTATATTACAACTAAAGAGCTTCACATATAATTTAAACAATAGACAACAAAAGGATCTAAAAATATAATATTGGTAAGCCACCAATAACAGTAGATGATGAAAAACAATAAGTTGTGTAGTAGTAAAAATAATACAAATAACATCATAGATATACGAAGCTGTCAAATGTCGTAATCTCTCACACCAAAATTGGTGGAGAGTATTGATATTTATATAATCCACTATTACAAAAGTGATACTGCAATTACATTTAATTATAAGATGTACACAAAGTATTTAATTTACTAATTTATGTTTAATATTCCCCTCGAGCGAGACGGTGGTGGTCCGAGACGAAGCATAGAACGGAAGTATTTAAATTGAGCTAGAGGATGACTCTTTAGTTTGTAAAGATATCTGCCACCTAAAGCTTTGTAGGAACGAACTTAGTATATAATTTTCCAGAAGACATAAGTTCCTGAATAAAATGATAATCATGGTCAACATGTTTTGCTCGCTTGTGAGATACCGGATTTTCAGTCAAAAAGAGAGTGTTGCGGTTGTCAAATAGTAATGTGGGACGATCTGGAAGCAAGGCATGAAGTTCTCGCAACAAGTGAGTGATCCAAACAATTTTTGAAGCAGTGTTGGCCATGGCGCGGTATTCAGATTCACAGCTAGAACATCATGTTTTGTTAAACTCGAAATTTTATGCCCGGCCCTATGAGAAAAACAGTGAACCCCTTGAAAAAATTACTGGATCCGCACGTTATTTCTTGACACACCAGGAGACTAGATTTCCACATAGAAAAATGGAGTAACCATAAGTGGAACGTCTCGTTTCAAGATAGAACAATCCGCATATGAATAACCAAGAATGGAATTGTTCGGTGGTTTCTGGAATGTGAGGTTGAAGGCAATAGTGCTTTTCACATAGCGAAGAATACGCTTCACACACTGGAAAATGAGTAGCAGTCGGTGTCTAAAGAAACTGACTCACTTGGTAGACTGCATAAGAAAGGTCAATTCTGATAATTATTAAATATTGTAAAACATCAACAAGAGACTTGTAAAGAGTGAGATCCTCAAAACGGTTCACTAGTGAATACAAATGATTCATGCGGATTTTATAGTTATAAATAAAAGTCATCCATCTATCCCTAAATTCACTTAACTAATCATTTGATTAATAACAACATCCATCCAAACTATAATCGGTTGATGTGGAACCCATTAATTGAATTGATTTATATGTCAATCTAATATGGGGCGGAAGTCTTGGTTCAAAACAAAAAAAATAACATTTATCATACATCGTTTACCCATAATTGATTGATTTTTAGCAATGGTGTATTTTGTAAAGATATTTTTATCGTGTTACATATCTTTAAATTAATCAAAAGTAAAAGAAAAAAAATAGTTTGAGATCATTTTGACCCGGAACTTAAAGACTGACTGGGTTGAAGGTATTAGTTTTAAGATATTAAAGTAAAAGTATAATTTAAAATTAATAATAGTTAAATGTTTTGAATATATATAGAAGTAAGTGATCAAATGGAAGGTAAAAGTATGGTACAAAGGTGCGAATTGATTTTAGCCTATTGATAAGACTAATTATTCACGTGTATAAATAAATAAATAAAAAGGTTTGGAAGGCTAATATGGGAATACGGGGTTGTCACGGTTTCATTATATATTTACAATCAAACTTTTATATACTTCATTGTTATTTTTTTAATTATGTCGTAAAATAAAAAGTTTTACTATCTTTAATTTGAATATAGCATCGTTATATAATTTTAATAAAACATTTTAGAATAACGTTTGATGAACATAATAAGTAGCGTCGTCTGTAATACGTAACATAATTACGTAGTGTAATTACATACCGTATATAATTTTAGCGTGTATTTTTGGTGTGTTGGTTTATTATTTAAATTTTGATATCTTTTACAAGCTTATTCATCGAGATCCACAATTTAAAAAAGGTCCAAGCATTTTTTTTATTTCCAAAGTAACCAAATGGTTGTGCAATTCTCAGGTTCTTCTCATTTTTTGAGACCGAACCGTATGCATCATCCAATAATAATTGATGAATACACTCATACTAGAAAATTAGCCCGTGCTTCATGCCAAGAAGTGAACCGTAAACTGTTAAGGCAGTGAAATTAGCGTGACTAAGCATAAAAAGAAACGTGGTTAAGTACATAAAAGAAACATATGAAGTTATGACGACTTGGTTAGCCAAATAAAAAAAATGTAAAAAACAAAAAAAGTTATAATGGACTAATAGATAGGTGACACGTGACGTGACAATAGGTAAACACACTGAGTTTTAACATTTTACAAAGTTGAGAGGGAGTTGTGGTTGACACTGGTAAATTATTATAACAAAATTTATACTGGAACACCAAGAAAAAAGATTAAGCATGTCACATCCCCAAAATCCACTAACGGAGTTTTACCGTTAGGAGCGTGACATACCAGGATCTCAGTCATTAGTTACTTTGAACGACTCTATATGAGTTTAAGAAAAACCACTAGTATTGCTCATAGTCACGATGCAACACTAGAAATGAAAACACTGATTTAATGTAAGACTGCGGAAGCGAAAAGTTAAATGAAAAGCAAGCGCCAAAAGTAAATAATCCAACGATAAATAAAACAAGTAATTATTGAGTTTGAAAACGATGGACTTCGCATGCATGCATGCCTTAGCTTGTGCTTGTACCTTATTGACCTGAGAAAACATGCTAAAACGTGTCAACACTAGGTTGGTGAGTTCACATGTTTCAATGTTTGTAAAGTTTACTAGATAATACCATTTACAATTTATATCATAGGTAGCTAACCTAGTACATGTTACTAAAGCGTTTCGACACCGAAGCTGATTGTTTATGTTTGTACTGCCTCCCACCATGACTATCATAATCAATGGTGAATGTTTAGGTCAATGTTACACCCGTTCGACTACCTGTCGTGTTAGCGCGACTAACGCGGGTGGGGCTTGTCAATGCCCAGTAGTACTACTCAAGATTACCTCGCTAACCCATATACTAACGGTTCGATAAGTAAGGACTTTCATGATATGTTTGCGCTTAGTACACAAGTGATATAAAAGAAACGTAAGATCTAAATGTTCGTACCCATGTTTTCTCCCCCAAGTTTAAAACATAAGAAAAGGGGCCGTGAAACTCACCTTAGAGTATGTGCGAAAGAAAACGAACTTAGAATGCTTGACGACTAACTGCCACATATAAACACCGGTTTATAAGTGTGTGTTTGTGCAAGAGAATACGAACCCTAAGTATCCAAACAATCCCATTGTTTAAGTGTTTGAAAAGAGTTTACAAGTTTGACTCATGTTTGACCAAATTTGACCCGACGACCCGTTGGTGACACGATGTATGAAATAGTGTTTGATTAATATAATACTTCCATATTACACTCATAAGATCATGCAGGTAACACTTAGCAACAATTTCTTATTGTTCTAACAAACAAGCATGAATTCCAAAAATAGAAGTTTCCAAAAATAGAAAGTTTCCAAAAATAGAAAGTTTTCAAAAATAGAAAGTTTCAAAAAATAGAAAGTTTTCAAAAATAGCAGGTTTCTATAAATAGCAGGTTTATAGGATCACTCTAACATGTTCTAGCTTATCACATCACATAACAATTGTCTAGAACCTAAACATGCAAATCATAATTCAAGACAAAGTTTCCAACTTTAGTAACCTATGACTAGCATGCGTGATTTCAAACACCTAACACGTTACAACAAGTTATTGTGTCCTATCTAACACAGATCTATCATCAAACCATATCATGCATGTCTAAATAGCAAGTTATAACCACTTTTAACAATTAAAGTTTCCTTATTTGGAAAGTTGGTAAAACCGGATTATGTATTCAAAATCTGATTTCACAAATCATCTAAACACGCATCAAGTAATACATAGCCATCATCACATCATCCTAATCATGTCTAGCATGCAAGATAGAAATCATAAAAAGTTTCCCTTTTTAGTAACTCGTCCATTACACACTTTATTCACCCAATTAACACGTCAAATCGATTCTAAATCTTTCAACTAATATAATTACAACTATATTAATCATAATCCACGTCTAGGATACGATTCCTATACTTCACATAATCAACAAATCTCAATTTACAACTCGTATGAAAACTAGGGTTTCACATAATTTCATAAAATCACCAAATCAATACAATACTATCAATCAATTAACCAATTCATTATTATATTTCAAAATCATCAAGTTTGGATAATCTAGGGTTTCGATCTCAAAAATAATAATGAAAAAGTGACGGTATCAGATGAAACGACTTACGTAGAGACGTTAGAAACGCCTAGACTAGCACGTATCTACTTCCGGATTAACGATCAGGGCTCAAACGATGGTTCCTTGGCTTGTTCTTGGTTCGGCCGATTCAAGGTGAGGGGATGGGGGTCGCGACGACAAGAAGGGGGATGGGGGATGGGGGTCGCGACGGCAAGAAGGGGAATGGAGGGTTAGGGTTTTGATTTTATTTTATTTTTCAAACTTTTATCCTTATCTCTTTACTAATGGATAATTAAGATTGGCCTACGGGCTTAATTAAGGCCCATAAGTCAGATTAACTAAATAATAACTTAATTAATAATTAAAACATTCAATTTTTATTTTTATAAAAATACTAACTTTTATAAAAATAGTAAATACGATTTACACACGGTAAACACGTACGAAAACAATAATATTCACATAATTCACGTAATCACATAAAAATCACATAAAACTCGTAATTTATATTAAATATAAATTATTAAATGTTCGTAATGTTAATTCCGATTAATCACCAACGTTCCGGGTTAGACTCGAGTGCGATCCGATGTGTGCGAACTAACTGACACATTTAATTAATCCTAATTAAATGCAATGTATGTGTGACTAACTGAAATAACTGAGTTTGTAACGAAAAATGCTTGAACTAACGATGTTTGAGTTAACGGAGTTAACCTGAAAATGCCGGATGTCACATCATCCCCTTGTTGAAAGAATTTTCGTCCCGAAAATTTAAACGAAGTCCGTAACGTCTGAAACAAAAAGTTTAGGTTTGTCACATCATCCCCTTGTTGAAATAAATTTCGTCTTGAAATTTAGTTAGTACCTTCCGTGTTTGCCGTTGAATGTTTGAACATGTGAGGATACTTTTTCATCATTTGATCCTCACGTTCCCACGTGAACTCCGGTCCACGCTTCGAGTTCCAGCGAACTCTGACAATAGGTATCTTACTGCGCTTAAGGGTTTTGACCTCTCTGTCCATGATTTCAACGGGTTCCTCAATGAAACGTAGCTGTTCATCAATTTCCAACTCCTCGAGTGGAACTACAAGTGTCTCATCTGATAGGCACTTCTTTAGGTTTAAGACATGAAAGACATTATGTACTCCATTGAGTGTATCTGGTAGGTTCAGTTGGTATGCTACTGGACCGATCATTTTCTCTATCTCGAATGGTCCAACGTAACGCGGGTTTAACTTTCCTCGTTTTCCAAAACGAATCACACCTTTCCAAGGTGAAACCTTTAATAACACTTTGTCGCCTACTTGGAATTCTAGCGGTTTTCTGCGCTTGTCTGCATAACTCTTTTGACGGTCACGAGCTGCCGCCATACGGTTTCGGATTTGCACGATTTTCTCTGAGGTTTCATGCACAAGTTCGGGACCCGTAAGTTGACTATCTCCAACTTCAGCCCAGCAAATTGGTGATCGGCATTTCCGTCCGTACAAAGCCTCGAACGGTACTGCTTTGATGCTAGTATGATAGCTGTTATTGTAAGAGAATTCCACTAAAGGCAAGTGAGTCTCCCAACTGTTTCCGAAATCGATCACACAAACTCGTAGCATGTCTTCTAGGGTTTGTATGGTACGTTCACTCTGGCCATCTGTTTGAGGATGGTATGCTGTGCTCGTATCCAGGCGCGTGCCTAGAGCTTTCTGTAACGATTGCCAGAAACGTGAGGTGAATCGGGCGTCTCTATCGGAAATGATGGAGATTGGCACTCCATGTCGGGATACTACTTCTTTAAGATAAAGGCGAGTTAACTTTTCCATTTTGTCGGTTTCTTTGATAGCAAGGAAATGAGCGGATTTTGTTAGGCGATCCACTATCACCCAGATTGTGTCACATCCAGTAGGGGTTCGGGGTAATTTGGTTATGAAATCCATGGAAATCTGCTCCCATTTCCACATTGGTATTTTCGGTTGTTAAAGTAATCTGGATGGCTTTTGGTACTCCACCTTGACCTTGGAACAAGTCAGGCACTTGCTCACGTAGATGGCTATGTCGGCTTTCATGTTCGGCCACCAATACAAAACTTTGAGATCGTGATACATCTTGTCGGATCCCGGATGAATAGAGTATCGGGATTTGTGAGCTTCATCCATGACTAGATCTCTTAGGTTTCCATATACTGGTATCCATACTCGTTCCGCAAAATAACGAATACCATCTGCTTTAACCTCAAGTTGTTTCTCCATACCACGAGTGGATTCTGATGATAAATTCTACTCTTTTAAGGCTTCGAGTTGGGCATTGCGGATTTGTTCGGGTAATCCTGTATGAATAGTGAGTTGTAATGTTCTAACCCGTCGGGGTTTGGTTTCTTTTCTGCTTAGGGCATCAGCTACCACATTAGCTTTGCCCGGATGATACTTGATTGCACAATCATAATCGTTTAATAACTCGATCCAACGACGTTGACGCATGTTCAACTCTTTCTGCTAAAAAATATGCTGAAGACTCTTGTGATCGATGTAGATGGTGCACTTGGTACCGTACAAGTAATGTCTCCATATCTTGAGTGCAAACACCACGGCTCCTAACTCCAAATCGTGAGTCGTGTAGTTCTTTTCGTGGATTTTTAACTGTCGAGAAGCGTATGCGATAACCTTGTCGCGTTGCATCAATACACAACCGAGACCTTGGATGGAGGCATCGCAATACACCACGAAGTCATCCGTTCCCTCTGGTAGAGACAGGATGGGTGCGCTATATAGTTTCTGCTTCAGTAGCTGGAATGCTGATTCTTGAGTCTCACTCCTGTTATGGGGTTTATCTTTTTGGGTTAAGGCGGTGAGGGGTTGGGCAATCTTTGAGAATCCTTCGATAAAACGACGGTAGTATCCGGCCAATCCTAGGAATTGCCGAACTTCGGTTGGAGTTGTTGGTGCTGCCCAATTCTTAATAGCTTCCACTTTGGCTGGATTGACATGTATTCCCTTCTCATTGATCACATGTCCTAAAAATTGAACCTCGCGAATCCAAAAATCGCATTTGGAAAACTTCGCGTACAGCTGCTCCTGTTTCAGTAGCTCAAGGATCAAACGCAGATGCTCCTCATGCTCTTCCCGACTCTTAGAGTATATGAGGATATCGTCAATAAAAACAATGACGAATTGGTCCAGGTAAGGTTTACACACACGGTTCATGAGGTCCATGAACACTGCGAGTGCGTTGGTTAATCCAAATGGCATGACCAAAAATTCGAAATGGTCGTACCGGGTTCTGAATGCAGTCTTGGATATATCTTCATCTCGAACTCTCAACTGATGATATCCAGATCTTAAGTCGATTTTTGAGTAGAAACTTGACCCTTGAAGTTGGTCGAATAAATCGTCAATACGGGGTAGTGGGTAGCGGTTCTTGACTGTTACTTTGTTCAACTCTCGGTAATCAATGCACATTCGGAAAGTTCCATCTTTCTTTTTAACAAATAGGACTGGAGCTCCCCATGGCGATGAGCTCGGTCGGATGAAACCTTTATCCAACAACTCTTGCAGTTGAGTGGATAGTTCCTGTAACTCACTTGGTGCCAGTCTATAAGGTGCCCGAGCAATAGGCGCTGCTCCGGGTGTTAGGTCAATCTGAAATTCGACCTGACGATAAGGTGGAAGACCAGGTAGGTCTTCAGGGAATACTTCTGGGAATTCGCGAACGATAGGGATATCTTCTAACTTTTTCTCCTCAGTGGACTTGTCAGCGACAAGGGCTAATATCGCGGTATGACCCTTACGCAGACACTTCTGAGCCTTCATGAAAGATATGATGCCCATGACTGCACCACTTCTTTTGCCCTGAACAGATAGAATCTCTCCACTAGGAAGGGGTACACGAACGATCTTCTCACTACAGATGATCTCGGCTTGGTTTTTAGACAACCAATCCATGCCCACAATTATGTTAAAACTGCCAAGTGTAACTGGAATGAGATCGATGTCGAGTTTGTGACCAGAAAGTTCTAACTGACATCCCTTGAGAATGTGGGTTGCCTCGATTACTTTACCGTCTGCTATCTCTACGGTATAATGATGTTCTAGTAAAGTTGGGTTTATTCCTAACTGACCATTAAGTTCTCTAGATATAAAACTTCTATCAGCGCCAGTATCAAAAAGTACAGAAGTATAATGATCGTTTAAGAGAAACATACCGTTCACCACGTTCCGATCATTCCGAGCTTCTCCCGATCCAATCACAAATGCTCGGCCCTTTGCACCATTTCCGTTGTTATTACCATTTCCACCCTGGTGGTTATTACCATTTCCATTACCGCCTTGATGATTGTTGCCATTTCCATTCCCGTTCCCGTTTCTCCTCAACTGCGGACAATCTTTCTTGAAATGCCCTTCCTTACCGCACTCAAAACAACCTTTGGGTGCGTTTCCAGGTGGTGCTTGTTTGTTCTGCAGATCCACCCTACAGTCTTTGGCCGAATGACCCATCTTTCCACATCGGTGACAACGGTACTGGTCGCATGTTCCATGATGGTGAAAATTACATTTGTTGCACTTCGGGTACTTGCCGATATAAGAACCCTGATTCTGTTGAGAAGAGTTAGACTGAATGTTGTTCTTTGAAGGTTCAAGCTTACGATGTTGTTGTTGCTGTTGCTGAGAAGGTGGGTTTGACTGGAAGGTTTTGAGGAATGAACTGTCAAACTTCCGTTTATTGTCAGTTGTCTTTGATAACGCACCTCTAGGGGGTAGAATGCCCTGAGCGACTGCCTAATCGGTTAGCCTGTGAGCCAACCTGATTGCTTGCTGGATTGTAGTGGGATTAGAAGATGTCACCATCCTCTGAATTTGCGGAACCAAACCATCAATGAATTTCTCGATCCTCTTATAGAGAGGTGTTACCATTTGCGGACACAAGTTCGCCAGTTCATGCGAACGAGTAGTGTAGGCTTCAATTTCAGATCCCTCCATCTTGAGGTTCCAGAACTCGCCCTCAAGTTTCTGTACTTCATCGCGGGGACAATACTCCTCCCGCAGCATAGTCTTAAATTCGTCTCATGGCAATGCATTTGCCATCTCAAGAGTTAGCATTTGCACCTGGGAGTTCCACCAAGTAAGGGTCGGACCTCAAGTGTGCCAGATGCATATTTCACCTGATTATTCGGTGGACAATTGCACATCGCGAATGCGGATTAAGATTTCTCCATCCAGCGGAGTAAGCCAACATCCCCTTTCGGCTCCACTGAATGAGTGAGGCTTGCAATCCATGTACGCCTTGAAAGTACAAACCTGCTGGTGGTTATGCTGACCTGAATTGTAAACAAGAATGCGCTTTAAGAATACCATATTCGAATTTGAGTTTAGGATGAATGATGACTCACTAGAGTCGATAATATGTTGCTTTACCTCCAGCATTAATAGCGGCGTGAGTAGCTGCTACTGCTTCAGCCACACGCTCATTTATGAGTGCCGTGAGCTCGACTGCAGTCATGTTAATGTTTCCGCGACCACCGCGTCCTCCGGCGCGTCCACCACGTCCATTTCCTCTTCCAGACATTATCTTTACATTCACAACATACAATAATGAGAAAAATACATCGCATTTTATCATCATACAAGTACCAGTAAATAAAGGAATTCAAACCACAACATCTAACATTTCAATAATAGTAATACTTGATAAAATAAATTGTAACGATTACAACTAAATTCAACCAAACATCAAAATTCTAGAAACATCTGTTGGATGGGAACAACCCTGCTCATCTAGGTTCAAAAGAAAAGACGTAAATAAGTAATGAAGATAGATGATCAAATATCACTGCCAACTAATGTAACATCGGATGCTGCATCATCATCCTCATCCTAGTCTCCTGCAGGTGCATCTTCTGGTGCAACTCCTGCTGCTTCAGCAGCTGCAAGTCGTGCCTCCACTTGCTCAATCCTGGTGTGGAGTATATCTAGGTTCCATTCTGCAGTGTTCAGCCGGTCCTCCATATCCACACATCCATTTGCCAAATTCTCATGAGCTGTATCAGTTGCTGCTAAATCTGCAGTCAGTTTGGTGATCCTCTGATTCATCAACATCTCTCGCTGAAGTATGCTAGTAATCTCTCCCGCTGCGTCCCTCATGTTCCGGATCTCCCGGTCCATCCTAGCCACAAAGGCAGATATCACCTGCTCATGGGGGTACTGCAACGGTGGCAAAGCTCGTACAGAAGATGATGAAGAAGAAGAAGCAATGTCAGTATTGAGCGGAGGTGGGACTTCCTCCTCGCGAATCCAGTTCCTGATCCTATCGGGATACCAATCCCAGTCCTGCGTGTTGCCTCTGACACGCTCATGAATAGGCTCATTATACCCTACGGTGGTATTGATCGGGTTGAGTCGGCGTCTCCTCGTCTCTGACAAAGGTACGGTAGGAACATCGTGCTCCTGAACGTTGGGGATGCGGGTGAATTAGGCGGGGTCGACATTTCCTGTAACGGGATGAGTTAGTGCCATGTATGAGTGTGAGTGATGTGTAACTAATGCATGTGTGTGGTTATAGTCTAGTATGTATTTCCTAGTTCTCTATAACCAATGGCTCTGATACCAATATGTCACACCCCCAAAATCCACTAATGGAGTTTTACCGTTAGGAGCGTGACATACCAGGATCTCAGTCATTAGTTACTTTGAACGACTCTATATGAGTTTAAGAAAAACCACTAGTATTGCTCATAGTCACGATGCAACACTAGAAATGAAAACACTGATTTAATGTAAGACTGCGGAAGCGAAAAGTTAAACTTTTATCCTTATCTCTTTACTAATGGATAATTAAGATTGACCTGCGGGCTTAATTAAGGCCCATAAGTCAGATTAACTAAATAATAACTTAATTAATAATTAAAACATTCAATTTTTATTTTTATAAAAATACTAACTTTTATAAAAATACTAAATACGATTTACACACGGTAAACACGTACGAAAACAATAATATTCACATAATTCACGTAATCACATAAAAATCACATAAAACTCGTAATTTATATTAAATATAAATTATTAAATGTTCGTAATGTTAATTCCGATTAATCACCAACGTTTCGGGTTAGACTCGAGTGCGATCCTAATTAAATGCAATGTATGTGTGACTAACTGAGTTTGTAACGAAAATGTTTGAACTAACGAGGTTTGAGTTAACGGAGTTAACCTGAAAATGCCGGATGTCACAAAGCACAACCATAAATCATTTTTTTAAACAAAGAACAAAAGTTATTTAAGAAAAATCAAATTATATAAAATGCATATGGTAAATTTGAAATTTTATAAACATGAAGGATTAAAGTGAAACTTGAGCGGTAAATATAACTTACAAAGTTGAGGGGTTGGTTTTTGTTGATGGAAAACTCCACCAACATTGCAAATTAACATCAAGTAAATAATATGTTATGATATAATATAATATAATAATAATATTTATAAAAAGATTATTAGTAAATAAGCAAATGAATATCTATATTTATTACTAAGAAAGCTTTAAAGAGCGACCCCTTATGAACATTGGTCAATAGCTGTTAATGTTTTAGTGGACCACAACTGCATCCCTGCCTCCACCTAGAGGTGCACAAAAGAACCGGAACCGGAACCGATCCGATGGATTATCCGAAGTTTTTTTAGAACCGGTCCGGATATTATGAGAACCGCCGGTTCCGGGACCGGTTCTGGGTTTTTTGACGGACCGGTTAAAAATCGGATAAAAATCGGATTTTTTGGAACCGGTTTTTTTCGGACATTTTGGAACCGGTTCGGAACCGGTTCTAGCCGTTGGGGTTAAAAAAAAAACGGCTATATAGCCGTTTTATGGCCGTTTTTTTGTTTTTTTTTTTGTTTTTAAGGATTGAAATTTAGTATAAATAGGTATTGGGTGTTTGTGTTAGTTCACCACAACATTCTAGCTCTCAAAACTCAAAAACGCTCTCAAAACGCAAAAAAACGCTCACGTTAAGCAAAAAAAAAACGCTCTCATGGCTTCCGCTTCCGCAAGCACTCAAAATTCAGTTGGTGGTTCTACTAGCGATGTTACGGTTGTGTCAATACTTCCTTGCTCCCGAAACCAAGAAATATGGGCTTATTTCGATTTATGCGAAATGTCGAACGGCTCGCAAAAGGCTCGTTGCAAACGTTGTGGTAAACTTTTAGCTGCGGCGGGAAATAGCAGTTTAAGGAAACATATTGCTAGTCACGCAAGACACACTCAAGAAGGTGAAAATCAAACTCAAATTGGTAGGGATGGAGGAGTTTGGCAATACAATGTCGAAAGTGTTCGTGAGAGAATGGCACATTTCGTCATTCAAGAAGGCTTGCCTTTTGATCATTTTGATAATCCGCGCTTGACGAGGATGATACAAGAGACGCTTCAACCGAATTACACAAATGTAAGTCGTTCTACTTTGAGAAGAGATTGTTTAAAAATGTGGAAAAAAGCCAAAAAAGAATTAATTTTAGGTTTTGAAAAATTAAATACCGGCATTAACTTAACAACGGACGTTTGGTCCGCTCCACATGGTTTACCCGAATTGTACCTTTGCGTTACCGCACATTGGGTTCAACCGGAGTCGTGGCAAATGATGAAGCGTACGATTGCGTTTGATTATTTTGGATATCCACATACCGGTGAAAACTTATTTTATATTTTAGACTCGGTAATTCAAACTTATAAAATTCAACCGAAAATATTTTCAATATCTTTTGATAACGCTTCAAATAACACAAACGCGGTCGAAAAATTAAAAATAAAATATGAACCGCCTTGTAACGGTGTTTTTTTTCATAGTCGATGTGTTGCACAAATCATTAACTTGGTTGTGCAAGACGGTCTAAACGTCCAAGAAATAAGAGACGTAAAAGAAAATTTTAAAGTGATGTTACGTGAAGTTTTTAGCACAAGCAAAAAAAGATATATAAACTATAGAAACTTGTGCCAACAAACGGATTCCATCTTTTTAGGTCCGAATTGGGACGTACCTACTAGATAGAACTCGACTTGGAAAATGTTTGAATCGGCCTTAAGGCAAAGAATTACTTTAAAACATTTCCATGATGAACTTGTGCAAAAGAAACATTGTTTACAAAAATTTGATAATATAAGTTGGGATATGATCGAGAAACTAACTAATTTGCTTGAGGTTTTTAAAAATGCAACTACATGTTTATCGGGAGTTTATTATCCCACGTCTTCGCTAATACTTCAACAATTATACTTAATATGTAATAAATTAAAAGAGTTTGAATATCACGGCACTATTTTTGAAAAAATGGTAAAACCTATGAAAGCTAAATTTAAAAAATATTTTTCAGAAATGCCGGCCGTTGTTACATGTTCGGCCGCCTTAAACCCAACGATTAATGTAACCGGTGTTGAAACATTAATTGGATCAATATCGGATGATTTAAATATGTTCGAGGAAGACCCAAATTTTGAATCAAATGCAATAAGGGATTTCAATTCGGCTTTTAATAATATGTTTGATTATTATTTACGCAAATATGGTGGAAGTGGTGATCCATCAAACATACGTGAATCAATGGGTTCGGGTTCAACTTCTAGTAGTTCAAGGAACCCGATGCTAAATTTATTTAACACTTTAAGAAACGAAAATACTAAACGAGCTCGTGGAACCACACCAAGTAGCAAGCTTGGGAGATATCAAGCAACCGACTTTATTTCTACTCTAAGATCCGAAAAGTTTGAAAACTTTGATATCTTGAGTTGGTGGCAAGGAAGGGAATCCCAATATCCCGTTCTAGCCGCAATGGCCCGTGACCTACTAACCGTCCAAGCTTCCACGGTAGCTTCGGAATCCGCTTTTTCTCTTAGTGGCAGGGTTTTATCTATTCGAAGAACGAGGCTTACACCGGAATCTATGGAGATGTGTATTTGCTTGAAGGACCATTTGGATGCCGCCGAACGTGTACAACATGTTGCAAAATTAGAAGGCGAGCTTGACGTTGAACAAGAAATACATGAATTCGAAGTAGAACATGGGGCGGCGACTCCACTTTCGGACGAAGAACAAGCTTACGATGAAGCCCAACGTATCTCAAGCGAAGAAGAATGAAAACCGATGTTACAAAGACTACGACGAAGAATATTGAAAACATAATAAATAATTAATGCTTTGTGATTCAATTATGTTTTTTGTATTTTTTTTGTACGAACTATTGTTAAATAACTTAAAAAAATCTACAAAATAAATAAAACATGTATTTTATAGTGTATCTTTGTTAATTTTTAATTTTTTTTTTTTCGGAACCGGTGGAACCGGTTTTTTTTAACCGGTCCGGTTCTAAATATCCGAACCGGTCCCAATAGGTTCCAAGTCTCCACACCCGGAACCGGATCCGAACCGGAACCGGTTCTAATGGATCCGGTTATTGACCAACTTTGACGGAACCGGTCCGGATCCGAACCGGATCCGGTTCCAAAAAAAAACCGATTTGTGCACCTCTACCTCCACCAAGCAACACATGTGGATAGAGCTCTATACCAGTACCGCCACCACCTCTTGCCCTTCGTACCTATCAAACAAACATTGGCGGACCTAGTTAGCTTTTGACGGGTCGACCGACACCGTTAAATTTTTATTTTATTTCGTTATATATATATGGTATATTTTCAAGCGATACCCATAAAATTTTGACACCGACCCTTAAGAAATATTTTTTTAGGATTATAGATTTTATTTCCAAACATTTAACCTTATGACAATTGAGGCATAACCCATTAGTTATAAAACTCTTAAATCAAACCTTTAATAGTTTAACTCAATCAATTTTAAACAAAAAAGGCCCAAATAAAACATAAACCCATAAAATAAACCCAATACCCATTTAAATAATTAAACCTAATTAACTATTGAAAAAAGAGTTGATAGTTGTGTTTGTTATATTGAAAAAAAGTTGCCCACGAAAGTTCCTATAGATGATGTAATGGTTTGGTTTTAAAAAATGAAAACACGTAAAGAACAATTATAGGGCTATTGTTTTTTAACTATGTATTTCTGATAACAAACATTTATTATTATTGTTCGTTTATAATTTTGTTAGTTTTCATCGTTTTATTGTGTGACCCGACACGACCCGGATAAAAAAAAATTAATATTTAATTATTACCCTAACCCCGTAAAAAACATTTATGGTCACTGCAAACAAACACACATATCTCACAGAAATTTTTCATTTCGTTCGCTTCCGTTCTCCGATCAACTACCGCCACCTCCAAGGGTAAACATCACATTGAGTCATCTCAAAGTATCTTTCGCGGCGGTAGAGCACAGTTACTCCATCTTTGAACAGAGGCATATCACAGTTACTCTATCAGTCCATCTCCAAGGGTAAACATCACATTGAGTCATTGAAGATGGATAATACAGAATCCATAGAAGCAACTAAAACCAAAAGCAAAACGATCGCCCTGATCACTGCATCCAACAATAAGAACCTAAGATACATTTTCTTATCAAATCAGAACTACCAAATCCCCTGTATGAATCTTTCTTTACTGCTTTTAAATCAATTTGATTCATCATTTTCATATAATTGTGCTTTTTTGTCTTAAATTTCTCTGGTTGCAAGCAGTCATCAACTTCAGTGCATCTTGGATGTATCCATACAATTTTGCATGTATTAAAGAGATAATCGTTTCGATGTGTACATTATAGATTCTTACTATCACAATCTTAAGTTTCCAATATGTGTGATTATGAAACCGAAATCGAAGACAATGTGTTCGATGAAATGCCCAAGTGAAAAATGAATCATTTAAGTACTTCATTTTATAAAATCTGGACACCTGCAAGAAGCAAATTCTGTAGTATTTGTTTTGACACCCCATGACCCATCAAGCTTTAAGATTTCAAAAATACACCATGCAATGTGGAATTTAGAAAGGTCAACCATGGCGATCCTAAGTTTTTCGTACTTAGATGCCCTGGAATTAATCGATCAGAGAACTAGCCTCATCGTTTTAGAAACACACTACCATGGTTATCATAGTTTCTTCCTATGTTGCGGGTCGATCTGCAACAAGTACTTTTAGCAACATGAAGGTATTATATTGTTTTTCTTTAAATCACGCAAAATAACGAATAATATGAACAACATTAGTTGCAGGTTGTGAGACTGCTGTCATTGAAAAATAGAGCTGCTCCAAAGTTTTAGCAGATAACACAATTGGTTACAGTAAGCTACAAGTTGTTTTGTTATCGTTTGTATTTTTGTTATTTTATTAATGTGTGATATGTCGTTTTCCAATAATGCAAATTCTTTTATATTTGTTTTGATACCCATCAATCATTTTGTAACTGATTTGGTTAGTTTTTATGAGTCTTAAATCACTGATTACAAAACTATGGGAACTATTATCAGGAAACATGAAGAAACACTTGGTGGGTTGCTATTAAATACCGGGTCAAGAAAGAAGTTTTTGAATGTGTAAGTTAAAGCATCATTGTTGGTTTTTATTGAACATCTTCACTTTGTTGGACATACACTATTGCAGGGGAAACATCAGTGGAGCGCCTTACGTCCCAGATGAGTCCCAAGGTAAGCTTTATTCGATTACATATGACGATTTTAGCCCATTTATATGAAAACGATTAATTTGGGTTGTACTCTGTAGACTTAAGTTAGAGGAATCATATTATTGAATCCTTACAATTCAAATGAGAAGTGGTTGAAACTAGGTAAACTGTGAATTAATTAAACAAAATTAAATAATGTTGAAGAATCTGTCGTCTCTCGAATCGCACTAGGGTCATAAACTAATCCACTGACATATTAATTTTTTTTGGTATTTGGTGTGTCTAATTCAGATTTAAATGCGGTTTTCAATTGGGTTAAGGTGGCCTTTTAAATTGTTTGGTAAGGACATAACCATATGGTCTGGAATAATGTTCTTCAGTTTGTTTCTTCATCAGAGTATGAACTGCAATCCAAATACAAGCTTGCCAAGAATAGCGATTATTCATGACTCCGTCAGATTACCGAGGTGAATGGGACTTGGGATGATCAGGATTATAGACTAAATGATGAAAGAATTTAAAGGGATAGCCACCAACCAAAGGCTTATGTTAGATTTCCTGGATCACTTGGAAAAGTGGCTATTCAAAAAAGAAAAAAAAGAACTGAAAAAACTGAGAGACTGTATTTAGTTGAATATATTTTTTTCCTATATTTTTAAAGTTTTCTTTTGCCGTTTGTTATACCGAGCGAGTATATCAGAACCAACCTCGTTCCCGTCCGCCGCAACACGCGGGGTTGATCTCACTAGTTTGAGATTATAATAAAACAGGAGTGTCCCTTTGAATATCAAACACTTTTAAAAAATGGCTGAACCAATAAGCTAGATTCAAATAGTAGTTATATTATGTTTCGGGGGGAGGTTTCACTAAAAAGTGGTTTTTCACTAATAAACGCTAAGAAGTGGGTCAAACGAACTCAGATTGAGCTCATTCCAGCGGCGTTGGAACCGTCTCATCGAACTCTAATCCGCACCCATAAACCTAAACCCCCCTCCACCTGCACCCCCAAAAACCTAAACCCCCCTCCAACCCCACCCCGAAAAGCCTAAAACCACCACCCCCACCCCCAAAAACCTAAACCCCCCCAACCCACCCCTCCAAAAACCTAAACCCACCCCCACCCACCCCCAAAAACCTAAACCCCCCACCCCCACCCCCTAATAAAACCTAAACCATAAAATATAAACCCTAAAAGCTAAACCCTAAGGCTAAACCATAAGGCTAAAACCCTAAAATTCAAACGTAAAATCTAAACCCTAAAAGCTAAGATGATAGAGTTCGACGAGACAGTTCCAACGCCGCTGAAATGAGCTCAATCGGAGTTCGTTTGATATCGTTTCTAAGCGTTTTGGTCATTTGTTAGAGTTATTAGCGAAAACATACTTCTTATTTGATCCTCCCCTATGTTTCAACTTATATATTTGTTTAGTGTATTAATGGTTAAAAGTAAAAAGTGAATATTATATTTGTTAAATGCACGGACACAAGGGGATTAATAGTTAGTATAATTTCAAAAGCTGCTTTCCAATCCAACAAAAAAAATCCTTTTCCAATTCAAATTGAAACTGACGGGTTTTTTTTTGAGAAGCCAACAAATAATCATATTTGCATGGAATGCAATCCAAGGATGATGGGCCATATGTATGGAATGTTCACGTGCTATTGTTTCACGCAGAATGTTGTGGTTGTGGCTATCGAGGAGTCACGTAAAATAAAATATGCAATGTTAACTTGAATTATTTTCTATTGATTATGATTCATTTTCATTTTTTTTAACGGCCAACAAACATATAATTGTCTAGGTACTTCGTACGGAATGACCCATTGGTAAAAGGTCACCGTCAGCTGGCCCAATCCAGCCGTACGGAACCCTTAAGCGCCCCAAGTTATCTCCAGTTTCGGGGAAAACCCACCCGCCCGAAAGCCTACTGGTGGTAAAACCCGGACGCCCTCATAATCGAACCGGAGATCACAAAGATCCAGGTCTTCCTTCATTGAGCCATCATGCCCCTTTCAATAGTGATGCTAGTGGGGGGAACCTGAGTCTTTTTTAGAGAATCCAAGCTTCTTACCACTACATCACATTAGAAGTTAGATTCATCTTCATTTCTGGTTCGTCTTCAACTTTGTTTCCTAGGTTAGAGTAACCAGTGGTTTTAATACTGGTTAGGGGTGTTTCCTAGGTTAGAGTAACCGGTGGTTTCATCGGTGTCCTTTTTTAAGAGGCCATTTCTAAGAGGCTCTAGGTGCGTAAAGTCGGTTATAGGTCTGTCTTGATCTTTTCCATAACCATAATCACTTGATCGGTCAACCATTTTCGGTTAACCGTTGATTTCGGTAATTTCGGTCAATTAACCAGTTTTGTTCTGTAATCATGAGTCACATTTTTTTTAGTAAAAGACTTTTGATTATGTAAGTAATATTATTATTTTCAAGTCATAAATTCATAACTAATAAATTAGTTATCTACATATTTCTTTGAGAACTGAGAGAAAAATTTATGCATATATATTTTATTCCTTTAATCATAAACATAGTGAATGAGAAAATCATTTATGTTAATATCTTATATATTTTGAATTAAAAACATGAATTAACAAATGTTGCATTTAATGCATGGAGACATGACAATATATAAAGAATACAAAATTCAAAAAATATAAACCATTGATAAGAGTTCTCAAGATATTTAGAGTTCTCAAATGATCCTATCACTACTCAAATTAATTAGTTAAACTTAAATAATATATAGAGTAGAGCGTAATTAGAAATTTTATATTTATACGTATATATACTAGGTTTGAATCCCATATATTACACGGGTTGTATATTGAAAACGATATAAGTCATAAATATGTATATACGTTTTTTCCGAACTTAATTCATACACCTTGATACAACTTCCATCTTACAAATTGAAGAATAAGAACATGAGCATCATTAAAATTGTTTGCAGTATATTCAGACATTTTTAAATGTAGTCTGATATAACTTTTTATAATTTTAATGTAAGATGAAATAAAAAAAAAAAGAATTGATAATTTAAATAAATGTTCCCTCATTTGAAGGTAGAATTGACAAAATTTAAACAGATTTTAGCAAATATAATTGTTTTATAAAAAAATATGTATAATACAAATTTTAATAAAGAAACGAAATTGAAAAAATTTAAAGTTTATTTATTTTAAATGATATCTATAATTATAATTGTGATTGGTAATTGATCTTATGGTTAATATTATTATCAAATTTCCTTATCTAGTTCATGTTTATATGGAAAATCTTGAATAAAGAGTGACGTAATAAAAAAAAGAGAGACATATTTAATAAGACAGATGGAGGGGGGGAATAAAGATGAGTTTGTACCACGGAGTGACACGTGTCCAATTTTATTTTTATTTATTAGAATAGATATATATATATATATATATATATATATATATATACTATGTTAGAAACATATGTATTACACGAGTTGAATAAATTCAAATTGTGTTAAACCAAAAGTTTCTATGCAGATTTGTATGTTGAATGTAATCAATCTTGGTGAAATAAGAAATAATGAAGACTTAAAAATTGTAAATAACAAATAATAAATATTTAAGAATTATAAAAAATAAATAATTAACATTTGTTAATTAGAAAATTATATTTTAAGATAAGATATAATTGAAATATTTTTATGATTTAGTAAGTTTTAATAAAATATTGGAATAAATTTTAGATATTTAAGAATTTAGAATTATTATTATTTAATAGAAGAGATAAACGAGAAACAAAAATGTAGACTTCACCAGAATCGACACATGATTGATAAAGTTATTTATTTATTATAATAACTAGCTTAAACCCCGTGTCTACACACGACGTGAAAAATATCAGTACATAAAATTAATCTTTATATATATATATTTTACACTATGTTAAAATCTCGTGTATTACACGGGTTATAAATGTAATATTATATATTTAGTAATAATAAAAAAGTTTATGTTTTTAAATGTGACACCTGCAAAATTTCAGAATCCAAAACCTAGTTGTTGGACTAAAACCCAACTAGGCCCAATATGAAATTAAGCCCATTTGAGGCCCGGTAAGGATCCAAGCCCGTTATAAATCCAAATTTACACAATCTGAATATCATATTAGTCACACGATTTCATTTAATGACTTGTAACGCGATTCTGATAATTTTAGAAAAGATATAAGAACGTACGCGATTCAGTAGTTTTAAACGTTAAGCGCGTTAAACGTCGGTTTTTTCCGGGTATTCGACAGAACGATTAAGTAAAATAATGAATTATTAACATTATGTATTAATATTCATTTGGAAAGACTGTTTTGATAAATACACGTGTAGTACGTGTATACGGACGTTAAACCACGTTAGATCCTCGTAAAACTAACGATTACGGTACGGTTATTACCTATATGATAAGTATTTGTTTTTAATAAAATTGTTATTAATAACCGGAGAGCGAAACGATAAATCCGACGAACTGACTCACACACGCGTTTTCAACTCATACCGACTCGAATATCCTCCGATAATAAGCTAACAAAATAAATGATTTGAATATTTATTTTAGTATTAATATTTATATTAGGGACGACAAATATTAATCGAGAACTAAAGACATGATGATATTTTGGGTTTGACACGTGTTACTGGTAGGTAGCCTACCCACTTAAAACCCTATATATATATATATAATTTTCTTGTCCTTTTCCTCATTTGCACAAAAATCACACCCACACACTTGTGTGTGTTTCTAGAGAGAGAACCGAGAAGAAGAAGGGGAAGGGAGGGCCGGCCACACTTTTGGGCGGACGAAACGACTACACAGCGGCGAGGACGGCGGAGGCGGAGTCCGACCGAGCAGCCGGCGGCGCGCAGCAGCGGATCACAGCGGACCGGCGAGTGGCGGCAAGTGCACCACCTCATCTGATAGATCTCGACGTCCTGAGTCCGATGATGGTGGTGGTTTACACTAGATCGCGACGGTGGTGGAGATTCCGGCCAAAAATACTTTTTCCGGCGAGCTCAACAATTGGGGGCTTTTGCTAGAAAAGAGTTCCTAAAGGCCCAATCTAAGCATACGAAGAAGTTGGTTCGAAAAAGTGTAGTTTTCCGGCCAAAAATCATGAATTCCGGCCACTGCCCGGTTTTCCGGCGACGTCGGCGGCGGCGACCGGTGGATCTGATGGAGCTTGACGAGATGGTTCCATGGCCGCTTAAATCACCTCAATCGGAGTTCGTATGACCAAGTTATGAGCGAAACAAGTTTTCTTCTCACGTCGTGCTCAGCTTTTTGTACAAAACAACTTAGAACGGCTTGTACGCTAAGGTATGAACAGAAACACTTATAGATCTATTGTCGGGTAATAGCACGGGACCTAGAAAAATTGTCGGGGACGTCTTTTGACAACGTTTTTCGGACTCGTTAAAATGTGTTATAATTATATAATTTTTATATAATTATCAAGTAATTAATGAATTTAAGTATTGTTTTAATATTAGAATCTAAAACGTTGTTTATTGGATTATTGGTGTAAATTAATGTTGGAATTGGACAATTGGATATTGTCTGGTTTAGCCAAAAACAAACGGGACTCTGCCCGATTTTCTAAAAAAAAATAATAATAATAAAGAGTTTTGTTTCTACAAATTAGATGTCCTCAACATGGTTTGGGTTTAGATTTGAAACTGTAATGTTAGGGCACGATCCTAGTTATATTGTTATTGATGTTAACAACACTTGTTTGAACAATAGGAACCGTTTAGGAATGTTGCGCCCACATATTATCAACTGAGTTTGTGATATTATTAGCTGGACTTAAGGTGAGTTTCACGGCCCCTTTTTACTGTTTTCTATTTTGGGGGAAAAACATGTTAATTTCAAATGGTATGATAACTAGAAAATGAGAAACAAGCATATGATTCCCTTGTGAGCATGAGTTAACACTAAAAGGTACTCGGTATTTCGAACTATAACAATTAGCTATGGACTTAGCCGTAGATCGATATGAATAGTACTATTCAGGTTGACACCCCCAATCATGGTTAGTCGCGCTAACCTGACCAGCAGGGTCAAATGATTGCATATTATGTCTTGTTGTTTCTCATTGTTTAAAGGTACAATGGGCTGGGGCAAATTTCGAGAATTCGTTAAAGGTTTGGTTATAGGCTTGTGCATCACATAATTCGTAAGTGCTAGCTAGACTTCGATGAATCAACCGCTAACTTGTTTTGTTTATCCTATACATAAAGTAAATTTCGAGCAAATGATTTCGCCAATGGTATACGTACCAATGGTTTTGTCAGTCAATTTCGAGAAACGGGTTTTGCCATTGGTATACGTATCAATGGTCTTGACAGTGAATTTCGAGCAAAGGATTTTACCAATAGTACCCGTACAAACAGTTTTGTCAATCGATTTCGTACATATGGTTTTTACCAAGGGATTTCGTACAAATGATTTGCCAATTGTATTTATTTAAAACCTGTGAACTCACCAACATTGCGTTGACATTTTTTAGCATGTTTTTCAGGTAATTCATACAACACGGTTGGAATAGGTTAAACTTTTGGATTAAGCCACTAGAAAGATGAAGATGCAAGGTGCTCGACGTATTTAGAAGTCTTTAGTTAGCTTCCGCTGTTGTGTAATGTTATCAATCGTTGCAACCCTAATTTATTTATTTATTTATTAAGTGTATAAATTTGGGGGTGTTACATTAAAACCCATAAATAAACACGTGTATTACACGGGTTGAATAAAATATAGGGGAAACTTTATAGAAATGTAATCAAGTTTCACAAGTGTTCTAATTAAGTCAATCAAACTTTTTTTATCCCGATTTAATCACTCAACTTTCAGGTAATGTGTTAATCTAAGATTTTTTTACCTGTTTAACAAGTTACAAGCTTAAGTGACATTTTTTTTACTTTTCATTTTTTTTAAAATTTGATGACATGGAATTAACAACTAATATTCATCTCATTGTAATTAATGATCCCATCGATTCATGTGTATCTTGTTTACAAGTCTCCCCACCATCAAAACCATTAGTTGCAGTCGATTTATTTTCAACCCCCCCTCTCTTCGATTTATAGAACGCCCACCCCCATCTCTGTGAAGCTATTGTATGTTAGCATACAAAGAAGATTAAACTGAATCTTAAATCCTACGATGTGTCGGAAAGGCTTTTGTGCTTTTGAAGATTAAATTAACAGCTTGATGCTTCTGATTTCAATTGGTTTTACAAGATTGATATTTGCAGGCTCAGCAAACTTATGATTGTACCGGTTGGGAGAGGAAGGTGAGATGAGAGAGGTCACGGGAGACGATATATAAACTTTTTAATTACTAAATGTTAACTACACGTCATCAAATTTGAAAAACAAGAAGAAAAAAATGCCACGTAAGCTTGTAACCGGTTAAACATGTAAAAAATCTAGGATTAACACATTACCTGAAAGTTGAGTGATTAAATCGGAACAAAAAAAATTTGAGTGACTTAATTGGAACACTTATGAAACTTGGTTACATTTCTATAAAGTTTTCCCTAAAATATAATGTAATCTATTAACACATACACTCGTCAAATGGAATAATGTGAACATGTAAATATATGATTAAAATTTTTTTATTTGAATCCTAGCTACCTATAAAATTTTGATTTCAGTTTGTAGAATTCATAAAAATATGATTGAACAAATTAATTGATAATAAACACAATTTTAAATTCAAAAAATGTGTAGATAAAAATTGAAACAAAAATTAATTTAGTTGCCTAAAATAGTTGAGTTAATTATTAATAGGAGAGAGAGGCGGGAAAATGAGAATGAGGAGACCTAGAAATATGACAAGTGTACTTCTAATTTACTTGTTTATTAGGTAGGTAGTATAGATATATATGTGTAAAATTGTATTACATATATCAAAAATAAAAATTCAAAATATGTAAAAATTAATATATAATTGGGTTTATAAAATACGTTAATTACTATTTAATGTAATTTGTATTTCATTTACTATTTGAATGAAAATAAAAGTTACATAATTAGATTTTAAAATTTTTTATAATAAAAGATAATTTAAAATAAATGTATTTTACTAATATAATTAGTATTTTCTTAAAAAATATATTATTATTGAAATATATGGGTGTATTTAATAAAAGAGAGAGGCTGAAAAAAATGATAATAATGAATATAAAGTCGACACGTGACATTAAAAATATTTGTTTATTATATAGTATACATATAGATGGTTATATATTAATACTTTTATTTCTATATATAACATTTATTGATTTAATTACACATAATTGATTAATTGATAAGTAAACATATGTTATGTATAAATTTTATGTTAGGTTATATGATATATAGGATTAGGTTTAAATGAGAACTCTTAATATTTTGAGAACTCATCAAAAAGCTAATGAAAATCTTTTTTTTTGTTTTCACTACCTTTAATATTAAAATACAACATACAACATGATTTATCTTTCCAATTAATACATTTCTTTTCTCTAATTTTTTTTTAAAATTTATACACATGCGTAAATGGTAAACACTTACATATGTGTAAGTGGTAAACACGCACATGTGTATATTTTTTTTAATATATGAATACATGTAAATTTAAATATATAAATTCATTTTTATGTTGTATTCTAGCAATAAATGTAGTAAAAACAAAAAACAAAAATTGGTTTTATTGATTTTTTGACGAGTTCTCAAAATATTTAAGAGTTCTCAAATGATACATTCCCATGATATATATTTATATGTAGGATTAGATTTAGGTAAAAAGGATTTTAATTATAAGAATGGTGAGAAGGATTTATGACCATTAGATTAAATTGTAGAAAAGATTTAATGGTTGAGATTAAATTGTAGGAGAAAAAATTGTTGGAGGGTATTTTAGTCTTGGCCACTTTTGTTGACTTTTTATCAAATTCCCCCCTTATTTTTAAACGTTAATAACTTTTACATACAACATTATTTTTTAAAAAAAATTACACCATAAAAACGATCGTTTTTTTGTCTTTAAAACGAGTATAGTGTCGTTATAAACAAAAAGATTTTTTTTTTTACGTTTTTCAGCTGATTGTGTAATTAGTCAGATCAATGTGTAATACAAGTTCAATGTGTAATACAAGTTCATTGTGTAATACAAGTTCATTGTGTAATACCACGTCTGGTTATTGTGTAATACAAGTTCATTGTATTATATGTATTTATCATTGTGTTTTATATTTTCCAGCTCATTGTGTAGTTAGTCAGGTCATTGTGTAATACAAGTTTATCGTGTAATACAAGTTCATTGTGTAATACCACGTCTGGTCATTGTGTAATACAAGTTCATTTTGTAATTAGTCAGGTCATTATGTAATTAGTCAGGTCACTGTGTAATACAAGTTCATAGTGTAATACAAGTTCATTGTGCTATACAAGTTCAATGTGTAATACAAGTTCATTGTGTTATATGTATTTATCATTGTGTTTTACGTTTTTCAGCTCATTGTGTAGTTAGTCAGGTCATTGTGTATTACAAGTTCATCGTGTAATACAAGTTTATTGTGTAATACCACGTCTGGTCATTGTGTAATATCTGGTCATCGTGTAATACAAGTTCATTGTGTAATTAATCAATTCATTGTGTATTACAAGTTCATTGTGTAATACAAATTCATTGTGTTATACAAGTTCAATGTGTAATACAAATTCATTGTGTTATATGTATTTATCATTGTGTTTTACGTTTTCCAGCTCATTGTGTAGTTAGTCAGGTCATTGTGTAATACAAGTTCATCGTGTAATACAAGTTCATTGTGTAATACAAGTTCATTGTGTAATACCACGTCTGGTCATTGTGTAATACAAGTTCATTGTGTAATTAGTCAAGTCATTGTGTAATACAAGTTCATTGTATAATTAGTCAGGTCATTGTGTAATACAAGTTCATTGTGTCAAATATTTTTCATCATTGTGTTATATGTTTTCATCATTGTGTTTTACGTTTTCCAGCTCATTGTATAATTCGCTCAAATATGTCAGGTCATTGTGTAATATGCTCATTGTGTAATATCACTTCATTGTGTAATATCATGTCTGATCATTATGTAATATCAGGTCTGATCATTGTGTAATATCAGACTTTGTATTACACATTGACCTTGTGTATTACACATTGACCTTGTGTATTACACATTGACCTGGTATATTACACATTGACCATTATGTTCTCCTTTTAAAAACAATAAAATGACACATGTCAAGCTTAGAATCCTTCTTACATTTCTTATTTTTAAAACCCCTTTTAATATAATCTAACTCATATAATACCATATAATAGACTTATTCAAAACTCACGCCTCTAATTAAGTTCAAACTTCTAAAATCGTACTGTTGCTCGATTATATAAAAAAAGAACTTCCGTCTAGACTCTTCAAATGGTTGGTCTTATAAAACCATGTTTTTCTCATTCTTTCCTGTTTTTATTTTTCAGTTTTAGTTTAATCTCAGACAAACAATGTTTTCAAATGAAACAAATTTTAATAATCATTTTTTTGAACCTATATTCATTTCCCATTTTTTTTATAAACCAAACTAATTTTTTTAATACCAATTTCTACTAATAATTTATATAAATTCATCACATAAATCAAAGGGAGTTTTATCACTTAACTTCAAATAACTTTATCATATACTTAAAAACAAACTAAATATTAATTTAACTCAAACCTCACATGCTCATTTTTATCTTTTGTCCCCACTCGAATTGGTTTCTCTATAAATAGACCCATGCCCTCACTTGGGATTGATCACATGTTATAAACAAATTATAACAAGGGAACAACATATGGAGCTTCTATATCTAGTTTTCACATCCATTATTTTCTTCTTCTTCCTCTTCCTCCTTCATGGCATCGACATCCACCGTAAGCGGAGGCTACCTCCGGGCCCTGCCGGCCTTCCCATCATCGGAAACCTCCTAGACCTCGGGCCTAAACCCCACGAGTCCCTAGCCAAACTTTCCAAAAAACACGGTCCACTTATGACCATCCGGTTGGGAAGCATCACCAGCGTGGTGGCGTCCACACCAGACGCCGCTAGAGAAATCCTCCAACGCAATGACGAGGCGTGCTGCGGTCGTATCGTCCCCGACGCAGCCACCTCGTTGGAGGACAATGACGTGGCAATGGTGTGGACTCCAGCACACGAGGGGTGGCGAACCATGAGAAAAGCCCTCAGCACGTACCTCACCCACCAACACAAACTCGACACCCTTCGCAACCTTCGACAGAACGTAGTGGACGGGATATTGGACTTCCTTCGCGAGTCAGGGAGGAAGGAGGGCGTAGACATCGGAAAGCTCGCATTCGCATTGGCGCTGAACCAGATGTCCAACACTTGCGTGTCACAAAACGTGACGAGTTACGAGTCGGATGATATCGGGGGGTTTAAAACGGCCGTGAAGACAGTAATGCAAATGGTGGGGAAGTTTAACATAGCCGACATATTCCCCGTGTTGAAGCCGTTGGACCCTCAGAACATACGGGGGCAGGCGAAGGGGGCGTATGAATGGTTGGATAAGGTGTCAGAAGGTTTCATAAACGAGAGGTTAAAGCATCGTGGGGCGAGACTTCCGAGGTCTGGTGACATGTTGGATGCAATGCTTGATTTCAGTGAGGATAATGAAGCCGATTTTACCCTCAAACACATCAAGATATTACTTGTGGTAAATACTAAATACTCTCTTATAACCAAACAAAATTTCACTTATTCAAAATTGTCATCTCAATCTATCTACTCTTAAGATCTAATTTTTAAAACTAATATTAAATTAGTATATTGTTCTCAAATTTATAAATAAATAATTTATTTTTAAGGTTAAAAAGTAAATAAATTACTTATAACTAATTAAATGTATTATCTTGTTTTAATTAAAATTTTGACCTTTGATTTTTTATTATTTTTCTGGATAAGCCTATCACTTTCAAAAATGTATTATGGATTCTGGTTATAAATAAATACGCGTTTAGCTGTTTCTAATAGATACGCATTTTATTGTTATTGATGGATTTTTATTAAATTTTTTTTATTATAATCGAACAAAAGTGATTCAAAATTGATAATCTGATATGATTGTGAGGTATTATCTTTTTTATTTATAATATATTGTGTTTTTTTCTGAACATGACTTAAGTTAATATAAGAATGAGGTTAATAAATATGATATTTTCAAGAAAAGATTATACAACCGAAGCTTATATATTTAAGGTGGCGTCAAGTAAAAATTAAGTTAATTTGTTGATATGTTTTATTTTTACCATCATAAAAATACAATAAAATAGTTCTAATCCGAAGAACTATTTTTCAGAAAGTGAAAATTCTATAGCAGTTTTAATTAGTATTATTCTCTTTTAGGACTTTCAGATTGTTTTTATACTAAATTCATGTTTACATTAATATTATAGGTTTTCTGTGAGATTTTCAAATATCTTGCAAAACACATGACTATGGATTAAATAGACCCTTTGATAGTCCGTGTTTCCTTAAAGAACTTTAACATAAAATTTGAATTAAAATTAAGAATACAAGAGACATAACTCATAAGACATTGACCTAAAGTCAAAGTGTGATATCGGAAAAACATTCGGTAACAATATTTTATTTAACTGCAGGAATTGTTTCTGGCGGGAACAGAAACCAGTTCGAACACAACTGAATGGGCAATGACAGAACTATTGCTTAACAGTGATATGTTCTCAAGAGTTCGTGAAGAAGTCTCCACAACAGTGGGAGAAGATGGAAAAATTCAAGAAACCAAACTCCTTGACTTGCCTTATCTTCAAGCCGTCATCAAAGAAACGATGCGACTTCATTTAGCTGTGCCTTTATTAGTGCCTCATAAAACTGAAACTGAAGTTAAAATCGGTGAATATATTGTGCCAAAAAACACACAACTTATGGTGAACGCATGGGCCATGGCACGAGACCCTATATGCTGGGAAGACCCAACAATGTTCAATCCAGAGAGGTTCCTAGGAAATGATCAGCTGGACTTCAAGGGTCAACATTTTGAGTTCATACCTTTTGGATCAGGCCGAAGGATGTGTCCTGGAATACCGTTGGCTCATAGGGTGGTTAGTTTAATGGTGGCATCATTTGTGTATCATTTTGATTGGAAGTTGCCTCATGCAAGAGAAGAAATGGACATGAATGACATTTTTGGTCTTACATTGCTTAGAGCAACACCTCTCATTGCTACACCTATTCCAGTCGGGCATAATGCATAAAGCAACAACTTTGCATACACTTGTTATTGATATAAAAATCTATCATTTTTGTTTCTAAATGTTATAGCTCATAAGACAAAATGTTATATGTGTAATATTTAGTTTGTTATCGTTATTTTTAAAATATGTAATAAAATGCTCGCTATTAGTATGTCATCTATCTTGTTTTTATTTTTTTATACGGTGTTTATGATTTCTGTTAATTAAATCATGTTCATGTTTAATTATTATTTTGCATAGTCGTGTAATTTAATTAGGGAAATCATGAAATTAACCCTGTTGACCAACAGACTTATCAAAATAGTCATTGATTTTCTTTATCTCGAAGCCATAGCCACTTATGATCATATGTGTTTGATAAGTTAGCGTGATTTAACATATTGAAGCATTGTTTGTATTCAATAATTTCATTACCCGGCCAACATGGGGTCTCTCGTCCAACACCAAGACCACATAATATTTTCACTACGGGTCCGAAACAGTAGCCATTTTGGAGGATTGTTGCTTGAAGCCTTGAATAAGGTTGGAAAAGTAAACATTACATTATCATTAGGGCCCGTTTGTCGACCCAAGTATTAATAAAAAAAACCGTCGTCTTGAGAGGGGGAGGGGATCTAACCAGGACTTCAAAATTTTGTCAGAATTTAAATAATTTATTTAGAAACTCATTCAATATGCATATGACATTTAAAAAATTCACCTTTCATATACTTCAGCCTAAAACCTTTAACAAAAAATTCTTACGAGAAAGTCACCTTTTAACCTGCTTTCACTTTAGTTCAAAAGTAGTTTTTTGTTGACCAACTGGTTCTTGAAGAGTTTAAACTGAGTTTAAAAGAGTTCAGAGAGCTCACACTTTCCGAAGAGTTCAAATTTAGTTTAAAGAGTTTAGAAGTAGTTTAAAGAGTTCGTTGGAGTTTAGATGTAGTTTAAAAAGTTCAGTAGAGTTTAGAAGTAGTGTAAAGAGTTCACTAGAGTTTAGAATTACTTTAAATAGTTTAGAAGTAGTTCATAACAGTTCAAAAGCATTTCCAGACTGTACACAGTAGTTCAAGACAGTTTACATTGGTTCAAAATTGGTTCTACTTGTCCAGTTGTTGACCAGCAGTTAACCACATGTTCACCAGCGATAAATATTATTGTTAGTTAAAAAAATGTTTACAGTTTTAGGATATTTCAGATTTGACGGTAATGTGAAAGTCAAAGAGTGTCAAAATTTTAAAATTTAATTTTGTTTTTTATGTTACCGATGGAATGGGACACTTACTCAACCGGAATAGCATTTAGAATTACATACGAACACACCAACTTCTGAAACCGGACGAGACCTCCAACGGCTCATCCGCTTCCCGTCACGAAGCGCGGAGCAAACTTTCTAGTCCTAAAGTTCTGACCTATTATCTTATAGCATTCATCAAGTCATATGTCCTAAAGTCCAAACCTATTAGTATTGACATTCTCATTCCAGCCATCATTTCATATTCACGTTTGATCATTTATTTTTTCTAAGATGTCTTTACTATTTGCTATTTTAGTCTAACTGAATTGACTTGTTAACTAACTGAATCATAATATGAATCAAACAAGTGAATAGGTGTGGAATTCAGTCCAAAACTAGGACTTCAAAATTTTGTCAGAATTTAAATAATTTATTTAGAAACTCATTCAACATGCATGTAACATTTAAAAATTTCAGCTTTCATATACTTCAATCCAAAACCTTTAACAAAATAAAGGCATAAAAAATCTTACGAGAAAGTCATCTTTTAACTTGCTTTCACTTTAGTTCAAAAGTAGTTTTTGGTTACCAACGTTAAAGCAGTTGACCAGATGGTCTCAGAAGAGTTTCAATTGAGTTTAAAAGAGTTCAGAGAGCTCACGCTTTCCGAAGAGTTCAAATTTTGTTTTGAAAGTTTAGAAGTAGTTTAAAGAGTTCACTGGAGTTTAAAGGTACTTTAAAAAGTTCAGTAGAGTTTAGAAGTAGTGTAAAGAGTTCAGTAAAGTTTTGAATTAGCTTAAATAGTTTAGAAGTAGTTCACAATAGTTTAAAAACAGTCCAGACAGTTCACAGTAATTCAAGACAGTTTACATTGGTTCAACAGTCGTTCTAGTTGACAAGCAACTAACCACCTGTTGACTAGCAATAAATATTATTGTTAGTTAAAAAAATGTTTACAGTTTTAGGATGTTTCTGATTTGAGCTAATGTGAGACAAAGAGTGTGAAAATTTTTAAAAAAATTTATGTTAGCGTTGGAATGGGTCACTTACTCATCCGGAATCGCATCTACAATTACATACGAACGTACCAACTTCTGAAACCGGACGAGACCTCCAACGGCTCATCCACCGGTTTTGTCCACCTGGCACGCCACGCCTCCCGCCATCCGCTAGCGATGGATGTACTTAAAGATTCTTATATACTTTTAGTACTAGGTTAAAATCCCGTGTATTACACGGGTTAAATAAATAAAAAATTATATATTTAGTAATAAAAAATTTATATTTTTAAAAACCCATGTAATACACGGGTTGAATAAACCATTATATTTCATCGGTTGAATAAAATATAATGTAATTTGTTAACAAACACATTTGTCAAAATATGTTTTTAAAAATTGTAATTTGTCGTAACATTTATAAGGTCTGTTAAGTTGATTTTTAAAATATATTTTTTTCAACTGAGTATTAATTTTTTAATTTAATTAATAAATGTTAGTTCATATTAAGTTCATTTGATTGATGATATAATAACTATTTATAATTAAATAATAAGTATTCGTAATTAGATTTATTAATATAAATATTGTTATTTAATAGGAGAGAGAAATAGAAAATCTAATATTTAATAGGAGAGAGAGGCGGAAAAATAAAGATAAGGAGTAACCAGAAAGTGACACGTGTACTGAAGAAATTTTCATTTATTAAAGTAGTAAGATAAGATATTAAAACAAAGTTTGATTGGGCTTTATGGCCAGCTCAAATTTGTTAACTTCCTAACTTAATATAGGCCCATATTATTCATAATAATGGTGCACCCGTTCCTTTTGTAATTTTGTAAAATCAACCCATGATTAAATGTGAATGGGCATCCAAGGCCCATATATCTATTTAAAGTTTATTAAATATGCAGCAACGGTTAAATGTGGATCCATGGAAGTTGATTAAAGATAAAATAAAAACGAGAAGGTTTAACCTACTTTAAGTCATTTATCAAAGAATAACAGAACAACCCCTGGAGTTTTACTAGTCACTTAATCAAGTTTCATTATTAACACCTATGACCCATATACTTCATTCAATAAACTACACCTCGACAGTTATTAACTAAACTCCCAACATCCCAACTCGTTCAAGAACCTTCTGGACTTTTTTAATCACACCATAAATTAATTTAATAAACCTTCATTATAAATAAAACCCTTCACAAACATTTAAATGATTTATAAATTATACCCGAAAATGCAATGTTACATGTAATAACTTTTTTTTTATAAATACTTGTTAGCTACAAATATTTTCAAATGTCACTTCTTAAATTTGTATTTAAAATTATTTCTTTATTAAATATCTCTTTATAGAACAAAACAAATCATAAGACCATCTCTAGCACAGTGCCCGTGAAGGGAGACAAGAGGAGATGACATGGTAAGGAGATATGGAGTGAAATCATTCTCAAAGGGCGGGTTACAACTTACATGAGGCATGTAAAGACAGTGGTTGTCGATGAGGTATAGAGACTACAAGGATGATGTGGCATTAGGTATCAGGGGCGGACCTACCCTATGGGTAGGGGTAGCCCCCGCTATCCCTCAACTTTTACGTGCAGTGCAAAAAAAATTACGGTTTTATGTATCCGGTTACCCTTGAAAAAAAATTACGTTACCCCTCAAATTTTTTTAAAAGCTCAACACTTCATAAAAAGTCCAAAATTTTATAAAAAAACCTAATATTTTATAAAACAATTCCCATATTTTATTAAAGGTTTTGAGGTATTGAGTTTTAATAAAACATTTGGGCTTTAGCCAACCCAAATGTTTTATTAAAACCCAATATCAAATCGGGGGGGGGGGGGGGCACGGGCCCTCACAAACCTCCGCCCCTGCACCCGGCGCCGCCTCGCCAATCGCATGTTACCGTTAAAAAACATTGTTTCGTTTACATGAAAGTACGGTCAAAAAAAAAATTTGTTACCCATGAACTTTTTTTCTAGATCCGCCACTGTTAGGTATCGCATGAGAACACCACCCCCCACCCATTGCGGTACCGATGAGGCATAGGTATGGACGGTATGTGATGTGTTGATTTATGTGAGTTGAAAATATGGTATAGTATGTGCACTTTATGATGAATATGCCTCGAAAACTACCGTGTTTCTTGTGTTTATGTGCAAGGTGTATACACAAGAATTGGAAGCACGTGAACTGGAATTTACATCAAAAGTCAAGGAAATGAAGAATGGAAACAGGGATCGGCATAATTTACACCTGGTGGTTCTCACAGGGGCTTAAAAGGCACCGTATACATGCCCTTTAGGCATATAACATTCCAGGACGACGTAATTTACGGCCACCCGATGTAAATTACGCCCATGAGACGGTTACAAGAAGTTTTCAGCGGTTTTAGACGGGTTCTTTAGGCATGGGTCGACCATTTTTTATTATCTATCACCCTTGGAGACTAAAAAACGAGAGAGGGTGATCATGACCCGGTCAACACCAAATCCATGTTTCTAGTTTCTGCATTCTAGTTTTCATTTTTAATGTTTTGTTTAATTAATTAGAATAGCGGGTGGTTACACCCACCACCCATGATCAAGTAGTGGAGTAGTTAGTTTTGAGTATTTTGCATATTTATTTCGATGTATTGTGGATTGAAAGTTAATGAAGAAAATGGCTGCAAACTAGTGTCTCATTTCTCTTATCTTGTTCTTTGGAGCCTAACTCACTTAACGGGTCTATTGGGAGATTGACCATCTCGAATCGGTCCCTATCAAGGCGAATTGGAAGTGAAGAATAAACCTTGATACATTGAAGATTGATTGTTAACACTCGATAATCATCAAATTGAATGTAGATTACACATTTACTTCTGATTTCTTTCAATTAAAGTGGATTGAGGGTTTGATCATCACATGTAAGACTTTGTTTTATTAATTTGCTTGAACTATATGTCAATTGTGTTCATAGACGTGTAATATGTATGCAATTGCACTTTGGTTGTTCCATTTATGTTAATTTGTAGGACAATTGATGTTTGATTCACCAAGTTGGCCATTATCCTATGAATATCATTTTTAGGATTGTAATAAGTCCATTGAGATTGAATTGAAGTGAAGTTGTCATAGTTTTTGAATCATCAAGATGACCTTTGCAATAGTTTAGGAAAAGACTTGGAATGGAAGTTGAAATCTGAGAGTTTTTTTTCTAAATAGGTGGTGAAAAATTTATTTACTAAAATGGTGTTGAAAAAATATTTACCAAATTAGTGTTTTTGATAAAATTGTTTCTCTCTCCTAATCTTATTGAATAAGTCTAATACAATAATGACTAGATTAATAAAAGGGATTATTGTTATTTAATAATTGTTATTGCCTTTTATTATTATTATTATTAATTATTTGTTAATTTTTATTTTTATGTGATGTTTTTGACTTTTGTAAACTACACATCTGGGTTGTAAAAAAATATCCAACCTCAGTGTACATAGTAAATTTTGATGCATATAACTTGGCTTTTTATAATAAGTTATTTTTGTTTCATAGATGATAGCACAACAATGTTGTATCCAACCACTATTGTTATTAAAAATAAGTTAAATTTGTATAATTTTTTTATTAAGTAATTGTTTTAGGGATTCATTTTAAAAAATAAAATTTCTTGTTTTCATCTTACATATTTTAAAATATGATGTTTTCTAAAATTCCCAATTTACCGTTTCGACGTTGAATACTGGTGAATACTAGTGTACACGTCGTCAAAACCGCGTTTTACAAATTTTAACACTCTGACACAATACGCGGATTTCACCCACTAGTTAGTCTTACAAATATAGCATTAATATTTGATTGCCTTTAATCTAAACTTTTGAACGGATTAAAGATACTTTTATAATATTTTATCCATATATAAGTTCAATGTTTTTATTTCTACGTCATATAAGTACATGTAATATTTATTCTTATAAAAAAGCCAAATTAAATACAACAAAATTTACTATTAAACCTGAAGTGGAGTATTTTTATTTAAAAAAAACAAAATTAAAAACTAATAATATGCCTTTCGGAAAAAACATAGTAATAATTAGTAAATACTAAAAAGTAAAAATATGCCTTTCGGAAAAAAAAAACAACGTTAAAAACAAAATTAAAAAGTAATAATAATTAGTAAATACTAAATAGTAAATACTAAATAAAAAAATAATTAGTAAATACAAAATAGTAATAATATATTTTATTAATCTAGTCATTATTGAATTATGTTTTATCCAATGAAATTAGGAGAGAGTGAGTCAAGTTTTCTAAAAATAGATAAATATTTTTTCAACAACACCATTTTAATAAATAAGTTTTTCACTAACACCTGTTTGAAAAAAAACTCAGAAATCTAACGTGGAAAAGTGGGATCTGGGGGATGTTCTGGATGACATCTTCCATCCTAAGAAAGAGTCTGAAGAACAGAGGCCTGCGGTTCTCCATAGTCTTCGTTTTTTTTTGCTTAACTTAGTATTTTTATTAAATTATTTTTTTTTGTTTGAGATGATCAAATCAAGATGGTGCGGTTCTCCATAGTCTAACACTTTATTTTATGAACTTGTTAAAAATAGCTATACAATCTATTTTCTATAATAACCAAACAAGTTCTGGATTTATATAAAAACTATAAACGTTCATTTTAGCCTTATATTACGTTTTTAAGTTTTACGATATAATACAACTATGTTAGAATCTCGTGTATTAAAAAGTTTTAGAAAACACATGTATTGTACGGGTAAAATAAACACATGTATTACATAGGTTGAATAAAATATAATGTAGTATGCTAACACATACAATCGTTAATATATGTTTTTAAAAATGAACTTAGTATGACGGTTATAAATTATGTTAACTTAATTTGGGGTGTGTTAAAATATTCAATTTAATCCAGTTAATCTTTTTTTTCTTTTCCTCAGGGACCTTTTCTGCCTATCTCCAAATTTGGGGCGGTGCATTTATTGTCTCTGCCGTTGGGGTGTTGGGTCTCTCAAAAGGCATCGGTTCTCCTCCCCTTTGCTCGCCTATTAGAAGCCCCCTTTGGTTCTCTGCTGAAACAAAAGAACAACTTCATCTTCAAAAAGACTTCACAGCTTCTAATCTTGTCAACATTGCAGTGGAGTTGGTTAGGGTTCATAATCTGTTGTGTTTATCTTCAAGCTTGATGATCATCGCTTGATATGATCAACCTGTAGCAGATTTACCTTTGGTTAAGATATCAACATCTGTCTTGCGTCCAGATCTTCCCATTCAGACGTGGATTCGGTGGACTTAGTGTTCTTGCTTAAACTTGTTTTTCTGTTGATTCAATCAAGGATTTTCCTTTTCTGTTATCAAATCTTACAGGGTGACCTCTTTAAAAACTTCTTTGGAACCGTTCTCCATCCACTTCAGTCGAGGTCAACGAACTAAATGGGCTAACCTCTTTAATCTAGTCGGTCACTCTATTTAACTGTGAAGACCAATGGAGTTGCGTGATAGACGAAACAGGGGCCTTCTCAGTTACAAGCATTAAACATAAAATACACTCCATCAACTATGAATCTTCAGACTTTAAATTCCAATGGAATAACCGGGTTCCGCCAAAGGTTAACTTCCTAGCTTGGCAGGCAGAACTGGACAGGCTACCTACCCTGACCTCCTTGATGTCATGAAGGGTTACCTTGCCTTACACTAGGTGTAAAATTTGCAGATACCATGATGAAACTGCTGAACATTTATTCATATCATGCAACCTTGCTCAAACAGTATGGGAATCATATCACAATGGTGCAACATACAATTAATCTACTCGTTTGGAATTAGAGATATGATGCAATTACATAGCTCAATCAGGGTCTCAATTAAAAAGAAGAAGGTGATTCATTCTATAATTCTCACAACAATGTGGTGTATTTGAAAGGCTCAAAACGATACGGTACACAAACAAAAACAGATTACTATTACCAAGTTGATAGAAGAAATAAAAATTTTAGGATATTTGTGGGTTTGAAACGAGTTAAATGATGGTTCAATATCCTAGAAAAGATGGCGATATTTTAATATGTCGGAGATAATAAATTTTGGGATACTTGTGGGATCGAAACAAGTAAAAAAAATAACGATATATTCATAGCCAAATTCAATTGCGAGCCAAAGCCAAGGGTACGAAATCATCACATACTGAAATTGTATGAATTTCATCTGTTTAATTTAATTATTTTTTTATGATCGATTACGTCATCGATTGATCTGTTTATTCATAATTTCACTTGTTTATTCAATATTTAATTCTAGAACACCTTGGATGCTTCTACAAACTTTTCTCTAGAAATAGTGTTTTTATCTTTACGTCCTGGTGTTTTCTGAATCAAAATAGAAAGGGATTTTAATAATTTAATACGAAATAAAAATAAAATTGTAAAGGGTAAAGATGTCTTTCACTATGGAAGGAAGGCGGTTTAAGCTTTTAAAAGACTAAATTACCCACCGGCATGTGTCAAGTTTTAGTAGGGGTAGTACTGGGTTTTAACTTTTAAATTTTAATAATTAATTCCTTGCCGTCATTGTGGATTACTTCTGACTTAAAAAAGTCAAACAAATATTTCACCCCTTCGCCTATAAATACATCTCCAGCGCTTCTTAAAAATTCAATCAATTCATTGATTTTATAAAAATTTAAAAATCAGATCATAATTCATAAGTTAGTGATTAATATTGCAGATTGAAATGGGTTCTGATGCGAACAAGATGAACGACGCTACAAGCTTCCACCCGTCCGAGCCGGCTCTCTGCGCCAACGGCTGCGGCTTCTTCGGCGCGGCGGCCACGATGAACCTCTGCTCCAAGTGCTTCCGCGACCTACGGATCAAAGACGAGCAAACGGCTTCTGCCAAAGCGGCCGTGAGCAAGCTAGTTAACACCGCCGTGTCTTTCCCTCCCCACACGGCCGTGTCGTCTTCATCTCCGGTGTACACCGTGGCGCAATCTAAGACGGCGGTGGCGGAGAAAACAACGGTGTCGAGTCGGTGCTTGAGTTGTAAGAAGAAGTTGGGTGTGATGGGGTTTAAGTGCAAGTGTGGGGAGACGTTTTGTGGCAACCATAGGTACCCTGAGGAGCATGATTGTGAGTTCGATTTCAAGAGGAGTGGGAGGGATGGGATAGCGAAGGCGAACCCGGTTGTGAAAGCGGAAAAGGTGAACCGGATCTGAGGGTTTGGGTTTAGAACTTTATTGGGTTTGTTGGGGTTTACCAAACCAAAGTATGAAGAAAGATGGTATGGTGGGGTTGGATTCCATAATAAAAATGGAAGTGGGATGTATTATTGGGCTTTTTTTTAATTTGTTATATAATTTTACTTTGGTGTTGTTTTTCTTGCTTAGTCATTATTTAGTTTTCAATTTTGTTGATTTAGTTATTGGATGAGTTATATAATTAAAATTATATATCACTATCTATACATTTATCAACTTTGTGAATAGTAAGGTGAACCATTATTCTTTTAATGATACATGATGTATGATTAGGGGGTGTTTGGGATTACTTATTAACTCAAAAAGGTTTTTTTATCAAAAAAATTTATTAACTCATTACTTTTTAAAAATGAGTTTTTAAAAAAATTGTTTAGATTAACTTATTAGGTGAGAAAAGTTAATAAGGCAATCAGTTGCTTTTTCCCCCTCTAAAAGTCATAAGGAGAAACAAGAAGTAAGAATTTCTTACTTCTCAAAAACTTCTTACTCCTTTCTCAAAAACTTCTTACTCCATAACAAACTTATAACTTATTACCTTATTACAAAAGGTAATAATTCAAAAACTTCTTACTCCATAACAAACTTATAACTTATTACAAAATGTAATAAGTCAATAAGTAGTTTTGAAAAGTAATCCCAAACACCCCCTTAGTGTTGTATATGGATTTTGTTCTTCTACCTCGCTTGTTTTTCCCCTTATTCCACCTTATATGCTTCCTTCTTCCCTTTTCCTTCTCCTCCATAAAAAAAATCTATTTCTTCAAACACCGACACCAAGAGAGAGCAGATGGTGGCGACAGGAGCTTCGCATAGTATCGGCCTTAGGTTGGTAGAGATAGGAGCTCGCCTCTTTTTCCCTATTCGATTTCCTCGGGGTGAAGGTACGTTGTGGTTTATTTATTGCCGTTAATCAAGGGTTGTCGTCATAGTGTGAATAGTACATACTCACATTTTTTTATTTATGTATGTATAGATTTTAATGTGGATGTATACCTTTTCTCTATAGTTTTAGTTTTTGTTTTTTTTAACAACAAAATCTTATTCCTTTTTTATTATATAACAATAATTCTAAACTACTTTATGGTCCATGTTTTAACTCGGAAGCTCACTTCTAAAATGCATGTATTTCTATCAAATGGACTAGCTCATATTGAAGGTTTTGGTTTATGTATGTTATGTATAGCTTTATGTCTATGTGTACCTTCTTTTTATTATTATTTTTCAATCTGACAACACAGAATGTATACGTAGATTTTTTTTAATATTATTTTAAGTTTTATAATATTTTAATTTTTTTTAAATGAATTTACTTATTATTTTCTCTCTATTTCTAAAATCACTTAATTATTTTATTTATTTATATAGTTATATAAATTAAATATAGTAATATTTAGTAACACCTTTTATCTTTTATATTGATTCACATTTTATATGGGGAATTGTTTCTATGTTTTTTCTCTTATTTGTGTGTAGATTTTGAATTAATTTTGAAATATATTTGATGCAGGAGAATTCACGTGTCAGTCTGGAATAGTCGGTAACAAGCTCGAGGTTTGGGTATTTGGGCCGTTTGACCCAAGGATTAGTTCGGTTGTGGGTCCGACTCAGGTCCATGGATTTAGTGGTAGCGGTACAAATGAGTAGGATAATTTCTGAAAGACAAACATGAAACCGAAACCAAAACCTAATCGGATTGAATTGAGTTAGATTAGGTTAGGTTAGGTTAGACACATGTTCAATTCTATTAAGTTAGGTTTACGGTTAGAACAGAAAAAAATCTTAAAACTGAACAAACCAAACAAATCGAAAAGCAAACCAATGAACACCCCTAGTGTCAACACCTCAAATGATGGTTTGAGCAAAGAATAAATGTATGTTGCGCCAATTGACGCATAAACCAACATGTGTCGTTTTTTAATTGGTTGGAATCATTTGAAAAACAGTCGGTGATTATAGTTGTATTTTTCTTAGTAACAAGGCTATATGTGTGTTTTTCCCTTTGATATGATATGATATAACGGTATAGTATTATTGAACATAGAATAATATTACTGAACATAAAATATCCTTTTAGACCTCGTGTTACCTTATTGTTGGTTTCAAATGCTTAAACAACTGTAAATCTTAAACTCTTTTCAAAATCGAGTCACAACTTACTTCTTCTGAGTGAACCACCGGTTTAATAAGAAAAAAAGGTTAATAGGTTCAATGGGCGTTGCTTGCCTAAACCAAGAATGGATAAATGGTTAATTCTAAGAGGACATCATGGTCTGGCCTGTTTGATATACAAGAAAGATGTATGTCACCACCATGTGACATGTGTGGTTGGTGGTCACATAATCACTAAAATAGAAAGCACCTTTAGGAATCCAATAAACCTATGACATCACCATCACCATCACCATCATCATCATGATGTAGTGGCATCCCTAGCTTAATGATTAAAACATGTTCAAATGCTTAATTTGGATAAGGTTCCAATTACCACAATTTGTGTAATAATTCACTTTGATTATTGGATCATATGCTAGTTATTGATACTCATTAGTTGAACTTTATTTCTATTTGGGATCATATGCTAGCTATGACCATATCACTTGTAAGTGTAGGCTTGGTTCTCAGTTGGAGATGACTTTATGAACTAGATTCACAAAATAGCCTCGACTCGAGGGCCACTAACATTCACAAGGTATGCCCATGTGAACTTGATTCTCACATACCGGTATAGTAGTTATATAACTACATTGTCCAAGTACTTTTGACTAATTTCTTTATTTTATACTATGCACACTTACGACAAATTTGATCAACTTGGTATTAGATAATGAGATATGAGGTAGGATTCATTATCCCCCACTTTATAAACTCTTTTGTATGACAAAATATACACGAGCTCAATTGGTAAATTGCAAAAAAAAAGAAAAAAAAAAGAATGCTTCATTGGAGTGTGTAGGGTTACAATGCTTTCATCGTAGGTCTATGATGGAGCATCAACCTTTATGATAATTGTGTTGATTTTCATCTATTGTAGAGTGATCTTATAGTGCTTTTTATGAAAAATTGGTTTTCTAGGCATCGTAGCCTTGCTGTGTGGATTACCGTAGGTCTACAGTGACATTGTGGCAGATTTTTCCTGCCTTGTTTATATTGTTTTCGGTGGCGTTTTCTATCATAAAACTGATATGTATTCATTTAGTTGTACTAATTATGTGTGGTATTTCTTTTAGGTAATATATCCCAATTATCTAAAGAAGGAAAGTAGTGCCTCGAGAAGGATTCTACCAGGGTTAAGCTCGAGCTATATTGATAATCCTAATATGTCAAGCTACTTGAATCGTGTTTTGATACCTTTGCACAACAAGTGTATCTTTATAAGGCTTTGCCTTCCTAAACAAACGGTATTCTAATGATTGAGGATTAAAAGTCGAGCTTAAATAACAATTTCCCATGAAAGTTACTATGATTCCTTGTTATCAAGTGTCAAACATTACCTTTTTTTAACAGCAATTTCGATCACTGACGGACCACTGTCCCACCCGATCATCTCAATCACCCTCAGGAGGAAACCCACCATAGGTGAGAAAATCCCCTGGCCCAACTTGAACCTCTCCTTTTTTTTTATCACAGAACCCAAGACATCTTTATTTTAGAGAAGTCTTGGTATGCATATTTGTTACTAGACTAAGCTAATAGTTGTGTCAAATATTATCTATGTATCTTTACCTTTTTTCTACATGAATAATGGAAGAGATGAAGATAGTCTTCATGGGCTCAATCTATGATGGCACAAATCCCATTACACCATGCCATATGTTGTACCACATGCATGTCTTTGTGTACATAGGACCACCGACAAAGAAAAGGTTAGGTTGTGGTAAAATCTTTGTCAGCACAGTAATTTCTAAGAAATAATCATATGCACATTTATGGCCATGTAATAAAAGTTATATTGAAAAGTTCACTCTTTTGATACCAGTTGAAAAGATGAGAATACTAGTAGGCCCAACTTGACAGTATATCAATTAAAACCAGTTAAATAGACGAGAAGACCACAATGTACAAGTCCTTTTAATGAAACATCTAGCTAAAGGGCCATCCTAGTGACTTTATGTCAAGACTAAAGAGTCCTTTCGATATTAACAAGTGGTATGGTGGGGAATATTAAGCTTTCCTAAGAAAGCTTGCAATTTAGTGGAAGTCGAACGAGAAGTGGTACAAAAGTTATAGTACTCAACGCCATGCCCCTAGAATATGACTCGACGTATAAAAGGTTTGAAAAATATCGGCGAACAACTCGTTTATTTTACTTAAAGTTTAATTTATATAAAGTACAAAACGAAAAGGAATCATTGTAAGCGTGGTGATGTAAATGGTTTATGATAAGATGGAAGATCTAAATCTATGTGATTGAGACGTGTTATTTTACACGTTCTTACAAACTCTTGGGTTTTGACGATATCCCAGGAAGACAAGCCATTACGTTTCCGTTAAACCATCTATTCCAGTCATTGAAATCAACTATTATATAAATTCTTTTGAAACTTAAAAGATTTGTAAAAAATAATAAAGTGAGTATGATTTAAACTATTATATCAAACCTTTATTGTAAAAAGTAAAGACATCACACTTTTTCTAAGGAGAGTACACAAAGCAAACTGTAAATGAATAGATGGGGGAGTCATAGAGATGGGTTCACTTTTTAATTTCTGATAAAGATGCTTCAACTGCCCAACATGCAATTTGGTCAAGTACCCTTGCTAAAATGACATTAATCGTATTCAATGGAGGATTAAATACCAATTAAAATTATTCTTTTTTTTTATTTGTGAGATCATAGTTTTTTTGTTAACTTTTTTAATACATTTTTCTTCTTATGGAATGATAATTTATAGATTAGTTAGAAGAAATTAGTTACAATTTTTTTTTATCAAAACAAAATTTATTTAGAGCCCCTAAAATTAGTTAAGGACTCTAATGATATATTTACAAAAAAAAAATGTTTTTTCTTATTATTCCTTAGCAACATCATTTTTTAAATTCAAAATATTTTAAATGAAGACTTGAATAACCTACAAGTGATTCATATGCCTTGTAAAATGTACTTGCATATGGTGTCCTTATAATAACGATCCCCATTGATTCATAGTAAACCACGGTTCCTACCCGGAACCGACCGAAACCAACTAGCCACAAACACAGGAACCACAAACCGCATTATTAACAACACACGGTTCGATTATGATGAATTAACGGGTCATATGGTTCTGACAGGTGCAACCCTTGTAGTACACACTTCTATGTTATGTGTGTACAAATAATTGAAATGACAAAATTAAAGTATCACTAAAACCAAACATCTTTTTTATTTTTTATAAATAATATATTATATATTGGAAAAGCTTTAGTATATATATTTTTTTATAAATAAAGTACTAATTATACTTTTATTTTCCACTATAAATTAACAAATTTGTTGCATTTTTTTTAATTAAAACTTGATTGAATTTATTAATTCAATTTTCTTGAATTGATCCATGTTTAGAATTAACCAACATTTAACAAAACGTCATAATTGATAGGGGGACGTCCCCTCTCATTATTAGCCTAACATATCTATCGTAAGGAGTCATCTTAACATATGGTTATGCAATTGATATGATTGTTTGTTCATATTATTGCATACATGTTTAAGGTTTTAATATTTTTCGATAGTAAAATAATATTTTATGAAAGTGACATATTTCTGCTTCTTTTTCCCTTTATGCAACGGTTTAGGTAAAGAACTTTTTTTTAAATACATGATATTGGTGATTCCTAAGTATCTTTAAAACTTTTGTGTAACATTCAATGTAAAATTGTTTTTTTAATGTTAGTAATTTCTGCTATTGTTGTATATATTTGAAATTTATAAAAGTACAAGTTAGAATACACTCTATGAGCACTTACAATAATCACCTTTTTGGGTCCTAAAGGCATGCCCACAACCAACGTGACACTTACCGACTCATTCTCTTTCATCTCCACTTATAAACTCAAAACCAACTCTCTTGGTTATGGGTCGTTCATGGTGAGGAACGACTCTCTCTCTTTCTTTCGTATCATCTTTTTTGCCTATAAAAACAGTGTAAAAACCATATTTTGTGAGTGCTCGATCGAACAAAGTCTCATAAGGTTTATGAACTTGAATAAAGTCTAAGAAGGTTTCTTTTGTGACTATACGATTCCTTTTACAAGGGTGAACTTTTAGTTTGCAAAAAAAAAAAAACATAATATGAGTTACATGTGATTTTCTAGTTTTGGACTAAAATACTAACACATAACACTTTTGTAAAAGTTGTTTCACATGTAAAGTCATACATGCTTGCTGTTTGTATTCTTTTAGCAAAACATGTGTTAACGAATTGTTAAAGTTGCTTTATTGCTAGTATAGCTTTGTCCATGGATTGTAATGGAGTTGGCATAGCATGAAGGGGCCGTGCTACGTACGCAAAGTAAATAACATTTAAGCACAAAATAAGTCGAAAATAAAGCAAAGTAAATAATAGAATAATAGACACAAAATAAGTTGCTAGGTCTTTTGTTTGATCTTAGTTATGGTCAAGGTACACAAAGACTACAGAAGTTAAAGTGTTTTTATTAAAGGTTATAAGGTTTAAAAAAATATTATTCTTCTTGAGGTTAAATGAGGTTTTAACCTAGAAACTAAAATTAAAAATATATACATGTTTTAAAAATCGGACCAATATATTATATCATGGTTAAAAAACAAAATAAGTTGTAAGGTCATTTTGAGGATGACGTTCTTAAAATATTCTAATTATTTTATTACTGATGAGTTCGCTCTTTTGTTATTACTGAAAAACAAAGTTATAACCGATCTATAAAGTTACTACGAATTGTACTGGTTACTACTGGGCTACATGGTTAAGGTTGATCTAGTAGTTACTACTGAACTATTAGATTACTACCGAAGTACTAGTTACAACTGAAAGATTGAAGTCACTATTGAAGGCACAATTACCACTGAAGATATGATCGACGCAAAGTTAGTGCGCTCACCACAATTCAGTACAGACAAATAGTTTGTTAGAAGATCTCACAGTCTTGTTATTAATCTTGTATTGTGTAATTTGTTATCCAATTGTAATATATTTTCGTGGTTTAACATTTGTTTATAGTCAATGATACTTATTGATTCTAAACCCTAGAATCACCGGTTAGGATTGATTCTTGAGCTCTGTAAGTATGTTGTTCTCAATTCAGTAGTGTATAGTTGAAAAACAATTGTAATTTCAATCGAGTAATAATATACTTGGAACTTGAAAATGAATTTATATATTCGTTTTTTTTGCTGTTGATTTTCACTGTTAAGGTTATTACTAAGTTTGATTCCGTCTCTCTTGTTAAATATTCATTGATACATCTTGTTCGTGTGATCCATTTTGATCATCCGATCATGACATAAGTAAATTAAGAAAAACAAAATTCCACTTAAAAATAACAATAATATATTTTTCAGAAAGAAATCTAATACAATTATACAAAAGGAAAAAAGCGTAATCTAACTCGTAAGATTAGGCATCAATCCGTCATTTACTAATTATTTAATCTTTAAATAAATCAACCCAACATATGTCGACATACGCCGTTGCATATATTTTTGGTTCAAAATGTTTACTCATTTAATCCAAAATGAATTCCATAATTATCTTAGGTTAACCCAAATAAAACACAAGTAGGACTTTTATATTTATGAAATATCAATAATAGAGACATTATCACCGAATCAAAAATACGTATAAAACCAGATGAGATATAAAATCTACTTTTGAAACAACAAATTCTTTAATAATCAGTCATAAACAAATCAGTGATGTGATGAAATAAGATATTATGAGATTTTGCATACAGTTAATTTAAAATTTATAAAATATGAAGTGGGGTGTTCCTTTTAGAAAGAAAAATAAAGCCTTTGATTAATTAATATTCAAATATGATTTATTAGATACTCTTTTTGTCATATTTCTATTCTGTAGGCCAATCTTCACCAATTATAAGTTTATAACCATAAAAACATTAAGGAAAAGATATGCTTTATTCAATTTAGACCCATTAACATTTAATTTATTTTTGTATTTATTCGTATAAAATGATCAAATTTGATCACTTCTCTCTTCTGGTCTACTTCAGAATGAATTTATCTTTAATCTAAATTTATAATTCACAAATAAAAAAGAAAAAAAGAAGCCACTAAAAATAATCATTCCATACAACCCTTTTATTATTTTTATATACGATCAAAAGTAACAAAGAAAACTATTCAACCAGCCGCCGTAATAATCTTTTTGCCTGTTTCATCTAAATTATAAAAATTAAAAATGTTAGATATCTTTTAACTCTTTATCAAATTTGAGCACGAGCAAAGGTCTGCTCGGTTCGGTTCGGTTCGTTTACAAACCGAATCAAGCTGATTGGCTCGTTTACAACCGAGCGAAAAATCGAACGAGCATTATCCGAGCATTAATTTTCCGAGCAAAATTCGAACGAGCGGCGAGCGATTTGGACAACCCTACTGTCTAGTGTGCCCTTTGAATTGCAGAGGCGCAAAAGTTGCTTGTCGCTCGGCATCGTTGATCGTTAGCAGCAAAGGATGATTGGTTGACCAAGAGGGAGAGACGATTTAAGACTTAAATTGCATAGTTGTCCGATTAGGGTTAGCGATTTTAGGCAGAGATGATTTGAGACACGAATTGATGAGAGGGCTCTTATGGTGGAGTAATGAAGTAACGTAATTACTAAAAAAAGGTTTTTTTAGATTTTAAGTTGGGCTACTCTTGACTCACTACAGGAAGTTCCATGTTGGATTGGGGCAAAAGAGTTATTAATTTATTAGTTATATATATATATACATATATATATATATATATACATATATATTAAAAATTAATTCGAGCCAAACCGAACGAGCAACTAGCGACCGTATCTTTGCTTGTGCTCAGTTCGTTTACAAACCGAACCGAGCCGATCGACTCGTTTACAAACCGAGCAGAATCTGAACGAGCATATTTCCAAGCATTTTTCAAACGAGTTTCGAGCGTCCAGCATTTTGGACAGCCCTATTCCGTACATGATGATCAAGAAACTTCATAAATAAAGAATAAGTTACCTGTTTGTTTTGTTTAATATATATATTTTGTTTAATTCATCTATAAATTTGGTATAAAATATTTATTTACATGAGCAAACATATTAAAATTTGAAATTAAATATCCAAATTTGAATAATTAAAAAGAATCTAAGCTTTAGCCCACTAAATATTTATTTAACGAACGAATCATGAATGTTTCAATTTGATGCTAACATAATTTTTTTTTGGTGGGGGTGGGGGTGGGGGGTTGGCTTAATCCAGTCATTTTACCTATACAAACGTTCCCCCACGTCACACTTCGTGGGTCATTTAGAAACACAAATTTGGTATTGAAATGTTTCCAAGAGATTTGAGTCCCTTAATATTGATCAATAGCTCATTTCGAACCCCAAGCTTTTAATCTTTTTTAGTTCCCCCACTTAATTTATCTTTCGAGTCACTTAATTTAATTGTGTGCATAAGAGTTTCTTTCCAAAAGTTCGTTAAATAACTTAAAGTATTTAAAAAATAAATTTACGAAATTCAAAAAGAATCCTCACACACACATTTTAATAACAGTTGATAAAAATTTCTTGTTTTGACATATAATGTAATAACATCTTAAAAACTTAATAAAAAGAAAACCCTTTTTTTTAACCCCGAATGTAAGCTTAGAATGCAAACTTGCACCAGGAGGTCCAATCAAGAAACTTCGTTTTACCCAAATGCTTGATATGACTTTATCTCCTCCAAATTTACTTTCTTGTTAAGGTTTCTGTTGTTGAAGATTTTCCTATTTCGAGTATTCAGTATTCCCCACGAGCCTGTAAGAACACCACCTTCGAGAGCCCTTGCCAGTTGAGCACGACCACAGTATTTCCAGAAATTGAATTGAAATGTGTGGTCTAAATGAAACATTTTAAAACCTTAAGGGCTTATTTGAACATTCTTTTATTCACCCCCAATAATTACGTTAAGGAAAAAAATGAAATTAAAGTGCAAGAAACCCATGACCCCACTAACACTCTCTTTCACCGAAACATCTTTGCTTCAAAATTCAACCCCCCCATAAATCTTTTCCCTGTACAGCTTCAGTATGTGTGTGTGTTTTGGTGTGTGAAGAAGAGGTGTTCCTGAAGCTTAATTATCATGAATTAGTTACAAAAAAATGTCTAATAATTACACTTATAAGAACGGCGGTGTGAAGACCAAGTCAATTTCATCCTCATCTTATTCTTCCGGTCACAAATCTAAACCGTCGGTAGCCTCCGGTCTCCGCCGTAACAGCACCGGTTCCACCGCTAATTCCGCCGCCGCACTTCACAAGGATACTCCTGCAGGTCAGTTAACTGTATTTCTTTGTATGATTTGGTTAATCTTATGCGTTCTGTAATCATATACCTGTATTTTGAAGAATTGTAATTGATTTTGATTTGTGCTATAACTTTATGGTTATTTCTGGTTAATAAGTTAAAATTGTGTAGGATTTGAGAATGTGTTGACCTATAACTCCTAAAAGTTATGATCATCAGATTAGAAAATTATAATTTTCATCATCAGTAACATCTTATGCTCAAAATCTAGGGCTTCTTTTGGAATTAAGTAAGAAGCTATTATGATTTAGGGATATTATCTCACTTGATATTTGTTTTCATACATTAGTTTCGGGGAGAGTTCGAGTGGCGGTAAGATTAAGACCACGAAACAGCGAGGAGCTCTCGACCGATGCTGATTTTGCTGATTGTGTGGAATTGCAGCCGGAGGTGATTTAAGTTGTAATATCATGTTTTTAGCTTATTTTGTAATACAAATCTGTTTTACATTTTTTTCTGCTAACTCAGCTTAAAAGATTGAAGCTCAGAAGGAATAATTGGGATTCAGATACATTTGAATTCGATGAAGTTCTTACTGAATTCGCGTCACAAAAGCGTGTTTATGAAGTTGTAGCAAAGCCTGTTGTGGAGGTTTGGAATTTTATCTTAACTCATAAATTAAACAAAAAGGTTGTAATGATTTGAAAATGCAATTATGAGTTATCTGTTTTTGTTTTGCAGAGTGTTTTAGATGGATATAATGGAACAATCATGGCGTATGGACAAACTGGTACCGGCAAAACTTACACGCTTGGAAAACTTGGAGATGAAGATACTTCTGCACGTGGAATAATGGTTCGTGCAGTGGAAGATATACTTGCTGAAACAGATTCTATCTCCGTGTCATACATACAGGTTATTATCTTCACAATTTTTATTTATTTATTGTATGGTTTAGTTAGTTATTTAGACTTGTGTATTGATACTTGCAGTTGTATATGGAGACGATACAAGATCTTCTTGATCCAGCTAATGATAATTTATATATAGTGGAAGATCCAAAAAATGGAGATATTACACTCCCTGGTGCTAGCTTGATAGAGGTTAGGAACCAACAAAGTTTTGTTGAACTGCTGCGGTTAGGTGAAGCACATCGGTTTGCTGCTAACACTAAGCTCAATACTGAATCTTCTCGTAGTCATGCCATTTTGATGGTGAGATCCTGTTTAAATTATCTGTCATTAATGTTCATTGTTCCATATCAGGGAGATGGTTGTTATTTACTAGTTGACTGCGAGACCTTTTGTCCACAATTTTATCTTTCTTTGTAAACATAATTAGTGCCAAAAATCATATTATTCTAATAAAACTGTTTTTTTTAATAAAATGCTTTATGTGGTTTATTTTCCGTTTTAAGATCACTTTTTTTAATTTACCTGCTTTACGGTTGGAGATAAAAGATATTGTTAAATCATAATCATCCCATTCTTAAATATATAAACTCAAAATACTAATAACATAAACATCACCTGAACTTCATTATTGCTGCAGGTGCATGTTAAGAAGTCTGTGGGTATTTCTGGTGAAAACGCTACTAGCAAGTCTCACATGAATAGAACAATGAAGCCACCGGTTGTACGCAAGGGCAAGCTTATTGTCGTGGATCTTGCTGGCTCTGAGCGCATTGACAAGTCAGGTATCAAACCGCAACTAACTATATTAACATCCATAAATATGTGACAACAGATTACTAACTATATAATATCAGTAAATGGAGACCTTTAAAAACAGGGATAGATTTTAAAATGATTTCACCTGTTTTGGTTTTATTTTCCAGGCAGTGAAGGACATACCTTAGAGGAAGCTAAATCGATAAATCTTTCATTAAGCGCACTTGGTAAATGTATAAATGCATTGGCGGAAAACAGTTCTCATGTTCCTGTTCGTGATTCCAAGCTCACAAGATTGCTTCGAGATTCATTTGGAGGTGAGATTTATGAACATTAAATTTGACTTCATGTGTTATATGTTTGAGTGTTTGATTTTATTATATATAGAGATTCAATTTAATGTTAAAAACATCTTTTGCAGGCACAGCAAGAACTTCTCTTGTTATAACCATTGGTCCATCTCCTCGTCATAGAGGAGAGACTTCAAGTACTATAATGTTTGGGCAAAGAGTAAGCTTAAACTTATTAATACAGATTTTAAAATGATTTTTATCCATTTTTTTACTACTTACTTTTTGTTACGATAGGCTATGAAGGTAGAAAATATGTTGAAGATAAAGGAAGAGTTTGATTACAAAAGTCTGGCTAGAAAGCTTGATGTACAAGTCGAATCCCTCATTGCACAACACGAAAGGCAACAGAAAGCATATCAAGATGAGATTGAGAAAATCTCAATTGAAGCAAAGAAACAAATATCTGAAGCCGAAAAAAGTTTTGCAGATACTTTGGAGGTAATTAAATAAAATATAATATATTGTTGCTTTTCCATATAAAGCATATACTCTTCTTCTCATCTTATTATTTGTTATTTCTGCAGAAGGAAAGATTAAAATATCAAAGAGACTGTATGGAGTCGATAAAAAAGCTTGAAGCGCAATTGGCTTTAAATAAACTTAAAGAAGAAAGCCTTCATAATAAACCTAATGAAGAACTTATTGAAGTTAAGAAGTTGCTGCAAAACGAAACAGTCTTAAGGAAAACTGCAGAAGAAGATGTTAAAAATCTTCAAAATCAATTAGTTCAATGGAAAAGATCAGAGGTACAATTTTGTAATTATCCATGTCATTTGTTTTTTTATGTCTGGGGACAATATATATATCGTGGTTTGCCAGGTGGCAGGAAATGCTGAAATCTTAAAGCTTCGCAAGATGCTGGAAGATGAGGTTCATCATAGAGAAAAGCTTGAAGAAGAAATATCCGTGTTACAAAATCAGTTACTGCAATTAAGTTATGATGCTGATGAGGTATCTGATATTGATGATGATGATGTATGTGCATGTGCATAAGAAAGAAACATGATGTGTTAAATGTCTGACCATATATCTTTTACTTGTTAGACAAGAAAACAGCTCGAGAATGGTGATCATAGTTCAGACATGACTGGAGATATGGGTTTGCTCATCTCTCCAGTTAGGCAACCACAGATGAAATATTCAGAGGATCAAGAAAAAGGCTCCGTGGCAAAACTATTTGAGCAAGGTGATTATTAAATTTCCTTTAGTAATGATAATTAAAGTCTTTCTTTATACACAGATACACATTGCTTATTAGTGAAACATGTTCCCTGACAGTTGGACTGCAAAAGATTTTATCATTACTGGAAGCAGAAGACCCTGATGTGCGAATCCATGCTGTGAAAGTTATTGCAAATTTGGCGGCCGAAGGTATTCAGAAACTTATGTTTAACGGGTGTTTGAATGCTTCTTCTCAAAATGATTGTGTTACTGAATAATCAGAATCAGATAACCATATGTAAAAATATGGTACAACTAATGTAACACACCACTTTTAATAACAAAAGTTTAACGCGCGGAAGACTAAATCCCAAGATAATTTTTTTTTTTTGACCCTCGCGTACCGCGAGGCATTTTGACCACCTCCCTCACGTACCGCGAGGGAGTCCCAAAAACACGCCCGGAACCCAGGTCTCTCGCGTACCGCGAGAGATTTCCCTGCAAGCTCTCGCGTACCGCGAGGAGACCCCTCGAAGCATCTCCGGAACCCTTGTCCCTCACGTACCGCGAGAGAACCTATCCCGGTTCTTCGCGTACCGCGAGGAATCAGATTTCCAGAGAGTTTCAGTTTCCTGCAAAATTCATACTTAGCCAAATTTCCAACTTTTTCACTACTACAAGACATCCAAAAATTCCCAATACTTGGGTTTTGACCAAAGACACATCAACAACATGTAAATACACTAAAACACCATTTGTATATCAAATTTAATCCATCTACGAGGGTTTTCCCCAAAATCCCTATAATACCAAAAAAATGCATACGAGAACCATTCACGCCTTGGACTTGACTTGGACTACTTCGGAGCCTTTCCTACAACCATAAAAACATATCACCATTAGTAATGAGATAAACATGACAAACAAGTAAAAAAATCTACTTGTTTCACACATTCACCCACTTGACCCGTTTCCAACCAAATTGTCATTTGGTTGCGTATCACTTGCATTTCACCTACAAGTTTCTTTCCTTTCACAACACCACATTAATATTATCATTAAAAATGATCTTAAACGTAACAACAAGCAGAACAACTTGTTTACACCCATTCACCCAATTTGACCCGTTTGCAACCATTTTGCAATTAGGCCACCTTTTACTTGTATTTCACCTACAAGTATCATTCTTTTCATTTACCATTCTTAATTAACATATTTCCATTTCCATTATAGCACATAGTCCATCATAAACATATCAATCAAGTAAATACTACTTGTTTACACCCATTCACCCATTTGACCCGTTTCCACCCAAATTGTCATTTAGGCTACATATTACTTGCACCTTTACTACAAGTTTCAATTATGATCAACACATGATCCATTTCCATTATGGCACAAAGGCCATAACCCCGTTCATTTATGATCAACCCATGATCCATTTCCATTATGGCACAAGGCCATAACTCCGTTTCATTTATGATCAACACATGATCCATTTCCATTATGGCACAAGGACATAACTCCGTTTCATTTATGATCAACACATGATCCATTTCCATTATGGCACAAGGCCATAACTCCGTTTCATTTATGATCAACACATGATCCATTTCCATTATGGCACAAGGCCATAACTCCGTTTCATTTATGATCAACACATGATCCATTTCCATTATGGCACAAGGCCATAACTCCGTTTCATTTATGATCAACACATGATCCATTTCCATTATAGATTAACACTATAACTACACTCGTTCATTGTACATACTAAATCATTCATAATTGATCATATCACAAAGTATGCACACAAACACATAACACATAAACCACTAAATTCCCCATTTATCATCAATACTAAGTAAGTGCATAGGCACTTACCTTTCGGGTTAGAAGATCCCGCTCCGCCTTCTAGACCCACAATTTGATTACCTAAACATACACACCTAGTTTAGTAATCTAATCATTCATTCAAAACACATACAATTGAGTTTACAACCCAAATTTCCATTTTCAACCCAAATTGACCCGTTTGGGTTATTTCCATATCCAAACACCCCCTTTAATCAAGAACTCAACCACTTGAATTCTCTTACCAATACCTTGACACTAATTTTTCATCAAACTAGTTTCTTTAAGTTAATTTGGGGTTTGTTTAAGTGTCTAACACCTCTATAACACTTAATCATCATCAATTTATCAATTTAGCATCATGATCCAAACACCCCCAATTTCCACCATATGAACCCTAACTTCTCATAATCAAAATCAAAGGGTTCTAGGATGTTAATCATCATTCTTTAACTTTAGTTTAGCTAGATTATCAACAATCTAACACCAATTTACAACATGCATCCAAAATTTCGGATTTTACCCAAAACCCACCAAGAACACATCAATGGTGAAATCAAACGGAAGATAATCACTTACTTGATGTTAGGAAAGTGTTGTGTGAGCCAAAACCTTCTTAAAACAAGCCTAAAATGCACGATTTAGCTTCAAAATCGTTTTTCTCCTTTTCTCCTTCTTCCAAGAACGACCCAAGGAAGAAAATGAGACCAATTTTGACTTTTTACTAGTCAATATGGCAGATTTGCCATGTTACACTTTTAGTCCCTCAACTTTCCATTTCACCCATTTCATTCTAAAGTTAGTTAAAACTAACATAACCCCACTACAAACTTGAAACCCACTTGTTTCAACTTATTTCTAAAATATTATTTTCACCATAATATTAATTAGAAATATTTATTTATTTGAAAACGAAACCCGGATTTTGGTTCGTTACAAATCACCTCCCCTTATTTGGGTTTCGTCCCCGAAACCCGTCTTCACATAAAAAGGTTTGGGTAATACTTGAGCATTTCTTCCTCGGTTTCCCAAGTCATGTCCGCTCCCTTTCTATGTTTCCACTCCACCAACACTTGGCTAATCTCTTTATTTCGTAACCGCTTCACTTTCTTATCCAGGATTGCCACAGGTTCTTCCACATAACTCAACTTTTCATCCACCTCAAAATCATCCAGTGGAACAAAAGTAGACTCATCCGCTAAACACTTGCGTAAATGGGACACATGAAACGTATTATGAAGCCTACTTAGTCCCTCCGGTAGCTCCAAACGATAAGCTACCACACCCACCCTTGCTATCACTTTAAACGGTCCAATGAAACGTGGACTTAACTTCCCCCGTTTCCTAAACCGTATCACCCTTTTCCAAGGAGAGACTTTCAAAAGCACAAAGTCCCCCACTTGAAACTCAATCGCCCGCTTCCTATTATCCGCATAGGACTTCTGGCGATCTTGCGCCGCCTTCAAGCGAGCCTTAATTTGGTCAATACTAACATTTGTTACATCAACCACATCCTTACTACCAAGTTCCCGTTGACCGATTTCACCCCGACACACGGGTGTCCTGCATTTCCTCTCATACAATGCTTCAAAAGGCGGCATACCAATGCTAGAATGGTAGCTATTGTTGTATGCAAATTCCGCCAACGGTAAATGGTCATCCCAACTACCCCCAAAATCCAAAGCACACGCACGTAACATATCCTCGAGCGTTTGAATCGCACGCTCGCTTTGTCCATCCGTTTGTGGATGATAAGCGGTGCTAAGGCTCAACCTCGTCCCCATGTCCTCATGGAATTTCTTCCAAAAACGAGAAGTGAATCTCGTATCCTGGTCCGATATGATCGACACCGGCACCCCATGGCGTGACACAATTTCTTTCACATATAATTCTGCCAATCTATCCGATGAGTATGTTTCCTTTATAGGTAGGAAATATGCACTCTTCGTCAACCGATCCACTACTACCCATATCGCATCATAACCCTTTCGGGTCTTTGGTAGTTTAGTGATCAAACCCATAGCTATATTCTCCCATTTCCAAAGCGGTATTTCAAGCGGTTGAAGCTTTCCATACGGCTTTTGGTGCTCCGCCTTCACCCTTAAGCATGTGAGACACCTCTCAACATACTTAACAACATCACGCCTCATACCCGGCCACCAAAAATGACACCTCAATTCATAAAACATCTTTATGGCCCCCGGATGGATAGAATGTTTGGATTTATGCGCTTCATATAAAATAGTTGTCAAAACACTTGACAACCTAGGAATCCAAATCCTATCAAAGCATGTCTTTAACCCCGAATTATTTTCCCCAAGCTTGTCAACATAAGAACCACCCGTTCCATCTTCAAATCACCCTAAAAAGCTAACACTTTAGCCTCTAGAATTTCGTCAATAAGGGATGATGATATCGTCATCAAGAATGACTTCACTTTAATGTGGTAACTTTACCTGCCCTCGTTACTCCCCCAAGGTTATCTCCGTCTTTAATGGTTTATTCGACAGCGGTACGCAGTTGTCTACTTTTGCATCAATTAGTTCGCCCACTATCTAAGATAGTCACTGTTTCATTTAGACAAGCCGTTTATCATTTATCTCATCATCGCCATATGAAATAACATCAGTTCCATCCTCCAAACGTTTTCGTGTCTGGTCACGCAAAATGTATTATGGAGTCCACTCGTTTCATCTGAGAAGTTCCCAAACATTAATCTATCCACCAATAAAGTCCCCATGTTGGACAACCCAACGATACGTGAACCTATCCTCCCATGATCTCCAACCCGAAACACCACTTTTCAAAGGAAAACTTTTATGACGTCAAGTTTCCACTTGAATTTCAACACTCCTAACCATGGGATACTTGGATTTTTGAACCACCTTATACGAGTAGTCAACACATTTGACAGCTAAGGAAATCCAAGTTCAAATCCCACGTCACCCATCTCTTAAATGGAAATTTCAAAACTACCTCACTAATCCACCCATTGAGACTCAAGGTCTCAAGTTCATATCTCTTTGGATTCGAAGATCCCAACACCCACAATTACACCCCTTGAAGCTCGAGTCTTCAACTCAACCATTCTTAACTGATAAAGTATGCGACCTCATCAAGTAAGGATACGACAACTTCCTCACTTGAATCCTCTTTCACAACACTGAAAGGAAAATTTTCTAACCGCGTACCAAACACCCTAAGTATCTCCATTGACTTAATCATAAGTCATCCTTTGAGATTTAAGGATCTAAATCACCGAATCCACTTTTGAAGTTCGAAGACTTCGCTTTCAAACACCGCTTGTGAAGTCCAAAAGACTTCCAACGTCACTTATGAAGTTCTAAGACTTCAATCACCATTAATGTACACATTCCACCTATGTACATTTTAACATTTAACCCTTGACCATAAAGTCCACAAACCGCGAGACCTTTAGTCAAGTTTATCCTACCACCGACTGTCAGTGCCAAAACGCACTCTTCCATTTTCCTTTTCCACCGAAAAGTTTATGTACTTTTAGAACAAGCACATGGGTGCAATGACCCTTATCAAATCCCCTTTCTTAACTGGAATACTAAGTATCCCTTTATATCTCTGGTTGATGTCAATGGCACAAGCCATGTGTACACACCAATTCGTATGCCTCGTGTTTCACTGTCTCTAATGAGAACAGATTAACACGTCACCCCTTTATCATACTTGACTGTGATATGGTTACTAAGTAACCAAACACCCCTTTCACAATCATCGGATCAAAATCCATCAATTCTCCATCACGACCCGAAGTCGACTCATCGCAAGTAATGCACCTTCTTTCAATCACAATGGATTGCTTCAATGCCAATACCATTATAGTGATTCATTACTGATTAATCAAAGATTAATTCTCTCACCCTTTAACTCCTTTGGTTCGCACACCACGAATCCCCTTAAGAAAACAAGGTTTTCCTTCCGCTTCGGTTCGCCAACCGATATACTTTCCGCTCCCAAGGCTTCATACGGTTCCTCCCAAGGATAGCCTCAAGGATCCCTATTTCCTCGAAGGAAGATCGAAACAACATGATAGAAAGCTCTAGCCATCCTCCGCTAGATTGATGCATTCTATTTCTCCCATCCTAATCCATGATCCTCACCACCCACGAGGTGATACACGTCTAGACTCTAACATACCTGAGTCCTTAAGATGACTTCCATCCACCATTTCTTCTACTTACACATGTGCCCCTTAGTCTCCCCGACCAAATTTTAACTAAGTCATAGATATTCTACCTACTTATAGGTCTTTAATCTATGCGTATATGTATTACCCCCTTTTAATCATTCATAAACATACATACACATATAATCACCTTCACCTAATCCTTGCAAATGTTCTTTGTCATATGGTTATCATAAAGACCCTTGCACATCCCGTCTTATTAAACATATTGGCCAGACATGTTTAATAACACGTTATGCCCAATTGCAATTATCATATTCATATAACAAACCACAAAACAAGTTTCGGCACACATAACACATTGTCATTCAATCGTCCATATACATATACACCATATGTGACAACATTAATCATAACATTACTAACCTTTCAATTTCCGAAAGCTCCGAGTCTTAGTCAAGTCCTCCATGGATTCTCGTATCAATTTCCCCATATCAAGAGCATCCGGTTTGAGTTTAGTGCCTCGCGCACCAATTCCCTCAAACCATTGCTCTGATACCAAGTTGTAACACACCACTTTTAATAACAAAAGTTTAACGCGCGGAAGACTAAATCCCAAGATAATTTTTTTTTTTTGACCCTCGCGTACCGCGAGGCATTTTGACCACCTCCCTCACGTACCGCGAGGGAGTCCCAAAAACACGCCCGGAACCCAGGTCTCTCGCGTACCGCGAGAGATTTCCCTGCAAGCTCTCGCGTACCGCGAGGAGACCCCTCGAAGCATCTCCGGAACCCTTGTCCCTCACGTACCGCGAGAGAACCTATCCCGGTTCTTCGCGTACCGCGAGGAATCAGATTTCCAGAGAGTTTCAGTTTCCTGCAAAATTCATACTTAGCCAAATTTCCAACTTTTTCACTACTACAAGACATCCAAAAATTCCCAATACTTGGGTTTTGACCAAAGACACATCAACAACATGTAAATACACTAAAACACCATTTGTATATCAAATTTAATCCATCTACGAGGGTTTTCCCCAAAATCCCTATAATACCAAAAAAATGCATACGAGAACCATTCACGCCTTGGACTTGACTTGGACTACTTCGGAGCCTTTCCTACAACCATAAAAACATATCACCATTAGTAATGAGATAAACATGACAAACAAGTAAAAAAATCTACTTGTTTCACACATTCACCCACTTGACCCGTTTCCAACCAAATTGTCATTTGGTTGCGTATCACTTGCATTTCACCTACAAGTTTCTTTCCTTTCACAACACCACATTAATATTATCATTAAAAATGATCTTAAACGTAACAACAAGCAGAACAACTTGTTTACACCCATTCACCCAATTTGACCCGTTTGCAACCATTTTGCAATTAGGCCACCTTTTACTTGTATTTCACCTACAAGTATCATTCTTTTCATTTACCATTCTTAATTAACATATTTCCATTTCCATTATAGCACATAGTCCATCATAAACATATCAATCAAGTAAATACTACTTGTTTACACCCATTCACCCATTTGACCCGTTTCCACCCAAATTGTCATTTAGGCTACATATTACTTGCACCTTTACTACAAGTTTCAATTATGATCAACACATGATCCATTTCCATTATGGCACAAAGGCCATAACCCCGTTCATTTATGATCAACCCATGATCCATTTCCATTATGGCACAAGGCCATAACTCCGTTTCATTTATGATCAACACATGATCCATTTCCATTATGGCACAAGGACATAACTCCGTTTCATTTATGATCAACACATGATCCATTTCCATTATGGCACAAGGCCATAACTCCGTTTCATTTATGATCAACACATGATCCATTTCCATTATGGCACAAGGCCATAACTCCGTTTCATTTATGATCAACACATGATCCATTTCCATTATGGCACAAGGCCATAACTCCGTTTCATTTATGATCAACACATGATCCATTTCCATTATAGATTAACACTATAACTACACTCGTTCATTGTACATACTAAATCATTCATAATTGATCATATCACAAAGTATGCACACAAACACATAACACATAAACCACTAAATTCCCCATTTATCATCAATACTAAGTAAGTGCATAGGCACTTACCTTTCGGGTTAGAAGATCCCGCTCCGCCTTCTAGACCCACAATTTGATTACCTAAACATACACACCTAGTTTAGTAATCTAATCATTCATTCAAAACACATACAATTGAGTTTACAACCCAAATTTCCATTTTCAACCCAAATTGACCCGTTTGGGTTATTTCCATATCCAAACACCCCCTTTAATCAAGAACTCAACCACTTGAATTCTCTTACCAATACCTTGACACTAATTTTTCATCAAACTAGTTTCTTTAAGTTAATTTGGGGTTTGTTTAAGTGTCTAACACCTCTATAACACTTAATCATCATCAATTTATCAATTTAGCATCATGATCCAAACACCCCCAATTTCCACCATATGAACCCTAACTTCTCATAATCAAAATCAAAGGGTTCTAGGATGTTAATCATCATTCTTTAACTTTAGTTTAGCTAGATTATCAACAATCTAACACCAATTTACAACATGCATCCAAAATTTCGGATTTTACCCAAAACCCACCAAGAACACATCAATGGTGAAATCAAACGGAAGATAATCACTTACTTGATGTTAGGAAAGTGTTGTGTGAGCCAAAACCTTCTTAAAACAAGCCTAAAATGCACGATTTAGCTTCAAAATCGTTTTTCTCCTTTTCTCCTTCTTCCAAGAACGACCCAAGGAAGAAAATGAGACCAATTTTGACTTTTTACTAGTCAATATGGCAGATTTGCCATGTTACACTTTTAGTCCCTCAACTTTCCATTTCACCCATTTCATTCTAAAGTTAGTTAAAACTAACATAACCCCACTACAAACTTGAAACCCACTTGTTTCAACTTATTTCTAAAATATTATTTTCACCATAATATTAATTAGAAATATTTATTTATTTGAAAACGAAACCCGGATTTTGGTTCGTTACAACTAATAATCAGATAATCATGTTTATCCACACACTCAACACTGATAATTGGATCTGTTGTATATGACCAGCAACCAATCAGGAGAGGATTGTAGAAGCTGGTGGTCTTACATCTTTGTTAGCTCTTCTTACAAGCTCCGAGGATGAAAACATCCATAGAGTCGCTGCAGGCGCAATTGCAAACCTAGCAATGAATGGTAATCTTTCTTTTTTCCTTTTTTGCATTTTAAACTGTGTTACATATCTCATAAGGTTAATAATGAAATACATTTGCAGAGACCAACCAGGAGCTTATAATGTCTCATGGGGGTGTTAGTTTGCTAGCAATCACTGCACAAAATGCTGATGATCCTCAAACTCTTCGAATGGTGGCTGGAGCCATTGCTAACCTTTGTGGCAACGGTAATTACAAACTTTAAACTATAAACATCTGTAATGATTACTTATTTCAAATTACTAATAATTAAAAAAAAAAAAAAAAACTCAGACAAATTGCAGCTAGTGTTGAGAGCTGAAGGTGGTATTAAGGCATTGTTAAGTATGGTGAGATGTGGACATCCAGATGTTCTTGCTCAAGTTGCGCGTGGAATTGCCAATTTTGCAAAATGCGAGTCGAGAGCATCCACTCAAGGTATTTTCTCGACACGTCAGCAAGTTTCAATCTTTTTGAGTGGGCCCACATACTTATGTGGTTAAATTGGTGTTTTCATATCAAAGGAATTAAAAGCGGGAAATCCCTCCTGATTGAGGATGGTGCACTTACATGGATTGTGAATAACGCTAACAATGAAGCCTCGCCGATAAGGCGGCATATCGAGCTTGCTCTTTGCCACCTGGCACAACATGGTATGTTACAGTTGATTAGTTACTTAAGCTCCTTACATTATATTACATGGCCCTTAATTAGTATTTTTTTAATTTTTGGAATTTTAGAAGTAAATGCTAAAGACATGATATCCGGGGGTGGTTTATGGGAGCTTGTTCGAATCTCACGAGATTGTTCAAGAGAGGATATTAGGATCCTTGCACGGCGTACATTATCTTCAAGTCCTAGCTTCCAGGTCGAGTTAAAACGTTTAAGATTAAAATCTGGTTGAAGAGAAAGAAAAGGGGTTGGAGTTATTTGAAAACTAATTTGTGTTTTTCTAGCCATTTGATTGTTGTGATGAAAATAGGTCTTCATTTTGGTTGTAGCTAAGGTGATGATGCTTAATCTTTTTAATTATTTTTGGTAAGTTGTAATTATGTAATGGTATTTCTGAGTTATATGATGAAGCTTGAAAGTTGAAAGTAGCAACTCAACAAATACCAACTTCGACTACTATTAGTTTTAATACACCGATAATCGAGCAGAGTAAGACCGAGCTCAAAAGGATTGGTTCATTACTCGAGCTAGAAAGGATCGGTTCATTAATTGAGTTAGATGGTGTATCAGCTCGACCTGTTAATTGAGTTAGACGGTGTATCAGCTCGACCCGGCTCCATAACTAGACCAAACCCTCTTCTCTAACCATGTTCTGACTTTAACTTCAACCTCGTTGTGGGTCGTATTTTTACTTGATTCAATTGGTCCCCAAATTCAAAGGTGTTATTATTAATATCATCCCTTCGTATCGACCAATTCAGTTTTTCTAACATGCGTCTAATTACGAGAAAATCACAAAAATAGACATTTTGACTAAGGAATTCACCAAATAGACGTTGAAATTTTAGCCTGTGCAAGAACGTCTATATTCGTAGGCTGCAAGAATAGACATCGTCTATATTCGTTGGCTAAGCATGCCCTTTTAATTAGCGGGCCATGAAAACTAATATGAAGGTGCTAGATGTTAAAGCGTAGGCTAAGCCTAAAAAATTGAAGGTTTAGCTGGCGGTTTTAACATATTGTATCTTTAGATTGGTTGGAAGTTAGACCCACAGGTTTTTTCATGGCCGGCTAAAGAAGCCGGCTTAACCTGCGAATATAGTTCTGATTGAAGTGATAAAATGCTTAGCCGAAATGTCTATTATCTGATCCCCCTTAGGAAAAAAATATTTATTTATTTATTTTATCTAAATAAGAATCAGTATACTAGTATCCGTTTGAATTTGGAGTTCTGATAGTTATCTTTTATGATTTCACTTGTTTGCTATGAATTTTTTCTCTCTTTTTAGTTAAAAAATATAATGTTTTATATCTAAATAACATCTAACATTGTATTTACATAAATTTAAATACATGTCACTACATTATTTTTGTAATATCATTAGATCACTAGGTCACGGATATTGTTTTAATTGCCATAGTCCTCACCCACCTATGCTATTTGCCATCGTATATTGTAATCGGAGTTTTGGAGAACTTAACAAAGAAGAAGAATAAGTTACTGGTTAAGTAATTTATATATCTTTAAATAAAGGAGTGTAATAGTAATTTTGAAAAGAAAAAAAGGTGTTATAACGTGTGTTAAAATAATTATCAAAGTGTAACTTTGATACGATACGAGATATGTAACTTTAAGAAAAAGTATGATATATGTAACTTTAAAGAAATAACAAATTTGTAAGATGAGACATCCTTATAATTTACTAAAATATATAATGAAGTTTTATTCATGACTTCTTTTTACTCTATTTATTTTGAGATGAATAATTGTCTTTTAATATAAAAGTATTATAAAGTGAGTTAGTGAAGTCACTAAATTGAACAGTCAAACTGAAGTGACAGTTTGTGCATTCCCAAAACTTTATTTGGCCATCCGAAAGAACCCAAATTCGCTGACAGTCGTGGACTATATATACACTTGTCCCATCTTTTAATTTAAAAAAATGTAACTATAGCTCAATTTATATATTGTTTCTTCAAGTAGGATACTATATATAAAAAAAAGGTTATACTCTTATACCTTCAAAACAAAACTATGTATTTTAACTAAAAAGTTTTCAAAACTTTGTAATTTTCATGGTTGCTTTATTTATTTACTTAATAATAAATGAGGGGTATTTTATCTTTTATATATTTATTTATTTTATTCATTTTTTAACGTTTACTTGAAAGTTGTTTGACTGATAATCGTTTAGAAGCATCCTTGCACAACATATTCCGTAATGGATCATTCGCTTCTGGTGAAACCTCAAATTCCCTCGCAAAACTACTTCAAACGCCTCCATCGACGTCTCGTCGTAAAACGAAGGAACTCTGGTTAATAATATGTACAAAATCATGTCGGCACTACATACATCAATTTTCTCGTTATACTCTTTCCCTAACAACACCTTGGCTCAACATAGTACGGTGTTCCAACCACTTTGGTCATCGTCCCACGCTCACTCATCCTGAATTGCTCTGCCAATCCAAAGTCAACCATCTTTAGTTTGCATGTTCGAATAACACAAACATAAGATCATTCGGTTTTCATTCAGAATGTAGAGAATTTACCGGCGAATAATTTGCCAAAATTTAGTCAAATACATCAGTGGATGATCCCGAACTGACCTCGGCTGAGCTATTCGCAAAGAATATAATCGTTCTTCAAGCTCTCTATCATGGCCGAGGACGGTCGTGAATTAGGGTTAAAAGGGTTTAAGAGAGAATAGTTAAGTGTGTAGAAATGAATAAAATAAATAAATATATAAAAAGACAAAAATACCTCTCATTTAACGTATAAAAATGGATGAGATTAATCAATTGAATGAAAATGGAAAGCTTTGGAAAGCAAGAGGACACACACGGAAAAAGTAAACCTTTTGAATGAAATTGACAAAAGCGACCAAATCTGATGAGAGGTTACTCTAATAAATAACTTGGTTATTAAAAAATATAAGTAAAGGGTGGTGATTGTATAAAACATAAGAATAAGTGGATTCTTTTATAAACTGGCCCATTTTTTCTTGCTTTTCATGTGAGGGCTATGTTACAAACTTCTTGCACTTAGGGGCTCCTTACCATTCTGAATGTCGAGTTTCTCATAACTCTTTTGTGTGTGTTTTAAAATGTATCACAAATAGTTGCACCATTTTTGTTTTTGCCATATGGTATGAACCTCGTAGTACGAACGTCATGGAGGTTTTTAGGCATTAAAGAGATTTAGACAAATGAGCACCAAATTCGTATGCCCCATCCTTTTCTACTCGGTGTCATGAATACATGTTTCACCATTTGTCCTCTTGTATTATGATAGTTTAACATTTTATAACCCCACTCATATGCGTAATTTTCCCGTACATTACGACCACGAGCAACGATAGATATTATGATTCTCGATACCTTTGATATGTTTAGATCATTGTCATTGATAAAAAAAGAGTCATGTCACTATATTTTAACAACGTCATTAATACGTTAATGCGATTCGTGTAAGACGTTTAAGCTTATTGTAATAATAATAAAACATGGCATGCAAGTAAAAATAGATTGACAATTAACATTTCATGTATGTTATTACTATGTACAAGAAAACTAAGCAGTTTCGTCGAGACAAACTCGACGACATATGTCGTCGAGATAGGGCACCCAAATAACGTTATTCTAGATATACAGCAAGCATAGGAAAATATAAAATTTCACTATATTTTAATAGTAAGAGATGGAGATATACATAGGCCGACAGTAAGTGAGGTGTCTCTAAAAAGCATAACAAAGGGTGTGACTTGACTGACTTCTGGATCTTTCCAAAGGAGAACAAGTGAATGCACAACTCATACCATGCAAGCTAGCTGTGTTTTGGGAAATGACATTTTCAGCTGTCTATCATGTGCACGTACGCACCATCAAAGAGACTATAATGCTCAAACTATTTATGCGATCTAGAAGCTGAGTTTTTTTCTAAAATGGTGTTGGTGAAAACTTATTTATCAAAATGGGTGATTTAAAAAATATTTATCAAAATGGGTGTTTTTTGAAAACTTTCTTTTTTGACTCCTAATTTTATTATTTAAAAACAATTTCTATTTAAAATAATGTTATTTAAAAGATTAAAGTAAAAAAGTTTTTAATAAATAAATAAAATTTGTTGGATCATCATATTTTTTAAAATTTTTTGTTATGTTTTTCAATTCTTTTATAAATGTTTTCTTTAACTTTTTTTAAATATTTTTTTAGAATTGCAACATTTTTATTTTCTCATACGTTTTTTTTAAATTGAAATAACAATGCACTCGATCTGTAGGTTTTGTTGATTTTTTAAATTTCAATTTATCTAAACAAACTAATACTTAACTACTATGACTAAACCATTTTTTTAACCGAAAATTGATTAAAAAAAGGGAATGATATATTATCTAAATTAAAGTTAAGTTGATATCATTCTAAAATTTAGAAATTAATGATATTAAACTTTACAGTAATAGATGTATATAATATTCTCTCAATCAGAAAGATTATAAATTCCTTTCGTAAAAAATAGCTTGTTTTATCATAACATTTTATAAAACGTTTTTAAATAATGCATTTTTATTTTCTATTAGAAAAGCTTTTCCTTATTGTATTCTTTAAATTATATAAAGAACTTTTAAAAGAAAAAAACGTTTATAATATCTTTAAATAAATTAAAAACATATTTATGAAAACTAAAAATGTTTAAAATGGTTAAATAAAACGTTTATAAAATAACAAAAAAAAACATTATTTTTTTTAATAAAATATGGCGATCCAATTTTCCTTTACTCTTTAAAATAACATTACTTTAAATGTAATATTTAATTCTAATCTTTTTATCCAATAAGATTAGAAGTGAGAAAACAATGTTTTTAGAAAAACACTTATTTTGGTAATTATTTTTCAAATCACTCATTTTGATAAATAAGTTTTCTATTAACACTCATTTGGAAAAAAAAACTCTCTAGAAGCTAGGAATCATATTTTCTCTAAATTTCAATTTTGCAGCAACAAAATCTTCTTACATTTTTTAATTAGGATCATATATTATACATAATGAGTAACTTGGCAAAGTAGAGAAGTATTAGGTTCGGTTTACTTTCACTTTTAATTCCAGATTCTATTTTAGGTTTTTTTACATATTTCTCCCTATTAAACTTCTAAATTACATATATCTCCAACCCCTAATTTTAATTACATATTTCCCCAGTTAACTTAAAACTACTCAATTGCCTCTCACAAATATTTAGGAAGAGGATAGATATAAATAGTACTTTAATTGGTTTATTAAGAGTAAAATAGTAATAAAATAAATTATTTTAAATAAATTGAATAAATATGTAATATATATGTGTTTTAAAAGGGAAATATGTAATTAAATTTTAGAGTTATATGTAATAAAAGAACTTATGAATGAGATATATGCAAATGCCCCGTTTAATTACATCTAGTTACTAGGAATAACAATATATTTTGTATCAAGATAAAAGAATTGGATATAAAATCCATTATTGACATTGTAATTGTTTATTTTTAGTCCTGTCTACGGCTTCCTATATATACACACAAAGAAATAGAGAGACTTGTAAAAAATGAACATTTCGATTATATATAGCAGACAGATTGTAAATTTCATTTATATATAACAAGAAATAATTTTTAATACGAAACTCATGAGATTACCAAAGAAACAATTTACAAATTAAGATGTTTCAATCCAAGTTTATGCATATGATCATCTTAATTAATCAAGCTTATAACAATTAACAAAGTCTCTATCTAATTAATTCATCAAGTAAGCAAAAGAGTTGACACAAATTAGGAATACAAGGGTAAAAGAATAAACCTTAAATTTTGCTCAACACATCAAATCCTCAAGAATTTATAAACCTAAATCTTGTTCAATTTGTAGTTAGAATGGGTGACGAACACCACCGCTGCCGCCACCATCACCGTTGCTCCAATAACCATCATTTGGTAATTGAATTGAGTTGAGTAGGTTTTGAGACATGCCATGATCAAAGAGTGAAGGATCTAATAATTGATTTGGTTGTTGTTGGCCACCTTGCATTGGTAAGCTACTTTCTACCTCTTCAAGAGGAAGTCTTTCATAGGCGGCGTTGCTGAACGACGTCGCCATGATAACCACTGGCCCAGCGGCAACAAGTGCCCCGACCACGCCTCCACCAACCACCTGACCTTGTCCACCAGCTAGATAAATAGTCAAGATGGTGGCCGCAGGTGGAGCTGGTGGAGGCAGGAAAGACCCTGACAACGATAAGATCTCGAACCGGCCGTTCAATGTCACAACCTCACCCGGTGACGCGGGTTGCCGGAAAGTGACGTTTGTGACCGTGCCGGTTCCACTCATAATGCATACACCACGCTGGCGCCGCCGTGCAAAGGCGGCGATGCTTTCCATCACATCACACCCATCGGCAACCTCCATGACGTGGGTTCTAAGTGCATTAGCGCTGTCTCTTGTGATGATGATCGGGGGTTTGGGTATGTTTTTTGAACCCGCCGGTCTTCCTCTCGGCCGCCGTGAGATTTCTCCTTCTTTACCGTCGCTGCCACCGTCGTTATTTAACATCTCGTCGTTGCTGTTCTCGTGACGGTTTCTTTTGTGACCACTCGTACTACCGCTTTGTTCATCTTCGGAATTTTGTTGCTGAAACTGGTGCAGATTGAAGTTTCTTGTGTGAAAAGGGGGTGGAAGAGAGTGATCCATTGATCTTGATCGTCTTACCTTCAACCTCTTTCAATCAACCAATCAAACAGCAAGAAATTAAGTTGTGAAATTAGGGTTTTGATCAAGATTGAAAAGGGTGTTTGTTGATCACTGTTTCTTGATTTTATTGGAGTACGTGTTGACTTTCACCCAACAAGATTGATAATTGGATTCTTTAAAGATCCACAAAATCCAATTGAAGAGCAGATGAAGATGTATCTTTAGGTTAGTTATGAAAGAAATCTCATATGGGAAGAATGATGTGGGTTTTTGTGCTTTCTCTCTCTAAACTCTGAGTTTCTCTCTCACACATACTGACTCCTGGTGAATGTGTGTTGTGTTGATAATGAATAATAAAGATTAGGGGATTTATGGGTTAGGGTTAGATTTGGATTTAGATGGTGGATGGACGGGGTGGATCCTCTACGGAGATCCATTATTTCCATATTATGTGTGACAAGACAAAACATGTTCTAATTAGACCAATATTTTGTTTCTTCTCTACTCAATACCCCTGTGTTATTTAAAATAATTAAATAAGATTTTCCAAATTAAGAAGTTTTTGTGATCATAAAAGAATGTTTGAATTTATTTGAGGTGTGCTTAGATGGATATTTAAATATATTTTATATATAATTTTTCATGCCAAAAGCCTCTTAAATGACATGTTATGTATTTAAAACTCAGACATGAGATAAATTATTGATATAATTTTAGACTAAAAGTGAAGTAGATTTACCATTAAAAAAATAAATATAATTTTTCGTGAAATTAAAAATATTATATATCATGTCACTCAAAAAACATTTTTTTCCGTGTGTTAATTTTTTATTTATATCTTATATTTCTTTTTGGGGTTCTGTCTTTACTTTTGTAATTTACAATTATAGCTACTATTATTATATTTTACGTGCATATGCATCATTTTTAATATTTCAATGTAAATAAAAGAAGACTTTCAAAGTCTAACTCAACAAAAGAATAGTTCAATCTTACTAACTTCATAGTAAAGAAACTAAAATTTATGAAAATTTTACATAAATTGACCACCAATAGCATTCTAGGCATATAAGCTTTATTAAACAAATCATTTTTAGATATACTATTTAAAAATATAAATTTATACAGTTTTAATTTGATAAGTACATTACAAACAGGTTGTGTTAACATGTTCACCATATAACACGATTAGTTTTTTTAAGCCAAATTTCCTAATTCTTGTTGGGAGTAGGACTTGAACCCATGAGCTCTTCAAAACTTGGTGTTCCTAAAGGATTTTCCTTTCTACCACTGGGCCACCAACACAGTGGTTTAACATGATTAGTTAAACGGATCTAATCGTGTCTTAAATGGGTTAAGCGGTTGAATCCGTTTAGACATGATTTCATAGATGTTTAACTCAAACTTAATAAAGCTTAACTTTTTGTCTTAATTTCATATGATGTCATGTCGTGTCGTATAAACAAAAAGTGTCCGAAATTGTTAGTGTTACTACGTAGTACCATGGAAGTACTCAACATGTAATTAATTCATTGCTAAATCGCCCACATGATATGTTGCATGGGGATGCCCTTTCATTAAAAAATATATATAAAAATTATAAATTAGGATAACGGCCCAGATATCTAGATTTAACATTCTATATATATATTTCCCATAGGATGAATAGTGATTTTTATTTTTTTTTATTTTTCTTATAAAATTTTTTTTTTATTTTTCTTACAAAAGTTTTTTTTTATAAACTGGCCACTAAAGTTCAAAACAAGCTTTAATTTTTTTTTTCTTTACTCAAAACTTTGTTTTTTTATAGATTTGCCACATAAGTTCAATAAACTTTCGTTCGTTAACTTTTTTCAAAATACGGGTGCGCAGTTGTTTTTTTGTCAACGTTCTGACATAAATTTGTTTTAAAACGGAGTTGTATTCAAAATCGATTTTTTTTATCGTTGCCTGTATCGAGTGCCGTTACCGTTGTGGTACCATGATTAACCGAACATATTATGGGCGAACAACATCATTGTCGATATTGGTATTATCGATTCGCCTTATGGTTTTCGACGAACCGAACCGGTAATTTTTTTAATTTGTTTTCCCCTTTTTTATTATTTAGTTTTATGTTTCATTTCTATTAACATTATTTTTACCGTTGTGCCTATGCTTTTGTTTAAATTTTATTAACGATGGGCCACACAACGTTATCTATGATAACTTTCGTTCGTTATGTTTTTTTAAATAACGGAATGCGTCGTTTTCTTAATAATTTCTTTTGTTAACGTTCTGGTTTAAATTTTATTGGAGACAAAGTTGTACTCAACTTCGAGTGTTTTTGGGTATCGTACGTTATAACGAGTTTGCGATTCCACGCAAACGAGCCAAACCAATAACGACCAGACTCCCGCCGCGAAGCGCGGGGGGTAAAAACTAGTTCTATATATTTCTATTCAAGTCAATTATAAATATTTCATAACTAGATTCATAACCAAAGGCTAAACTAAATCAAACGTATGTTTAAGCCGTACAACCTAAATTTAAACATTATGTTCTTTTGACTCACTTTAAACAACTATATACATAAGAAAACTAGCTAGTATGCCTACCCTTTTCATAAGTAAGATTACTACAAGCATTTGCAATTAAAGACACTTTAAACATTTAGAAATATTACTTTGTGATTTTATCATCTCTACCCATGACTATTATCTACCGAGTAGTTATAAAAAATGTTTAATCATCACAAAAGTGGGTATAAGAAATCTACTCCACATTGTGAAAGTAAGAAACAATAAGAATAACTAAAGCAAACAACTTGGAATCAATGAAAATAAAAAAAGTAAGTAAATTTGAATCGTAAACAAAAGCTATAATCTTGAAGACAATCTTCATTTCTTGTCACTTTAGATATCAAAGCTTAGATCGTGATTAGAACTTGGAAAACCTCAAAACTGTAACTTTATGGATGTTGGAGATCTTTAGAAAGTCGAATTCTAACTTGATGGTGGCTCTTCCAATGTTTTAACTATGGTAAAATTAAAGATGTCATGTGGCCTAGTGGCATATGAAAACCTGTGGATGTTGAAGAATCTTCAATTCTTGTCACTTTAGATATCAAAGCTTAGATCGTGATTAGAACTTGGAAAACCTGAAAACTTTAACTTTATGGATGTTGGAGATCTTTAGAAAGTCGAATTCTAACTTGATGGCAGCTCTTCCAATGTTTTACCTATGGTAAAATTAAAGACGTCATGTGGCTTAGAGTCACATGACCTCACATGACCGTGTGATATGAAAAACATGTATATGAAGTTCAACGAGCTCACTTCTACACGTCTATGTGTTTTAGATTTATATGGGTGTGTTCTTTTGTTAGAGTTTTTTTCAAAAATCCTATAGTGCCACACGACACACTTTGTCTATGTTACTTTCTTCGGCCTTTGGAATCACACGCCTTTTATATCATCTTTTTAACGGGTGTGTACCTTGATAGCGTTAACGGGTATGAATTTTAGTTTTTCAAACTTTTTAATTTTTTTCATCATTCCTCCTTATACTTAATTTGTGAGAGCTAAATTAACCTCCCAAATAAATAACATTTTTGTCTATAAAAACAAACATTAATAATTAGGCATGAAGATAAGCTAGATCTATACGCAGAGCATATAATGAACATATGGATGACATGATGAGACATGAGACTATGAGAGTATTCACATACCGCTACCTTCCATATTCAACAACGTTGGATAGGACCCAATACACTTATTTCATCATTGACACGTGGCACTACCCCACCCACCCACCCTTCAGAAAGACGTAGAAGAAGAAGATAAAGGACACAACAATAAACATATATAGAAACTCTCTTTCTTTAAGTTTGAGTTGGCAAAATAATTAAAAAGCGGATTAATTAATAATCACTTGTATAATATTAATAACAAATTAAAAATTATATGTGAACATAGCTATCTCTTTGTTTGGGGAATATAAGGTTAAATTAAATTAGTTGACGGAGGAAAAGGACGCGTGGGTGGAGCTGACAAAAAGGAAGCGATCCACTCCCCACCACCACCCTAACCGGCGGAGTCTTCGCTGACCACCACCCCTCATGGGTGACGTTGGGATGTGGTTATCAAACAACTTAAGCATGCCGTTCAGAGTGTGGACCATATATAACCTTCTTCGATCCCCTAACAAATTATATTAAAATTCATTTATGATGGTGTCTTTTTAGATAAAATAGTTTTAAAATATTATGGACATTGATGAATGTAATGAACAACTTGGAGTCGATTTAAAATATTATGGACATTGATGTATGTATGTAATTAAGCATATGAATTGTTATAAAAATCCCAAATTTTGTTTTGTGTTAAGTATTCTATTAAAGATAAACCTTAATTATACCTCCTTATAACAATTCTTATATATTTTTTTAATTGGTCTCATTTTATATGCTAAAATTATAACTAAAATGTTTATTAGTTAGTTTGTGGCAGAATTCATCCCCATCACGAGTACCCTTGTAACTTAAATATATATAGCCTAAATTTTTATAATTTCGGTCATCGATTTTATTAGGGACATACTTTATTATGTTTCTATGTATTCTATTGGAGAAAAACAATAAATAATTTAAGCTTAGAAAGACGACTCTCAATAGTACTATATTAAGTATAATATAATGAACAAAAATTTATTTGATTTAAATGGTCAAATGATATTATAATTGGCTATATTAATATTTATCATGACCCAGCCAACAACCATCTCATAAATTGACTATTTAACTTATTCTGTTTTTAATTGCTATAAACTAATATTCAATTTCTTTGTGCTGCCTTAGAAAAAAAGATAGTTTCATAATAAATTTACCAAATTTTCCACATTTGATTCATAATAAATCTACCACATTTTTCACGTTTGATGTAACGTCCAAATTTTTTTCAAAATAAATATATATTATAGTTTATTTTAATTCTTAACTTATAATATTTTTTTTTTAAAGTGAAGGGTCTTGTTTGCAAACTAGAAAAGTTTATGGGGGCTACGAGATAGAATAATGTTTGGATTTGAAAGAAGTTTAGCCTAACATTTTAAAACATACATGTTCTTTTGAAATATGATAAACTGCTAAAAATACTAGTTTGATATATATCAACTAAAGTTACATCGTCCAATAAGTACAAAGATTGATTGAAAATACACAAGTGTACATAACATTCTTAAGTTGTACAGGCGACGATTGATGGTTATCATCATAGTTTGGCAGATCGTTCTCTCTTGTCCTCCAATATCATGTTATGTAAAATCACGAAAGTGTACATAATATTCCTTATTTTTTATTTTGACCAAGTTCATGTCGTATTGTTAATCATAACTCATTTTTTCTTTATATCAAATGCATGTCCAATGTCCTTCCGTGTTGATTCTTATGTTTTTTGTTTTTTTAATAACATACTCTCACTACTACACAAATGGGCAATTGCGACCGAAACTTGTGACCGATAAAATCGGTCGCAAAATTAGCAACCGTATTAGCGACCAAACCAAAATTGGTCGCAAAAATAGTGACCGAAATAAAATCGGTCGCAAAGTTAGCGACATTACTGTTTTGGTAAAAAAAAACGGTCGCAAATATAGCGACTAGATATATTTTGGTCGCAAATTCAGTCGCTAGTTTTATAAAATAGTAAAAAAATAAAATATAAACTAATCTAGTCGCAAATATAGCTACCGAAATTGTTTCGGTGGCAAACTTAGTGACCGAACGAAATTCAGTTGCAAGATTAACGACCGAAACAAAATCGGTTGCATACTTAGCAACTATACTATTTCGGTCGTAAAACGGTTGCAATATTGTTGACCGGACCAATGTCGGTCACAAAATTAGAGACCCAAAAAAAATCGGTCAAAAACCGTAGCGACTAAATTATTTCAGTCATAACACGGTTGCAATATTAGTGACCGAGTCAAATTCGGTCACAAAATTAGTGACCAGAACAAAATCGGTCACAAAAAGTAGCGACTAAACATTTTTTGTCACAAATATAGTGACCGAAATTGTTTTGGTTGCAAATACAGTCAGGCATGTTATAAAATAATAATAAAAAAACAAAATAAAAATGAATTTGGTCCCAAAAAGGTTGCATATATAGCAACCGAATTTGTGTCAGTCGCAAATACCGTCACAAAACTTTAAGAAGTAATAAAAAATAAAAATGAAATTACTCGCATAATTTGTCACAAATATAACCTATCAAAACTGTTTTGATCACAAATACAATCGTCAATTAAATAAATAAAAACCACAAATATAGCGGTAGAAATACATTCGCAAATATAGCTACCGGAAATAATGCAGTCACAAATTATAACTAAATTCGGTCACAGACCGGTTGTAAAAATGATTTAAAAAAACATAATAGGGTTTCAAGAAGATAAAATGATCGTAATATGTTATATTTTGAAGCATATGCTTATTATTGTCAAATAGTGTTAATTAGGGTCAATTATAAGCAATTAGGGTCAAAGATTATCAATTAGGGTTAATTAGTATTAATATTGGTCAAATAGAGTCAATATTGTTCAATTAGGGGTAAATCGAGTTATTATTGGTCAAATATGTCCAATGAAGGTTACTTATGGTCGGTTAGCATTGGTATTGATTAATTATGATTAATTAGAGGTCGTAGAGGAAAATACGGGAAATTACTGTTAGTTGGGATCAGTTAGGGGCCATTAGTGTCAATTAAGGTCAATATGGGTCAAATAGGAACATTTATGGTTAATTAGAGCCAATTTTGGTTGATGATGGTTAATAATAGTCAACGGTGGTTAATTAGGGATAATTAGTGTCCGTATTGGTCAATTATGATCAACTAGTGTCAATTTGGATTAAAAAAGTTGATCAAAAGCAACTTTGGTCGATTATAGTCCATACAGGCCAGTGATAGTTAATAAGGGTCAATAATGGCTTGAGGGACAATTAGGGCCGCTTTGTGTCAATCATGATAATTATGGATAATTAGTGTTCATTAGTTGACACTCATCCTACTAAGGCTATCCATTATGGTTCAAAATTCATCGCGCACGATGGCAAACACCGTCCTCGTACTCGTGTCTTTCCGCTTCAAATATAAATATATAATTGTATTGTATTTAACAACTATTGTTTACTATGAACAATATGACCTACAAGTTAATAATGTGCTTATATGGTGAGGTTTAAATGCTAACCAATATTTATGTGATAACCATGATAACCACTCTCAAACATAGTGTTACGTATACGTACCAAATAATGTTACACATACGTAAACACTATGTGTCACGTATATGTAACATTATTTGGTATGTATATTTAAGACTTATCATTTCCGTATTTATTTTCAAGATATATGTTCACGATATTTAAATATTTTTTTAAGAATTAAAATAAAAAATAATTTATAAATTACGTGATTGTTTGATAATGGTTAGCACGGTTATCATATAAAAAGTTGGTTAGCATTTGAACCCTTCCCTGTGCTTATAACGGTGACAAAAAATATAATTATTTTATAATTGTTTTACTTGATCAGAATTGACATAAAAATAATAATAGAAAGTTCATAACCTATAATAAAATTTCTAGAAATAATGAACACATTTAAAAAAAAATAAAATACGTTACGGTGTGAGTTGATATACTTTTTTGTTTAAGATATAACTAATTTAAATAAAAAGATTCATAAAAGTTATAGATAAAGGGAATAACTTTTAAATTTTAAAAATAGGAGGATATTGAGGAGTTAATTAATTAAAAAATGTTTTTAAAATAAAAAGTCTCTCATTACGTCTCTCATCCCCTACTACCTCATTCTTGACGCAAATTGGTTCTTCAATCCAGGATCACACTACTGATTGCCATTGTTGATTGCGGAGTTTCGGTTTCAGGTCCATAATTGCTTCTACGTATATTTGTTTACCTTCGATTCATATTAATTACTTGTTTTGCTTTGGCTTTAAATCATCCATTTGCTACAGTCGATTCATACCAGTTGCTTATTTAATTCATACAATTACTTAGTTGCTTTATTGTGTTACCTGTAATCATGTTGTCTTCTCTTTATTAATAAGTTTGGTGATTCTTATTAAATTGTTGCATTCTCAACTTCCTCATGAACTAAATCAACTTGGTCATTCACAGTATGAATAAATAGGTGTGCTCGTTTGATCCTTGCTACCCACAATTTTGTTTTTTGAATGTAAATTAAATTGATTGAGGCTTCAAAAGATCAGAACATGAAATAGATCAATTTCTAGATAACTCAAAATGGGCGGGTCGGATCGGGTTATGACTAAAATTGTTCGGGTCAAAACAGGTAATGACTAAGTTCTTGTTTTCGAAATATAAGTTTTTGTTTGTGTCGCTCATTTCTGCTTGTTTAATGGTTGTTTCTGTTTATCGTTTTCTCAAAATTGAATCGAGTAATATAGATTTCTGGACCACCGAACAAGCAAAAATAGAACCACTGAATGAGCGAAAGCTTAGTTTATTCAATCTTTTCCCGCTTGTAGGTTTTGGATTAAGGTATGTTTTTAGTTTCATTTAAGCAGAGAGTTAATTTGGTGTTAAATAATATTTGGTCTGAATATGGTTTCCATACAAAAACCCATAAATCTCAAATATTATTCTTTGAATTTATACAAGTAAATAAAATTTCACTATTTAAGGTATTACTTTGCATGACATTATAACCCATATCAGTATATTGGCACCAGAAAAACAAAATAAATAACAAATAATGTGCATTACTATCTGAATTGAATTGTATATACTTAAACACATGTAATTTACTGTGTTCTTTTAATGCTTTTTAATTGTTTTGGGTGACTTTGAATTTTAGGACTTACATTGACTTTCTTGAACATGACGTGGTATACTGATAGACAATGGATGTATAAAAAAACTAACGACGATGGATTTGCTAATATGGAATATTTTGAAAATGTGAAATTCTTTTTGGACTCTGCCTATTCTAATGAAACAGTTGTTGATAAAAGGGTGACTAACCATGGTAAGATAGTGTATGACATCAAATGTCCATGTTTTAAATGCCAAAATGTCTTCTACACAAGTAGAGAATCTGTTCACAAACACTTACTTAAAAACGGCTTCATGGATAATTATACAACATGGCATGCACATGGTGAAACTTCCGTCCATGAAGGACAATCTTCTACGAGAATGGAAATTGATGATGATGATGATGATGGTTATAGACGCATGGTGTTGGATAGCATGTATCCATATCCAACTGGACACTCAAATCTAGAGTCACCAACTTTGGAACATGTACCAAATCCCGAAGCGAAGGGATTCTATGACATGTTAAAAGCAGCCGACGAACCTTTGTGGGAGGGGAACAAAGCCACGGATTGTTCAAAGTTAGAGGCCGCCACAGATTTTTTGAACTGGAAATCACTATTCAATGTATCTACTGCGTGTTACAACCATAATATTTCCATGGTTAAAGCATTGTTGCCCGAAGAGAATAAGCTCCCAGAAAGCTTTTATGATACGAAAAAAAGTTTAGAAAAACTTAGTCTTCCTAAAGAACGAATTGATGTTTGTAAAAATCATTGCATGTTATTCTATAAGCAAGACAAGACACTGACACAATGTAAATATTGTGGGGAATCTCGTTACAAGAGTGACAGAAATAAGGTATCTAATTTGGTGATGACGTACATGCCGATTGGTCCAAGACTTAAAAAGTTATATATGTCTGCAAAGACCGCTAAGGATATGACTTGGCACCATGACCACAAAACAAAGGACGGAAGCATGGCACATCCAAGTGATGGTAAAGCTTGGAAGCATTTTGACTCGGAGAATCCCAACTTTGCAACTGAGATCCGAAACGTTCGTCTTGGGTTATGCACCGACGACTTTAATCCAAATAACTCGAACTCGCATCCTTATTCGTTATGGCCAATCTTTCGTACAATCTATAATTTTCCTCCTTGGATGAGCTTGAAAGATTCATTTGTTAAACTAAGTTTAGTTATCCCAGGAAGAAAGAGCCCGGGTCAAAACGTGGATGTGTTTCTAAGACCGTTGATAGACGAGTTGAAACATTTGTATGAGGAAGGCATTGAAGTTTATGATGCTTATCGAAAAGAAAATTTTATAATGAAGGCAATCCTTTTGTGGACGGTTAGTGATTTCCCCGCCTATGCAATGTTGTCCGGTTGGAGTACGCATGGACACTTGGCTTGCCCATATTGTATGGGAGACACGAAAGCCTATAGATTACATGCTGGGGGAAAACCAAGCTGGTTTGACTGCCACCGGAGATTTTTACCTTCATCACACCCTTTTCGTAGTGATAGAAATGGTTTTCTGGCTAATAAATCTATACCGTCATCATTAAGACCTCCACCTGAGTTAACTGGTTGGAAAATATATAACCCAAAGAATAAAGATCCAGCTTTCAATAAAACACATAACTGGGTGAAGAAAAGCATTTTTTGGGAGCTTGAATATTGGCCGTCATTGTTAATCCGACACAACCTTGATGTAATGCACATCGAGAAAAATGTTTTTGAGAATCTATTTCAGACATTAATGGATACTCCCAAAACAAAAGATAATATCAAGGCAAGGATGGATGTAAAAGAGTATTGCAATTGACCATTGTTGCATACTTGGATGAAGAACAATAATAAATATATGAAACCAAAAGCATCATACACCTTAACCAAACCGGAGGTAAATGAAGTATGTAAATGGTTGAAAAATGTCAAATTTCCAGATGGATATGCTTCAAATATAGGGGGTGTAAATGAGAAAGATAGTACCTTTTACAGCTTTAAAAGTCATGATTGTCATGTCTTCATGCAACGGCTGCTGCCTATTGTCTTGAGAGGAATGCTTCCGAAACAAATATTTGAACCAATAATAGAGCTATGCACATTCTTTCGTGTAATATGCTCTAAGGTTTTACATATTGAAGATTTACAAAAGTTGCAAAAAAGTATCGTTGTAACAATTTGCAAGTTAGAAAAAATCTTTCCGCCTGGATTTTTTGACTCAATGGAACACCTTGTCATACATTTGACTAATGAAGCTATTCTTGGTGGTCCGGTGCAGTTTAGGTGGATGTATGTTTATGAGAGGTAATGGTTTTAATTTGACGAATTATTATTTTATCATTTAAATGTTATATAAATAGTAACACCTTATCTAAACTTTAGGAAATTGGGTCGTTTAAAAAGGACGATTAGAAACAAAGCAAGGGTTGAAGGATCCATTGTTGAGTCATATCTCGTTGATGAACTTTCTAACTATTGCTCACTTTATCTTGACCTGACACTAAAGATGGGGCTGAACCGCGAGCCTCGCAATTTTGCCCCTAACATTCCTTGTTCTTTGAATACCGATTCTAGGTTAAGTATATTTAAACATCCGTCTCGAAGACTATTTGAAAAGGGTGGAAAGACTATAGTTCTTACAGATGAAGACAGACACAAGGCTCATACGTATATATTGCTTAATTGTCAAGAGCTTCGTGATTCTGTTTGGTTATTTGATGAAGAATTGAGAGCTTCATTCCCAAACTATGACCAAGAAACGCTTGATAAAAAGAAAGATGTGGAATTTGCTCAGTGGCTACAAACTTACGTAAGCATAACACTGTAACAATTTTACATCCTAATAATGTAGTTTCATTGCTAACGTAATAACACACTTTTATGAATGTAGGTTTTGAATGGCCCAGAGAATGCACATTTGAAAGATATAGCACAAGGGCCTCTCACTTATGTTCAATCACACAAAGGCTATTTGATAAATGGTTACAAGTTCCATACACAAACAGCCTACCATGGGCGAGTCACCCAAAATAGCGGTGTGTGCGTGAAAGGGGCTTTCTATAATGAATATGAAAGCGACTACTATGGAATAATAGATGAGATCCTAGAGTTGGAATATCATAGCAACTTAGGACATTGTGTGGTCGTTTTGTTCAAATGTACTTGGTTTGACCCTGTTAACGGTGTAAGGGTTAATCGGAGAACTAATATGGTTGATGTTAAACCCAAGGCAACAGGATGTGTTGATGACCCATTTATTCTAGCATCCCAAGCACACCAAGTGTATTATACACCATACCCTTCAAAAGAAAAAGGATTAAAAGATTGGTGGGCTGTTGTTAAGACAACGCCGAGGGGAGTTTATGAACTAGCTGAAGATGCCAGTGTCGTTGGTGATGATGATAATGAAGACGCGGAGCAATATTTTCAAGAGAATGAAAGGTTAGTATGTACAGCTACCGAGGATTTGCTCCCTGTTAATCATGTACAACCAGGGGTAATAGAAGAAGTCGACGATGTAAATGATGATGATCACGAAGAAGTCAACGAAGTAAATGGTGATGATCATGAAGAAGTTGAGTTTGAAGATATTGATTCAGACGATGACAATGAGTAATTTGAAGATGAAGATTCATACTAATTAGTTTGTTATTTAACATATCACCGGTTTGCTTGTTTTTTTTAAATTGTTTTTGCATATGACTATATTTGTTACTAATTTTTGTATTAAACAATTCTTCTACATAATAATGATTTTTTTTTGTAGACATTATGGCACGTGGTTCAACAAGTGGTAGTGGAGGGGGTTTTGGAGGTAGCGGTCGTGATAATTGCAACACCGGTGGACGATTACATTCAGATGCATATGAGACACCGCTTGAACATGAGAGTAGTGATGATGACGAGTCAACTGTTGGCCGACGGGGACCGGTTGCCCCTACACCACTGCCTGAACCAAGAAATCGTGAGTGGATTTGGATTATCCATAATCAGTAAGTACACACACACACACACACATATATATATATATATATATATATTATGGTTTTTTATGTAGATACAAGTAATGTTGATTGCTTTGCATTTTTTCCATTTTGTAGATTTAGCAATCCGAACAATGCTACTAGGACTATTGGAGAAATTTTGCAAGCTATGTGGTCCCATCCTTGGCAAAGTTGGAAAGATGTTTCTAAAGAGGATGGCGATAGGATGTTTGAGCGTTTCAATGTTCGTACTTACTAGAATTTATGTATAACATTGTCTATAACTTAATAAACTATATAATCATTACTAAAAAGAGATTTTTGTAGGGATACTATCAATGGGAAAGTGAGTGGAATGTCCAAGTTCGATCTTGCTGGGAGAAGTTTCAAAAGAGAAAATTTAAGAATTTATTGAGTAGGGCTCGGGATAATGCTAAGATCGCTGCGAGTAAGGCAGGGGTAGAAGTTGGAGACGATTTATCTGTGATTATTCCATATAAGCCACGGTGGATGAGGACTGAGTTTTGGGAGCCATTAGTTCAAATTTGGAATACACCCGAGTGGAAAGCAAAGTCTGCTACAAACACCAGTAATAGAGGAAAATCAACCGGAGGCAAACATACCCTCGGCTCACAAACCTATGTTACACTTAAACTAAAAGTGGTAAGAAATGTTAATTTGTCTTTTTTTTTAATTAAGCATAGAATGTTAATATTATTTTCAAATACAACTTTTGTAGGATAAAGAACTTGGACGCCTTGCTACGGTAGATGAAATTTGGATGCAGTCACATGGGAAGAAAGGGTCAAGACCTTTAGATAAATTGCTAAGGTGTAGAGGAGGCGAGGGTGCAGTGGCTGACGGTTTGGATGAGATCGATCTACAAAGCAATGTTGAATGGGTTGACTCTAGGGCTGAGGAATCTCTTGTAAGTTTCTTTACTTTTAAAATGTACAGTGTTACTAATTAATTATTAAATGTTATAAGTACGAAAATTTATTTTGATCTTGTATATCATAGAAATCATATCAAGAATTTATAAGGAGAAGTATGGAGATGACAATAGCAAACGCCCACTGTTTGACCAAGACTCATGGATAGAAGCTTTTGGGAACAAGAAAAAGGGTAGATTGTATGGGTTTAATGATATCAGTGATCCGCATTTCTTGATGACCGGTAAACCGTCAATGCCGATTACTGGTAGTTCGTCTTCACATGCAAAAAATGAAGAGGTATGTTTTTTTTCTTATAATTTTAGTCAAAACTTCCATATATTGAAATGATATAATTGGTCAAAACGACTATTACTGGGTCATTTGGTTGTAACCGACCATAATAAGTATTAATCGGTCATATTTGATGGTCCTAGTTTTTTTTTTGTTGTAATGGGTCATAATAGGTACGAATGCCTTATATTGATTCTAATGGGTTATAATGAATAGTTTGGTTTTAATGTGTTCTATTAATTATAGATTCAACGGTTGAATGAGAAAATAGCATAATTGTAACAAGAGAAAGAAACAGAAAGACTTGAGAAAGAAAAAGAAATAGAAGAAAAACTCACAATGATTGGGCAAATCGAAGAAAATAGAATTGCAAATGCTGAAATGAAAGAGGCAAACACCGAAATGAAGAAACAAATTGAATTTCTTTTGAAGAACATACCAAAAAATTTCTCAAATAGTTAGGCATGTGTTTTTGTTTTGTTGAACATAGTCAATTCAGATATTTTTTCCGTGCCTATGTTTGAATGTTTCTGCACCTATCGTTAGATACTTCGATCGAGTTAGTTTTGAATGTTTAAATGTTTTTATCATTTGGTATAATTTTATGAATTTCGTTATTTAATTTTGGGTATTTTTATTTTATAAATAGTAGAAATTCGAAGAAAAAAAATCATTTTTTTTTACCAAAACGGTGGTTGCGAGGTTGGTCGCAAATTTGAGACGAAACTTGGTTACTAAATCGGTCTCTAAACCGGTCACAAAAAAATTGGTCGTCAAATATTTGGGTCACAAGTCACTCATAACTTTGGTCGCTAACACGTCAGTCGCGACAGTGGTCGCAAAAAGGTTTGTTTGCAAACAATTTCATTCGCTAACATTTTGGTCGCAAAAAGTTTCAGTCGCAACTTCCGTCGCTAAGGTTCGGTAACAAAGTCGGTCACTAAATGTTCGGTCACAAAATCGGTCGCAAAACGTTCGGTCACAAAAATCGGTTGCAAAAGGTTCGGTCGCAAAAAAGACCTTAGTCACAAAATTGGTCACAAAGTTCGGTCACAATATCAGTCGCAAAAGGAGTCTGGTCGCAAAATCGGTCACTAAATTTGCAGTGGGCATTCCCGTAGTATCGGTCGCATTTTTATTTCGGTCGCAAAAAATGGTCGCAAACGTGATTAGCGACGAAGGTTTAACCGACCACCAAAACTGGTCACAAAACGGTCGCAAAAAGGCATTCGCGACCGTTTTCCGACCGTTTTGACAGTCGCAAATGGTCGTTTTTGTTGTAGTGTCTTATCCCCTAGTGGACATGTAAATGCTTTAACAAACGTGATGTATTATGGATATATATAATCAGCAAGATAATACATGTACTTGTACTATACATCATTGGCATAAAATGAAAACCCGGATGCAACTTTTTATATGATGTCATCGAAAATAGACGATTGATCTAAAACATTAATATCATTGTTTTATAAAAATTAAACAATAATAATCATACCTTCACAAAAAAATGTGAAGAGTATCTCACAAGGATTTTTCTGACATCTTTAAATGTTAATCCCATGAAACATGTGAAGTGTCATACGCTAGTTGACGAATGACGCACATGCATTTTTATAAAGCGGTGAATCCTAGTTTACGTCTAGCGTCTTCCATTTCTTGAAAAAAAATGGAAACTTGCTCTCTCGAAATCTCCAACTACTCGTAAGAGTAGTTGATAACTTATGCGAAAACAGCACCGAAACGTTTCGTCATTATACATGGGATTGTAAGAAAATTAGTCACGTATGAGGCAGTTTATTAGCAGCTTCACGATCCTGCATAACCCGAACTCTCGACATGTTGAAGTAGTTCGATTCCCAACTGAATCGCACAAATGATCACCTCATCTTTCTCAGATGAATCCAAAGATACGGATGAAATATCCATTTAAAAAAATGGAGAGTGATTAAAGGATTTAGATTGTAGAATGAGAATATTTTTTTAAAAAATATTAAAGGTTATAGTGTTATTTATAGGTTTAGATTTAAAATTTTATTTTTTAGTAAGTCAGAGCCTAACGGCTCATTTGACTAGCCCAACTGTTAGTTCCATCGCCCCATGCCCTGTGATTTGCCTCACAGCCTCTGCCCATCATGCCTAATAACGCCCAAAAGGGTGGTGTTCCATGCCTAATCATGGGCCACGTTGTTCAAGGCCCCCTTGACCACGCTCAGTAGACATGTTAGAAAAACATAGGAATGTAAGATATAGAAAGAAGAGAAATATATTGAGAAGAGCGGAGCAAATTTAAATCAGGATGAATAGAATGAAATATATTTAAGTTTAAACTTTTTTTAAATTATGAAAACATGTTTTCAGAAAACTTATTGAACCTCATCATTACTCTATTTAATCAACAAGATCATATAAATTAAAGTTTGTGATGGGAGTTGGCCTTCAATTAATCATTGTAGTAGAAAACTAGTGGAAACAAGATTTAAATCTGACTTGACGAACGTATCTTTAAGGTCATATTTGGGTTTTAACTTCTTATTTGTTTCCTTGATGACAACTTAATGGTCATATACGTGTAGCTTAGACAAAATCTATGAATCAAATCATAGCTTCATGTCTTGGCCCAATAGTCCGGGTTAGTTTATTATCTTACTAGCTTAGACCCAGTGTAATACACACGGGTGAAAAGCATCAATACATAAATTTCTTAAATTTTATTTATTTATTTTATAGGTGTAAAAATATATTACTGTATACTAAGGATATAAAACAAAATTCAAAATATGTAAAAAAATAATATATAATTGGGTTTCGGAAATACGTCAATTACTATTTAATATAATTTGACTTTCATTTACTATTTGATTGAAAATAAAAATTACATAATTAGATTTTAAAGTTTTTTTATAATAAAGAATAATTTAAAATAAATGTGTTTTATTAGTATAATTAGTAATTTATTAAAGGATTATTGGATTTTAATAATCTCATTTTTTATCAATTGACCAATAACAATCCCAACTGAAAATATTCTTACCATCGGTCCCTACTTTCAAACTATTTTTTTACATTGGACCCCCCGTTAAAAAAACTTAACGCCGTTAGAGTTTATATGACTTGGACATCTGCAAACCGTCGGAAAGTCGAGTCAAACTAGCAGTGATCTCGTGGTGGCTTTGGAAATTGGCTCTGGTGGTGTTTAAATGGTCTCGTGGTGGCTCGGGTAGGCCAGTGGCCCGTCAATGATCCAAATTGCCGTTCAAAAAAAAATTAGTTATTTGTGATTAAAGCAAATAAAGAACATCTAATCAATTTATTTTGTCCCATGTTTCGCGGTTAACTGCACAGCAAATAAATAAATAAGAAACATAAATACAGCGATGTATATTTGACTTTGCACTAGATTGGATTGGAACAAGATGATAATTGATAATGATTGGTTAACAGTTATTTAACTATTATAAAAGGCCCATTATAAAAAGGTTAATCATTTTTCTAATTTGTTGTACTAATCATTCATCTAAAATTCAACCAAATTCACCTCAATTCTAAGGACAACCCTATCTTCAATCATTTCTTGCAAAATCTACATGCAAATATTAGCTATGTGATCATGTTATTTTATTCACATATATAATTATTTATTGATTAGTTTATACTTATGTTTCACTTTATAAACTTGTGTGATGCAGGAGCATCGAATTCAAATTTCAAAATGATATGAGATCAAGATAATATCTTTTATTATTTATTTGAATTTCAATTCCAGTTTATCTTATTTGTTTCCTATTTGAATTAAGATCCTACTCTATAAATAGGGATCTAGGGTTTGATATTAGTTAGTTTATGATTATTTGATATTGTAAGAAGACCTTTGAGGTTTCTTGAAGCTTTTGTTTAATCTTTGAGTTTCTAGCCATTTGATTGCTTCCAAAACTGCATCAGATGGTATCAGAGCTCTTGGTTTATCAAATGGCTCTACGTGAAGGCGAGTGTTTTCTTGTTCGAAGAGTCGCCGACCGAGGCATCAACAAGAACATTGGTGATTCACGTGCTCGTGAAGATCGATTCAACCGTGACCGTAGATTCGCCGGACGAGGCAACAAGATCGGGAACCGTGACTCATGGGATTTTGAGATCAAACGACTCAAGCGACGAGTCCGAGATCTCGAGTTGCAACAAGAGATTAAACGGCTTCAACAAAGAGTTCGATATCTCGAGTTGCAAAAGGAAGAGTGTGTGGAGGAAACCGAATCGAGAATCACCGTCCGGGACGATGAGAACGAGGAGGAGGAGTATCCTTCATTCCATTCCTACCCCTGGTTCTATGAACCAACCTATCCAGTGGGTGACTCGAAAGAGAACCCCAAGTTTGACGAAGATGAAATTGAGTTGGACAAAGAAGAATACTTATGGGCGCAACAAGCTATTAATGGAGTTACCAATCTTGAAGACGAAGAAGAGGAGGTCATCGACGAGCATGAAAATTCATCAGTTTCTTCTGGTATGTTTGATTTATTTCATAAAAAAATTGTTGCCGATTGTGGCGCTATGGTGGCCACCGGTTTTGATTCGGTTGCTATTGATGGCGTTGGGGCGGTTGGTAGTGACGAGTCACAGAACATGGTGGCTACGGGAGGTGAAGCGTCAATTTTGGAAGTCCCAATATTCCTTACGCCAACAACGGAAAGTTTGAATTTTGAATTATACAAGGTATCATCTCCTACAAATCTTGGATTTCAAATTGGAAGTGATATTAAAACTAATGAAAAAGAAATCTCGGTTGTTTTTGGAAAAAAGGTAATTTATGATAAGTTTGGATGCATGCCACCTATGCATGAGGATATTACATATCCAATTAAACATATTGAAAAGCTAAGTGAGAATTTGGCCATACACATGGGAGTAAATCTAAATGATCAATTTATAAATAAATACCATGAATTCCATGGTTTACAACTCTATGGTTATCTTGGAGCTGGAATATTCGAGCGGGTCAAATTGATAGTGAACAAGAAACGACCCGATAATCACTTTAACCTAGGTGGCTTTGGTTCAAAGGCAAAACTCGAGGACGAGTTTTTTCCAAAGACGGAGAGAATGATACAGGAGTATTATCATGAAATTCGGGTTATTCCTAATACGATTACACAAGTTGGATCTAAACTAATTGAGTGGGTCGTGATGATAATGAATAAGGATCGGGTTGATGTTCCTTTTGATCCAGGTGGTTCTTACAAGACTCGTGGTCGAGTCTTTTCCAAGAAAGGGAGTATGATGCAGGAGCATCGAATTCAAATTTCAAAATGATATGAGATCAAGAAGATCAAGATAATATCTTTTATTATTTATTTGAATTTCAATTCTAGATTATCTTATTTGTTTCCTATTTGAATTAAGATCCTACTCTATAAATAGGGATCTAGGGTTTGATATTAGTTAGTTTATGATTATTTGATATTGTAAGAAGACCTTTGAGGTTTCTTGAAGCTTTTGTTTAATCTTTGAGTTTCTAGCCATTTGATTGCTTCCAAAACTGCATCATTGTGCCTTTATACAGTACAAGAAAACGAGTAAATGATCCTATGACGATGACAATTATAGCGATGGAAACCGTCCGTCAACATAGTAGCGACAATATGTAGACGCTATAGAGTTTCCCAGATTTTATGGTTTGAGCCTCCTGTCCTAACGACAGGTCGTCGCCATAGGTTAAATTAATATTTTTTTCTTTTCTTTTATTCTGAATTAATATACAAGAACAAATTTTAAAAATAAATAAATTTTAAAAATAAATAACACTTGTGCCTACGAACATGTGGCCATGAACCCTATAGCGAGGATTTGTCATCACTATAGGCATTTACACCATATAGCGACGACATGTCGTCGCTAAAACCCTCTTTGTTGTCATCGTTGTAGACTCAATTTCTTGTAGCGACAGGAACAGTAATATTTTGGTTCGGTTCAGTTTTATAATGATTTGTAACATACTTAGTCCTCACACAGTATAAATAAAATATTATACCTAAAAAGTGAAATATAATAGATAATTAGAAATTTCTTACGACAACTTCAATTTACTGAGGATAGAAATGAACAAGAATATGCAAGTAGGATGTTAATTGGGTCTTGTTTGCATGTTGACTGGTTAAGCGTGATACGAACCCTAAAATTTTACACGAATACAAACTTAACGTGAACCTAAAAGTCGTATTAGACACGTAAATTTGAACACAACACGTATTCATGGGAAACGTATTCATGGGATGAAATTTCTTGTACCATGTTTATTTACGTGCTTTGTTTTCTTTGACTTTTGCTATACTCGACTTTCTTCTGATCAAGATCTTGACCAAGTTACTACAAGTCTATAACTCTAGAAGTCTAAACACATTCGTGTAGTGGGTGTGGGCCTATACCGCAGCCCAGACCAAGTTATTTATGTGCTAATTAACCATTCATACTTCCCAGACCAAGTTATTTATGTGCTAATTAACCATTTATACTTATCATCATATCTCTTTAACACTTCCTAAATTCATCATGATACCTTGTCATATATTCCCTCTTCAAAAATTAACAAATTAGATATTATGACTTATTTTGAGTGAGTTTTATAAATCTGCTCATATGTGAAACAAACGTAGGGGCCCCAATCATTATGGGCTTTCTTCAGCAAACTTTTGTTTTTGTTATTTTAAGCACTCATAATAATTAATGTATTATCAGTGAGCCCAGATCAATTGGTTTATGAGAAGTCATCCCAATAGTCTCCCAATGCAAATGTTATAAGTTCGAGACTCACTTGGTGTAATATGCTCAGATGGGCCAGAGGTTTTTCCACAGTGTGCCTTTGAGTGGTGGGTTTCCCCTGAAAATGGTGGGCGGGCCGGGTCACCAACGCTGTCTGCGTTCGCGGGCTTGGTTGGCGGGTGGTTGGGCTTATAATATTCGTTGGCCGATAAAAAAAAATGTATTAAATACATAAAGTTTAATATTAAAAATTTTAGGTTTAACGGTTCTCTAAATTAAGAGTAAATTATTAAAAATGTAATTTAAAAAAAACTCGTGTTACAACGAAAGCATTGAAAATAGATACGCATATAATTGAGCCACACTGCTCAATTACTACATTAGTAGTATGTAATGAAGTGCAACAAAACAGAGAGGTATAAAAGTTGGACTTTTAAAAGTCAGAAAATTGTGTTTTCCTAGCTCAAGATATCTATCATCACAAGTAGTATGCAAGTTGGACTCTTAAAAGTCAAAATGATAAACTTGAACAAAGAAAAGAGAACAGGATGCTAATTTTGATTGCAGGCTATTCAAGAAAGGTATAAAGTCAGACATAAAATCAAAGTATCACAGCATTTACCAGATTTAAACCGTTTTCAATGAAACGAGTTGACAATGCATGCGGATGAAGCTGTTAATCTTCAACAAATCCAGGTTTTGAAATTAAAGAGTGGAGTTCTTGGGCCTTTTCGTCATTAAAACCGAGAGTAGCCATTATTTTGTATCCTGCTCCTTCCTTTTCAGACCATACTCCAAGAAGCAGGTGAGACGTCGTAATTTCCCCATCATCACCTAAATTCATAGCATGAAAATGATTAAAATATTTGAATTTATTAACATCTCATTTAAAATTTCCATGGAAAAATATAGAAACTTGCCTGATTTGAGTTTTTCATCAACAGCCCAGTCGAGGGCTCTTTGAGCCGATTCAGTTAGAGGAGGATGCTCAGGACTGAAAAAGAAATAGTCTGGTTTTCCAATCAATTTGATGGCCTCTTCGCGCACTTTGCTAAGTGTAAACCCATTTGCACGCAACAGTTTTGAAGCCCGGTTTGTTCCTGCAAATTATTGTTGAATTAACTATTTAATGCTCGAGTAAATGAAAACGGAACTTATAAAATCAACAAAATTCAAATATGTATGAAGAATCATTAAAAGGGGTGAAGAGTCATATTTGCTAAAAATACTTTGAGTTTATTAAAGAATCGGTACCATTGATTGAGCAAAAACATGGGTTAACTGTTTGACAAAAATATAAAGCTGGTTGGGGTAGGCTTGCCCTAATTCAAGTTTAAAGACTGTTGTGATCTTTGGTTAAGTTGATCAGACCAGATTTATCCATAGATTAAGTGGGTGTTTTGGTCTTTTGGATGTGATTATATGATATTAAATCGTCAAATAAGATTATTATGCAGGAGATCTATTTAGATCTGGTTTTTCTGCTTGAAGATGTAATTATCACTTTCATAAGTAATTGTAGCATGCCCCATAGAAACGGATGACCGTAGGTAAATTCAAATAAACACTTTCAGAACTTATATATCTCCCCTTAAGGGGTAGCGTGGGATTGCATACTTAAACAACTTATCTGCTAATTGTGAATTTTCAAAAGCAAATAAGCACTTGTGAGTGGTCAGATAAGGAAAAGTGTTTATGCTTATTTTAAGGGGAAATAAGCTGTTTGCAATAACCAGCTTGAGTTGTTAAAATAAGTGATCCAAAACATCCCCTAAGTTCTTAGTTTTAAAACACACGAGACACTCAAAGGGGCTTAGAATCTAATATAGATATTACCTACATGTATGACCTAAAAAGAATGTTGTACAACACCCTTAATAATTATAAATTAAGTATACATGACATTTTCTACCTTGTTAGTACCTAGACAGAAAAAAAAAACACAAACTTACACACCCAAAGTAGTCTAAAATCAAATAAGCAATCACGAAAGTGATCAAGTAATACTCTTTAATCTGAAATTCTAATATTCTACCAATCCTCATCATCATAACCGAGCACGAATTCATCTCCCTCATCATCAATATCTTCTTCAATCTCATCGACCTTTATCATTTCTTGATGGCCCGGACCAATTATCACTTACTCTTACCTCTTGATGCTCTGGTTATACGACTAGTTTCCATTCTCCCCATCAACCACTCATTGTCGCCCGCTAAACGATAAGTTGCCGTTCAAAGCATGATTGAATTTCACATACATGTCATTCAAATTTCAATCTCTTATGACAGTCTATTTCACTTCTTGATTGAAACCAAGTTTCTCAAACTACTTCATATTAAAACTAACCACATACAATTATGCATAATGCACTAATAAAAGTAAGGAGAAATTGCACTAACCCTCAACCAAAATTCCCATAACATTAGCTTCAGTTCCAGTAGTTGCAAACTTGAGCTTCCTCGCCTCCAATTCGCCCATCGCGAACGACTTTATTCCTTTCAACGACCATCTAAAACAATTCAAATTCAACCCCAATTCATTTCCAACAAAACCCTAATTTTCAAGAACAACACAAAACTCACTTGGGAACTTTATCAGTTGAATTAAGCTTCTCTGGATTTCTACAACCAAAAAAGCAACTTAATTTCAAAAACCCAAATCCCCAAATTTAATAATCCAATGTCAGATTCATAAAGAAAAACTCACGCGGTTGGGAGACTGACGGTAACGTTGGCGGATACGGGTCGGGTCTTGGGTAAACGGGGTCGGAGAGAGGAGTATTTGAGGGGTAATTTGGTAATCCCTAACCATTGAGACTGTAAATTGAGTGTGGATATTTGGATGTTTGTAGAAAACGGGTCGGGTTTCTTTACGGAATCATGATGGCAGCATCTAGTGGAAGCTGTAGCAGAGGAAAACAGTGTATGAGAAGCCATTTTCCCCCAGGTAAGAAAATTTCGAGCTGGAAAATGTAATCTTGCCTGATGGATAGGGGTAGAAGAAACAAGAAACACCTAAACGTCGTCGTTTGACCGTTCGGATTTCTTTTTGTTATAGAACTTGGACTTATTAGTTTCAAATTTTTGACCCAAAAACTAGGAAGATTTTTAAGACTTGAAAACTATGGGCTATTGGGCCATATGATACCATGTTTGTGTTATGTGCAGTTTGGCCCATTGTGTATATTTTAAGGAGGTGAGAAACAACCGGTTTAGAATCCGAAACCAGTAGCAAAACCGGTATCAGTGAAACCAGTCCCAATCCCATCTGGTCATCCAATTTAAAATCGGTTTGGGAATACGTTCATTAAAACTGGTTTGAACAAACTAGATTTTTTATTAAAATAATCAAAACCAGTTAGAATTATAGTTTTGTTAAAGTAGCAGCAGTAGACTATGGTGATTGTATTTGGAGTTAGCTGCACAAATGGTCCTTGTGGTTTGATCAAATTTCACGGATTAAAATATTGTAAACTTAGCCCAAACATTTAATATCAGGTTGCACGTTTGGCCCCTCACGTCCAGTTAGTTTTTAGGGTTAAGTAACCTCACATGCATATCTTTTGGTTAAGAAATTCCCTTGTACTTGAAAATTTATTAGACATCTACTCTATATTTTTTCCAAAATAAAAAAATACCAAATTTTCAAACCGGTTACACTCGATCCTATCTTGATCTAATCCGGTTTCAATATGTTGTTCAGAATTTTATTTTAATAACCAGTTAGTTTGACCCAATCTGGTTTTGGCCTCTGTTGATCCAGTTTGGACCGGTTTTAAAACAAATCCGGTGGCACGAATCGCATGATGTCCATTTGAAACAACCCACTATGGGGGTACAGGGCCCACGATGTCCATTTGAAAAGCAAGGTTCACAAATATATATTTGACATAAAAAGTATAATATTAACTTTTTAATGATATATATTCAACACCGTCGATTTTTTATAATTACATGTTTCTTAAAATGTGAATATATCGGTACTCATTTTAGGCATAAAAACATTTTATACTACTATTAAATTAAAAATATTATTAAAAAGTTAGAAAGTAAAATAATAAAAAGAAATATATATTATTAGTTTTAAATTTTAACAATCGATTTCTGTCGTGATATTTTTTCCATTTCAGTTTTTATTTTAAGGCAAATTTCTTTTTACCTTTGAATTAAAGCAAGATTTTTTTCTTCTCGAAGGATTCGATCTTGTGAATCCACCATCAAGTGCTACGTTTTTTAACATATATTAAAGGTATCGTAAATTAATTTTTTAAAACGGCAAATTCACACATTCACAAATCATTTTTTAAATCTACATTTTTTCACATCATGGGCCTTGAACCTTTTGGTCACCTTCTTACACACCTTGGTTACATTAAGACATTGACCATTTTGTATATCATAAATTAAATAAAATTAAATTTACGACTTTCAATTTAGTTTGTAAACAGATTGTTATTCAGTGAATGTCACATTAAATTTAAATAATATTTTATGCTTTTTAAAACGACTACTCAAATAATATTTTGTATACTTCGTATTCTTTCAAACAAACTAATTTGATATGAAATACGTGATAGTTATTTATTTACAATAGAAATAAACGTAAAGTGGATATTTATACTTACATTATTACATTATTAGGGTGGACATGGTGTTCTAGAGATAAAGGTGTGGGTTCAGCGGGTTGGCTAGGGAACACTGCTGCAACTGTTGTGGGTTCGCTTGGTGGGTTCGTGAACCCGCTTGTGAAGCCACTTGTGTGACTTGGAAATGTGACCATTCAAGCCAATGTGAGATGCTACTTCCTAGGGTAGTTGTGGGTTCAACTACGAATGCCCCCCTCCCACTAGGGTTGAATTAGTTTCAAATGATGTGACATGATATTATTAGATGATGGAGAGGGTTTAAGTGGGTTCAACTAGGAACACCCCCTCCACCCTTATGAAGTAATAGGATAGAATTTTTTAACTACCATTGAAATGTTCTACGGTAGTGGGCGTGGTTGGGGTGTGTGGACCACGTGACCCGTGATTGTGCCTGGAACCCCCACCCCCATCTTAGGCACGAAGAGTGTCAGACAAATCACGGGGCATGTGGAGCTGGATTAGGTTTTCAACCAATAAATTCATTGATTAGTGGTTAAAAAAATAAATTAACGGTTTATAGTGAAACCATTATACAATTTAATGGTTTTGATTAGTGATTTCAAATATACCTACGTGACAAAGTATTTTTCTTTTTTAATGAACCATTACATATAGCTTAATGTCGGGAATTTTAAAAATTAAGAACATAAAAATGAAAATATTGTGACCATGCCACGTGGATTAACATTGTGTGGTTAATGTGGAAACTTGAAAGCCTACCAATCAGTCTACAAGAAAATATTGTGACCCCGTCTGTTTTTGAGTTTGCCGCCAAAAACCAACGGCCGGTCAAAAAGCAAAATCCATACCAAATATAGCGGTGTTTCCCATGTTACTCCGGCAATCAGGTAAAAATCAATGATGTCAAAATTACACACATCTGACCTGTCATCCACTTTCTTTTATGGGTCCCACACTTGGATTTTCGCGGGTAATTCTTCTGTTTAACCAGGGTTACTTCTACCCTCTTAAAAGTGAACGTCTATAACCCATCGATAGTTTTAAAAGAACAATATGTTATATTTATTTTAGATATTCATTCTCAAGTCTTAACTGCTTGATAATCGTGTGTTTGGATTTTGTCTAAACGAACTGAGATCAATTTCTGGTCAAGCTAGTGAACATGTTTAGCTAAACAGTCCTCTCGGTTTGAGCTCTTGAGTAACGAGTTCACGTTTAACCCTTTTATTTAAAAAAAATATGAAGTTTGTGTTATAACTTAAACTTATTGCGTCGTCGTTTTCAGAGATAATTGTTTGGTGTTTTAATTGTTTGATTTGTTGGAGTCTTTTTAGTTAGTTGTTATCAAGTATTGTAGGGGGGAAATCCAAGGCTTGTTAGGGTTATCTAGTAGGTTTTCGAGTCCTGATATAATTATGTAAGTTGTGTCTATTTAAAGGGTCTTGTTTTGCAAGTTCAATTAATGAACTATAGAATGAAGTTTACGTGAGTTTGTTACTTAGTGTCACAGATCAAATGTTCAAAAATCGTTTTGCTATGTTTGTACTTGAACACTTGAGTTTGCTGGCTAGTCCGAACTTCATGAGGCACGGCCTCAGTGGGATAGACGACATGAACATTCCTACGTGTGCTTACACACCGAGTGCATCGCTGGTCATTAGTTATTGTCGCTCGCCTGATGAGTCCAAGGCAAGACGACGCCAGTAGACAGTGATAATAAGCGGAATGGATTGGCTGGGCCTGAGCAATCCAGGGCACCATACGGAGCCTCGAGAGATCACCCCGTGACATTAGGTTTCAATGAGGCATAAAAAATCTTTGTAATAAATGAATAAATTGTTAGAATTCTGATAGGTGTACGGATTGAAAGGGTGAATGCAATTATTTTGCAAGTAGTTTCATGATTTTTCGTGTTCACTCGTTAGGCATCATCACTTATCAAGTCTAGGGGATATATAATGAGCTCTAGCGACCTTCCTATATACGAAATAATGATACTAGATACATCATTTGTTTTTTTTTTCTCCTTTTGTAATATTAAGTATTTTGAATTGACTTTGTCAACTATTACCTTTATTATTTACGTTTATTAGTAACTATTTAATATTTATTTATTTAACATGTATAATACACGAGTTTTATAACATAATACACGTATAATATTTATATATGCTACATATATTATCCATAATACCTTTTTATCATCATAAATACAAAATAAATATTGCCGAAAGAGAAGTTAGAAAAAATAAATTAAACAGAAACCGGCGTAAATGTTAGTCAATTGAAAAGCCAATTGTGGCGGTGTTTGTTAAATGTGGGCCGTGTTGCCGTCATTATCTCGGTCGGCAATCCTTGTGCATTGTAATTGGTGAATGTTAATTGTAGTTTTTTTTTAAATAAACTAAACTAACTTAAAAAAAAATAAAAAAAAATGATAAACATAGTTCTTAAATTTTTTTATAAAACAATCTCAGAATATACGACTTAAATTCTAATAACTTTTTATACTAAACACAGAAAATATGTTTTAAATTCTTATTCATAGTATAAAACAGTTTTTAGAATATTATAAAAAGTTAAAATATGACACTTCACCACCATTGTGTTTGGAGTCGAAGTTAAGCAAAGGACATTCTTATAGTTGGCCGTGTCATCCATCCTAGCTGGCAACTAAAGGGCCGTTTTGATAATATAAATTAATTACAAATTTATAACTCATAAGCTTTTATTATTATTGTTTATGTTTATTTACTCCACATCACGTCTTTATTAAAAGAATATTAAAAAAAAGTGTCCGTTTCCATTTTCCACGCTCTTTGTATAAAAGGAAGACGTGCTTCTGCCTAGTTGACTTAAATAGAAATAAATCAGAAAATATATAAATTTTTTAAATGCAAATTAATAAAAATTGATGCTATAAATTCCTCTCCAACTGAGTCATAGGCGTGGTGTGTTATAGAGAGAAAATAACAGCTCTGTTTTTTCATGGTGATTTAATCGATAAACTGTTACGAATTTCATCGATTTCTGGTGATCTGTTAGCTGTAATCCGGTGTTTTTTTGTTGAAATCGTTCAAATCAACACCTATTTTAACGATTCTCCCTCTCTGTAAAATCAATTCCACGAGTAACAAGAAGAAGGTAAGATGATGCAGATGAATCTGAGACCTTGTTTGGATGAATTTGAAAAGCTTCTTCTTCGAATGAACACTCCAAGGTCAGTATTACACTATCTCTAATGTTTCATCTCCGAATTCTAGGTGTTATCTGGTTCGTAGTTACTAATCAGGAATCTCTTGAGCTTAATAAAGACTGTAATGTTTTCAATTTTGACAACAAATATGAAAATTCATACTGATTTAGGGTTAAATTAGTTATATATATGTACCTAATAAATAATTAAATGGTTCCGCAAAACAACTCTGTAAGCCCAAAATTTCTAAAATTTTTAAACACTCTTAAATCTTAGGATCGGCTTGTTGCCTATATACCTGCCTCTATAATATAGTACTACACTATATAAAAAATGATCAATTGCCTAAAAAGAATACTAACTAGTTAGTACCGAAGACAAAATTAGAAGGAAAAAGAATTTTACGTTCATAAAATTGCGACACCGCAATATTTAGATATACATCAAGTGCCTTTGTGGCTTTGTCCCGATGGTATCCAAGTATGTTAAATTGATGACCGAGGCTGTGGGTCCCATGGTGGAGGGTGGCGTTAAAATTAGGAGGAGATTGTGTTGATGTAAAAAAAATTATTTGGTATAGATTTGTGAGTTTCGGATAAAATTAGGTCCAATTATTTTTCAATAATACAATTTTGACTTTTCAACGACCATATTATTTCCCTGTTGATAATTTCCAGCTCAAAATTTGAATTTTCTTTCACGCTTGACTTGTCTCAATCAACTTGTTTTTTACGTCGCAGGGTCATGATCGACAATGCTGGTTGTGTAAACGCAACCCTAGTCATGGTACGTTTGAAAAAAACGTTACACCAAATTCCTAGAAACTGATTATTTTCTGTTCAACATTAATTTTAATTTATTTCTAAAAAAATGTAGATTGACAGTGTGAGAAAAGATGGGATTCTTCTAGAGGCAGTTCAAGTTCTTACAGATCTAAATCTTTTAATTAAAAAAGGTTATGTCTCCTCTGATGGAAGGTGGAACATGGATGGTATGCTTTTACTTTTTTTCTTTTTATTATTTTCTAATATTTTCATTTCAATTTTTTTACTAATTAAGGTTTATTATTTGTATTATTCACAGTATTTCATGTTACTAATTTGGATGGAAACAAATTGACAGATGACAGCATTATTAACTGCATCCAACATGTAATTTTCTTCATCTTTAAAACTTGTTTAATGGCTTCTTTAAACAATTTTGTTACAATACTAACTTTCATTGTATTTACAGTCACTTGGAAGCATTCACCACACACGATCCAAATCGATCGATGGAATGACTGCGATTGAGCTAACAGGAACCGACAGAATTGGCTTGTTATCCGAGGTTTTTGCAGTCCTGGCTGATCTCAAGTGTGACGTGGTGGAATCTAAAGTATGGACTCACAATGGGCGGATTGCTTCTCTAATTTACTTAAAAGATTGTGAATCTGGATGCCCGATTGACGATTCTCAGAAAATTGAAAGCATAGAAGCTCGGTTAAGGAACGTGCTTAAAGGGGATAACGATATCAGAAGTGCAAGAACTTTGGTTTCCATGGCCATCACTCACACAGAGAGACGGCTTCACCAGATGATGTTTGCAGATCGCGATTATGAGAGTACTCCAATTATTAAAACTAATGGGGAGTATTCTCCAGCTGTATCGGTTCAGCATTGTTTAGAAAAAGGGTACTCGGTTGTTAACATCGAGTGCAGAGATCGACCCAAGCTTTTATTCGATGTTGTTTTCACCTTAACCGATATGCAATACATAGTCTTCCACGCCACGATTGACACGACAGAAAACGGAGCGTATCTGGTACATTTTCGCACCATTTTCCCATAAAAAATGTTATTTTTTATTTTCTTGTAATGGGTTTTTGTTTAATTTGCTAAAGATTTAATATTTTCTATGGTTTAGGAATTCTTTATCAGACATACAGATGGAAGTGCAATTAGTTCAGAAGCCGAAAAGCAACGAGTGACACTTTGCTTAATATCCGCCATTGAGAGAAGAGCGTCCGAGGGTGTTAGGCTGGAGCTATGCAAGGAAGACAAACCAGGACTATTAGCCGAAGTGACACGAACATTTAGAGAAAACGCGCTAAATGTCACACGCGCTGAAATATCTACAACAATGGGTAAAGCCGAGAACATATTCTATGTGACAGATGCCCGTGGAAACCGTGTTGATTCAAAAACCATAGAATCCATTCGACAAAGAATCGGGTTGGATTACTTGAGGGTCAAGGAACTACCATTACCTTATGGGAATCATGAAAAGGCAAGGAATGTAGAAGGTGGGGCGGTTTTGTTAGCACTTGGAAGCTTGTTAAGAAGGAACCTTTACCACTTAGGGTTGATCAAGTCATATTCTTGAGAAATTACAACCATTAATACTTTGCTTGAAGAAGAAGATTTGTTGGTACATAAATATAAAATATTGGTGGGTTGGGTTGGGTTGGGTTGGGTGATGATTGGTAGTAAGTAGGTAGAATACAGAGACATGGAGGAAAGGGCAATTAGTTTCTTGCTGGGGTGGCAGTTATTTAGGTAGATGATGATGGATCCCCTTGTTCCCTATATAGATACGGTTGATAGTTTGTACATAGCTTGTTTTTATAAGTTTCAATGATATTTAACTTCTTTCCTCAGATTTATAACCCAATAGTTAACTTTTTATTAACCCCAAATTACACCAAATAATTTATTTCATATCTAGGTTTAAACCTAGGACCTCCAATCTATAACTTTACGGATTTTAAAAACAATCCAACTAATGAACCATTAGATATTCAATGGCATTAGGGTTGGTGGCCCAGTGGTAGATGAAAATCCCGTAGTAAGTTTTGAGTAGATCATGGTTTGAAGTAGTGTTCTATTGTAGGTGTCGTTGTTAGAAAAATTAAAAAAAGTTTATATGATTTGATTGTTTAGTACTTTAGTCTATAAAATATTTTGGAAAGATGAACCTTCTCTCACGTATAACGTATTAGATATTTTACTAATAAAGAAAACAAACCCTCGTCCTTCATTAATCACCAACGAATTTCCGATGAGTGAAAGAAATTCCCAAAAGAATACAAAGTATATACGAATTTAAATGATAAGGATTTTCGAAATAGATTCCATCACATTCTTTTTAGCCTTGCCTGTGAGAAGGTATTTGGTATGGATCTGTCCGAAATATTGAAGATAAGATTTCGGACGAGATTTTTTGATATATTTTACAAATGTCGTCAGTTGAAAAGTTTAGTGACGGACAATCCATCGGTAGGAGGTCCGCTTCTAACCTGTCAGTAAAAGTTTTGTCCCTTATCCGTAAGAAATATTGTTCTATCGTTAATCCCTCGGTAGTACTGCCACAACAATCCGACTATGTCCACAGTTAATATTTTGGTGTGCTTCCATCGGTGATCTCTCAGTAAAATCTATCGGTGATTCGTTGATGAAGTCTCTACCCACACCACCTTTCCCCATAACCTTTCACCGATAGATTACCAATGGTCAACGGACCCTATCTTCACCGAGGGACCATTGTTGTCTGGCATCCGTTCGTCACTTAAGTCCTATGATTTGTAGTTTCATCACTCCTCACCCTCTCACAAATTGAAAGCCCCAAATCACACCTACGACATGGAACCTTTGACATCTAACCTATAGTCATTAAGAACGTAGCAAAAACCCTATATTTGTAAATCGTATAAACATATATCAATGAACCTTATATTTCTTACCATAAACTATTTTTACAAAGTGTTTATTGGTCTATCGTTTATGAGGACGTGCTGTTACAATACAAAGTGTTTTCATTTTCTAACGGCATGTAATTTATAAAACGGTAAAATAATCATTTTAAAAGATCTAGTATTTTAAAAAGGAAAAGATTCTCGGTACTAAAGAAGTGAAAAGTGTTAGAAAATAAAGATTATGATCGGGATCAGTCAAAGATTGCACATCATGTCCCATATTTAGACCCACGAATTTCTCCCAATTATAGCCCCAATCACAGCTCATTCACAGCCAATTAGTCGTGTATTTTTTCTTTTCTTAAACCATGTAATCTCCTATAAATTGGAGTCTTTTTCATTGTAAATTCATTTAAGAAATCAATACAATTCTCAGCCTTTTGATAAATACTCATTCTCTGATTATCAACATGGTATCAGAGCACTGAATGATCCTAGGATCAGTTCATGTGTTCTTGCTCATCATCTACCAATTTGTCTCATCACACAACCTAAACCGCCATGTCTAACGACGGCAATTCAAGTGGCAATGATAATCTTTCTATCCAAATTGCAAACCTTATCAAAAGTAGCCTCAACCAAACTCAAAATCAGAATCAAAACATCCACCATAGCCACCTCAAAACTTCAAACAGATACAACACAAGCCCCGTTCCTTCGCCGTGGCACCACCACAACAACTCATATCCATCGCCTTTGCCACCGCAAACAACCAACGAGATATCGCTGCCTCTGTCACAACAGGACGTGGCGGCCGGACTTACAGTCACCGGACCTAGCGAAACCGACTGGTGGAGTGACGGTCATAAGAATAGAAAGATTGGTACCACCGCTGTGGGAAAAAATTGTGCCACCAGCGGCAACGACGATGCCCAAGGTGGTGGTAGCTTGGGCGATATGGCAGCGGCGCTCGTGGAACCGGGAGAGATGTCGCCGACAGGTACTGGGTTTGGGGAAAACTCCTTGGACCCATCTCTTTTTAACCTAAATTGTCATTATTTCAATACTGAAGACACATGTGGTTCACAAACAAGCACCTTTAGTTGTTTTATAAAACAAAGTTTCAAGAATTGCAAAACAAATCCTCAACCTAATGGAAGGGCAAATATGGCTCAAACATATAATGGAAAATCAGATAAATCATGGATATTCGATTGCGGTGCAACCGATACCATGACTCATGAACTATCGGATCTGATCTCAACATCCAAACCCCGAAGAAATTATATACAAACCGCAAATGGTGGGATAATGGATGTGGAAAAAGGGGGGGGGGCAATTGAGATTTCATCCACACTACTCTCTAATTGTCTTTACGTCCCCTCCCTATCACATAAACTTTTATGAGTAAGTCACGTGACTAAAGATATGCATCCTACCTTGTGTATTTTACAGAATATCTGGACAGGAGTAATCATTGGCCGTGGCACTGAACGACAAGGGTTATACTATGTGGACGAGGTGACTCAACATGGGACTGTGATGTTAGCTCATGCGAGTATAGACAGGGAGACGTGGCTGTGGCATAGAAGATTGGGGCACCCATCCACAAATTATTTGCATATTTTATTCCCAAACCTATTTCCTTCTAAAACTATTTCGAATTGTGAAACGTGTGTGTTAGCTAAAAGTCACAGACAAACTTTCAAACCAAACAACACAAGGGTTAGTTCACCTTTTACATTGATTCACCCTGATGTTTGGAGTCCCGCCCCGATTATTGGGGGTAAAAAAATTTGTTTTTTCCTTCTTTTTGTGGATGATTGCACTAGAATGACTTGGGTTTATTTCTTGAAACACAAAACCGAAGTAGTTGATAAATTTACTGCTTTCCATGCCATGATTAAAACCCAATTCCAAAAAGATATTCAAATTCTTCGATCCGATAATGGTGGGGAATTTGTTAACACACATATGAAATTGTTCCTTGAAGCTAAAGGAATAATCCATCAGACCTCTTGTACACATACTCCTGAACAGAACGGTGTCGTAGAACGAAAAAACCGAATCCTTTTAGAAATTACTCGGGCACTGTTAATTGAATTCGATGTTCCTAGGAGTTTTTGGCCTGAAGCTATAGCCACAGCAACTTACCTGATTAACCATCTTCCAACTAATATCCTTAAGCTAAAAACCCCATTACAAGCCCTCTCAGAATTTACCAAAATACTACCTGCCCATATCCTACAACCTCGAGTCTTTGGTTGTACTGTCTTTGTTCATATACCCAAAATCTATATAACCAAACTCGACCCATGTGTTGAAAAGTGTGTGTTTGTTGGTTATGGAGTGAATCAGAAGGGATATCGGTGCTATAACCCGAAGACAAAATGTATGCATACAACCATGAACTGTGACTTTCTAGAAACAGAATATTATTATTCTTCCCAACACAGTGGTCAGGGGGAGAAGGAAGATCTTGACACACTGAGTTGGTTACAGTATATACCATCATCAGAAGAAATCAATCACAGTACACACAAAGAGTCACACTCAAACTCCACACAGGAACCTGAAGAACCAATCACTAGTGCTACGGCCTCTGACAACACTCCTGATATCTCAGGTAAGTAACTCATCTGATCCCTCTGGTGATCCTGTTATTAATACCCTTGATAATCCTGATGTTTCTAATCATGATCCTGAGATAGTAGAAAATGAAGGAATTGAATCATCATCAATTCCTGAAGAAACAAAAGAACGATATGTACTACCTCCGAGATCCAACAGGGGTGTTCCTCCAAAACGATATTCTCCAGAGAAGCAATCCCATGGATTCGACTATCCTATGGCTAATATAGCCAAAGGAAATTTATCCAAGGAAGCTAAGGCTTTTGTCTCATCTCTTTATTCTGAAGACACTCCTACTAATGTAGAACAAGCTTTGAAAGCAAAGAACTGGAAAGATGCAATGGAAACGGAAATGGAAGCGTTGAAAAAGAATGGTACATGGGAAAAATGTGCTCTTCCGTCAGGAAAGAAACCAGTGGGATGTCGTTGGGTCTTTACAGTTAAGTACAAACCAGATGGTTTAGTTGAAAGATATAAAGCCCGGTTAGTAGCTAAAGGCTACACTCAGACGTATGGGATTGATTATTCTGAAACATTCTCTCCGGTTGCCAAGATCGACACGATTAGAGTCCTTTTTTCTGTTGCCGCAAATAAAGGATGGCCACTTTATCAATTTGATGTGAAGAACGCCTTCCTTCATGGAGAGCTACAGGAAGAAGTGTACATGGAAGCTCCTCCTAGATTCACAGGGGATTTTAAAGAACGGGAAGTATGTTGGTTGAAGAAATCCATTTAGGGGCTAAAGCAGTCTTGTGAGGCCCCAAACCCGGGAGACCTCACTTATTGGATTTACTCATCAACACATAGCACTTTTAAACATAAGACATTCATTAACACAGCGGAAACGTTTTAAAATCTCAACATACGCAGCAGAAACATACATGTCTAAACATAACTAGCCAATTACAACTGAAACTTGTCTTAATCAACATAATCAAAAGAAACATAACATAAAACATAAACGGGATGCCAGACACTGATCTTCGGGTAACTCTTCTCTCTAAGCCAAACATCTACATCCATCAACTAAACCTGCACTTAACTGATATGCATACTAAAAATCAGCAACGCTGAGTAAGTTCTAACGTTTACTTTAAATCATTTATACAAAAGATTTACTAATACATACATACATACTGCCCTTAAGGCAAAACTTTACATACTACACTTTTCAAAACATAATTTAATACATTCATAAAGTATCCGTCAATTCCTTGTCACTGTTGGTACTGTCCTCGTGATCAATACCGCTTAACCGTCAATTCTTATCACTGCTGGTATTGTCCTCATGATCAGTACCACTTAACCGTCAATTCCTCTTTACTGTAATGCCCTTATGGCTTACATCCATGAACCGACAAGTACCTGGTCAATGCCCCCATGGCTTACACCATGAACCGACACTACCGCTTATTCGTCAATTCTGTTACATACTGGTATTGTCCTCGTGATCAATACCTTCTGGGTCCTCGTGACCCAATGATGTTGTCCTTGCGGGCAACACCACATGACACGATGTTGTCCTCGTGATCAACACCGGGTATTGTCCTCGTGATCAATACCTCTTAACTGGTACATAGGGGATTGCGTAGTCCCCCGAGCAACCGCCGTCACTCATCCCAATTGTACAATTGTTAACGAGCCACCAAGACTCTTACTAATGGGTAAAACCCATATCTGACATCTTGTACAAGTAACATCTGTCCCAAGGACCTTTACAAACTGGTACATATTCCCGAAGGAAAACTGTTCACTTTACTGTTCATAAAACTTTCTGTAAATCTTGTTCATAACTTAACATATATCATGCCTTTGTTTATGTATATAAAAATATAGTAAACGCTTGCCAAATGATATATCTTTGCTTTTACTGAAATATATCTTAACACATATATCATGCATTTGTTTATGTATATAAAAATATAGTAAACGCTTGCCAAATGATTATCTTTGCTTTTACTGAAACATAGCTTATCATAAAATACATCTTACTTTCTGAAACATAGCTTATTATAAAATACATCTTACTTTCTGAAACATAGCTTATCATATATATCATGCCTTTGTTTATGTATATGAAAATATAGTAAACGTTTGCCAAATGATATATCTTACTTTACTGAAAACATACTAGCACATATATCATGCCTTTGTTTATGTATATGAAAATATAGTAAACGCTTGCCAAATGATATATCTTACTTTACTGAAAACATACTTTTGCCTCTTTTAAACTTTACACTAAACATAGCTTTTCACTTCAGTTTATAATATATAAAATATAATAAACGCTTTACACTAAGTATGCACACCACCCCTAAAGAAGGCAAAAAGGGGATTAGAACTCACCTGGTATCTAAGCTGCAACGGTCTACTGGATCTCACACAATCTGAACAATCATAGCAATTTGATACTTATCATACTTAACTCGACGCTAAACGGTTTAACCACTCTAACATACTGACTTTACTTAATCAGTCCTGATGCCTGCGCACTTAGCAAGTGCGCAGACACTGCTTCCTGCGCACTTAGCAAGTGCGCAGGTCCCTCTTCCTGCGCACTTAGCAAGTGCGCAGGCTTCCCTCCCTGCGCACTTAGCAAGTGCGCAGGTTCCTCTTCCTGCGCACTTAGCAAGTGCGCAGGACCTGCTCGGTGCGCACTTAGCAAGTGCGCACGACCTGTTCTTGGCGAAAAACCCTAACTTTCGCATTCGGGTCTGATCACTTCAAGATCCCGAACCTGTTTGCATTCAAAACGTTCGTTTTCCTTTAAGGAACTCAAATCTATGCTTATCTTTCCGTTTCATCCGATTAAACATAACCTTTTCACCCAAAACCCGAAAAACCCAAAAACGAACTAAAACTCAGATCTAGGAGAATCGGTTACTTGTAATCACTTCCTTTTCGTTGCTAAACACCCACGAGACTCTTGCTAACGATCCTTGAGGCTCTAATCCAAAAACCGGGACTTTCTCTCTCTAGACTCTCTCTCTCTAGAATCCGGAAATGAGGATGGAAAATGAGGGCTTTTGGCTGATCTTGAGGCTTATAAGGGCCCAAACCCTTCCCCTTTCGGCCCATACACCCCGGCCCAAGCCCGCTCCCTTTCTTTTTATTTAAGTTTTAATTCCTCGTGAATTCTCTCGCGCTCTAAAACTCGGGATGTTACAAGTCTCCTCGGGCTTGGTTTGACAAATTTACCCTTGCAATGAAGAAATATGGGTTTAAGCAGAGTGATTCAGATCATACTCTGTTCCTCAAACAAAGAAATGGTCTTATAACGTGTCTAATCATATATGTTGATGATATGATTATTACTGGAAATGACAAAGAAGAAATGGAACAACTAAAAAGGAGCTTGTTTGCGGAATTCGAAATGAAAGACTTGGGAAGATTAAAGTATTTTATGGGAATTAAAGTACTAAGGTCTAAACAAGGGATTTTTATCTGCCAGAAGAAGTATATTCTTGATCTTCTAATAGAGACATGTATGATTGATTGCAAACCATCAGATACCCCCATGATAGTAAACCATAAACTTCATATGGAAGTCGGGGCTGAATTGGCAGATAAAGAAAGATACCAACGATTGGTGGGAAAATTAATTTATCTCTCTCACACTCGTCCTGATATAGCCTATGCTGTTGGGGTGGTAAGTCAGTTCATGCATCAACCTCAAGTTACCCACATGGAAGTTGCGTTAAGAATTATCAGATACCTCAAAGTAACAATTAGTCATGGAGTTCTTTTTAAATCAAATGGGCATTTGAAGGTTCAAGTATACACCGATGCTGACTGGGCAGGAGATATAGGAACCCGAAGATCAACATCAGGTTACTTCACTTTAGTTGGAAGTAACCTTGTGACATGGAGAAGCAAAAAACAGAAGGTTGTCGCCATTTCAAGTGCAGAAGCTGAATTCAGAGGAATAGCACGAGGCATAACAGAAGTCTTATGGATACGAAAACTTTTAACCGAAATTGGCTTTCCCCCAACAGAGAGCAGCATGATTATGTGTGACAATAAAGCTGAGATTCAAATCTTAGAAAATCCAGTTCAACATGACCGAACGAAACATATAGAAGTTGACAGACACCTCATTAAAGAAAAGCTAGAAGCATGGATTATTGAGCTTCCATTTGTTCGATCAGAAGACCAGCTTGCCGACATTCTAACAAAGGCAGTTAACGGAAGAATTTTTAACAACTGTTTGATCAAGTTGAATGTCGAAGATCCCACAATTTAACTTGAGGGGGAGTGTTAGAAAATAAAGATTATGATCGGGATCAGTCAAAGATTGCACATCATGTCCCATATTTAGACCCACGAATTTCTCCCAATTATAGCCCCAATCACAGCTCATTCACAGCCAATTAGTCGTGTATTTTTTCTTTTATTAAACCATGTAATCTTCTATAAATTGGAGTCTTTTTCATTGTAAATTCATTCAAGAAATCAATACAATTCTCAGCCTTTTGATGAATATTCATTCTTTGATTATCAACAAAAAGTTTTAAATAGATGATTCATTTATGTAATTTTGTTTACTTTATAACCGTTTTCATGATATTTATATAACACATGACATTTGGACAATTAATTATAGTAAACTAACTAATAATGCATTAAACAACTTCTACCAGGTGACGATAAGATGCCTGAGTTGGAAGAAACATTATGTAGTTTAAGAAAATAAAATAAAGAACAAGTCAATATATATCAATGCCTCACACTTACCAATTCATGGGTTGCATGCATAAAGTTTTCAGTTTATAATTTTTTTTTTTTGAACATTAAACTTCATTAAAAGAGGACATCCGGTCCGCAAAACGCGGACGGAAGCCAACCAACTACAACATGTACATCGGGTTCATACACCAATCATTCCACACCAAACTATTACAACCAAACTTATTTTTATACCAGAAAAACGTTCTCGACTTTATTTGATGAACAATCTCAACTACCTTGAGGTTTTTTTGATTGAAAATCTTCTCATTGCGGGCTAGCCAAATACACCACACAGCCACAATAATAATTCCTTGAACAAGTCTTTTTCCTCGCTTGCCTCCTGATGCATCTTTATATAAACATAATAAGTCCCGAACATCAAAAACAAAAATCGGCGGTAACCGACACCACATCCCGATCCTGTGCCAAACTTCCATTGCAATCCGACATTCTGTGAACAAATGAAGGGCTGAATCGTATCCGTCTTCACATAGAATGCACCACGGCTCCCCTAAATCAATGTTCCTTTTTTGCAATTCCATCATAGTAGGTAAACGATGCATTTTCGCCCTCCAAGCATGTATATTACATTTAAAAGGCACCCAATTTATCCACTTCATTATAAAGACGTCCGTACCTTGATGTTTTGCGAGTTCCTTTTTTATCGCCTTAACCAAGAACCCATTTTTAACCATACCTGTCCACGACCATTTGTCCGCTTCTGTTCCCACAGTAGCTCCGAACAGAACATCACAGCAGTGAAATAAATCCGCAACTTCCTGCAGCGAATCTGGTTCTTTCTTCCATTGCCACTGTATCCCTCGACCACGACCCACACCCTGTAGACGATCCGCTACTGTACAATCTTTCTGCTTCTCTAACATGAATAACGAAGGTCATCTCCTCATAAAAGGAGTGTCTCCCAGCCAAACATCATACCAAAATCTTATTTTCAAGCCATTCCCCACTAAACCTTTGATTAGAAAACTAAGATTCCTTCCATTCGACCTTAGCGACGTATCCAAATTATTATTCATAAATTAATATATCTTGCATATAATATAGAAATATATGTGTGAAAATAATAAATAGAAACAACCAACCAACCTTGCACGGTATAGTCACGACAAGAAACTTCTAATTGTTTTTTATATGCAAGTATGTACATTAGTTATATATTTAAAATATCTGGTTATGTAAAGATAAGCGTGAGTTTGGTTCGCGAAATGTTTTTTAAAGCAATTGGATTTCGTTAAATTAATTGAAGTTCGTTAAAGAAATTGAATTTGAATTGTAATTTATTCAAAGAATTTTGAATATAAAAGAATATGAATTCTTAATCCATATGATTGACAAAACAATTATAAAAGAATTAGAATCTATCACTATGAGCATCACCTATCAAACGTTGTCGCCCTCGCCACTGCCTGAAAAAATTATTTTGATGAAAATATAAAAATATTTATTTCAAAGTAAATTGTAATATATATAAAGTTATCTCAACTAGTTTAATTATGAATGCGTGTATAGAATGTGATCTTCAGAAATCTAACCTAATAAATAAAAATATAAGATAAAAAAAAAGGTTTTGGTATTGCTGGAAAGCTTTGAAATACCATAACAATATACAAAAGGTTTAGGTGGGTTAGGACTGACGACTATGTGTGGCTTTTTGAAAAGAGCAAAATGTACGGAAGTGTGATAAGATTTATTTTTTATTTAACTAGAAGTTTATTCTTCCCGTTTTTTAATCACTTTTTAATTGATTTTTTTATTTCAACTTTAAATGATTTTTTGAACTTTCATTTCTTTTCTTTATTTTACTTTTAATTGAATTTTTTTTTATTTTTTTACGTCGGTTTATAAGTTTTAAAATATATCCGTATACTCTTATATTCAATACCCGAATATATCTATACTATATAATAAATAAAGGTTTTTAAGTGACACGTGTCGCCTCCATATTCATTTTTATCATTTTTTGTCGTCTTTCTATCTTATTTAATGCACTTATATCTTGTAATAATAATATATATTTAAAGAAACTACTAACTATACCAATAAAACACATTTATTTTAAATTATCCATTATTATAAAAAACTTTAAAATTTAATTATGTAACTTTTATTTCAATCAAATAGTAAATGAAAGTCAAATTATATTAAATAGTAATTAACGTACTTTCGAAACCCAATTATATATTAATTTTTACATATTTTGAGTTTGTTTCTACACCTGTAAATTATATACATAAAGATTTAAATAATTTATATATTGATATTTTTCAGTTTTCACCCCGTGTGTAGACAAGGGATCTAAACTAGTTTATAAAATAAATTGTGTTCAGGTACAGAACCCTAGTTATAACTAATAATAATGTTATATATTTTAAATAACTAAAGTATAACAAGTACACTAGAATTCCGACACGAAAAAAAATGGGCTTTTGGTTGAATTTGGTGTGCCAACGTTTTATGGGTTTATGGTAGTAAATCTGTTAACGACTTAATATTATTAGCAGATCATTAGTAACGAAGCCGGACCCACTCATTTGACGATAAACATGGGTTTCACACTTTCACATGAAGCCCAAAGATATAACTCAAAAAGTACCATCATCATCATCATCATGATCAAAGCACAAATTAGCTATTGGTCCCTGAAAGACAATGGGCCATAAACAACCCAATCCGAAACCAATAGTAAAACCTGTTTATAAACACCCATATTTGGGTTTTCAGTATTCACCTCATATTCTAACACTTTTTAGTGATAGAAAGAAATAAAATAATAAAAAGGCTTATATTTTACTACAGTTTGAATGACTTAATTATTAGAGCATACACTATAAATTTAAAGCTGAATTGGTTTTTAAAAATGTCATTTTTATCAATTGGAAAACCATTTAAAATTATACATTTCAGTAGCAAATAGTTTGGATTCAACTTTCTGCTACCTTAGAGGAATCCTAGCCGCTTCTTTATCCTAATCTTTATAACTATACTAAAAATTAAAAATTACTATATTTTATCTCTCATTTTTAATTAAATAATACTTTTTTATATCTTTCTCATTACCTTTGTCTCTCCTCCACTCACTACTTTAAAAAAATATTAAAATGTTATATATGTGAACAGTGTTCTCACAAATATACAGATGAACAGTAACATTTTCTTTCTTCTCCACTCACAACCACTTTAAATCACTCCATAAAATATACATAACCCACTCATAAACATATACAGCTGTGAATGCTCTTAATTACTTATATTGTAATCGTCTACTTTATATTATTGTTTAATTTGTTGATGGTAATTTACATTCCATCACAACATTCATTCCAAGTCAAAATCAATATCCAAATTCACCAGTTTTCACATCTAAAAGTGAACCACCAAAACTCCAAATCCATCTATAAATAAGTATTCAATCCTTTTGCCATACATCCTTCACCAATACTTTAAAAATGAAAACCATCATCTCATTCTCACTTGCATTCATCTTGTGCATCCTCCCAGCCAATTCAGCTCCTGCCCGTACTCGACGCTTTCGGAAAAGACCTCCGCGCAGGGGTAAGATACTATGTCTTGCCAGCAGCTGCGTACGGCGAATATGGCGGACTCCTTCTGGCTAAGGTCGGAAACAAGTCTTGTCCTGCTGGAGTTGCCCAATCCTGAGGCGACGACAATGGCCTCTCGTTGACTTTTGCTCCGGTCAACCCCAAGAAAGGCGTGATCCGTGTTTCCACAGATGTTAACATAAAGTTTTCAGGCTCCAACAGTTGTCATGAGTCAAATGTATGGAGGTCGAAATATGATAAAGCTATGAAACAATATGCTGTGATGCTGGGAGGTGTTGAAGGAAACCCTGGACCGGAAACATTGGATAACTGGTTTAAGATTGAGAAAAGTAGTTATGCCGGTTATAAGTTTGTTTTCTGCCCGAGTGTCTGCAGCTACTGTAAGGTTATGTGCAGGGATATTGGATTAGTTTTAGACGAACATGGAGTACAACGTTTGGCGCTCAGCAACGATCCTTCGTCTGTCAACTTCTACGGCATCTAGTTCCATCAGTCTTACTATTCCATCTGCTCGAATAAATTAAACATGTAACCATGTATACATATAACAAGAATTAAGAGTGTAGACTGAAATTGGTCAATTAAGAATTGATGCATCTATATATAATTCGCTTATATTATATTTCGGGTTTGGTTGGCGGTAGAGGCAAACAAAAAAACTGGTTATTATTACCGTAACAGAAACTGGTTGCTAACCGATAGCATAGGAACCGGTTTAGAGTAGAAAAAAACCTGTAACTGAAACCGGTTGCTAACTGATTACATAGGAACCGGTTTAGGGTAGGAAAAAAACAGTAGGTTAAGGACCGGTTTTAGGAATTGAGAGAGAAACCGGTTAAAAAAAACCAAGCAAAAACAGCCAGTTATTATTGTTAAAAATATAAAAGGGCGTATCCGTTGCTTGACTTAACTCCCACATTTGCGCAGGGGCCGGATCGCTTCGCGATCTGATGTACGCAGTCTTACCCTACACTTTTGTGCAAGTGGTTGTTTCCCATGGGTCGAACCCATGACCTCAAGGTCACGAAGCAGCAACATTACCAGTTCCTCAAAGGCCCGCCTTCATTACTGTTAAAAATATAAAAAAGAAAAATCTACCCGTTACCAACATCTATATAGCCGTCTATGGCCGTTGGAATGAGGTTTTTGGACCATTTTCACCCATACGTTGGTATAAATATGTATTAGGTGTGTACTGGTTTGATCACAACTTTTCCATGGCTCTCAAAAACACAAATAAACTCTCAAGTCTCAAAACGCTTACATGGGAAGCTCAAGTGAACCAATCGTGGTAAGGATCATTCCAACAACGAGGAACACAAATATTTAGTCAAAATTCAATTTATGTGATTTGTCAAACGGTACTCGAAAGGCTCTTTGCAAGAATTGTAATACGTTTTGCAAATCCGAGTCAAGGAAACCCTTAATTGAGTCTGCATTGGATGGTTTAAAGAAGTTAAGCCCATCATGGTCTTTTGTTTGGATGTGGATGTCGAGTGTTATAGTTGTTAATTTATGTTTTATTTTTTCTCTGCTTTAAATTATTGTTGATGGTTTCCAGCTATTACAAGTCAAAAACAACATCCAAATTCACCACTTTAATTTTGCGCCTGAAACTACCGGAACTCCAAACCAACAACTTGATGGTTGTAAGCCACCATCTATAAATAGCTTTCAATCTGAATCGATCACCAACACTTTAAAAATGAAAACAATCACCTTATTTTTACTTGCATTCATCTTCACAGCCAATTCAGCTCCTGCTCCCGTGCTCGATGCGCATGGAAAAAAACTCCGCGCAGGGGTCAAATACTACGTTAAACCAGCTGTTGGAGACGGTTACATTGGCGGACTCATTCTGGCACAGGTCGGAAACGAGTCTTGTCCAGCTGCAGTTGCACAATCCCGCGGTATAGAGAAGGGCCTCTCGTTGACTTTCACTCCGGTCAACCCCAAGGAAGGTGTGATCCGTGTTTCCACAGATGTTAACATCAAGTTCTCAGGTTCCACTAGATGTCATGAATCAAATGTATGGAGGTTGAAATATAATGAAGTTATAAAACAATATGCTGTGATGGTGGGAGGTGTTGAAGGAAACCCGGGGCCAGAAACATTGGATAACTGGTTTAAGATTGAGAAAAGTATTTATGACGGTTATAAGTTTGTTTTCTGCCCGACTGTCTGCAGCTACTGTAAGGTTATGTGCACGGATGTTAATACAATTTTAACCGATGATAGTGAAGGGCAACCTTTGGTACTCATGAATGATACTTATTTTCCTTTTTCTGTCATCTTCTACAGTACTATCTAGTCTTACTATTCCATCGATGCTCGAATAAATTAAATATGTAACGAGCATCCTTAACTACTGTTCATCTATGTTTGTTTGAATAAAGCTGTATTTAAGCTCACAAATAACTACCATTCTAAATACAATATGCAACAAAGAAACTAGATGTTCTATTTAAGCTCAAATAAAGTTGTTGACGGTTACAAGATACTTTTCCTGTTGAAAATTAATAAATCCTAAAATACCACAAAGCTCTAACGAAAAGTTTTCAACGAGAAGTACACTAACCAAGACCTGTACCAGCCTCTTTGCGTGGTGCATCAGCTTTTATACGGGGAGGTCTAACGATCCGGTCAATGAGTCCATAATCCAAAGCTTCCTGAGCATTGAACCGCTTAATCCGGCTTAAGTCCTTGTGAACCTGCACATTGTGGTTGATATGAGAAGGTCAAACCAAGGATATCAAACACCTTAGATAAGGGAGTGTTTGGATGAGTGATAAGAAACTGATTATTCTGACATGAAGTCGTAATAACTAGTTTTTAGTGTTTGGATAAAGTGATTATGGTTTTTGATTATGTGGGGGTCGAATGATTAGTTTCATACCGACTGCAACAACACTCTTTATTTGAAGGGAAAACTAAAAGTATTTAGTTACCACTATCACTTACCTTATTTTAAATTCTTTTCATCTACAATTCTTGTTAATTGTTGCATTATGAAAAAGTTTAAATCTTGGATGTTATGATAATTGATTAAAGAGTAAACTGTATCGCTGATTAGCAAAATAAACATATGATCTGTCAAACATAATCATTTCCAAAACAGACTTTCATATACCCCATTAGAATGTACAGTGTATTAGTGAAAATGTTATAAGATATACCTGCTCCACCGGCTGACCTGTCTTTTGAGCCAACTCCCTGAAAAGATAATCTCTAATTCTTAAAAGCTCATTCGCCTCATTTTGAATATCATCAGCCTGAAAATCATCACTTGGTTTGCAAAATTACAGTATTGGACATAATTGTAAGCTTTTCTTAACAAGATCATATGTTCAAACCTGACCACGAGCTGCTCCAGCAGGTGACTCTAAAGCAATTCTTGAAAGAGGCATTGCGAATCGTTGACCCTTTACAATTTCAAGATAGCTAAAAAAATTAGTTCAATAAAACATATTGCTAGCTAATATACAGTACAACCCACACAATACAACTATCTCAATGAAATGTGCATTGTTCTTAAAAATGAATTTAGAATTACCTTTTCTCCAGCTGCAAGAAGAAAGCCAGCCAGATTATAGGCATAACCCACACAGTGGGTGCCAATTGGACTTTGCAAGCTTTGCATTGTGTCATAAATGGCCATGCTTGGAGTAAGCTGCAAAAGGAATATATAAAAATTTAAAAATATATATATATATATATACACTTCCCAAAACGACCATGATGAGAATTGAGAAAGAACTCACATCTCCACCAGGACCATTAATGTACATATACATTCTTTTGGAATTATCAACACTATCAAGGTATAACATTGTTGCAAGAATTTGGTTACTGAATTCTTCATCTATGTTTTGCCCAATAAAGATAACACGTTCACGATACTGCACCAAAATTGATTAAAATACAACAGTAAACATCAGCTAGCTTCCGGCAATTACACAAATAAAAAAATATCGTATACTTACAAGAGCATTCCACAAATCAACCCACTGCCAGGTTCCTTCACCGGGAACCCTATAGGGCACTCTTGGTGTCCCTATTGGCATCATTGTAATACGTCCCCGTGCTGGCTTAATGCCAATCCTTAAAATAGAGGTTAACAGTTGCAGATACATTATACTAATATGAAATAAGCAAGAACACATTTTGATAAACATAACTCAGACAGTCCAATCAAAATATTACCAGGAGCTTGGGGTGTTCAAAAAACCGAAAACCAAACCGTATCCGTAGCCGGAAAAAACCGAACCAAATTTTGAATTCAGTTTTCGGTGGTTAAACAGATATACATTTTTTTGAATTCGGTTTACGAATAAGTGATAACTATATTTGTTGAACTCGGTTCAGTTAGAAAAATTCCCAATCCGGTTCGGTTCGGTTAACAGATAGGCCTAAAAAGGTTAAAAATCGAATAAACTGAACTGTTGAATGCCTACCAGCAGCTTACTAATGGAAGCTTGAAATTAGGTCATGAAGACGTAGCATACTAAATTACTAATTACTAAATTCCTACAATTCATACTCATTGAACCTAATTTTAAGGCTTAAAATTTAAATTAAACTACACTCTGATTCAATTGTTTGGAGCCAATACAGTACGAAATTAGGTTTAATTCCATACAATGAAAACATTTAATCGAAACATATATTCATATATAAGAATGTAAATAGATGAATTGCGTTTATAGAACCACACCTAGGCTCGATACTTTTGTGAATTTTTTTGTGCAATTCAGCACACAAATTAGGTCTCGAGATTCCGTAAGAATCTGCGCAGGGAAGAGAAAATTGTTCAGAAAATGAGTGTAACAGAATATGAAGATGAGAGAAAGTAATCGATGAGAATCTGACTTGGAGATTGAAGCCTTAATCCGACGAAAACCTTATCCCCGAAGCTGTGGATTAAACAAAACGATACGGTTAATTGAAAGCTTTTGTATCAGTTTATACGAAGGAAATAATGACCTGAGAGAAGGCTGAGGTGGATGTAAATATGATGAACAAGTGATGGAACTCAGAGAGACCGCCATTGCAAATTCCACAAGGTAGAAGAAGATTATGTTAAAAGGGCGAGTTTTGTGTTGGACGAAAGATGATATGGGTCGGGTGGGTCCTTTTTGCAACCGGATAAAAATGGACACTTATAATTTACAAAAGGGAACACCACACTATATCCGAGAGTATATACCATGTAAAATGCGTATTGAGTGGGTTAATTTGAACACTTTTGAAACTTGTTACTATTCTACAAAGTTTCCCCTTTACAAAAATCGAAACCAGAACAACTTTTGTATCCGAACTTAAAGTTTTTAACGAATAACGAAAATTGAAACTAAAATTAAAAAAACTTTACAAACCCCCTGATCCGTGATCGAGTATTAACTGCCCTGGGTAGGCGATGAGGTGGGTAAAAAGGATAAGCGAAATAGCCGCTAATTCACGAAATAACCTAAATAAAGTAAGGTATTTTTAAATTTAATTGGGTTAATTAGGCCCTTCTAGAACATGTTATTGGATTTTAAAATGATTATTAACTTATTACGCCCCTCTAAAACATGTTATCAGGTTTTAAAATTGTTATATGTAAAAAGAATCACCCACCAAAACAGCCTAAAAATCTTACATTTAAAAAGAATCAAACTTCACATAGTACATTTTTCTATATGTAATATATACTTCTCTTCCAAGTGACTGATAATCACCCACCAAAACAACCTAAAAATCTGCAAATCCTAATCGTTCTTTCGGTCATTTTCTTGAATTCTTGATACACAAAAGAACATATTTGAAGTTGTAGAAGGATAATCTTCTGCATTAACTATCTCTGAATCAATTGATGTGTTTGAGCAAATATCTCCATCGTCATTGATACACATGCGCAAATATCTCCATCGTCATTGATACCTAATTAAAACATGTAATAATCTTTTAATTAAAAGAATAAATGTCACATAAAAACTTATTCTACTCGATTTAATTAGCACAAAAGTATTTGAAATATATATACTGTTTTTAAATATTATATAAAATATGTTTATTACACAACCAATCATAAATACAGAATTATGAGAAACTTATTTAATTTTTTATTTTTACATTTATTGTTTTAGTAGACGTATAAAATAAAACAACTAAATTAGATTATTTTATTATAATATCAACTGTCTTGATCCAAACAAGTATAATTAGTTTGATCACTTCAATCAAGAAGTAACATGTTAACTAATTTGTACCTTAAGTAACTCACTTTGTTCAGGCGAATTAGGCAACAACTCCGGCGACGACAATAATACATCCGTAGAGATCCGAGTTCGAAACATCATGGAACTGTCACCTAGAGGAGTCATATACCGATGATCGGAGTTGTATGATCTCTTGATGAACTCCGAATGCTTCTTCGAGGATTGACGAACAACTTTATGGTAAAGTTTGTGAGTTGAGGGTGACGGATGAGTTGGTTTTATTCTCCGGTTGACCGGAATTCTTGGACAGAGAGGATTGTGTGACATTGGGTTAACGAAATGGCTGGTGGCGTGTGGAAGGATGTTTAAATTGAGTGTATGTATAGTTTAGTTTTGGGAGGGAGGAAATGTTTGCTTAAGCATGTACACCTACATCATATATACCCCTACAAACCGGGTAAATATCATATATATACTCAATAAAAACTAAAAATATCATATATATACCCAATTTAAATAATTTCTTACTTTACGACCATTCTACCCTTATCCATTATATGATTTTTTATAACCTAGTTTTTTTAGTTTTATCCAATACGTAAAAGATCACTCGTCCTCCTATTCATGATGGACTATCTAGATTCTCCAAACCCATTCAGAAGGCATCGATTAAGAAGGAATGATTGCGAGAAAATTAAAAACGTTAATGCTATAAAAGAAAATTGGTAAAATAATAAAAAAATGAGAAAAATTCAAAATAGTATTTTCAGAAAACTCTTTTTTATGGTTAAATATAAAATTTTAAAGTTGAAAATGTGTAAATTTGAAATTTCAATGTTAAAAATTGGTAAATATGAAATATTAAAATTTAGAGACATAAGGGTAAAATGGTCATCTTTTAAATAGTTTTTAATGAAATGGATATATATATATTATTACATGTTTGTAAGGGTATATATAATATTTTTAGTTTTTATTAGGTATATATGATATTTTTCAAGTTTGTATGGGTATATATGAAATTGACCCTTAATTTATTCATTTCCCCAGCTTTTCTCGTTTTATTTATGTCTATGTTTTAATTTTCTTCAATTTCGTTATTCTAGTAAAAGTATTGAGAAACAATATAGAAAATAAAAATAATGAATTTATTTCGTAAATAACCAATTTGAAGTAGAAAACTGACGCATAATGAAAACAGATACAGGATTCTTATAAAGATTTGATTAAAAACCGAATACTCAACCCATTACAACTTTACAAGATTTGCCCTTTTATAAGGAGATTCTAAATTTTAATCAATGATTTAACGGGTTTTACACTAAAAAAGAAATACACTAGTTTAGCTAAATGTTAGGAAAATCAGTAATTAACGAAATCAAAGTCTTTATTGGAGGATTTCGGGTCCGAGAGTTGTGCCAAACCACCAAAGGTTGTTTGCCAAATGATTCGGCTCGTCAAGACCCTTCCATCCACTGGTTGTGGGCCCTATAACTCCAATTGTAACTCAAGTTATGCATGTTTTAAGATTGAGTCTTTTCTGCCTGTTTTCCCTGGTAGGAGTCCGTTAACTTTCGGCTCAGCTCCTCATCAAAAGTTGTGAGAACCACATAATGTTTTGTTTCTAATTTTAATATAAAAAACCATTACTTAACTCTTATTATACATGTTTCTAATGGGACATCCTGATGGTTAAATAGGGCCAGCTAAACCTTATTGAAAGCCCAAAACGAATCCTTAAATTTAGACCTTTTCATAAAATAAAATATAATAAAAAGTAAATAACAACTAAAATGTTTGTTTTCTAAAAAAAACCTATAGGCGAAACTCACCATATGGGGTGTTGCTCCACCTTTGCATATGCGATGGGCCTATTGACACAGTTTTGAGTTAAACAAAGTGAGTTAACTCATAAATTAAGAGCTACAAACAAGTATCATCTAATATCATACTCGGTCCATACTTATAAATTTTTTTAAAACTAATCTCATAGCCGGCCTTATACTTGAATACTCACCCCGTTACCAGGCTTGAATATTTTCGTTTGACCGTCTACTACTAGTCCGGGTTCATTTGTCATCTCTATATGTGAGATATAGAAAACATATTTGAATATGTATGTGTGTGTAAATAGGGATAAATGATATCGGAGTATATACGGGAATATGAGCGGTTTTGTGTCGCATATATGGTGTTGTATTTAAAGCTTACGTGTTGAGGAGATATAAGTGATGGTGATATTTTAGATAATTTCTTGGAAAGGTAAAAGGATATACTGGTACAAATTGCCTCCCTAAATCAAAACGGGAGCCGATGGTCTAGTGACATCCGGAGTTTATCCTCATTCAAATAGTGAGAGTTCAAGTTGTACAAGTATATAAATAGATGGAATTTAGTAGTAGATTTTATCGGGTGTCGGTTAAAGAAAAAGGAAGTAGTACAAAACCCTTTGAATATTCTTTTATTGAAGAGTCACCTGTTCACCACTTGGCTCCCATCTACCTTCCCCCCAATATTTTAACCGAACAAACTGACAAATTCCACTCACATTGCCGATCCAAATGTTGCCCTACGCCTCCGTCGAAGAAGCCGAAACCGCCATCGGTCGATCCCTCACCGCCGCGGAAACCCTATGGTTCAATTACACAGCCAACAAGTCCGATTACGTCCTCTACTGCTACAACATTCTCTTCCTCTTCATCATATTCACCACCGTACCTCTCTTCTACGTCCTCACCGAACTCATCTTTCGCGATTATGTCGCCGCTTACAAAATTCAACCGAAGGTTAAGTTTTCACTCAATGATTACTTAAAATGTTACTTCGATGTAATGCGCATGTTCATCCTCGTCGTTGGACCTCTACAGCTCGTCTCTTATCCTTCAATTAGGGTAACATTCTCCCTCTGATTTCTAGTTTCACTTACTCTAATGATCTCTGTTGTTTTACTTAACTTCACTTCAATTTCAGTTTGAAATGACTTCAGATTTTCAAATCTTCGACCTAGTGTCAGTGATATTTGTGAATTCTTAGTTGCTATTGTTCTAAAATAAAATTTAATTGATGGATAGAATTTGTTGAGAAAGAATATAATGAAGTGATATTATGACCTAGTCTGTGCTTATTGTTTGCAGATGACAGAATAATTTTAGTTGTACTTTGAAAATAGAAGGAATTAGGGGTGTTCGCGAATTACATATTTGGTTTTCAGTTTGAACCAAAAAAAAATTCATAACAAGGAAACCGTAAACTGACCGATGGACACCCCTAGAAGGAATATGTGTCAGTGAAATAACTTACAAAAACTGTACAATGTTCTTATTCCTTGTCGTCGATATTGTAGATGATTGGTGTTCGGACAAGCTTGCCCTTACCGTCATTATTGGAGATTACATCTCAATTGATAGTCTACTTTCTTATTGAGGACTATACTAATTATTGGATCCATAGGCTTTTTCATTCTAAATGGGGATATGAGAAAATTCATAAGGTTCATCATGAATACACAACACCTATAGGGTTTGCAGCACCATATGCACATTGGGCCGAGGTATTGATCCTTGGGATCCCATCTTTTCTGGGTCCCGCAATTGTTCCAGGCCACATGATTACATTCTGGTTGTGGATTGCCTTGAGGCAGATTGAGGCTATTGAGACTCACAGTGGGTAAGTTAAGTATGCTTTGGGAAGTAAACCAACTTTTTGGCAATTGCTTTTCATTGTGTGTGATTGATATTCTTATCATTCTTTGGATTATTTTACCAAATGATGCTTAATAGTGTATTAAACTTAGGCCTGATTGGTAATAGTGTGCTGAGTAATATACTAATATTAAATTAACTTTTGGTTGTAGTGAAAATGATCAGAGTACCTTTAATTTTTTCTCCCCCCTCATTTCCTTTGTGTTATTCACTCACTACTTTTCTTGTTTTTATATCTTTCCCTTGTGCTTAGGTTGACTCTCTTTTTCTACCTTTGTTTTTATCTGAATCTCTCCTCTACTTACTGTTTCTCATTTGCGAAAATATGATGATAAACGGGCTTAACGTGAAACTAGAAACTTGTTGAATTATTATGAGGTATAATAATGGAACTATATAAGTACCCTGCATTTATTGGCACTGTATTTTTCTCCTGGTGGTGCTATTAATTTCATTCAGTTCATCTTGAGACTTGTGCCAATCATGGAGGAAAATCTTGGAGAAATTGTGGACCATGAAGGATAGCATTAGCTCTTTGTATCATTAAACATTTCCACTTTTTGTATGTTTTGAAATACAAAAGTAAAATAAAAAATGAAGACTGATTGAAGGCCTAATTTATAATTGCAAGTAGAAATGGAGATGAGATCTGTTACATGGAGAATGTCAGAATGATGAAAATGGTATAAATGAAAAACACTAGTTTTCTTGTATTTAGGATGTCACGCGTGCTATTCAATTTTTCATACAGTACCAATATCGTGTTCCTGGTTATATTCTTAAATAGTCATGGTATACTTTCATGTAATGGATGTGGTCCTAGAACTAGAGTCTTTATTGACCTAATTAAATAAATATTTCTGTAGAATACTCTCTGCTAGACAGGAATCATCACTATGAACCAGGTTGATCTTTAGTGCTTTTGCATTTAGCAAGTCTAATAATTAGTTTACAAGAAAGTGGCAACTATGATAGCTAGAAAACATGTTAGGTTTATGAACCATCATCATTTTCCATCATTTATGTAATTAAACAAAAACTAACATTTCTAAAACATTTCATGAAAACAAATACATATTTCAGTCATGTACTGCAGTTTGTAACACACTTTGTATTTTCATGGTTCATGATCGGAGTTCACATCATGTCAAATTTGCTTTCTTACCACTATAAAGTTTAGAACAAGTTGATCAAGTTTACTTGTTTTGCTCTGATCCTGAGCAGTTGGATTTGTGCACAGCAGCGTTTGCTTCTTTTAGGGTTCTTATAAGTTTTTTTTAACAAGTATATGGATTTCATAATAACGCCTATATTTTTTTATTGCATATCGTGTGCTTATTTCTTGCGTATTGTCCTCTAAACAAAAACAGTTGAATTATAATGTTGGAATTTTGCATCATGGCAGGTACGACTTTCCATGGACATTAACAAAATATATCCCTTTCTATGGTGGAGCCGATTACCATGACTATCACCATTATGTTGGAGGCCAAAGCCAAAGCAACTTTGCATCCGTCTTCACTTACTGTGACTACATCTATGGAACAGACAAGGTAGTTAAACTATGTTAATTTTAACCGCTACTTTTTATAGTGTTGCCAACAGGGAATTATTTACAGTTTTCTGTTATCCCCTTATACCATAGTGCCATAAAACCATGCTTGTTTTCTAATCTCACCAGGGCTATAGGTACCATAAGAGACTCCTGCAACAGGTATTCTTACAACAAACATATACATGTATTTATTGTTGATAATATGAAAGATTGTATACTGAATTCCTATACTGATCTAATATAGTTACGAGATAAGTCAAAAAGCAACCGTGAGTCAGATGCTTTCCGGCCAGATATCAAAATGGAGTGATCGAGACACGACAACCTAGAGCAATCCGGTTTGCATTTTCAAAAACTTAGCTTTCTTGTAATGTGACCATATCATTTTGCTCTTTATGATTTCTTGTGTGTTATATTCTGTGTTTAGTATTTTTGTATTGATATGGAATGTAATCATTTACATGATGAGACTCTTGCATTGGGTGTTGTGTTCCCCGGTATCAATATATATGAGATAGTTACCTAATTCTACTTTTACTTTATAAATAGCACATACATCAAATCAAACAAATTTAATTTGCTAGTGTGATAGATTTTGGGTCCAATTGTGTGTTAAGCGGTTCTTTTTCTCCAAACCCAAAAGAGTTTCTCAGTAATTTTCTTCCACAAGCTTTTTTGATGACCGACAGTCTGACACTATTCAACAATCGACGCTTCAATGCCGACGCATGTTTCTCTTTCTTTCGGTTCTGTAACCTAATGGCCTAAACTGAAATCAAACTGGACATAGAAATTGGGGGCCCTAGATGGGTAGAGGCCCAAAACAGTTGCTTTAGTTACCTCCCCCCTTGGTCCGGCCCGTACGTCGGACAAATTATGCACAAATATTAAATAATTCTACACACATTATTACACAACTATATGTAACTAATTACGTATAAATACATATCCAATCTAAAATTATAATTACGTAACCTAAATTACGCACGTTATTGCATAGTACATAGATGTTTTTTTTAATAAATTTTATAGGTTCTTTACAAAAACAAAATTTGTTCATGTATATATATATTTGAAATATTCAAAAATTTTGGTCTTGATTTGATCCGTTTGAAACTGGTTTAGTTTGGATTTGGACTGATGCATACACTTGACATACCAAGAGGTCCAAGATTTGAGTAGAAGTCCTTGATATTCGATAACATCTATTTTAGAAAAAAAATGTCCAAAACAAATCAAAAGTAACTACCAAAGTTAAATATATAATCAAAAGTACTTAAAAGCTATATCTCTCTTATTCACTTTTGAGCTAAGGTGTTACTATTGTAAAACTATAAACAAAAAACTCTACCAAACAGAAACAGAATATATCATACCGTTTTTAAAATACATTTAATATTTGCAAACAAAATATCTACATGCAAGAAATACCTTTATTCTTCAACATATCTATATATAATTAACCATACAACCGATCAAATTAACAAACTACTCATTTCTTCACATCGATCACAAATGTTGCCCTACGCCTCCATGCAAGAGGCTGAAATCGCCATAGGTCGACCTCTCACCTCCATTGAAACCTTATGGTTTAATTACACGGCCGATAAGTCCGATTACATCCTCTACTGCCACAACATTCCCTTAATCTTTCTCCTATCAACTCTAGTACCTCTCTTCTACCTCCTTATTGAACTCATGTTTCCTTGTTACGTCGCGTCTTACAAAGTCCAACCCAAGATTAAGGTTTCGTTATACGACAACTTCAAATGTTACTTGGTTGTAATGCGTACGTTCTTCCTCATTGTTGTACCTGTACTACTCGTCTCGTATCCTTCCATAAAAGTAAGATTTTTTTTTTAATTTTGAGCAAATTACAAATTACGTTCTTTAAATATTACCCAAATTTCAGAATACGTCCTTTAACTAAAGAAGTTACAGAAAATGTCCTTTATGTTTAAAAAAACCTTGCATTTTATGTCCTTTAGACTAACATGCGTTAATTTTTTCCGTTAAATGTGGTCACGTGCCATGCATATAAGGGTAAATTGGTCTTTTCACCTTTACAGGGACTATTTGTGTAATTAACCCTGGGGTGAGGCTTTTATTAAATTAGGGTTTTAAGTTTATTTTTATGGGTAAAAAGACCAAAACGCAATCACATGCAAAATGTGTGACCAGACTTAACAGTGAAATTTAACGGTTGTTAGGCCAAAGGACGTAACGTGCAAGCTTTAAACATAAAAGACATTTTCTGTAATTTCCTTAGTCAAATGACGTATTCTGAAAGTTAGGTAATACTTAAAATACGTAATTTGTAATTTGCTCTTTAAGTTCTCAAGAATCTTAAGTATTTGATATTGTTATATATACAATGTCTGTGACTAATATGTATAAATGTAGATGATTGGTATTCGAACAAGCTTGCCATTACCTTCATCAATGGAGATTATATCTCAGTTGATAATCTACTTTGTTATTGAAGATTACACCAACTACTGGATCCATAGAGCTTTTCATTTCAAGTGGGTGTATGAGAATATTCATAAGGTTCATCATGAATTCACAGCACCCATGGGGTTTGCTACTCAACATGCACATTGGGTGGAGATACTAGTCTTTGGGATTCCATCTTTTCTGGGTCCTGCAATTGTTCCAGGACACATGCTTACATTCTTGTTGTGGATTGCCTTGAGGGAGATCGAGTCCGTTGAGAATCACACCGGGTATGTAACCAACCAGGTTACAAATTAGGTTTCTTTTTAAGAATGGCTAACTTACACACCTAGTAATCCTAATGTAAAATAAAAATAAATTCAATAGTTAAGTTTTAATATACTTATTTAACTATGATGCAGGTATGACTTTCCCTGGACATTTAAAAAATACATCCCATTATCCGCGGGTGCTGAATACCATGACTATCACCATTACGTTGGAGGTCAAAGCCAGAGCAACTTTGCGCCCATTTTCACTTACTGTGACTACATATATGGTACAGACAAGGTACTTAAATAGTTAGTAATGAAGATTTAAGAATTATAAAAAAAAATATCAAATAGTAACAGAAGAAAAAACAAGCAAGAAAATTAATATTGGACTCAGACACGTGACGTAAGCAGTTACTTAGGTACAGTCATACATACTGATTTTATATATAATTTCTACTCTTACCAGGGCTACAGGTACCGTAAAAGACTTCTACAGAAGCAGGTAAACATGCACTTCACATCTAATCCACATAACTCTATATATTTATTTGCTCTGGCAAGATTAATTAATTGTATGAATTTGATATACTGAAAATGCTTGTATTTATTTGATGTAATCTAGTTGAAAGATGGCTCAAAAAGTGATGGATCATATGCTTCTGGGCAAGATATAAAGTGGGAGTAATTAACTGTCTTCGATCTGTAGAACAGAAACTTCTATCTGTCGATCAACTCGCACGATGGATCGGTATCTTGTGTGATGAACAACTTTTATTTATATATATGTAATCTGTGTGTTGAGGCTTTTGCATTTGAAATTGAGTGAATGGAATAAGTGAATGTGATCATTACACAATCTATTTATCAATAAGAATGTTTGTGTTACTATTATTTGCAACCCTAAACTTTTGCCTAGGTATCATTTCATCTTCATACTAACAAATGAAAAGCAGAAGAAACTGAAATTGAATTTTATTCACTGAATGAAAACAAACAGACTTGGGCCTTTATTTTACTAAGGGCCCATCAAACCATATAAACATAATTGTTTTTCTAACCCAATAACATAAATAAAAGTCTGATTTAGAGTCCAACATAAACTTCACTCTTTCCTGTTGTCTCCTGATAACCTAGTCCGCAATTGTATCATGATTCTCCAAACCTATTAAGAAGAAAAGATTGTAAATTCTATAAAAGAAAATTGCTATATATGATGTATAAATGCTATAAAAAATGATATTTTGAGAAAACTATTGTTTATTGGTAAATATAAAATTCTAACGTTAATAATGAGTAAAAATGAAACTTCAAGTTATAAATGGGTAAATATAAAAATTTAAAGTTTTTTGAGAAATAAGGGTAAAATAGTTGTCTCTTAAATTGTTTTTAATAAAAATGTGTATATGATATTATTACATGTTTGTAAAGGTATGTATGATATTTTTAGTTTCTGTTCGGTATATATGATATATTTTTTAGGTGTGTAAGGGTAAAATCAGAAATTTTCAATTACTAACAGTTATAAATAAATGCTAAAAAGGATATAAAACATTTTATATCTTTCAAATTAAAAGTATAATATATATGTTTGTTTAATACTAAACAAGTTTTAAGTAAAAAAAATTATAACCGTATCATAACATTTGCAATAATGAATAAGTTCAATGCAGAAACTTCATAGGCCATTCTATAATTTATAAAACTTGGTAAAACAAATTGGGCCAATACGGATTACTGAAGTCTAAAACTCTAAACTAGTGGGCTAGTGGCAGCGTCACGTCCGGCCCAATGTGTTGGATCAAATAAGTTCTTTTTCGGCATCACGCAATCCATTCAAGGTTACACAATTTAAATCTACGAGTGAGTATAATTTTGACTAAAATTACGAAGGACAAAAATGTTATAAAAGTTGTTGTTTTGAATTTGCTATTATAGTAGTAATCTAGTAATATTGAGGGTGTGATTTTAAAAGTTATTTAAAACTGACGAAATCTTGTTATGGAACATGATTAGCCTCTAAATAAAAACCGTTAATAACGACCTACTAGTTCTAGCCCATTCCATAAAACGAATGCGGCATCATTTAAAGGAGGTCATGTAAGAGGACATGGTTGTGGTCCCAGAAGAGGTTGTGCAACATGGTCAGAATAACGTCGTCCGATGTGATGGTTGTAATATTAAATCAGATGAAAATAGTGTGAGGATAGAAGAAGTGGGAAATAATTCACAATCTTCTACTTTAAGCTAGTTGTTACATATGTGGTACTGCTAAACATGTCGTACTTCTAAACATTTGGTCAAACTCTACCAAGCGTCCATCAATAAAAAGTTTTAAAGATTTAAAAACAAACTTCAATGAAAATAGTCCAAATGATTTGTTTATGGTTACACACCTAAATGTTTCTGATTTCTTTGAAATGTTGATGAGGAATTAATATTATGAAAAACTTTTTGTTATTATTTTAGTTTTTATAATAACTTAAGTTTTTATTTGATGTCCTGTCGATGCTATCCAATTCCATGAAATTCAGTTAGTTTTATTTGATATAATCCTACACATTTCCTTGTGACGATGAAAATAACATAAAAAAATGCATACGACATCAAAATGTTGCATTTGCTAGGTTATTAACACAAAAACTTTCAATTGATAGCAAAATTGTTGGATTATCAAAAGAGTAAACTGCACTTTTCGTCCCTGAGGTTCGATAAAATATCAGGTTTCGTCCCCCTATAACACACTTGATCCCTGACGTTTGATGTTTTAACACTTTGCGTCCCTGATCCTTAACTCTGTTAACTTTTCTGTTAGTTTTTGTGCGAAATTATTGTTATACCCTTAACTCCAATTGATTTCGAATGATTTGAGACAAAATGAAAGGATTAAATTGTAAAACTTGGTGGATTGAGAGAGGATTTCACGCGTTTGACTTTTAGGAGTCAAAATTGCTTCTTATGTCTGATGTTTGAAGAAGAAGGGGGAGGGGTATAACAGTAATTTCATACAAAAACTAACAGAAAATTAACGGAGTTAAGGATCAGGGACGCAAAATGTTAAAACATCAAACGTCGGGATCAAATGTGTTACAACGGGACGAAACCTGATATTTTGATCAAATCTCATGGACGAAAACTGCAGATTACTCTTACCAAAATTAAGAGATACGGCTTAATGATGTTGGAGAGTTTACATCCCAACCATTTAATAATTATATTATGTTATTTGAGACCAAGGTAGAATATCAATGCTTCATGTACATCCATACACAAAATGGTTGTCGGTCGTGTCATGTATGGTCCAATATTTTAGCAATCACAACATGTGAAAATTGGACCACGAGGAAGATTATAAATTTATACTGGGTTTTAGCTCTCCATCAATTATTAAATAAATCATTGCAGGAGATTTTTTACACCACCTTTTGAATTATCAATTGGTGAAACAATATATGGTTTATTTTTTTAGAGTCTAACCTGCTCATAGGATCTCCATTATATCGCTTTCAAGTTGTTATTTGACCTCAGCCTGAGCCATGTCTTGAAAATCTCCGTATAACGTTAACATGTTATTGGATCAAACAACCTTATTAATCTACAATTTGATTCCCGAAGATGAATAGATTTTAGGACAAATAAAAGAATTCCTTCAAATAAAAAAAAAACTAAAGGAATAAACATGTAATTCCTAATAACTCAATTATTAACGTCGGTGGTACTTATCATTGACGGTTTTAAACCTTTAAATTTGTTACCGTTTATACCTTTAACTTTCTAAAACTTTTATTTAACCCCCTCTACTATATATAATAAATTATTATATACTTTTAACCCCCATTAATTTTTTAACTAAATTTTATTTCTCCAATAACGTTCGTCCATTCTTTTAAATCATTAATTATATTATTTAGGTATCGTTAGTTATATCGACTTGCGGTAACGTGTTGGTATCCATTTTCATATACTACCCATCAACTTTCTAAATTTTAAACATCTCCCTCAAGTTTACTGCTATACAAAATTCTAAACTCTACTTTTCAAAATTTTAAACTCTAAAGTTTACCCCTCAAAATTTTTTTCTTTTTTCTTTTACTTTTTTTTTACATTCATTTGTAAAACTTAGTTTTTTCTGTTTTTAATTCTGTTTTTTCTTTAACGAATTTGTCGTATCAATGTAAACTTGTATTTGTATCGCAATTTATATATTTTTCGATCTCCAGAACCGAGTGGTTGGCAACTTCATACATTTCGTTTATGTCCTTATTCACGTTATTGTCGTCGCCACAACATGCGTAACGACAAATCCGTTGCATCGCGTGGACTTCAATTATGTACTTAAACACGTTAATATCACCGTACAGCCCCGCCGCAACGCACGGTCGTATTTCCTAGTTCCAATCAAATGACAAGAAAGTTGTTATATTTATGTAAAAAATACTAATAATAATAAGATAAGTTAAAATAACTATACATTGCTACATGCCCCTACAATAATTACTTAATTAGTGTGTTTCATATTTGTTTATGATGGAATTTAAATATGAACACCTACTTTAATGATATTAATTATGGCAAAGCTACCAAAGTGATAAATGACCATTAAAAATGGAGATGAGAAGCTTAAATGCAAATGAGTAAGTTACTACTCTACCCTCATGAAGTCATTATTATGTTTATATACACCACAAAAACAACATGCGACATGAAACCACAAATTAAATTTTAAACATATGAAATTGAAAAGATATGAGAAAACGAAATAAATGAAACAAATAAATAAAAGTGATGCATGCTGCCCCACGAGACCCACCAACCAAAGAACAACATAAACATTGACAAAAGCGTCTACAATATTTTCCCTCGTTTTCAAATAAAAATGTTTGATTTATTTTCTTAGTAACCATATTATTTATTTTAATTAGGTTATACACTATATCTGGTTAAAAGATACGTAAATAAAGAAAGTGATCGTGATAATTTTTTATAATTATACGACAAGTGTTTGATTGATATGTATGTGAAACTTATTCGTACTTTTGATTAAATTGTGACAACTGTAGTTACTGACCAACAGTTTTAAAGTATATAATCATCAATTATCTTATAATATTTACTAATTGAAACTATAAAATGTATTTTTGAGACAATTTAAATTACTCTATTTTAAAATGAATCCTGTAGTTTTTTATTTAAATACATTCATGTTAAAAAATAATAAAGAAATAGAAATTTGATGGTTGAACCACCAAACTTCTCACTCATGGGTGGGTATATAAAACCAATAAATGATAAAAATAAACGCTCCACTTTAATAAATACTGTAAGCCATAACTAACCTCAATAATTCATGAATAAATCTACATATTTTATTCATTTAATATTTATTAAAAAAACATAAGGACAGCCACTAAACAACTTTTCAACAATAGATAACAAAAATACAAATTTATAACATATATATACTCGTATATAATATAATTACGTGATGTACGATTTTGATTTCTTTCTCCCTTTATTTATGTCATCATGTGAAATAAATAGTTTAATTGAAAACTAGGCACCCTAATTATAAGGGTGTAAAATATTAGAATTACATAACTAAATAGTTTAGATAAACATCTTAAATAGCTATCATGTCAAAAAAAACATAACTAAATAGTCAATCACTTAGTCTAGATATGTCTATAATCTTTTTTTTAGTTAACTTTTTGTATAAACTATTTTACATTTTTAAGTCACGTTATCAAGTTTTTATTTAGTTTTTAGCTCTAAGATAAAGCATTTATTTTATGAAAAAAAAGAGTAACTATCACATGATTTTATTGAGTTTTTTTACCAAAAAAGTGTTGGTGGAAAACTTATTTACCAAAATAGTATTGTTAGAAAATTATTTATCAAAATAGTGTTTTTAGAAAATTTGATTTTTATCACTCCTAATTTCATTGGATAATGCCTACTTTATTAATAACTAATCTAAAGAAAAGAATAATGTAATTTTTTTTAACTAGTTTGCAAGAAAATAATACACGTAATTTATTAATAGCACATAATTTATTATAATCAGTTAATTAATATCAGATGTAATATAAAAGTTATATTATAACCTAATATTATATTTTTCAATATATCTTAATATTAAATAAAATATTAGTTATCTTTTCATTTATTTGAAATTATTGAATAAAGATTTCTGTAGATATAAATATTTAAAACATATGAGCTATATTTAATTATTAACGTTAGATATATTTATTTTTGAATTAGTTGATTATTAACAAAATTCTTAACGGATTTACATTCTTTTGCAAAGATATGTTTTGATATTAAAAAAAATCAATTTAATAAATCTAATTTTAGGTTCTTTTAAAATTCTTTTTAAACATGTCACTACAAAACAAATAATAACTATGATTTGATTGTTCGAAATATTCTTTACAATTAAAAGATTGAAAATGTAATCTATCTTCTTAGATTACTATGATTTGATTGTTCGAAATATTCTAGACAATTAAAAGATGACACAGACGCACGAACATAAAAGATGAATTAGTTTCCTTGTTTTATAAACCAAACCATAATTAGAGGCAACGAATCTTTCTTAAAATGACTAAATACTTTCTTCCCATAGAGTTTAACCAATAGTAGGAGAAGATTATAACATTAGTGTTGTTATAGTTGATGTATGCATGATGCATCTTGTTTGTGAACCTGGTGACACACGCTGATACTTTTATAAAAAATAATTAATAGAAAAAGAAAACAACAAACAAATTTCTAAATATAGAAAAATGAAGTTTTAGTAATTTAGCATGTTGTTAGATTACCAACCGATCTAAAATGGTTATGAAATATATGACAAATGTTTCACAAAAACTTTAATGATTTGAAAAGAAGAGGGAGTTGAATTTTGAATAGAAGATCTTGAAGACTACGAAAATCAAAGAAATCTCACGAATCACTTGAGCATTTTTAATCAACCAAAACAGGCACACCCGAATTATCGACATTAATGATACAGTTAATCGACGAATGTTGATTGTTCGGAATACAAAGAAATCAAAGGTCATAGTAAATACGCATCTCCATTACAATAAGTAACCTAATATTAGAAAGTTTCCTCTGCTGTGTATTACAATGTTTATGAAAATTTATAGGAAGAAAGCCTCGCTATATATTACAATGTTTATGAAAATTCATAGGAAGAAAGGAAGAAAGCCTTGCTGTATATTATAATGTTTATGAAAATTTATATGAAGATTTGTTAATCTTGTTAAAACTTATTAAGACTAAATGACTTATTTGATACATCCTTTTGTATATTAAAAAACTAGGTTAAAACCCCGTGTATTACACGTGTAGAATAAATAAAATGTTATACACTTGATAATAAAAATTTATAAATTACATATTTATGATATATTATATAGTTTTTTAATACAAATTTTAGAAACATTATATAGTTATTTTTTAAAATATTTTATAAAAAGAATGAAAGAAATGTTCAATTTTTAAAAATGTTTTATGAACCAACCTATTTTTTTAAATGAAAAAAGTTTTATAATAATTATTATAGAAATCATTATTATTTAATAGAAGATAGAGGCGGTAAACAAAAAATTATAAAAAAACAATTAAAGAAAATTTGTATAATTAATAGGAGAGAGAGTAAGGAAAAAAATGATAAGCATATATAGAAAAGTGATAAGTGTCTCTCTAAAATCTTTGTTTATTATATATTATAGATATATAGCTGTTTGTATTGTATTATTCGTTTTAAAATCTAGAGAAATCCAAATTAAACTAATTTTATATATGGATTTTTGTATCATCATGTTTAGTAACTAGTAAGGGCAAGCACACACATCAAGAAAAAAAAATGTGTCATAAATTTACCTTTTTATAATACTAAAAATACCAATTTGGTTCTCTTTTAGGATGTAAGAAAAAAAAATAAAGTGCACATCTTTACTTTTAATGAAAGTTACATCTCTTCAAAAGTTTCTCACAATAATCTTTAAACTTTTATTTTAGACAAGGAACAATAATCCAAAATAAATATAATTAGGTTCAATACAACATTTTACTAACCTTTATAGCAAAATATATTGATTCTACTACCATATTATGAACACTATTTTGTTTAATTTTAAATAGTAAAAATTAGTCATTATTTTTATTTTAAGAAAGAAAAAATAAAAAATGGAATAATGGATGTAGTTGATGGTCCTTGACTATTTGTCAATGTTCATTCTTCTAGAAGTTACTTTGATGTATAGTTTTTTAATACCTTTAAATATGTATAATTTCTTAACGATACTTTTTACTCTACTTTCATTAGTGCTTGATTATCGAATTAGTCAAATACTTAATAGTGACTAATTTGTCATATTCCGACTTAATTTCTTAAACCAATAAAATAAAGAAACGTATATTCTACTTCTCGTCCTTTTCTTTTATTTTCTTCTCTATCCGCACCCTGTCTTTTTGTCTTCTTTATGCCTAGACTCTTCTTCTAGATCAAATCCATCAACAACCGGTTGCCATATTTTGATCTTTCATAGCAAGAATCTTAAAAGAAATATAATTTGTAGATTATTAAATGATCTATATATCATTAAAACTTTTAAAAGCATCTACGAACACGAACACGACCACATCACCCGGCCCGAGTCGTTACTAAATACATGCTCAAACACCCTTGTTCATTCCCGAATTTGTGGGAAAAATGGTGGATTTAGCAAAAAGTATTTGGTTTGTGGATCTGCTTTGAAACTCTTTTGGTTTTTAGGGCGCTCACTCCGGTCCTCTCACAAGCAGACTTGACTTTTCTGATTTGGGTGCACTTACGTGGCAAGCGGGCTTCATGAAACCATGTTATTCTGGTTTTGCTTGTGTTAGTCCACCTTAGTGTTTTATGAAGTCTGCTTTCCACATGAGGACACCCAAATCATAAAAGTTAAACTCTACCTGTGGGATGAGCATTTTCTATAAACAAAAAACCAAAATTCTTTTACTAAGTCCACCATTTCTCAAAAATTTCTTCATTCCCAGATACGCCTCTCCTCCCTCTGTCCTCCAATTAAACGTCAATCACTCCATCTCCTCCCTCTCTCTTTCACGTAAAAGTTTTAAAACGTCAAACGTCTTAAACAAAGTTAAAAAGACATAGTCAAGGGAGTGTATGTGTGATTTATTAATTTTGGAAAGAAGAAACAAATGGGTGTAGAAATAAATAAGAAATGAGCGCGTGTAAAACTAACACAAAAAAGTGAAAGTATTGAAGAGTAGATGACCCCACAACAAATAGTAACAATTCTTTATTATACACACAAAACACCCCCTGTTGACTCCACACGAACTCTCTGTCAGTCTCTACCCAAAATTCCATTTCTAAATAGCTTAATTTAACCCACTTTTAGATCCCTTCAACCACCATCATCCACCGTCGTCAACCACCACCTCCTTAGTTTCCAGAAAATAAAAATATGCTTGGTAATAATCCCAAACCCAAGATTCGATTTTTCACACATACCCCTCCGTAGAATTTAATTTTTTACAATACCCATATATTTTCTTGAATTATTTTTCTAAAAATTTGGGTGCAATAATGGCGGCCGTCACTAATACACCCACAACCCAACAACCACCGTCTCCGCCGGCTAACACAGACATTATAATGCCCGTACCGACAACGGAGCTGACCGCCGACGAGATGGCGGTGAAGGTGGTTCACAAACGGTACGAAGGGTTAATGATGGTCCGTACGAAAGCGATTAAAGGTAAAGGAGCGTGGTATTGGACTCATTTGGAACCGATTTTGGTTCATCATTCCGACACTGGGTTACCGAAAGCGGTAAAGCTCCGGTGTTGTTTATGTGAAGCTGTTTTCTCCTCTTCGAATCCGTCGAGGACGGCGTCGGAGCATTTAAAGAGAGGTACTTGCCCCAATTTTAACTCCGAGTCGAGTCCGAACCCGATTTCGTCGATTTCGCCGCCGGGGATGGTGAGTTTGGCTTCTCCGACGTTGCCGGTGCAGAGTAACCGGAAACGGAACTCCTCTGGCAACCGGAGAGGTAGTGGGTTTAAGGTAAATAATTCTGAAACCACTTATTCAGTTGCTCCGATTACCATGATTGAACCGCCGAGATTTTCGGTTGATGTTTCTTACCCGACCCGACCCGATTCGGTTCCTGCATTTTCCGCTGCCACGGTTGTGACGGTGACCGGCGGCGGGGGTGGGGGTGGAGGTGGGGTGTACTCTCCCCACCACCACCAACAACAACAACACCACCACCACCACCACCAACAAACACATGTGATGTTATCCGGTGGGAAAGAAGATTTAGGGGCTTTAGCAATGTTAGAAGATAGTGTTAAGAAGCTAAAAAGTCCCGGGTCATCACCGGGTCAAACATTGACCAAAGCCCAAATCGATTCATCACTCGAGTTATTAGCAAATTGGGTGTATGAAAATTGCGGGTCGGTTTCTTTTTCAAGTTTGGAGCATCCAAAGTTCAAGAATTTCTTGAACCAAATCGGTCTTCCAGCGTTGACCCGGCGAGACCTGGCCGGAGAAAGGCTTGATTCCAAGTACAAAGAGGCGAAAACGGAGTCAGAAGCCCGGATTCGTGACGCGTTGTTCTTCCAAATCTCGTCGGACGGATGGAAACAGAAGGTTGGTCATTGTTATTCAGGTGAGATTCAAAGTTTGGTGAATTTGTCTGTGAATTTGCCTAATGGGACTAGTGTGTTTAGGAGAGGGGTTTTTACGGGCGGGTATGTGTTTTCGAAGTATGCCGAGGATGTTTTATGGGAAACAATTTGTGACATTTGTGGGAACAATTTGGAACAATGTGTGGGGATTGTTTCTGATAAGTTCAAGAGTAAAGCTTTAAGGAATCTTGAGAACCAACATCATTGGATGGTGAATCTTGCTTGTCAATTTCAAGGTGTTAGTAAGTTGATTCAAGATTTCAGTAAAGAACTACCATTGTTTCACAATGTGGCTGATAATTGTTTCAAAGTTGCAAACTTTGTGAACACCAAGTCTCAAATTAGACATCCTTTTCTCAAATATCAGTTGCAAGAGTACGGTAGGGCGGCATTGTTGCGTGTTCCGTTTGGCCGTCGTGGTGGTGGGGTTGGGATTGGGAGGGTTGAATTCGAGCCCGTGTTTCAGATGGTGGAAGATGTGTTAAGCTCAGCAAGAGCATTGCAATTGGTTTTTGTTGATGAGAGTTGCAAGATGGTGTCTATGGAGGATCAAATTGGGAAGGAGATTGAGGAAATGATGAGGTCACCTCATCAATTTTGGAACGAGTTAGAGGCGGTTCATTCGTTGGTTAGATTGATCAAAGGAATGGCTCAAGAGATCGAGAAAGAAAAGCCGAGAATCGGGCAATGCTTGCCGCTTTGGGAGGAGCTCAGAGTGAAAATCAAGGAATGGTGTGGGAAGTATCATGTGAATGAGAATCATGTAGACAAGGTGTTTGATAAAAGGTTTAAGAGAAACTATCACCCCGCATGGGCGGCTGCGTTTATTCTTGATCCGTTCTATTTGATCCGCGACATAAGTGGTAAATACTTGCCCCCTTTCAAATGCTTGACTTCTGAACAAGAAAAGGATGTTGACAAGCTTATAACAAGGCTCGTGTCACGTGAAGAAGCTCATATCGCGTTAATGGAGCTCATGAAATGGAGAACCGAAGGGCTTGACTCTGTGTACGCGCAAGCAGTCCAGTTGAAACAAAGAGACCCCATAACTGGTAAAATGAAAATAGCTAACCCACAAAGTAGTAGACTGGTTTGGGAAACTTATCTAACTGATTTCAAGTCTTTAAGGAAAGTGGCAGTGAGGTTGATCTTTCTTCATGCCACTTCATGTGGGTTCAAATGGAACTCATCTTTATGTAGATGGGCTCAATCTAGAACCGGGGTCGATAAGGCGCAAAAGTTGATATTCATTGCGGCCCATTCTAGACTCGAGAGACGGGATTTTTCGAACGACGAAGAGAAAGATGCGGAATTTTTCGCGTTAGCGAGTCGAGAGGATGATGTGCTCAATGAGGTTTTGTTTGATGCATCCTCTTTGTGAAATCCCATCATTTTGTCTTGCTTTTTTATGATTATAATGATCCATAGATTATTTAGGATTTTTCTTTAGATTCTTTTACTTCTTTAGATCCTTTGATATTTATAGAAGGGGGTCATCTTTTCTAGTTTGATCATTTCTTTAGAGGTTAATATGGGTAATTTCTTTTTTGTTTGATGAGTACAAGGAATCAAGATCCAATGAAGATAGTTGTAACATTCTTAATCATCTTGGTAGCTAAAGTAGACAAAATTCATAATTTTGCATTGATTTCTGAAAATAATATTGTTTTTTGGCCATGTCCAATGTTTGCTATTATTAATGATTAAGAATTGTTTTTTAAGGAAAATCTTAAGACAATTATAAGAATAAGTTTCTCCTTTTGGTAGTGTTTTTCAACATGTGCAAGAATCATAAACCTTGAAACTTAGAAGGGCCTAAGTGCAAAATCTTGCAACTCCACTCTTTTAAAACATTTATGTATTATTATTATTATTATTATTATTATTATTATTATTATTATTTTGGTGATAGGCCATGATTGCAAGAAAAAAAAAATTCTAGTAGCCAAAGCATGAAGAAGGGTGTCGGCATGAAGCAACACACAAAATGCCCGTTTTAGGTGTGTTATTTGTCTTGGTATTTAAAGTAAAAAAATTATAAAATGAAAGTTTGTTTTTATGAATGGTCAATTAAGGAATATTTTATGCTTGATTTTATCATCATTACAAATCATTGAATGGTAAAAGTTGTTTATTTAATCATAACTATTCATCATGATGTATGGCAGCTTGTTTATGTGGATTGTACTTGGTTTGTAAATATGATGAAAAATTGATATAGTTTTTAAAATAAACAAGAAAAAGAAGTAATGATAAAAAAAATTATTTATTTTATAAGCTTTTTTGGAATTAGAATAGATGTAAAAATTATTTTGATGTGTTTGGTTTTATAAAATGCACGTCACTCTCACACACGTCCATTTTGTGATACGTATACGTAAGAATTACATTCTCTTAGTGTTAAATATGTGTAACACTATATGTCACGTATATGTAACATTATGTGATACGTATATGTAAGACTCTTCATTTTTGTACTTATGTTTAAAATATATGTTCAAATGTGATTGTTTAAAAGTGATTATCATATAAAATAGTGATTATAATTTGAAGTGTATGTAATCATATTAGTGTAAAACAAACTGATGATTAAAAAGAGTAATTGAAAAGGGATGGGTGTGGTATATCACAATTCCACTTTTGTAATAAAGCAACCTCCTATAATAATTAAAAAGGCTGCCACACCATTTCCTACATTTGGGTACTAAATTAAAGTGATGTTTAAATAAGTTGTGACAGTTACATTGATAGCACGGATATGTCTTGGTTTTTATTTTTAAAACTTTTCATTGTATTTCATGTCAACATTTTATAAAACATGTAGGTTTTTGTCATGTTCAAATGAACATAACTTTTACGACCAACATTCATTTTGGTTGTCGCAATATTCTTACATCCTCCCAAAATTCACTCTCAAAGGTGTTTCAAATTCAAATACTAACACATATATTGAATTTCATCATCCCCATGGCGTACGTACTATTTGAACACCGATAAAAAAAACTTATGTTATATTTATATATAATATTTGAGTGACGTATATTTTCGGACGATAACACAGTATATTTTCAAAAGATAACACAATAAAGAAAGACATGTGAGAGCTTTTGAAGTTGTGACTGTGAGAGTGACATGATGAGAAGTAAGCAATGAAGATGGATTCAAAGAGTGGGATTACAGAAGTAAAAAATGAAGAGTTTGTAAAACATGGAAATTTTATTTAGTATAATTGTTTAATATTTCAATTTATAATAATTCTTCGATCTATGGTAAACTAGTTAAACTTAACATTGTCTCATTGGTAAACAAATAGTATTAATAATACTAAAAGTAAGCATTGTTTATTGGTAAAAAAATTAAAAGTAAAACTAACTATTTAGTGTACTGTTCATCCCAAAGTTACAACTTAACTATTGCTACTAAATACTTTATTTAAAATTGACTGTTTACCCCCACTTTGTTAATCAAAGTGAATAGAATTTTATGTCTTAAAAAGTGATTTAAGAGCTTCACCGGTGACTTCTTTATATTTTCTTTTAGGTTAAAGGTAAAGTAGGTATAATAATTATTGCAAGATTTTCAAAGATATACAATAATATCATAAGACTTTTATTTTGTATTTTTCTTATATTAAAGCGAGTTTGTTTCCTTTCAAACACACACATATATATAGAGACGTATTTAACATAAAACCAATTTTAAATAGAAAATTCGTTGCACGATCAATTGTGGATTAACACAATCTTAATTTTTTTTCCTGGTATAATATAAAAGCCGATTGCGTTAGATTTTAAGGATATTTCATTATTTTTGAAAAGATATAAAGCGAGAAATGATATTTCAACCAAAGTGTAGTACGTGTATCATATAACCAATTTATGAAATTGTCGTGTAGTCAACCTTAATTTGCCCAAACCTTTGAGCGTACAACGATTACAATGAATGATTCATTTCATGTGTTGATACAATCAATCCATGGTGATATAAATATTGGCCAATGATATTAAATATTAATTACCCACCCATGTAGTACTATTACTATCTAGAAAAAAGAAAAAAAAAAGGAAATTTTAAAAATTTGAAAATGGTAAATACAAAAAGAAAGGAAACAAAGCAGGAACGGTTGAGTAGTCGAGCTTTACGTAAAATTAGTCCATAAATTGTACGGAAAGAATGGGCCACCACCAATAATAAAAGATTGAAATGTGATGTATTTGGAATCAAAATAATGCTACTAGGTACTTTGTAGTTCTAGTAGTGGATTTCTTTCTTTTTTTTCCTTACCCTACGGTTTAACTTTGATTGCTATTTTATTCCAACCCAGCCAGCTAATATTGTCTCCTCCTTTAGGAAATAGTTTTCTTTTTGCTAATTAATATAAATATTTTTTATAAAAAGAATCAACTAAACTAAATTCTAAATTATAATTCTAGGTTCTAGTTATGTTATCGCAAAAGTAAAAGCTTTGATTTTCATCCCACTCTTGTCACGAAGACTTAAGTAGCAGGGAGAGGTGAAGGACGACACAGTTTTTAATTTTATAGAAGTCCATAGAGAGACCGAGAATGTAAGAGAGGAGGAGAGAGGGAGATGACGATGCTCTTATAGTATAAAATTTGAAATTTTTGAAAAAACTAGGCAAGGAAATGTGGTAGATTTATATGGAGATAAATCCATAAGTTAAAAGACAATATATACATATTGTTTTTTAGTGCATAAAAGATGGAATCTACAAGTGGTCTCAGTAGTGATTACTCCTATTTTCAGAAGCATATGCTCCGCCATTTTTAACCCTTCCTTTTTGAGCCACCTATTAACTAGATTAGACCAAATATATAGAGTTTTTATGAAGCAAAATTACAATGATGTCTTTATGTAAAGAAGCTGATTTTCTGTTAGGCAAATGACAAATGGAATGGATTATTCACATCCAATCATCTTTTAAACCGTAAACACACCTGCTTAATGGCGAGGGGAATCGAACAACATAGGGAGGGGTTAACTGGGATGCATATTACATCAGTTATCAAATAGAAGGAAATAGTGGAGATTGACTTGGATTATAAGATTACAAACTGAAAACCATGCAACAATCATAAATGCATCCCTAAATTTCAAGATCATCCAGTGAGAGCTCATTTGCAGTCAGCAGCTTAAGTTTCTGCAAATTCATGTGAAACATATATCAGCAAACAAACAATTCATAATATTTCCAAGGGCAAATATTGAAGGAACCACATATGGACTTTGTTAAATTCAAGCATAAGTCCTGGACAAAATGTATTAAAAGGTAACGAAGTTACTGACCGTGATGAATTGTGGAGGATCATCAAGACTAGAAGAACCTAGAACAATTTCTCGCTTCAATTTATTTGTCAACTTGTGGCAAACCCGCAGCTGAGAGCAATGGGATGTAATGTAAGGTCTTCTATGTTTATCATAAAGACGGATGGTTTTTAGAAACTAGAAAATACTTACCTCTGATCTTGTTGCCCCACCAACAATAAAAACAAAAACACGTCGACCCATCTTCTTAAAATCACTGGATGCGTGCCTCAGAATGGAATCACTGCAACAAAGGGGTAAATATGCTAATCAGTCTCATTGTTTTATTGACCAAAGACGAGTTTAAATACACAAAATCCCTGACCAGATAAACTAAAACTGAGGCATCACATGAGAAAAAATCTTCTATTTATAGTTATCCCTAAAAGATGGCAAAACGTACTGAAACTATCAATTTTAATAATAACAACAAATATGACAGACCTCGAATACCCGTCATCAGAATCTCGAGGCCTGGCCCATGTTGCTGCACGTCTCGATCTCATTGAATGAGCAGGTGGAGGGTCAACCATTTTTGCTGACTCAGACTGTGATCTCCCATGAAAAGTGGGGCTTGGATCATTCATACAAGGGTAATTATTCTTTGGTAGTTCATTTTTGCTAAGCTTTTCGATTAGTTCCTGACAGGTGATGTGTGCTTTAGTTAGTTTTCTCTGTCAATGAAAAAAGTTCAAAGATAAATGAAAGAAGTTCATACCTCAATCATAGGATAAAACCGTGACAACTGCCAAGTTGATTCTTCACCAACACGATCTTTCCGTAACCCGTGCTTCTTCTGAATTAATAACTAGAAATGACATTCAGAAATAAAAGTGGAAGACAGCTTACAACAGAACCATGAATATATACACCTTGTGAACGTCGAACTTTAAAGAAAAAGCACCGATTGAGCTCTTTTTAGAATCTGATGATCCCTCCAAATATCTCATATTGTATACAGCATTCATATCATCAGAGGGGAGTCTTGCTAACTGCAAAACATATACCAAAAATGGCCATATTCCATGAACACGGTTTCTCTAATTTTCATAATAACAATTAAATTTGTATTCCATCATAGGTATGAAACAAAAGATGTTATATAATGAAACAAGATAATTATCAAAATTCTAACCTCCATTAACTTTGCAAGTTTGTCACCCTCATATTTATCCGGATGAGTTGCCGCATAGATCATTAATAATCGCAATTTACTTTCACGTGGAGCATCCTGCATGAAGAGGCAGACGACATGTTCTCATATATGAAAATACACATGTGCATAGACCATTGGTGATGTTTGAGGTTTTAATTAAAATAGATAATATTTATAACTCACCGGTTTTGTTCTAAGGAAGTTGATGACCTCTTTAGTTCCCGCATCTCCAAATACAAGTTCTTGTTCTAGCTGTCCCACTTCTTTAAGCCCTGACTCCCTTATAATGCTATTAATCTTTGCAGCAATCTGTGGCGATCATATCAATACACAATTACACCAATTGCACCAGACAATTTTTTTCTCCCTTTTATGCAATACACGGGAGATTTTCAGAATTACAAGCACCTTTTAGTAAGCCATGAGAGTTTTGAATCAAGAAATATTTGAAAACTGAAACATGAAGTGGCATATCTTAGTAAACAATGAATGCATAGTATATTATGAATTTCTAAAACAGGTAGGGGGACCATTTATAGATACGTTCATAAAAGAGAGAGAGTTTTTGAAGCCATATTGGTAACAGAGGGCATTACTGGAAAAGTGATATGTTCTGTGAACTTACATCAACATGAAGGGATAGTTTGTCGATTTGTTCACTATATTGTGGCAATGCTTGGACCATCTTTTGCAAGTCTCGAGTTGACAATTCACCACCACCTCTATGCGGCAAAAAATGAAAGATTTTTAATCAAGTTCTAAACAAGTATAAAGACATTTTCGTGATTGACAAAGCAGCTTATTTAAGGTAGGAATCTTAGGATTCTGGAACTAGAGAATAAAAGCAAAATATACAAAGCTCCTAAGTTTGTGGTGTATATAGAGGTGCAAAAGCTTAGACCACTGAAAATAGAAACGTAAATGATGTAGCAGGATTAATGAAGACTTATGAAGACCATCATGAAGGCCATTGATCCAAACAAGGTCAATATGGTCTTTATTACAATTATATTTCAAGTTAATATCTAATATACTGAACAAGGATGCAGTCAATATTCAATGGAAACTATCATAATAATCTAAACATGTACTCCCTCCTTCACAAGAGTCAAGATTTGACTTCAATACGTGAGATTAGTTGGTGACCTGGTGTGCAATTTTAAAATTGATTTTTTATATAGAAAATTTACTTCCTATATTACATTACAAAAATAATCACAAGTGAAGCATTTTAAGGCAAAGAAAAGGGACTTGTGAGCCATACACATCTGTACTGTGGTCTTATTTTCACCGCAAGCTACTAAATCATCAAATGATAGCTGCAACAATTTGGTGGTAAAATTACAAAAGACCTTTATTCTAGTAACATTACCGGCTTTAATGTGATTACTTAAACATAAGAAACCAGAGAATTCCACTCTTCAGTGATATAATCACTCCCAAATGTCCAACTGTGCAACACTTATTTCTCATCAATATTACATAGTTTATTGCATGCCTTGACATAATAGGTCATCTTTGTTTGTCTAATGTGGAAAATCGTAGTAATTGTGGAGTCAAGTTAGTTACGCAGCTTGATAAGAAATCTAGCTGTATCCAGATTCCCAATGGAGCTCCTAGTTTTAAGCAACTGTGACTAAGCGAGATATGTATTTAAGAGTTCCCTAAGGTAGTTAGATTTATATTCGGTTCCTAGAATAAAGGTCAGAAGGTTAATATCGGGCTATAGATATTAACCTACATTGTAATCTGAACTTCAAGTCAATAAAAAGAGAAGTTAGTCTCTCAATTCCAGATTGTTGAACTTAACCAGGTTTGTTCACATTTGGGTCACGGGTCAATGTTTTGGTCGGTCAAAACTGAAGTCGATTTAGATTTATGGGTCAAGTAAAAGGTTCAGTTTATTTGTTTAGGGTTATGTTTAGTTTTGGTAATTGTTTTTATTTGGGTTTAATTGTTTATTTGGTAAGGGTTGATTTAGTTTCCTTATAGAGTAATTAGTCAAGCTTGGAGGTTAAGTTAGGGTTAGGTTATTTATATGGGTCGATGTTTATGGTAATTAGTGTGAGTTTGATTAATAGCAAAAGAGTCGATCAGTTTTTGATCAAATTCCGAGTTTTGTGGGTGTGATTTTCAGGCTTGTGCCATCACAAATATTTCTTCATTCCAAGAGCAAAAAAGAATAGAACTTTCACAAAAACCATATTAAACAGACCTTGAACCATGCATCTGTGCAGCTTTATTCTTTGACACAAAGCTTGTCATCTTGTCATGCAACCGTTCACTAGCCTGACAAGGTAAGATTATCAAAAACCATTTGCATGCATATGCTCGGAACTTAAAAAAACAATTGGACATACATCTGCTATATGTGAATGGCGGAGCTCTAGCCATACTGGATCATGATCTTCTAGAAGGACCTCTTTCTTTTCAGGTAGGCCGCCTGTTTTGCTTGCAACCTAAGTAGTATAGTTACTTGATAGATAATAGAAAAAGGAAGACAAAACTTGATGAATAATCCATGCACAGAATCATAGACTAACCTCATGAACATATTTATTTCCATCCATATTTAGTAAATCGTGGCACATGGCATCATATGTCCATTCGTGAATGATAGGAGCAATCTACAAGAAGATAAAATTAAAACAATAGAGTGCACTAAGAAAGTTATAACCTATCGAATTAAGATAGTACAGACCTGGTCTATTGATCTATCCAGGATGAGCAACTCGCATGTTTCCCTCTCAGGAAAGTTGAAGCTTTTGAGAGATTTATACTTCATAAGACAATTCCAAACAGCTGCAGCGAGCTTTGTAGGGATCAAATCACGAATTGTGGTCATTGTGGAAGGATCAAGAGATTTGGCAGCACGGTAACGTACAAGCGGGAACTCCTGAAGTGTGTGTACAAAATTACAAAAAGAAATAGGTTTCACATCTCCTATTTGATGCCTTCAACCTTGACAAATTAAGAAGGGAAAAACTGCATACCGACAATGAAGCAAAGACGGTTGCAATACGATTGGCCATCATATTTAAGCATTCATCTCCTCTTCGGGTCATTTCCTCATTCCCATAAAGTTCTTCCAAAGCCATTGTGTTATCAGTTATAAAACACTGTCACATAAAAAAAATGGTTATTCAAAACCACAAAGCAGTATATATATAATTTTGTTTTAACCAATCACTTAGTTTCAAAGAAAACTAGTCCAAGTTACATGAACTTTTGTAGAACTCCTTATGAGCAAATATCATTTTAAGACCTACGTAGTGACTACAATACTAGTATAAAAAGCACTATGCACAAATAGGGGTGCATTTCTTCGGATTTGGCATTGTCTCACAAACTCCAAACCTTGAAATCTACTTGGTCTCTTTCAGGAAACATATAACCAAAGGTGGATTTTCTGTATACCAAAATGCACACATTTACAGAACGTCAACTACAAGAAAAGAGATGGCTAAAAATTGCCACAGCCCATGCCAAATAGATTATTTCTGAGGTACTGCTTCTTTCCCCCCTTTAAGTCGATCTTAAAATTGAACTGAGTAGAATGTATTTAACTATAAATTTAAGATCTGGATTTAAATTTATACAGCAAGCAATCATTTGTATTACATGTCCTAAAAAGCATTTGTACAACTTATAGTACAAATCCAATAATGGATGTATTTAGGTACAGCACAACTGTTTGCATAACTCCATTTATTGCATGCTTTTGTTGGTTATGACAACACTTACACACTGACACAAGATGAAAATTTCAGGCATCAAAAACAGTTTTTATTATAGTAGCATCAGATACCTGGCTATCAATGGCAAAGTACTCCAAGTTCATCTGCAAATTCCCATCCAAAGTAAATACAACTATAAAGTATAATTATATCTACAATAACAAAGATTAAAAAATGAACTTATGCCTCTTTCATAGCACGTAAACGCGTTTTTAAATTTTGCTCCTTTTTTATGTAATTAACAAGCTCTTTTGGAACAGAAGAGCTGAAGAAGACGTAGGCACTGAAAGGAGAAAGAAAACAAATATTAAGGAAACCATAAGAAGATCTAAATAACTTATTTTCATGATGAGATGCAAAAAAAAAAGAAACATGATATAAGGCCTATATATTTCACATACTCTCTATAAAGAGGTGTTCTTCCAGCCATGTCAGACAGTAGTGTACGGACACTGCATTTTAACAGGCACATGTGAGCATAAAATAAAATAAGACGCTCCTCATTGGAGATCATTTAAATGAAGGAACACCAACCGTGGAGCTGGATCCTATAATCAGCAATACCAAACAACAACAGAACCTAGGGTAGGCACTTGATTTGAAAGAGCACACATTCTTACACAGTATTTGGATAGAAAAGAAAATAAGCAAAAAGAATCACAATTTTATACTTGTATTCTCTTGGAATGAAAAGAAAAGAAAGTTTCATGCTTTAATTCTTTTATCTCTGAATATTCCCACATTTGGGAGGAAAGTTTTGGAGAGAAGCTCGCCCTGCTTCCTTTCTCTTCTCTCCAAAAAAGAAAAAAAAAACTCAAGAACATAAGTTCATTTGTTTCTCTCCCTTTCCCATCCAAATCCTTTGAATTCTCTCAAACAAAATAACTCAAGAACACAGTGACAGATAATATCACCAACCTGAACTCAAATCTCATTGCTCACTTTTGCAAATATGTTAAGAAGTTCCCTGTTCTTTTTTCCGAAAAAATACAATCATAAATCTAGTTTCCTAATAATAATTAATAAATAACTCCCTAGGATTTGTAAACAAAATTCTGTTGTAACATAGACAAGGATCTGGTGGTGACTCTTTGAATTTGTAAGTAAATTATGTTGTAACATAAACAAGGAGATGGCGTTGACACATAGCATTAGATGTAAGGAAAGCTTTTGGACGGTTGGACCTCATTGGAAAAGAAAAAAAGAAAGACTATAAAGAGGTCTCTAGGATACGATAAAAATATACAAGTAGGCATTACAAATGTAAAACTTTGAATTATATATTGTCTGTCAAAGAGTAAGAAAAGAAAGGGAAACAAGGCAAAATAATTAAGTAAAAGGATTTTAAATACTTCTCTTTTGTTGGCTGGATGTAGTACACTGCATCCATAGTGGGCAATGGTTGTCTTCTCTTGTTTATGTCTTCCACCACTACAGAAAGGGAACAACAATCATTAGTTCGTTACTTATCATGATTCAACCACAATCAAGACTGATGGGCAATTACAGTGTTGAAGTTGCTTTGTCTATGGATTGAGATGGTTAGGGACTTAAATTTCTGGTTCCCTTACATGAAATACAACTTTAGAGGTTTATTAAAGATGTAAGTTTTTTTAATAAAAGAACAGGTGTGTCTCAACATTTGGGATGGTTATATAAGGATGGAAAGATTGGAGAGGATGTTAAAAATCAAACAAAAGTATGGGCAATGAAATGGTGCCAATCGTTAAAGGGTCGTGTGAAAGTAAATAATGTATTTATAGATCAAGAATAAGGAATTCAAACTTTCTGAGTCAAGCCTTACATGAAACTCCTTCATCTGTGATGTCTGCCATCTTGCATGAGCATGACATAACTTTAACAGTCACTTTATCCATGATCAATACCTAATCAAAAGAGTGTAAGGGACTAAAACTTTGAAGGAAAAAAATAAGATTCAGATATATATTGTAAGTTAAAAATGGTTGATTCAACAAGAAAGAGCATATATCAATAATATCTCAAAGTATTCACTACATTTAAAAACTACCAAGGTGACACAACACCAATAGTTTACTAAAGACTCAAATAACATATAGTGAATGTAGGTCCAAGAGCAAACATAGGGTGATGTGTGCAATGATCAACAATGGTAATAACTGAGTAAAGAAACCACAAAAGATGGAGCGTGTTCGAACAGAGTTGCGGCTTGTAAAAATGCTCTCAGAAACTTGGTTTTAAAAAGCGCGCATGAGGCCCGCCTAGCGCAAGAGCTGGCAGTTTTTTTAGGCAAGGCGAGGGGCATACAAAAGGCGCAGGTGAGGTGCACTTTTCAGGAAAAAAAACCGGCATAAGGCGCAGGTCTGAGGCACTTTTCATACGAGGGCTGGATTTGTGCTTTGGGATGTTGTACAGGAGGCTTTTTAGGTTGTACACATAGGTTATTTAGATATTAAACCATATATAGAGCGTACTTGTATAATTGTATCTAATTTTTGGATAAATGATACTAGAAACCTATGAGAAAATTTTATATAATAAATTGTGCCTCGCGTACGAAAAGTAGTGTGCTTTTGCACTTTGCGCCTCGGTTTTAGACCCTGTCACAGCGCTTCTGGCTTTTTAAAACCAAGCTTAGAAAGATTATGTATTTTAGCAATAGTGACCAACACCATGATGCATAATCTCATCACATTTGACCAACTCTAATCATAACCAAAGTGTGATCATGATAATTGCCCCCATGTTTACAAGTAATGAATCTTAGATGTTCAAAATACCAACCTATAACTAACTATAAATAAGGCATAAACATTCAGATCAATGACATCACGACTACAAGGTTGCATACCTTCCAATTTGATTTTGAATCCGGTCTTTTTGCCGACCTGAGCATTTCATACAATAATCCTGCACGTAGTATATAATTACTCAATCTACACATAACCAATATAGAAGTAACTTGTTGCTTCTGATATCAAACAAAGCTAGTGAATCTGATTGTTGGGTATATTCAAAACAAACTAATGATAAATTTGAGATATATAGACCTAAATTTTCAAATAATGTATTCAATCCTTGGCAATTTCACAGGTTGCCAATATAAAAACAGAAGAGAAACATTAGTGAGATATCAAGAGTGAAGGACCGAGTACAAAATATTAACAGTCACTAACACAGTTAAAGAAGGTACTTAATTTACTAGGTTAATAGCCTTAAAAACCATCATATCAACAATATCCATAACATTGTTCCCTTTCTATTCTAGTGCATATGGATTCAACTGGTGTGATATCATTCTGCATTACCCCAGTTCTCATATCACACAAGTGCAGTCTTAAATTGATGAGAAAATTGGATGCAGACGAGGAACTTGTTTAGAAAGTAGTTAATCACAAACAAACCCAGTGGAATCCCACTCATAAAGTAGGGTCTGGGGAGGGTGAGATGAGGGCAAGCCTTACCTCTATCCCAAAGGATAGAGAGTCTGCTCCCAGAGAAAGTAGTTAATAAGTTATCTCTAATTGCAACTTAGGTGAAGCAGAGGTATACATCATTTAGAACCTAAACATAAATAAAGAGTAATAAGAAATGCATACAAAAGGGTAGTTGTTCATAAGAGGGTGGGATCCTGGAACTGCTTTCTTGAATCTGTAACATAAACCTTAATTTTTGATGCAACTACTGGTCCTTGTACACTTTTCAAAGTTATTTGCTCTGTAATTTTTATTTTCACTCAAAACAATTACATTGAACTACCAGTTGTAGAATAGTCTTTCAAAGTTTCTCCTGGAATATGTATAGTTAGTTACACAATAATTTAATTCAGATCAACCTAAAGATGGCCTATTCTACCGCAGCTACAGATATGGTATCCTTGTTTCATTTCATCGTCAGCCATAGTTAGATTTCTATATATGTAGCAATACCTAAAGTGCAGGAGCTGCAGACAAAAACCATGAAACCCGAGCTGATGCAAGGGGAAAATTACAGACAGTAGACACACTAGACAGTAGACACACTGGAACTTAAATGGTCAATCATCCATCCACACGTTTCTCTAGTCAAAGGATTTCTTGTCAAATCAAGGTTACACACCCATAATGTAATCTCATTGTTTGCAACACAAACTGCAATGCTACAATTTTGTGCATAAGGTTTGTAGGTAGTATAACTATGAACAATACCTTTTTGCCATTATAATTATCCTTTTTTCCGGTATAACTATTTAAACTCGGTATTTATATATCTAGTGATAGAGTAACTTGAATTATTTTTTTCATAATTCACACATCAGGTTTACAAACGATTTCCTTAATTTTCAAGTATAAAGCAAAACCTCATGGGAGGCAGGCAGTATAAGCATTTCCCCTTTGTGAACGTACAGCCTTAACACTATCTTATATCGTTCGATTAGAGGAATTAAACTCAAAATCACAACATCATAAGTTCCATAGCTAATCAATTCAGATACTTACGGCTTAATCAACCTGATCGGTAAAGCAACTGAAGTAGATATATGTACATACAGAATTACAAGCAGAATATCATAGAAATAGGAAAAGAAACTCACGATCACGAGTAATTTGTCTGAAGTTTTTGTATTCGCTGCCTCCTTGAGAAGACGTATCGGAATCGGACATCGACATAGTTGATTCAAACAGCTAACTGCTACACAACGAGTGCGTGAATCGATCGAAGAAACGCCCCAAACTTCAACACGAACCACAGATCGGAGCAATCAGTTCTCCGGTGGTTCCAAGAGGAGAGAGAAAGAGAGAGTCCTGAAATGTAAATTGAAAATCAGAAAACAGGTTGACTTGGTTGTAACCCGACGTTAAAATGACCCGTACTTGAAACCTTTTTTAAGCTGTTGGGAAAAAAAATTATACCGGGTCGACGGGTCGGGCGGGTGTTTTAAATGGTTACTTGACGCCGCCATTGATTTCTCCTTAAAAGACCAATATGCCCTTGTGGGAAAAGATACCGCCTTACTAAATTTTTAATTTACTAATTAATTTTTAATCAATGTTTTTTCGTGATGTTGTCAAGATCGTGCTCCTTGGTCAAAGTCTTCATATTTTTTCAAGAATTAGTAAATGACGAAAAGAAAATTATAACACCTGTAGGTTTTAGTTAAAAAAACGTAACAATCTTTATTGAGTAAATTATAAGAACTTGTAATACATAAAGTTAAATCATTCTTATTTTTAAAACTTAGTAATATAAACAGCGTGACATCTTAGGTTGATTTTACATAGTTATGTTTCGTTATATTCAAAGGCGAGGTAGTGTGTCATAATAAATGACTTTTTTCAAATATCACTAATGTTTTTTTGACGTATTAGGTGATGTGTCAGAAGTCGACACGTGACATGTAAAGTTATTTATTTATTGTAATAAAGATATTTGACCCTAACAACCTTAAAGGTTCTCTTGTGTTTGACACTAGAATAACCATGATTAAGCGTGCACTCCACACCTCATAATACAAGACAATGTATGTTCTAATATTTCAACTGGTATTAAGTAAATCTAATTATATCAAAATGATCTTGATAACACTAAAATCACCAACAAAAAAGATACTGCATTACAGAACGTGTCTTTACGGACATACTTCGATACCGTAAGCACTTTACTATTTAAATCTATGAACTAAAAAAAGTATAAAACAAAAAATTCAAGAAATATGACATGATATACTATACTTTTAAAAACATTTTACAATCTAACCGTACATGTATCCCCGTTTGATCCAAAAAACATACTTTGCAATCTCTTAACAATTTTTTCTAAAACTTCATTTAGTAACAGGCTAACAGCATCGGAGTAATTTCTTAAGCCCGTGTACTGTTTTGTTTTTAATGAAACTTTGGCCCAACTTATGCAGATTATAATTAACTAATTCATACTTAAATTAAAAAATTATTAGAAAGACTTATATCAAGTGTAGGCTGCCTTGATTAGTATGTGAATGATATTTTTTAAACTGTAATATATATATATATATATATATATATATATATATATATATATATATATATATATATAGGGGTATGTTCTTTTGAGAACCAACAATATGTTAAGAACCGTGAGAACCGCATTAACTCTTCCTCTATTTATAATATAAATTGACTAGAATTCATGTACATTTCAACATGTTTAAGGTTTGGTTTTAAAAGACCTCGAATTTATAATCGTTTTTTTAAATGCATATATGCACTCACACTATATGCACAAATGAATGCATATATGCATATTTTTATACTTTTGTTAAAAAAATTCAGGAGAGAGGAGATAAACTCAAACTAAGAGTGGAAAGAGATAAATAAAATATTATTGTTGAATTTTACTTTTTTCACTAAAGCGATATGTACACGTTTTGTGCGGTTCTTTCGGTTCTTAACATATAGTTGGTTCTCAAAAGAACATGCCCCTCTATATATATATATATATATATATATATTTATATAATTTTTTTAACGACTACTAGAGAAATAGTAATAAACAACAAGCAAGATGCTAGAAAACATACACCAAGAGAGACAATCGCATTGTTTTTGCTTAGTCGTAGCAATGTATATAGATATATTTATATTTATATAAAGTGTTTAAATGTAAATTTATCATATCTCATATTTTGAAATATGTTCTTTTTACTTGATTGTACTTGTTGTTCATATTGAAATAGTAAACTGTAGATGGTTCATTGCTATTGTCCTAAACTAGGTTGACAAGTTGCATAGTAACTAAGTTAAGAGGTTATAACGTAAACCAACACATCATAAAGTAAATCAACACTCGACAGGTATGCCTTGCATGCTAATATTTTGTTTACAGATGCTTATAGTACGTTTTTCGCACTTACTTTACCTCTTAGCCTTAATGCACCAACTTGTTACAAAATTGAAAGCATAAAACTCATATATGTTACTTTAAACACTTAGTATCAAAACCTGTTACATCCTACAAACCACATAGACTATCTGTGTAATTAACTACTCTCATCGACTATTATACAACACAAAAGTAGTCCATTATTTTGACTTGTGACATTTTCATTCCTTGCCAAAACATTCTGACATCATCTCATAATGTTTGTTACGCACTAATCTAATTAAATCTTTAGCATAAATCTCTTTCATATTTTGCCTTTGAATTTATAGGTCAAACTATTACGTTTTTAGTGAATTAACAAGTTAGATAGATTTTGAATAAAACATTTTTACACGTAGTTGTTTAACCAATTATCAAAAAAATTATAAGTATATAAACAATGAAGAGTGAACCGTAATTTATGTTTGTTTATATTAGATGCTAGCCTTTTAAAATACAAATAACTTTTTAGATGATCTCAAAATACAATTTTTCGGCGGTTACTTCTTAATCATCCAATATCACACGGATCGTCTCTCCCATCACACGGATCGACCTCTCCCTCCCCCCCCACCCCACCCCACCCCACACCCCCGTCCATGTAACCGTCATCCCCTTCACCTGCGTATGGCTTCTCACCACTCCCCTTCCTCTCACATACGCCCGCCCCAAATCTGTTCACCTAATCTAATCCATTCTCCCGTTTCCTTTCTTCCGACACATATATCCTCACCACCATCGGAGGTTAGATTTACGTAATCAACAGTGCGAAGGTTGAGTTCCTGAACAAACGACCGCGGCAAAAGGTGTTATAAACACCTGTGAAGTTTGTGATCGTAGCATTCTGGATTACTTGGATACAAGGTAAGTTCAAGGATCATGATGATAAATTCGGATTTTGGTACTAAATTACACGAAACAATAGTTGATTTTGTGATTCTTATCGGCGCAGATTGTTGGAACGTCAGAGTATTTTGTGAGGATTTCGTCGGAGAAAGACTTGATGACGGCGGTTTGGTATTCAGAGGGTTCTTACAGCAGTAACAATCGTAATTCCTTGGCCAATCTCGCTGTTGGAGTCAGTCTTTAGCCCGGTGTTGTTCAGGTAACTCTTTCTGCTTTGCCTCATATGATATGAGGAGCTCAATTTGTGATTTTATGGTTATTGTGTTTATAGTTTGGTCATTTCAAGGTTTTAGTATTTAAGAAGCATTATTAAAAGAGTTTTGGTTACATTATGTTAAATTGAAGAAGACATCAGGAGCTTTCAATTAGAAATTTGTCTTATAAGATTTGGTAAGCAATCACATCCAAAAGCCCCGATTATTATGATATTTTCAAGTCATGAAAATATAAGATGGGTATATGATTGTATAACAGATTTAGCCTAGGAGGAGAAGTTCATCAGGAACCATCTTCAATTTGGTGAGCAATTTCAACCTAAAAACTCTATGTTCATAAGATTTCTAAGCAAACTAAGGCATCAAAGATCTAAATCAAATGAGTTTGTGAATATATTAGGTTAAAATCATAAAAAGAGGGCAGAAGGTTTGAAGATTATTATCTACCACAAGGGATATCATTCAACAGTAGCCACCATATTTCATAGTTTGGTAAGCAAATTCATCTCATGAATTCATTGTTGATATGGATTTTAAGTAAATGAAATTATTTAAGGTTTGAATCTGAAAATATTATGCATATAATAGATTAAAAATATTATGCATTTTTCATAGTTTAGTAATCATATTCGTCTCATGAATTCATTGTTGAAATAGATTTTAAGTAAATGAAATTATTTAAGGTTTGAATATGAAATTATTATGCATATAATAGATTGAATTAAATGAGCAGAAGAATTTAAAGGAATAGGATCATCTACTCCATTTATCTTCATATCTTGGTAAACTTTAGTTTCAAGAATTTTTTCTATAGCACGAAAGGTTAAATTGGAGAGGTTATAATGATACTAAGGTGTTGTATTATGAATTTAGCTAACTAATTCGGTTCTTCATTTTGCATTTGTAGAATTTAGTGATGATGGTATTTGAATTTAACCTTTAATATTGTGTACATATTAATAATTTTTTATTTTTTTATCTTCTTTAATCTGCTTGGTGAAGGTGCAAGGAAAGCATTGACTCTTGGTGGAACTATGCTCGGGTACTATCCTGTTAGGATTCTCCCTTCAAAAACCATGATTGCGCCAAATCCAACCTTTTTATCCTAGGTAACACTATTTTTGCTTTTGAATTGTGAAGATTTTAACTTTCGTTGACCTCGGTGTACATGTGTGCTTAGAGGTGGCAATATCTCCCCCCATTAATTTATGAATGGGCCGAGATTTGATATTTGGGTTGTGTTTTATATCAAAATAAAAAACTCGCAAAAGGGAGAACGGGTCAAGTAGGTCAAACGGGTTGCTTATAAAATAGGTTTAACTTTATTAATTTAAGTCTGAGCAACCTATTGTTTTGTTTATAAAATAGACGTAAGGGAACCAAATAAAATCAACATTAATAAGAAAATACAAATAGACGTAAGGGAACAAAAACAAAAGCAACGTTAATAAGAAAAAAAGATGCAAGCGTAGATGATCAGGATCGAACGGAGGACTTGTGATATATAGGGCAAGAGGTTTAGCACCAAGTCAAGGCATGTCTTTGTGTTTATAAATCTATATCTATACAATAAATAAAGGTTTGCGTCCATATTCATTCTCATTATTTTTTTCCGTCCCTCTCTCTTATTAAATACGTCTGTATATTTTAATACTAATATATATTTAAAGAAAAATACTAATTATATTAATAAAACACATTTATTTTTTAAAGTTGGTGTTGGCTGCTCAATCCCTTGTATTTCGGTCTGTATTTTTTAAACAAGATGGAGAGAAGCAGTATGAGATTGATCTTACCCTATTAATTTCTGATTCCTGATACGTTTGTTAATTTCGAGTCAATTAGTAACTTTTTTATGTAGAACATTTTGAAGTTGGTGTTTGATTTCGCTTCTACTTATCAACAGATTTATGCCTAAATTGTGATTTCTATTTATCATTTGAGCCTTTAATAGTATGTGTAAATATGTGAAGATTTTACCTGTTAATGTGATTGTTACTTCATGCGTCTGACCTTTGACATTGTTTTCAGTTAATAAATGGTTGTTGTTTCAGACACTTATGCTCTTCATTCATGGATGATCTAACTCATGAGGCATTGCGGAAATTTCGGAAAAACATCCTAGCAACATATGGGTATTGGTAGAGCAAGAAAAGGGTAATCTTTTTCCTATTTTCGGTTACGTACATGCCGAAACTAAGTAATAAATATATGTTAATGCTATATAATTGATGATTTCTATTTTAGTGTGTGATAACTGGCACGTGTGGATGAAATGTTTTTTCCGTAATTACACTTGACAGGGATCACCAATGAATTCTTAATACGTCATCAGATATTTTATGGCAATTGAAGTTGAAGCATTTGCTGCTTTAACTTTGTTTGTGTATCCAGAAAAGTTCAAAGTCCAAACTTAATTACTTTAGATTTGTCGTAAATTAACCAGTTTAGTTCTTTGCCAATCTTTCAAGAGTTTTAGGGTGCTTGGTCAACACTATCTCCTTTGACCCGCTTTAATAGGCCCGTTTTTTGCTCCTTAACAAAAACTCTTGGATCCGTCAGTTGATGGTTTATAACTTTTGGATATATTTTTAGGTACTCTAGGCTATTTCTGAGTTACACAGAAAGTGGTTAGTGGCTTCAGATAGATGCCTAGATCTAGGCCCACAACATGAATCGAGGCAGCAACTAGCAGTCGAGGCCGAGAAGAAATTTTTAGAGGACCAAGCGATTTAAGGAGTAGATCACGGCTAAGTTTATTAATTTGAAGTAAACAGTTCTGTTACGTTTGTTAGTTCCCAATCATTTAGTAATTTTGTTGTTGTGAACATTTTGATTAAGTTTTAATTTTATTATTTTTAAAAACCCGGACTTGAACGGGTATAAAACTAGTTAATATAAGTTTCAAGACACAAAATCTCTAACGCACGTAATACTTAATTTGGATTCACACATGGTCACTCACATGCTATCCAAACTTCCAAAATAGTTTGACAATAAAGTTTGAAACCGAAAGTCACGTTCTTTAACAAAGCCGTTGGGTCCTTTACCAGCTTTTGGGCCTGACCCGTCTCTCTCTAAACCAAACCCCACACAAAATTTACTATATCTTAAATAAAAATATAAAAATGTTTATGAAACCTTAAAAAAGTATGCTTAAATTCAAGTGTATAATCCTTTTGTACAAAGTATTCTTATTAAGTTCAAGTATTACTTAAATATTTTATTTTTATTAACAATGAGTAATTAAACCACTAAATAAAACAAATGGTGTTACAAATTTAAACAAAAATACAATCAAGTAAAGTACAAAGTTGGACAAAAATCGAAGCTCAAGATATTCTTAGTCCTCTATCCTATCCAATACACACATTAACAAGATTCCAATTTTAACTTTGTCTATTGTATATGGCAACTTGTCTTTCAAACTTCAAACCCACCGTACCCTATGATATTTTCATGTTTGTGAAACACAAACCTTAATAAATAAATAAAACACGATTATTTAGTGTTTTGCTTGTTGGGTTTGACTAAACACACTTCTCAACAACCTCAACCATAGTTCTTAACAAAAAAACACACGTTTTAGGTTAGAAAATCGTGTATTATAGAGTTAAATACATGAAATATTAAATAGTTAATAACAAAGATTTATGAATTATAAAATGATATTTTCATATAACATATAATTAAAATTACTTTAAATAGTTACTAATTATATCTACGACTAAGATGCATTCCGTATTTATAATACCATGATTGAGAAAAAAAAAACAAGCCGTAAAAATTTTTTGACTCAGAATTATAGCACGTGATGCAACTGGTAAGACTTGCTTCATCACTCCCAAGATCCAACCGATATCTTTGTTATTAGCGAGATTATAATGATTATTTTTGTCTATTAAATAGCAAAGAATTGTAGTTTACATGAAAAGAAAAGCAACATTCTGGAATGAAGAAAGTACCATATTTGTCATTATGTTCATTTCTGTGATAAGAAAAAAAGATCTTTCACTCTTTCTTTAACCAAATGAACAGTTTCATGCCAAAAGAAAAGACAATGGAAATGAACCAGGTCAAACTAGCCAAAAAGTCCAATAGAAAAACCATAATCATATCATCTTATTTGGATTCCAATTTAAAGCACTTTATTCCCCCTAGAGTCTTAAAAGCCATATAGACTCATCATCAACAAGAACAAATATGCAAGACAAAAATCCAACAAGAAACACAAACCCTTTATATTTAAAACTAAAATTAAAAAAAAAAACTTTTTAGTTGACCCAAGAACCCCAAAAGGCAAAGCATAATCACTATTCCAAGATACAACAAATTGATCATAAAGGGTTATCATTTACCAACACATTGTTGTTATGGTTGTTATTGTACCTGCATATGACTTTGCACTTGACCACATTCCCATATATGTAAAACCCCGGTTCAACCATGACTCGAACCATAGGCGACACGAACTTCTTAACCTTGTCTCCACCCATATCCTCCATGTAAACCGAATCAAACTGAACCCCTTTATCCACCCTAAAAATAGGTAGTCCAGGATGAACCGAATTAGCCAACAAGTGAACCAACCAGACAGCCTTAGACGCACCGAAAAACGCTTGCAAAAGCGGCTCGGGCCACGCTCGGGTCCACCCCAACATACTAACCACCTCACTCATCTTCCGGTCACAAAATTTACTAAACTCCTCACTAAATTGTTTAGTCCCCTTGTTTAAAACCTCTTCCCAACTTAACTCCTTTAAACGCATAAACGATTTAAAATTCTCCTCACACTTCCGGATCGGGTTCAGGATATGTTCCGATCCGGACTTTTGAAACCCGGGCGATTCAAAATCCTCAAAGAACGCTCTGTTTAAAACAGCTTCAAGGTACAGAAGCATGATTCTAGGGTTTGTTGACGGAGAAACCCTAATTTCGTAAAGTAATTGTATACGATCGTATAACTTCCCGCCGGCGATCTGCGGGAGCTGTACGGTTAACGAACGGCTGAGATGCCTCATCGACGATCGGGATTCCGATACCGAAACCAGGAAATGCTCGATCACTTTATCGTGGTTGCCGATTTTGATCGGTTCGTGTTTCACTGCGGTTTTATTAGCGCAATCATCGAGCCCTGATTTAAGGTTATGACAGTAAATTTCGAGTTTGTTGAGCTTTTTTTCGAGTTCGGCCATGGAGAATTTCAATCTAGAAGCTTCTAGAACAGCTTCGTCGCGTTTTTTCGTGGCGTGGATGAGTTTATGAGAAAGTTCCGCCACGGCGGCCTTCCATTGATCCTCCGTCGCCGGCTTCGGAGTCAAACTTTCGGACGATGACGCGGATCTCGGGCTTTTCTTCACGAGAGATGAGAAAATTGATTTGAGTAAACCGTTAGGACTGGCGTTGGAGTGGCGTCCGGCGATGGTGGTGTCGAGTGGGACCACTGAGAACTTTTCTCGAGCGCTTGGTCGGCATTTGTTGCAGGAGACACCTCTGTCGTCGCCTGATTCCGATCTCTTTTTTTTCACGGTGGTTTGGTTGTGCAGAGGCGTCGGTTGGTGAACGTAATACGACGTAGTTTTGTTGTTTTCGGAACCGCACTCATCTTCCTCTTTTCCTTCTCTTTCACATTCCTGAATCTGCAAAAAATAATTCAAAATATTAATAAAAAAAAAGAAGATAAAATAAGAAAGGAAAATAAAAGTTACTTACAGGGGTGAACGGGTGGCGAGGGGAGAGAGATGCAGAAATGGAAGATGATGAACAGAAGGAAACAGCAGCCATTTTGACACATAGATAGACGATGGGTGTGTGTAATTGTAGGAGATGAAATACGGGTCGGTTAGTAAGTGATGGAGGTGGGGCCCGTAAAATTGACTGCAGCAGCTGTAGTTGTGACTCACTGTGTTTGTTTACTCTATCATCTTCACTATCATTATATAAAGCTACATTACAGGTCGATCTTTTTTACACACACGTAAACCCACTCACATGTTCACTTTATTAATGATCTCAAATTTTTTTAAAAAGTTTCAAAAAAATGGAATAACATTAAAATTTGAGTGTTTTGTTGTTACAGTAAAGTATGATCGAGTTAAACATGGATGGAATATTCCCTTTAATTTCGTCTAAATTATGAATGGAGTTCATAATAATTTCATAATTAAAGATCATTGGTGTAATTTTTAGTATTTATGTATCACTTTAATAAATAATAAGAATTAACTCATATAGTTTGTTCATATTTATGACTTTTTTTTTTGTAGATAATGGTGGATGTCATTTGTTAACATACATTTGCTTAAACAAGAAAAAATAAATGTCCCTAAATTTATTATGGCATATTCTATAAAAAACAAAGAAATATTTAATAGTGGATATATTTGGTTGATGGTGTTGTCGTCACGTCTTCGCTAAACAGCATGCGTTACATTATTTTTGTTATATTTTAAGTTACGAATATTGTATAATTGATAAACAAGCATAACATATGATCACTGGATGCGGATAATCAAATATATTAACAACTAACAATTAACGTGTTTTATGTTGATAGAAAGTTCCATTTAAAATTGACAAAAGCAAAAAGAAAATCATGAACTTAACCCGCAACAGAGCTCACTCGTTTAGTATTTTATAACTTTTTATATAAAATTACTTTTATATATTTTTTAATTATACATACAACATATCATATTAATTCGTTTTTCATTATAACTACAATTATAGTAGTATAATTTTATACCATGTTATGTCCATTTAAACTCGCAAGTCTAATCAAACTTAATGAATGTAGTCGAGCTTCGATCTAGTTTATTAAACAAGCTTTAATTCAAGATTGAGCTTGCCTCAAGGTCTTTTAAACTAAACTTTATTCGAGCTTTTAATGAATTTATCTGGAGTAACTCATGAAGGACTTAACTTGTTTACATCATAACATATATGAATTTCTTTTCAGAATAACATATCTTTTATCTTTCTTTATCTTTCACGGGTATTGTTTTTGTTTTCTTATCCTTTATATCTGGATTTTGCTCAGCTTCTCGTTGGCTTGTTCGATTTATATCACTTTTTCGTTATTAAGAAAAATAAAATAAAATAAAATAAACTACAAAGTCACAAAGCCTCTTAAGAATATTAGTGAATAAAATTCATCCAACTTATTTTATAATATTTAGGGTTAAACCTCCACTTTATCTCTCATTTCTTCACAATGTTTTTTTTTTTTTTTTTTTTTTTTTGCAAATGTTCTTAAGTTGGAATGTTGGATATATATTTTTTTTGAAAGGCAGAATAATATATATATAAAGCTAGAAGAAGGTAGCAGGCATACAAAACTGAATCAAACAGAAAAAAAAAACGTACAAGAACATAAACTATAAAAGTAGACCAACGAACCCCTTAAAAATTAAAGAAGCATCCTTTCTCCCAGTCTTCAACTCCAATCTCCTTTCTGTTTTTTAGCCACGGGTAGCTTGAGCATTTGAGTTCTTTACAAAGTCATCTAAAAGATGCCCGTTTGTCATCGAAAACTACTCCGTTCCTTATTTTCCAAATACTTCAAAGTGCCAATTATGACTACTTCAAATGCTTTCCACTTATGTGAAGCGAACGAGTCTGAAACAGCAAGTTCCAAGATGTCATTGACAGAGAAAATAAAAATAAGAATAATTTTACACCCGGTGGTAACAAAGTTCCAAAACATTGCGACGGCAATGTTGGATAAATGTAATCTCAAATAGTTACCCACTTAGGTTTGACTCTATAGTCTATATGCGTTTATGGTGCCCTACACGATAAGGTACGTGTAGCACTGATTTTAATCATTGGTCTAGGAATTCCAAACACATAAATGCAAACCTTATTTAAAAATATATTAGGACCATTATGACATGTTTATTATATTATAATAGTATATTACCGATACAAACGAAGGCTTCACTAGTCTATAATCAACAAATTCACAAAATTCAATAGTATATTCAAAGTTCAAGTTATTCAATTGTTTGATTAATCCGGAGAACAATATATACTTGATTGTCCTGGATTAGTGAACTATTTAAATTGTGTATTTCTAAAATATACACATTTCATACGTTTGAATTGACATGTAACTATTTAAAATCTGTTAACTATAAATTCTTAAAATTGTATGTCTTTTATTTAATAAACAATTATTTTAAAACAAAAAACTATAGCTGATATATAAATATAAAACCATGTGAAAATTTTTATTTAATGTGGTTTCTAGTTAATCTTGTTAACAAATGAACATGACAGAAAAAAGAATTAGTCTTTATATTACACAAATGAAGATTAGCTTACAAATTAAGAAGAAAGCAACATTAAATAGAAGGATAACTGGGCTTGGGCTAAAGTCCATAACAACTTATTAAGCTAACATCCCCCCTCAAACTCACAATGTAATAAAAATAAACATTCAGAGTTTGTCACACAAAAAACGAAAACGATATGCCGACTAAGCCTTGATGAAAATATCTGCAATCTGTAAGGCTGACGGAACAAAATGAAGTGAGATGGTTCCAAGCTGAAGATGGTGACGAGTAAAATGACAATCTATCTCAATATGTTTTGTTCTTTCATGAAATACAGAGTTCTTGGCGATCTGCATAGCACTTTAAGTATCACAATGTAATGGGGTAGGCAAGGAAACAACAACTCCCATATCTGCCAGAAGCCATCGTAACCAAACAATTTCACATGTAGTCACAGCCATAGCACGATATTCAGCCTCAGTGGAGGACCTAGAGACAACATCTTGTTTCTTGCTTTTCCATGAGATTAAGGAATCACCAAGGAAAATAAAGAAATCTGTAGTGGATTAACGATCATTGGGATCATTATCCCAATCAACATCACTATAGGCACGCAATTCCAGAGAAGACGTAGAAGTGAATAAAATACTTTGAAACTGAGTGCCACGAAGATACCTCAAAATACGAAGAACAACTCCCCAGTGAACAGAAGTAGGAGCAGTAACAAACTGGATAACCACATGAGCGATATCAGGACGAGTAACTGTAAGATAAACCAAACTGCCTACAATGGTACGGTATAGGCTCGGATCAGATATTGGAACACCATCAGTGGGAGAGTAACGTGCATTGGTTTCAAGTGGAGTGTCTGGAATTTTGTTATCCGAAAGTCTTGCACATTGAAACAGATTAGAAATGTACTTCGTCTGAGAGAGAAGATATCCCTTTTTAGATTGAGCTACTTCAATCCCTAAAAAATACCGTAATAACCCCAAATCTTTCATAGCAAAACGATGGGCCAAGTCACTTCAATGCCATCATAACCATCGCCTATAATAATCATGTCATCCACATAAAGGACAAGAGAATGCGTCCAACATTCGTACATTGAACAAATAATGCCGAATCATGATTTCTAGGAAGAAAACCAAGAGAAGTGATGACTGTAGAGAAATTTTCAAACCAGGCACGAGGGGCCTGTTTGAGACCATATAGAGCTTTTAGAAGCCGACAAACTTCACCGGGCTGATGAGCTATTCCCGGGGGTGGAGTCATGTAAACCTCCTCATGAAGATCACCATTCAGAAAAGCATTTTTGATATCCATTTGACAGATCTTCCATTGTACGAACTGTTGTCATTTTTGCCAAAGGGGCAAAGGTCTCCTCATAATCCATACCATAAGTTTGCGAATATCCTTTTGCCACAAGTGTGGCCTTGTACCGTTCAACAAAGCCATCAGACTTTGTCTTAATCTTATACACCCAACGACAACCAACCTTATGTTTACTTGGTGGTAGAGGAACCAAATCCCAGGTGTGAGTCTGATGAAGAGCAGTGAGCTCTTCAGCCATAGCATTCTGCCATAAAGGGTCAGAGACAACCTCTTTATATGATTCTGGTTCAGACATATGATGAATGCCCGCGATAAAGGAACTAAACGAAGCAGAATATGCAGAGTATGCAAAATCTGGTAGTTAAGTAGACTTAGATGCACGAGTAGACTTTCTCGGAGGTGGAGGAGAATCAACATTGGTGCCAGATAACGTGGAAGGTTCATGAACTGGCACATCATGTGCAACAGAGGTATCTGGAGCAGGCATATTAGGATCAACAGACGGATTGGGAACATCAGAGGTTGGGATATCAGTGTCGCTAGCAAAAGGATCAATGTTCTGAAGATCCGACTTTGTTACATCATGTAACTTAGTTGAAATCGAATAGAATGGAATATGTTCAAGAAATGTAACATGTCTTGATACATATAACTTCTGACTTACAGGATCAAAACAACGATATCCTTTTTGTCCCATGCCATATCCTTTGGGACCACTGGCATAGCCTAAGAAAACACATAATGCTGACTTATTTTTCAATTTGTCTCGTTCAACATAGGGCGAAGAACAAAGCAAGTACATCCAAAAACTCGTAACTCACCATAATCTGGGTGTTCACCGAAAAGACTTTCAAATGGAGACATCCCATCATTGTGAGAAATAGGGATCCTATTAATAACATGTTGCGCGGTCAGGAGTGCTTCTCCCCAAAAGACACTAGGTACCTCAGCAGATAAAAGGAATGAACGAGTGGTTTCCATAAGATGGCGATGTTTCCTTTCAGCAACACCATTCTGTTGAGGAGTGCCAGTACAAGACGATTGGTGTATGGTACCATCTGATGCAAGCAACTGAGTAAAATCAATAGAGGTGTATTCACCCCCTAAGTCACACCTGAAACACTTTATCACAACAGAGTGCTGCGTTTGAACATAAGCCCTAAATGTTTTATAAATGTTAAAGAACTCAGATCGACGTTTCATAAGGTACACCCAGGTAAATCGAGTGTAATCATCAATGAAGGAAACAGAATAACGTGAACCGCCCTTAGTGGATACTGGTGATGGTCCCCACACATCAGAATGAACAATATCAAATGGTGCAACAGAATGAGAAAAACTTTTATCAAAAGGTAAAGCAGAAAATTTAGCAAGTTTGCAACCACTACAATCAGAAATGTCACAAGTTTGCAACTGACCCAAAACACCTAAAGAAACCAAAAATTTTAAACGAGATGCGGACACATGTCCCAAACAAGAATGCCAAATATAAAATTCAGACGACTAAGGACTTAAACGAAAAGAAGATAAATCAACACTGGAGGTAGCAACACCAGATGCAGACACTTTGAGTTCTTTTAAGACATAAATCTCCCACCCTACGACCGATCCCAATCACCTTCTGAGTGTGTTGATCCTGCACAACACAAACAGTGTCACAAAAGAAAACCCAAATTCCAGACTTACACAACTGACCGAATGAAGCGAGATTTAAGGCAAGCTTCAGAATATAATAGACATCATTGAGAAACACATGAGGGGTATACACAGATCCAACACTCTCTACCAACATGGATGTAGTACTAGCAAACATGACAGAAACAGGCGAAACAGGAGACAAAGAAAGAAAGGAAGACATATAAGGAGACATATGATGTGAGGCACCAGAATCCAAAATCCATAACGATGACGAAATACCTGAGGTTCCAGATGAAGACAATCCCACAGCAGACATAGTGGTAGGGTTGGCCGCAAGAAATTGTCGGAAATGTTCAAATACTTGCATATCCAGAGCAGATGGTGGTTTGTTCATTTCTACAGACGGTGGTGTAGCAGCAGCAGTAAACTAGGGTGGTTTAAATGTCCATGGAGATGAACCAGATGAACCAGCAGAGGTGGACGTGCGATCCGGAAAATGTCCACCTGATTTGTTCTGTTGTGGGGGCTTCTGCAAGTTAGAATTCTTTCTGCTAAGTAACAACGGACATTGAGACTTCCAATGATTTTTCCCTTTGCAAAAAGCACATTCATCAAAAGCAACTTTAGCACCTTGTCTCGACTGATTTGGGGGAACAGCAAGCACAACTGGAGTAGTTACTTTAGGGGTTTTATCAACCTGTGATTGTAACCGAGTTTCCTCTACAATCAATTCATGAACAATCGAATCAACTGTTGGAAGAGGGGAACGATGAAGAATCGTTCCACGCAGTCCTTCAAAATCTGAACGTAATGCCATAAAAAATTGTACCAAACATTGTTCCTCCCTTCGAACAATATAAGGTTTAAACCCTTTCAATGCTGCGGATTCCGTAAGTGCTAATTGATCCCATAAATCTGACATAACTCCATAGAAATCTTGAATATTCATCTCATTATGTTGAAGAGCACGGATATCAAACTCCAACTGGTACTATTTAGCGAAGTTAGACTGAGTATACAACTTTTTCAAATGATCCTAAACTTCCTTAGCTGTATCATATTTAGTTAACTGAATACCAATGGATTGACCTACAGAGTTGTTGATCCAAGTTATAACTTTAGAGTTATCCGTTTCCCATGTATCGAGAGCTAAGGCATATTCAGTAGCCTTAGACTTATAAGTAGGCTTTGCCTTAGTACTCGTGACATAACCCCACATATTTTTCCCTCGAAGAAAGTTTTTCATCACGTAACTCTAGTATGTGTAGTTTTTACCATCCAGGCGAGTACTAATAGACCGAAGAACGTCATCTTTTCCAGCCATACTATCAAGAAAGCGAAAACCGCAAACTTGGTGAAAACCGCAAACTTGGTGAAAACCGCAAACTTCGAGAACAAACCGCAAACTTCGTGAAACGGGACAGAAACGAGGACCAAATCTATCAATCTGTCCAGAAGCTCTTCCAAATACACAAATCAGTTTAAATAAGACGAAATTTGTAACTTTGATACCTCACAAGTCAAAGAAATCCGTTGGCAAACTTCGAAACCGCAAACTTGAGATAACCGAGCTCTACCCTTCAACAACGAACAAGCCAAGCAACGAATGAATCAACAACAGAGCGGAAGCGACAACAACAATTTTCAATCAAGCATGAATCGAGTAGGTTCTGATACCATGTTAACAAATGAACATGACAGAGAAAAGATGAAGTCTCTATATTACACAAATGAAGATTAGCTTACAAATGAAGAAGAAAACAACGTTAAATAGAAGGATAACTGAGCTTAGGTTAAAGCCCATAGCAGGACGCATAACAACTTATTAAGCTAGCAAATCTATGTGTATTGAAAAAACAATTTATAAGCGTTTAACGATATTGAAAAAAATTATTTCCTTCATACATCTAATCAAACCTTTATGTAGTAAGAAAACCAATCAATATTAACTTTTAGAAAAAAAAGACCCAATGTAGTCCACTAATTAACGCAACGACTCAGAAGTCACAAGTGTAGAGTTTTATATTTAATATTCATTATTATAAATTAAATGTATATTAGTGGTATCAAACCAAGAAACCTATTTCAAGGATTGAATCCATTATAAATCAACCGAAACACACGATAATTGGAATAATAATCTCCAAGAACTTTATTATAATCGGAAAATATAACTCAAAAAACCAGTTACAATAACTCTATAACTCTTATAATCAAACCCTAACTCGATAACATCTATTTATAATGCTAAACCTAATAACGTTAACTTGATTATTAAGTTATCATTAGAACCCCTTAACACATGGGTTAGGCTTGATTAATGAGTCAAACATCAAATGAGGCAACATAATTAGTGTTAATACTTATTAGTTGAACAAGACATTGTGGTTGATTTTAGACATTAAAGCTAACGGTGTTTACATTTTATTACGATCGGTTTTAACAAAAATTCTAAACATAATAACAACTATGGTTTAAAAAAAGCACACCAAACTTGCTAGATAGATTGCGTTGGAGGACCGGCCAAAAAAGTTCTATATGACGTTAAGAGCGATTTGAACAAGTTTTTTTGTTTATTTTTTAAACTGTTAATTTGTATTACATTTTTCAAAAATGATAAAAGGTGGTTCATAAATATCATATACATAGATAGCTGGCCGGTTCCAAGTTTCAAACAGTGAATTAAACCGTTAAATGGTTAAACCTGATTTTTAATTTCAGGCATGGTGAACTAACCGGCTTGCTTCAATTTGAATGGTTTGTTCATTTTCATCGGCTTACAAACATCCATTTTTATTTCAACGTTAACTTGTTTGGTTCAATTAAAATCTACAATCTAAAACATCAATCATTGTCACATAAAAAGATTAAAGATGGGTGAAGAAATTTAATGTGTACGTTGTAAAACATATATTTTAATAAAAATATTTATATCGTGTAAAATTTAATCATTGACCCATTGTGGATGGAAGAAATGACACGGTTATTGTTAAAATTGTTAATTGTGTAGTCCGAAAGTAACGAGTTAAGTTAATCGTAGATTTTAATTCTGGGGGCGAATGTGTTAACTTTCAATTTTAGAGGGCCAAACATGGAGATACGTATGCAAACTGGAATGTGTTAGTAAATGAGAGTAGTTGATGGCTGGTAGCATTTATGGCTTTATTCAACTACCTCCTCAAATCAAATTTAATTTGCAGGCAGGTCTCGTAGATGTGAACGTCAAATGTAGAGCAATGCATGTGACATTACTAAATAGTCATGTGAAAATAGCAAAAAAGATTACAAAATAGTGTGTGCCATACTTGAATACAAATATGCAATACAATAATGTCATATAATAATTTGCTTATTATTCTAAGAATGAATATGTGATACCATATTTGTTAAATGTGTTTGTATATGGTACACAAGTGATTAGTGAGTACATTAATTAGGATATTACAATAAGTGTTATATCATTTGATGTTCTAACTCTTGGCGATTGCATATTATTACCTGTAAATTAGCTGTTATATTTTTTATACAAAATTGGTAACTAATGTGTTAAACAAGTTAAATAATTTCAACTTGTTGTAAACCAATTGTTTTTATGAAAATTTGTATGTTATCATCAGTCATTGGTGAAACAATAAAAAATAAAGATTTAAGAAATTAATAATAACAAATAATAAAAATTTAAGAATTATAAAATTATATTTTAAACTAAGATATAATTGAATGATTTAGTAAGTTTTAGTAAAACCACATTTCAAATTTTTTGAAATGTTATTGTAACACAAATCACATTTAATTTCGACATGAGCATGCGTATCATGTGACCCGACTTCTACGTGGAAGCAAATATACGTTTAGATTGATAAAAGGGGTTGTGGTACATGGGAGTAAATGTGAGTAGAAGCATTGAATGAGCTTACGTACTAAAACAACCCATCTTATTTAAAGGCCTGGTTGAAACATTTTATAGTGAATACTATATCAAGGACGAGCCATTGTACTTTTTTTTAAAGATAAATTTCTTAGATCCTGTTGAAGTGGGATTTGAACCCATTATCCTCTCAAACCTTGATGTTCCTAGATGATTTTCCCTCTACCACTATACCACCAACCATAATACGAGCCATTGTACTTAGCCATTTATAATGTGTACGTAGTAATTTTGTGTAACACCAACCAAAAAAATGTTCAAGATTTGAAAAAAAGTAAACCCTAAGGACTATAAGTGTAATTATCTTAAAGTCTAGGGTTAAACGTGAAAAATATGAAAATTAAGTAGATAGCGGACCGCTATCAGATTCCATAACGGTCCGCTATAGGCAGACTTGGGTGGCGGACCGCCATCGCCTGGATAACGGTCCGCTAGCCGCAACTCAGCCGCAATTTCATGAGCTGACACGTGTCCTGTGACTCAACACCGTGTCAGACCGCTATGACCTCCATAACGGTCCGCTAGCCGCAAAACTAGGTTCGGTCCAATCATATTGAGACGTGTAGGGCTGACGCATGCAAGGGCGGTATCGGACCGCTACGCCCAAGCATAACGGTCCACCATGGACCCAAGTTCACCCTTATAAATAGTTGGACGATCTTGATCGTTCACACAACAACTCGTCCTTTACTTTCACAACTCGTTCCAGAGCTCCTATAGACGATCCCCGACGATTCCGGTTCGATTCCGGCTTCTTTTAGTGCCCGGTTAAGCAAAAACGCTCGTAGAAATGTTGGAACGCTAGAGAAACCAGGACAAGAAACTAGCTTGTAAGCTTGGAACTTTAGAGGCTCATTCTTACAAACAAGGTGGATACTTTATCTCTTTCAAAACTTGTATCAAACATTTTATTTACGAAAATGGTCAAATAAAGGTTAATAGAGTAATGTTCAACGTTCTTCTAAGAATAAGCATTCATGCCATAGGTATACGTAAAACTTGCAAGAGATACACGGGTCTCAGGTGAATTCCCGGGTTGCGGCTGGTGCTTCCCTTTATAATAAAAGAGGAACATGGAGTTCCCGTTATTATAAAGACATACTGCCAGTGTATATTGTGGTGCGATTGAACAGGATGGGCCTGTTGAATGTGTAGATTGAACAGGAAGTTGTGATTATGAAATTAATACTTGTTTGTGTCAAAATGATATTATGTCAAGATATTGTATTCACCAGCGTTCGCGCTGACGTTTTATTTTCAAAATGTTTTCCAGGTAATGATTAAAATATGATGAGAAGGTTATACGGGCAGACGTGAGATCTGACCCAGGAAAAAAGGATGTAATGCACGTAGGATTATCAAACCTCGTGTAAAGGGAAATCCTAAAGAAAGGAGATAGGACCAGGGAATTGATCAACCCTGTGTTGAAACTATTTCCAGTGGCTTATCATGTATTTGATTTCAAACTATGTTTTGTAATCAAATAAGAAGGGTATTGAAACCCTATGTTTATAAAGTAAATACAAGACTTTTGCTTTCCAACTGAGTTTTGGTATTTACAATTACAACCCTTAAGGTTGAAAGAATGATGAAAAGGTTCTTTGAAAAGACTTCCACTGTGTTTTATAAAAACTCTGAAATCAAAGAATAAAGATACCAATCGGGCTCGCACACGACCAAGGGTGCCTGGGGCGGGGTGTTACATTTTGCATGGTGTGATTATGTCAAATTATATTTAATGTATGACATAGTGTCTTCTATCTTTGTCTGAACGAGCCTTTGTTGAGGCTACCATGGATCTAGATAGGGTTGAGCAAATAACCGAATTAATCGAACCGTAACCGAATTAACGACTTAACAGAACCGAACAAAAAACCGGTGATTCGGTTAACCCATAACCGATTAACTGAAATTTGCAGTTCGGTTTCGGTTTTGGTGTTTGACATAACCGAATTAATTGAACAGAACCGATTATATATACACACACACGCATATATATATATATATACACACACATATTACTATTTAAATTTTAAGACACACGATGCTCTTAATACATAAGTTTTTGCATTAGAATTTTATTAATTTTACAAAATAAATATACTATTTAGGCAATTTAGTTATAATATGGATTTTAGTTTGATTTATAGTAAGATTCTTAACAAAAGTTTAAATTTTTTAGTTTATGTCATAAGTTTTGGTTGAGCCAATTAACCAATACCGATTAGTTTTCAAAATCCATTAACCAAAATTTTCGGTTTCGGTTCGATAGGGGCTAAAAACCGAACCAAATGAACACACCCCCGTGTGAGATTTAAAGACAAAACTTAAAGTTAAATTGAAGTCAGCAAAGTCACCCTTGTATTTTCAAAACCATAAGTGATACACATCCTTATATAAAATTACTAGGTTAAAATGTTGTGTATTAAAAGGGTTGAATAAATACAATATTATATATGAAGTAATTAAAATTTTATTTTTTTAAAACTCATGTTTTACATGGGTTGAATAAACTCGTGGAATTTAATATAATCTCTTAACATATACACTCATTTCATTCATTCATAAACTCGCTCGAACGTGCAATCAAGAGCTCCAGCTGCAAGAGGATAGGATCTTTTTATGCTGGGCACGAAAGCTACATTGATTTGACTTCTTTGCTTATGCTATTGATGCGAAAAACCCCAAGAAAACTTTATCAATTATCATTCTTCTTTGGCGACCGTGCTTCCTTACTCCGACATGGCATGGAATAGAGGTTCCACCTAAGACATGAATTTAATTTCACTCCGCTGTCAAAATATGTCAGGGGATTTAATATAAAGATTATAACATTTTTTTAAATATATTATTATTAAAAGATAGAGGTATTATTTAATAAGAGGGAGATGCGAAAAAAATGATGAGAATAAATATGGAAGCGACACGTCACATATAAAACCTTTATATATACTATATAATAAATAAAGGTTTTCGTATGCCACGTGTCGTCATCATATTCAATCTCATCATTCTTTTCCCGCCTCTCTCTTATTTATTGCACCCATATCTTTTAATAAATTACTAATTATACTAATAAAACACATTTATTTTAGATTATCTTTTATTATAAAAAAAACTTTGAAATCTAATTATGTATTTTTTTTTCAATCAAATAGTAAATGAAAGCAGGGGTGAGCAAAAAACCGAACCAAAACCGAAATAACTGAAAAAACCGACCCAAACTAAAACCGACGGTTTTGGTTTTGCATTTTTTGAAAACCAAAAATTACGGTTTGGTTTCGGTTTTGTATCTTTTGAAAACTGAAAAAACCGAACCGAACCGAACATATACATATACTTTAATTATATATTGTGTGCATTCACGTTTCATAATATATAGTATATTATGTTGTTTGCTTGTATGTTAAAAGCGCATACATATTTGTATTACACATATTTGCATTAATAGTAGTTTATTATTTATATTTATTGAATTTATAGTTTATAATGTTTACTTTTTATATTGAGTATTTTTTTAAGAAAACTAATAATTTTTGTAGTCCAAAAAATTTAGGCCCAAATGTGTGATAATCATTAGTTAATAAAAAAAAATTTGGCCAAAAATTCAAACAAGTTCATTATTTTGGGCTATTTTTCTTTTACCCTTAAAAAATTCAAACCCAAATGGTTTTAAAATTGAAAAAACCGAAACCGAACCGAAAAAAACGAAACTGAATGGTTTTAAAAAACCCAAAACCGAACTTTTGGTTTTTGGTTTGGTTTTACCCAAAAACCGACCCATGCACACCTTAAATGAAAGTCAAATTACATTAAATAGTAATTGACGTATTTTCGAAACCCAATTATATATTATTTTTTACATATTTTGAATGTTGTTTTATATCCTTTGTATAAAATAATACATTTTTACACCCGTGTATATTACATAGGATCTAAGTTAGTTTATTATACAATATAGATATAGATATAGATTTTCAGGGGTATAACATCGAGGTACCCATAATAGCAAGAATTTTGTTACAAAATGCAGTATAATGACGTCATTTCACTATTAATAGAGATATATCATTGCATTGCATGTTCTAATTTTAGTGAAATTAATACATTATTGATGCCACTTTCCATTAGAAGAATTGTAAAAAAAATTACCAAAATGCAAGTCTTTCTTCTTCCACCCTCTTTTTTCTCCTTATAATAATTCCAATAGGCTTAGAAATCGATATTATTTTGTTAAAAGTTAAATAAAACGTCCAATTTTTAAAAAAAGTCATCTAACCAATTTTTACACTGTAGGGTGATTATCGGCCCAGCCCGAACCAGCCAGACCAAGACTGACACCATTAATGGAGTGAAATGGGGACCATGAACCGGACTATTTTTTGATAGGTCTTTTTGGGCCTTCACGTGTCGGTCTTTGGGCTTTAATAGGCTGACACAAAAATGATGTTGGGTTCCTCTGCTGTTGGGCTCACTTGAATTGCACGCTCCTAAGTCCTAAATACTAACACAATCTTTAAAAGAGAACTGCAGATTACATAATCACCAAATCTAGCATTTTCCCCCTTCCCCCCACCCTATAAAATTAATTTTTTTTGTTTTAACTACTTGCAACCGGGCTTTAATTGAGGCCCATCGGGTTTAAACTGACCGAGCCTGAAACCGTTTAGGTGTATATTGAGGGACTGAGGACCGGACAATAAATAATCTTAACGATTCGTTCCTTTACGCTTTAATGGCCGAACCAAATTTTACACACCCCCACTTTACAGTAGATAAATCTGGCAGTAATTGATCACCTCGTATTCATTAGGCTGACGTTTATTTTTGGAACAAAATTAATATTTTGGTTGCTATCTTAATGAAAGTGCAAGTTTCATATGTTTTGTAGGTGTATCTATACTATATAATAAATAAAGATTTTAATGGGACACATGTCATTTACACATGCATCCTTAACATTTTTTTCTCGCCTCTCTCTCCTATTAATTATACAATTTTTCTTTAATTTTTTTATAATTTTTGTTTCCAACTTCTCTCTCCTGTTAAATAATCTTCTATTAAATAATAATGATTTCTATAATTACTTTACGTTTTTTATTTTAAAAAAATTATGTTTGTTCATAAAATATTTTTATAATTTAAACATCTTCATTCTTTTTATAAAACATTTTAAAAAAATAAGTATATAACATTTTTAGAATTTACAAATCTTCATAAAATAAATGTTTTATATAAATTTTAGAGTAAACTTCATTTTTGGCTCCTGTGGTTTGGTCAAAATAACGGTTTTAGTCGATTAGTTTTAATTTGACTTTTTTGCTCCCTATGGTTACCTAATTTTCTCAATCTGACTCATGCCACTAACTTCGTTAGTTTTTTCTGTTAAAATTAGAGGCATTTTAGTCTTTTTCAAGTTCAGGGGCTAATTATGTAATTTACTCAAATATCTTTTCTTTTTTAAAATCCCTAACTTCCTACATACACTATTATCTCATCATCTTCTCCCAGATTCAAGAAAATCACCCCCCCTCCCCCCACCTTTACACTATAGCTGCCACCACCTCACCCCACCCACCTATATAAAAACCCTTCTCTCTATATACCTTCTATGTGTTATTCGACCACGATTTGTTACTGAATTGGGATTCGTCTGCTTCATCTGAACCCACGATCTGTTACCAAGATCTAAACCCACTCCCACTATTCATCTTCATCTAAAATCATGAAGATGAAAGAGGATCTGAGATTTAGTTCGGAGGCTCAAACAATGATGGCGATGGTGGTCTAGCCAGATAACATGGCGGCGTTGGTGGTAGGAATCAAGATCGATCAAATATTTTGTTCAAGGATCGATGATGGTTGAGGTGGTCGGAGAGGCTTCTAACGGTGATATTCTTTGGAGAATCCGGCGAGTTCTAGGGCTTGAAATCGCCGGCTTCCCTCCCTTCGCTCAGGTTCGTGTCTTTTCAGTTTCCGCCATCATCAGCGGTGGTGTCCTGGTTCATCTGAGTTTTGGTGGATTTGACTGATTCAACTGAGTTCCGATGGATTGTGATTGAGATTGTGAATTTGGGTGTCTTCGGATTTGACTGATTTTGATAGGAAAGATCGGTAGATGTGGCGGTGGCAGAAGTGGAGGTGCCGGTGGCTGAAGTGGGGGGTGGCGGCGACTGAGGTGGGGGTGGCATCTGCTTGGTGAAACAAAGATGAAGAATTATGTTTTTTATTTTAATTATTTTGAGTAAATTGCACAAATGGTCCTTTAACTATTTGAGTAAATTATAAAAGTAACCTTATATGTGAAAAGACTAAAATGCCCTTAATTTTAACAGAAAAAACTAACAAAGTTAGTGGCATGGGTCTGATTGAGAAAATTAGGTAACAACAAGGAGCAAAAAAGTCAAATTAAAACTAATGGACCAAAACCGTTATTTTGACCAAACCACATGGGCCAAAAATAAAGTTTACTCTAAATTTTATTTATTCAACCCATTTAATACATAAGTTTTAACTTAATTGATATTAATATATAAAAGGTTGGGAGATAGGAGAATGGGTCATAACTCATTAGTGTGGAGATCGAGTATGCACATGTGCGTACGTGTAGTACGGTACGCAAATGAGATAAGATCGTATTGTTGTTGTTGACTTCTTCAAAAATTAATTCTTCTTTTACAACTCATAACTCATTTTACTATGTTTCTTATTTAAATACAGTTTATTAGATTAATTTTTTTTTATTAAAAATGTGTGTGGTGTGGTTTCATCGTCTCAATCAAGTTGATATTATTTATATTTATATTTACAAGTGTGGTGAGTGATGATAAGTTAATAACCAGTTTGATATTGAACTATGACATTGTAATTTGCTGAATTTGTATGTAGTCATGCATTTGAGTTAGGTAGTCATGCATTGTAAACCAGTAAAACAAATCTTTTTAGTTTTTATTATATACATAGGGAAAGTTCCACTAAAAAGTGTTTTTTCGATAATAAACGTTAAGAAGTGGGTCAAACAAACTCTGATTAAACTCATTCTAGCGGCGCTGGAACCGTCTCATCGAACCCTAACCCAGACCTAAAAACCTAAACCCCCCTCCAACCCCACCCCGAAAAGCCTAAAACCACCACCCTACCCCCAAAAAACCTAAACCCAGCACCAAAAACCTAAACCCCCCACCCCCAAAAAAGCCTAAACCCTAAAATCTAAACCCTAAAAGTTAAACTCTAAGGCTAAACCATAAGGCTAAAACACTAAAATTCAAACGTAAAATCTAAACCTTAAAAGCTAAACTCTAAAAGCTAAGATGGAAGAGTTCGACGAGACAGTTCCAACGCCGCTGAAATAAGCTTAATCGGAGTTCGTATGATATCGTTTGTTAGCGTTTTTGTCATTTCTTATATTTTTTAACGAAAAACTATTTTTTTAAAATCTCCCTGTATACATATATTATATATTACAAAAAAGAAGCAGCATGAATTGGCAGGTGAACGAGATCAAAGGACAAAGGAAAAAAAAAAAAAAAAAAAATAATAATAATAATAATAATAATAAGTCAACTAAATATGCGCACACCTTCTTAACAAGGATTAGATTTTAAAAAGTCTAACAACCATCTTAATATAAACATGTTTTGTGAATGAGCTAATATTGGTACACCACCCCACCCCATGTTCAAACATTTGAAGGATGTTCTATCATACGACCCGCATAACTTAAATAAAGGTCGTATAGCCCAAAGTCCAAATGATAATGTTCCAGACATGTCACATCAATACAGGCTTTATTATGTGTACCATACGACCCGTATTGAGGTGAAAAAAGTATAATTTTGCCCGTATTAAAGCTGGTGTAAAAATACAATAGCGGCGATGTCCGGATATCACCGCATGTCGTTAATTCGTAAACATCAAACTTGTACTTGTTTAATTTTACTTGTACGTACTAATATTAATGTAGCTGCAAAATAGAAATGAAAATGTGCATTGCAAACAAGTATTAAGAACTGATGTTACCTCATCCATTTTAACTAGAAACTAAAATATCTTTTTAACGAATATAAGGTGATCAATCAAATAAAAATAAGACCATGTGTTGTAGTTTCATAAAAAAGTGAAAAACATCCGGTCATGTCAGGAGCAGAGTAATCACTAACAAAATCATTAAGATGTATAATTATTTCACTATCCGTCATTAATGGTTTCACTAAGGCTCATCGCCCTTGGCTCAGACACGCCACCCATAACATGAAGCTCTGGCCAGCAGGCAGCAGCCGAACCACCCATATTATATTGCATATCATCACTGTAGTCTACATGATAATCCGAAGTACATCTAAAAAGTTTGTTGCATAAAAAAATACATATATTAAATGACAATTTTACAAACGTAATCGATAAATATGAACAAAAATAATTCATATCATATATGGTGAAAAGTACTAAGACAAGTAAGAGTACGCCTTTTTAATCATACATTATTCATTAATAAATAAATAAAATACAATAAAATTAATTAAAGAGTTAAATACGATTTTAGTCTCTAGAGTTTGATTTAAATAACCATTTTTGTCCATTAGTTTCAGTTTATTCTCAATTAAACTAAACACAGATATTTCTCTTCTTTGTAAAACAAACATTAGTTTCTTATCTCATCTTTTTTATGTCTCTCATCCACTTCCCATTAAGAAAACCACCCCTTCTCCTACCCTTCGGCCACCACCCTTTCACCCCATCTCTAATAAAGAACACCACCAACAAATCAGTCACCGCCACTGCTCCATAGCCTAATATCCGGCCAAACCTAAACCACAACCTAAATGCTCTCTCTCTCTCATCCTTCACATGGCAACTAGGGGTGAGTAGTTAACGGGTATTACCCGGTAAACCCGTCAAACCCTTTGGAACTGATCCGTGAGGAACCGTGAAAGATAACTAGGGTACGTAAACGGGTCAATGATTTAGCCTCAAAAGGGTAAGAGTCGGGTACATGTCTAGAACCGAAGACAACCTGTATACCCTTTAAACCCACCAACTTTTAAAAAGTAAAGTGTAGATCAATATGTAAATAAGTGATACATATCAAATTCGGTTTTGGATTTCTCAACACTCGTGTTCTACTAGTCTTTCAAGTATTTCGAAATTGCACTGCCACCAAAAATTCTCTACACTCGTGTTATACTTTGTATCTGAAGTGTCATTGAGAATATACAAAGTCTCTGAAGAGCTAGATGTTTTTGTAGTGTTCTTTATAGTATACAAAGTCTCTCAAGAGCTAGATGACTAGGTGTGTTCAAATGTGATTTACTACTAAAGCACCCTTGGTATTTATAGGAACAAAGTTGAAACACCTTTCAAGAATTCAACTCAAAGTTGAAACACCCCAAAGTTATAACACCAAATTGAATTCTTGAGTTAAAACACATTAACTCAAAGTTGAAACACCCAAAGAATTAGTGAGTTGAAATTCCAAGTTTAAATTCAATCAAAGGTTAAAACACCCTAAAATATACAACTATTTTCTCACATATTTTTCCAACAAATAAGTGTGACGATCGAGTATGTGTATACCCATGTGGTACGTTATGCCAATTAAAGAGATAAGATCATATTGTTGTTGTTGACTTCTTCAAAATTAAGATCATACGTCGTATGCATGTTTGACTTTATTTTTTTCAGATCTTATCCCAAGTAATGTACGTACCATTTTACTATATTGTTTATTTAAATATAGTTTATTATTAATTTTCTTTTATTAAAAATGTATGTGGTGTCATCATCTTAAATTTAATGAAATAAAACGGGTTGAGTACTTGATTTTATATTTACTTTTATTTACAAGTGTAGCGATTGATAATAACCAATATGGCATTGGATACCGTATCAAGTCATATTCACTAATCCAAGGAATCATAAGATAAACGACTTAAAGTAATTCTTTGTTGGCCACTTCTTTGTCCATCTAAGTGACTCGTGACCACTAGTTCAATAAAATAAATTATATTGGAATTGTTTTATCCAATTATAAAAATTACATACAAAGTTTTAAAAAAAATAATAACTAATTAAATTAGGGAAAACTTCATAGAATAGTAGTTTTAAAAGTGTTCCAATTAGGTCACTCATGAATTTTTTTTCCAAATTGGGTCACTAACCTTCAAATCAAGCCATCATCGAAACACGAAATGTGTCAAGAAACTTATGGAGGAGAAGATGTGTGGGTCGGGATTTCCAATATATGTAATTTTATTAAAAAAAATAAAAAAACATGTTAATTATATTAAAAAATAAAAAAAATAATCTAAAATCCACGTCACCATTCCACATCAGCATAAAAAAAAGAAAAATAGTATTTCTAATTGAAATAAAAAAAGAGCATGCTTAAAAAAATGTTAAAACCTGTAATTTAAATTAAAAATGAAAGCTGAGTCACTTAATTAGAACATTTTTTAAACTTGAGTGACCTAATTAGAAAATTTTTAAAACTTCATTATTTTTTTTTCAAACTTACCCAGTTAAATTACAAAAAGTTCTACTAGTTTGAGCAACCAAATATGCGCACGCCTTCTTAACAAATAACGAAAGTCAAGAACCATATGCTCTTACCGTACTACACATTCGTACACACCAAACTTGTACTTTTCTTAGAAACTAAATTGTATTTTTCTAGATGATCAACCAAATTAATAACAAGCCAATTAGCTAGTGGTAAGGAAGAAACTTGGTGTTTCTAGTGACCCAGGTTCAATCCCTGCTCTCCACATTAGTTTCTGCGGCTTGCAAAAGAGTCCTAGATTAGGCTGATGTACATAGGTTTTGCCCACGCCGATCCAGGGTTCGAGCCTCAGCTCTCCCTCAAGCTCGGAAGGGGCCGTATTGGGTGAGATTTTTCCTTGAATGCTCTCCAACTTTGATGCCAAGTGGGCCCGGTTAAAACAACATATTGGCCGGAGTTGGACGAGTCTCTCCCATGTGACGGGGGTTGCGACGTCACAACATTCAATGTTCGCCGTTAAAAAAAACCAAATTAATAACAATAACTATTCTATAAGTTATTATCATGTTTGGAAAACAATTGAAGTTTTCTTATTAACAAGTTGTGCTACTGTTTTTTCAAACATTCGAATTTAGATATTCAAAGTATACGATCTTTCAAACCAAAATCTACTAGAAAAAGAATAGTTTACTACGCAAATTTCCCTCGAAAATGTGTAGAAAATCCGATTTTTCGAAACATTTGCGACAAAATTTTTTTTGTCGGATAAACCTTACCGGAATCAATTTACGACACAAAACGTGCGTCGGAATTTCCCACACAACCACCTAATTATAATTAGTAGAATTAACTTTATTTTAATATTATTACAGTTATTAAAATTTATTATTTTTTGTGTTTTTTATATTTTTATTTAATTATATTTTTAGTACTACAAAATATTAAATAATAATTCTTATCACAAATGTGATGGAAATTTTCGATACATTTTCTGATGGATTTTTTAGTTTAATTAATTTCTTTTATTTTGTTTTTTTCAATTAGTTTCTTTTCTAGAGCACAAAATATTTTTTGTTTAATTTCCATCACATTTGTGAACATCATTACTGCCGGCAATGGCTGTCACTCCGTCGTATAACACTCAAACATACTACGTATATAAAGACACGTCGCACCGGTTGTCACTCCGTCGTAAAACCCTAAAACATACCTCGTCGTAAAAGCAAACGTTAATCCGGCCTCTAGAAAACCTGAAAACATAGTGTCAAGTATCCAAAACACAAATCTAGAAAAAAAAACATGTCACAACGGATGTCACTCTATCGTCGTAAAAGTGAAACGTCACTTCAACGTAAAACCCTATTGCGTATACCCGTGGTAAAAGTGAACGTCACTTCATCATAAAACCTGAAAATTGTAGTATAAAAAAACACGAACGCAAAAGTTAGAAAAAACAAAAAATTAAACTCAAACGTAAAATATATACATATATCACTAAAAGACAAATGAGGTAATATTCATTTGCACAAGAAATAAGCATAGATATAATATACAGAAATAAAAGAAATTATATAATAAAAAGAAGTAAAAAGAAAAGAAGAATAAAAGAAAGTATAAAAGAATAAAGAAGAAAAAGTAAATATAAAAAAATTAAAATACCGAAGGTTGGTCTTCCCTGTAGCCGGTGTCTCGGCTACATAAACATATTATGGGGTGTTTAGATGTGTTTTTGAAAATTTCTTATTGACTTATTAGCTTTTTGAAAAGCTAATAAGTCAATAAGTCATTTTTAAAAGCCATAATTTTTTGGCTTTTAAGAATGACTTATTAACTTATTGACTTTTTTAAAAAAGAAATTGCTAATTTTTTTTGATTTATCGGCTTTTTGAAAAAGTCAATAAGTCAATAAGCACTTTCTCATCACACTCCCAAACACTCTCTATATATGATTAATCGATAAATATGAAAAAATAAAATAATAAATGTATATCATAGTGCAAACTGAAAAGATATAAGGGTGGAGGGGGAGGAACCCTTCGACACCTAAGTACTTTAAGGATTATCAAATAAAAACATGTCATGTCGTGTCACGTCATGTTATTTTTATCATAAACTACCCGATGGGTTGCGACGATGTTCCCAAATGAATCTAAACACAAACAAGCTTTTCAACCAAATCTTTCTTCCCCGTGTCCCTAACTCGTCCTCCAACATGTCGCTCTTACGGCGGTGCCGTATTGCCCGTCCCAACCTGAGCTTGACCCCTCCAACCTAAGACAAGTAGGAATACACTTTTTTTCTAATCATACTTTATTCATTGATAAATAAATTATATGAATTGAAATGGCATCTTAAAAGTCGGTATTTTGCATATGTCAACCTATCACCCTTTTTTGTCCTTTTTTTTATAATTATCTTAAGATAATTTAAAAAAACTGTTACTGGTATTTTAATACTTTCATAATTATCAAACCATCGTCTTTCAATCTAGTTAGATTGGCTAATAAGTAATAAGTTAGTTAACTTGAAACAAAAGGTCAAGTGAAGAAGATATTTAAAAATAATATTAAATTATTTGTCTTGCAAGTTACAAATTATTTATATCAAATAAAGTTGAATATCGAGCCAAAATGATGTACTTATATTGGGAAAATGTCTTCGTTAGAGTTCACAATTAAATATTTATATTTATGTTCATGAAATATTGTTCTTATTGTCTTATCTCCCAAGTTATAGAAATGAATTTTCTTAAACCTTTCGTTTGCTTTTCTTACCTTTTGTCTTCTTAATATGATTTTAATATACTCACATTATTAAATCAATATTTCAGATAAAAATTAACAAGTAGATGAATGAGGCGTATATGTTTTGTTTTGCATAATATAAGATAAACATGAACTAATTAACGAGCAGGTATTGAAGAATTGAAAAGGGTGTATAAACACTTAGCATTTTAGGTTTTAAGGTTAAGTAAATAAAAACATCATATAAGGCATAGTAACAGATTTATGCTTTTGGATGACTTTGCTCTTGATTCGTATTTCGTTGCTAATTGTTAGTTTAACATTATTGAAATTGACTTGTTGGTGGTTTTTTAAGGATTAATGGTTATTTGGATTGATTTATTTTTATAATATTTATGACGTCGTCCGGTTCTTAAATCTGATCTGATCAATGGATCGGTAAGGAGACCGGTTCGACGTCCATTCCGATCCTGAAATAATTGATAAACACAACAGTTTTAAATAATACGAATCTTCCTTTTTTCACAATTTCATATTGTAATTGCTCCCATTGAGCATTTTATTCCATTTTTCATGTTATAAAAACACATTCTGCCTCATCTTAATGTTCTTTTTCTAATAGTTGAATAGAAATAATATTTGACATTAAATAATTACACAAAGGGAGAGATCTATTAGTGGACGTAAAGAAACCGAAGTATGCAAAATTAGGATCTCAAAAACAGCAAATCCATGTCAGTGAAATTAACACGCATGTAATCTAAAACTTTCTAAACCATGAAACGTAACACGTTTTAAATACTATTATTTACGAACCGCCTATTTTGTTTCATTTATGTGACTTAAGTAACTTAAACAAAATAGGGCGGATATATCCGGTGCTTGACTATGCAGGAGTTAAGTCAATCACCGAGAACATCCGCCCTGTTTTATTTGAATTACTTAAATACATAATTATTTTTAGAACATCTTTTCATATACAAATAATTTTTTTCTGTTGCGAAATTTTAAAAATGCAATTAACTGTTGTTGATGTACATACCAAAAGGCATTTGGCCCAACGGTATCTATGAGAATTGCATGAAGTCTATTTTTTTAATGTGTTCTAGTCCCGTCATGAATAAATGATACATGTTTAAAAGTATATTTAGAGTACGTGTGAGTTAGCCGTTCAAAAAATGATTGTTATTGTACATGTATAAAATAAACATAAAAACGTTTGTCGTCTACCAAAATTAAAATAAAAGTTAAATTACAAAAATCGACTATAAAATATAAGGGTTAAATAGTCATTGTCTCATGTATTAGTTAAAGTATTACTTTAATTTGAAAAATATATATGAAGTTAGTTTGTTTGGGTTAAATAGTCATTGTCTCATGGACTTAATTCTCATATACTTAAACACCATTAAATAATTTCTTGATATACAATAAAATAAACTAACTCTTATCATTATAATGTTTAAATTGTTTTAACACCTTTCAGAAGGGTTGGCTCTAATACGTTAATAAATAAGGCAAGAGGTTTAGAACTAGTTTGAAAGTCCTCATGGGCGGATGTAGTAACAAACATAATGTTCACCAGAACCTCCTGAATAAGGGTACATTAGAACCTTCTGAGTTTCAAAATTTTAGTAGAATACCTATATAATAAGTTATAGTGAACCTCTAAATAATATATACGGTTAAACCTTTAACAAATTAAAGAATTAGTGTAGTGATTAAGGCTTTGGGTTCTAACAAGGATATTTTGGCTTCTAACCTCCCCCCTTACATTTTTTTAAACGTTTTTTTTTTAAATCTTGTTTTATGTTTTAAAGTTAGGGTTTCTTTTGTGTGTGCACCAGCCCCCAGTCCCAAACGAATATCACAACTCCACCGGACCACCTCCGTTTCAGACTTTCAGTCACCACCCACCACCTCCTCCTTTTCATTCCGATTTTTTGCTACAAAGTCTAATTTATTGGAAGGAAAACTTCCAATTTCTTGGAAATTTGTTGAAATTGAATTAGACATTTGTGATGTTAAATTGTTAACTTGTTGAAACTTGAATTAAATATTTATTTGTCATTTTATATACCCTTTTCATGTGTAGGTCAGATCTCATATGCAAAAGACTAGGAAAATGCAAAGGTTAGTTTACACTTAATCCACTTTCTTCTTTGATTTTGGTAGAATGGAAACGAGTTAGGTCATTCCGGTTGTGGAAATACAAAATGACCAAATGCAATTAGGAAGGGCATGGACGATTGGGTTGGATTGATTTTGGTAGAACTGAGGATATTGAAACGGTTGTGATGGAGTCGATTGACTTGGACCCAAACGTACTTTTGGTTTATTGGTTTTGCGGGCGGAGAATGATTATTGCCTTGGATGATTATTGCCTGGATCCATAAGTAGAGTAGAAAAAATAATAGTAGTAGAGAAATAAGAGTGAAAGAGTATTTACTTTGTATCAAATTTTTTGAAAAAGATTATATTTACAGGATTTTTTAATTTAAAAAAGGCCTCAACGGCTACTTCCCTTCCAACGGCTACATCTCAATGTTCCAATTCACTCCCCTCCGACAGCTTCCCCAACATGTGAATCCAACCAGTCACCCAAGTTGTGGGGCTTGCTGCAGTGTTTCCTTGTTACCCGCCTCAACCCGAAGCCGAACCCGACTCGACCCCCTCCACCCTGATTGTCAAACTACTTTAAAATCATCTTTTGAAATAGCTAAAAAAGTATTGTTAAAACATTTAGAGCTTATACACAGGTAATATAAATTTATTCAAGAACTAAAACTTTTTTACATACCATATAATTTAATAAGTGACACTTCCATTAATAAACTAATTTATACTAAAAACTTAACTCTCTTGGAAATACATATATTGCATTTCGATGATGTTAAGTTGTTAAATACTCATTTAATAACTATTACTAAAAATCCATGATATCAAAAGCAAAATTAAAAAACTAGGATTCAAACCCCAAACTTTTGTAGATATGATAGACCCCTTAATCACTAAAATGTCACTTAGAAACAACTTTAAAAGATTTATTAGAAGAAAAAGATTACATAAATTTTTTCCAACTATCCGCGTGACATCACCAAAAATATGTACATACAAATAAATTAATATACAATTTTTATTTATTTTTTAATCATGTCAACTATAAGCCATTCATTTCATTTTCATTATCATAAATAAAAATAAAAGAAATCGTTATTGTTTAATCATATTTACAAAATTCGGACTTGAAATTAAAAAAAAAACTAGCAAAAATTGGGAATTTACTTTCGGAACAAAAACTCTTCACCGGATCGCCTATCGACCCGCCTGATCCACCTACTCTTCTTCACTTTTTCCGAACCCGACCCGCCTTCACCCGCCGCCACGTGGGCAATATCCAACCCTTTCCCCACCGGCAAAAAAACCGACCGCACAATCCGCCGTGACCCGCCGTCAAACAAGCTCCGCAACCGAACATCCGCCGCCGCCGCCACGTTTTTGCACACCAACACCGCCCCACGTACACCGAATTTCGCCTCTTTTATAATCCGACCGAAATTATTTCTCCGGGAATAATCCACCACCAGGAAATCTATCACCAGCCCCTTAACCGCCTCCTCCGGCTCCCCAACGATTACTTCCGGCGACATTCCGACCTTCTCCATGGCGGCCGTGTACTCCGCTTTTGAAGCCTCGTCCGGAACTATGCACACGTGCCTGCCGCCCGTGTGAACACTCGCCACCTCCAATCCAATACTCGTCGTTGCCACGTCACCACTACACCATGTTTCGACGATGAGCTTTGCGTTCCAACCGGCGGCCATGGCTGATATTAGCTCCGCCGCGCTTGATCCTTCCAAAAGCTCGCACTTTTATAAAATATTTTATTAAAAATCAGAAAACACAGAATATATTAGATTGATTGATGAAAGGATGGATTGAGTGCTTACAGATTTAACGGTGTCAACTAAAGCTTTTGCTGCAATTTCCGGCGACCAAACAAGCTTCATATTCTCCGGTCAACTTCTTCTTTCCCTCTATTTTTTTTTGCGTGTTGTGTGGGTCGATGTTTTTCATCTGAAAATTTGTTGCTTTGATGTCTATTTATATCTCATTTAGTGATATGTCATAAGAAAACATTTATATACCTTAAATAGTTTTCAACAAATATTAAATAAAGCAAACGAGTGACTTATGCACGCAAATTGCGGCCGTACGGTTTTAATTAAAATTTATATCAATGTAAAAATAAAAATATGTGTTGTAATGATAAATTTAGAATTTTATAAAACATAGATTTTGAAAATGATCAGAATCTATTAAGTCGAACGAAAATCATAAAAACAAAAACCGGTACCGTTTCGTAAGTTCCGTTAGCGGTACCGATGTTGTTCGGTCGGTATCACTTCTGTTTGTAATGGTACCGACAAAATACCAAAAAAGACCATGTTTCAAATACAATATTTTCAACAAAATTTATTTCAGAATATTGAGAGAAAAAAAATAAAAAACATCGTTTCAAGTTTTTTTTAATTAACTGACGAAAGTTATCATAAAGAAATAAATTATATGAAAAATTAAATAAGTTAAAAAGACATTATATATTGTGTTTGAGGTGAAATTGAATTTTATAAAAAAAAAATACCTTTTATCATGCACCTCACTACATAATATAATTTACTAGTTGGTATTTGTTGGGACTACAACTAGGGAAATTTATTTTATAAACAAATTTTAAACTTGATCTAATAAGAAACAACTAAACTAAGGGATATTTTTTCAAAACACCCATGTTACCCATCTCTAAATATAGAAGAAAGAAAATTGTTTTTTTAAATATGTATATGTCTATAAAAAAAATTCCGACCATAAAATCTTGCTTTATAATTTTTTTTAATCTTAACTAGTTCATCTTAATATAATATTTTCTTTTATTAAGATTTTTGTCTCCATATATTTTTATACAATTTTTTTTGTAACGACAACCTAATCTATTACTAATTACTAAACTACTTTTTACTGCGAGACTAAACTCTCAGTCTACCGCTACAGAAGGGAACCATTTAACACAAATAGGTAGATAAATGTCCTTAGGTTATGCATTATTTTATTAAAAGACAAATAAAAATAGACAATATTTTAAAACTGGTGTGCAAAGACTTAGACGCCCTCCTTTTACAACAGTTCAAAGAAGAAGACCATCCCAATACGAAGGTTTTTGAACTCAAAAGCTCCTATATCATCATGTTATTGATGAAACCCCCAAAGACCACTCATTGTGGTCGATGTGGGGTTGGTTCTATGCTGGTTTTTGGGTGTGGACTACTTTTTTGGGAGGTTTGGGTATTTATTAATTTTTAATTAATCATTTTTATTCATTTTATAAACAAATTGAAATACTTTATAAAAATCTTTTTATTATTACAAAATTTTAAATAAAATTAATTTTTTTATATAAACTTAAAGAAATTCATACATGTATGTTTTTAAACTTGTATAATATTATGTAACGTTTGATTTCTGGTTGTGTAATATTATGTAATGTTTTAAAACTTATAAATTTTAATGTTTGTAATTTTGAATAAATTATATAGTAATTAATTAAATATATTTTTTAATTATATTATATTATATTTATTTATAAGATATTAAAAACTAAATTAAGTATTAAAATAATTATAGTGGGTATTAAAAATAAATGTAAAAGTAACGGACGATGACGTAGAAATGTAATGAGTTTTATTGGACGGGGTTGGTTGCTTGAGAAAAGTTTGTAGGAAAATTTTTGGGTGTTACTTATATCAAATGACCAACCAGGTTTTTGAGTTTTTTTTTATTTTAAGAAATGACTTAGTTTTTATAAAATTTGCACCAAAAACAAGTTTATATAAAATAATATATACATATATAAATTATTTTACTCTTCAACTAAGGAGACTATTTCTTGAAATTTTAAATTTTAACTGACGGGTTAACCCACCCGCAAGTGTATCGAATCGAAATTTAACCTCCGTAAGTGCATCAAGTGCAAGCCTTTTATCAATGCCCTTGGGAACCTTTGGTAAAGAACATCAACATTAATGTATATATGCAGATTTTATTTCTAGTTAAAAAAAAGAAATCAAATCACGTGCTGCCACGTGAGAGCAGGCTGCAACTATTTATTCAAATGACACCTTAGGTATTTTTGTCACGTTGGATAAAAATATTGAAATTCCAAATCTTTAGTGTCAAAATAAAATAAAAACTTTTTATTCCGAGTAATTTACATTATAAACAGAGAAATCATGAAGTCTTGAATCAAGTTTTCTGTGTGCTAGACGTCGCAAAGCCTATACCTTTACTTAGGTAAGAAGTTAATTATCATTTATAGTAAATACGTTCTTTTTATACAAAAAAATAATATACTAATTTATAATCTAATCCTTATTATAATAAGTAAGGATTTAAAGGACACATGTTGTTTCTATGATCTCAATTTTTAATTTTTGTACTCTTTTTACCTCCTTTATTATCTCTTCCTATTTACAAAATTTTCATATTTACATATCTAAAATTTACAAACTTTTCATAAAATATAACAAATATATATAATATAATAGTTTAACTAAAAATTTAATGTACTTGACACATATCCTTTTATTATTTTTAAAAAGAAAGACCTTTTTGGTATTGTTATATAATTTATAAATTTTTTATTACTAACTATATATTTTATAATTTATAAATTCTCATTAGTAACTAATTATTTGTTTCTTTATTCAACTAGTATAATAAATGTGTTTTTAACCCGTTATGTTTATATATACATATCTATTAATTAATTTATTTGTTCCGATAGTTATACAAGAAAATTCTATCAAACGGACGGCTGGACGGGATTTTTGTTGAAAGTTTAGGACATAATATTCGGTCATTGATTTGATTGAATCCGTGTAGGGTCATTCAAAGTCATTTTGTGGAGCATTTTGTTACTGTATTATGATAAAGAGTACCTTACGTAAGGGCACATGTCTAACCAACATAATTCATACGTAAGACCACACATGCAAGTCCACATAATACAACACTTAGAAAGAAAATATTTTTTATTTATTTATTAAGATGGAACCTATATATATTACTAAATCTTTTAATTTGAATTTTAGGCCGGGTTCAAAGGGGTGGATAGTCTGGTTCCTATAGGCTTTCGTTAATGGGAACTTAACATAAGCCTCAAGTAACCCGCTATTGGGAATCTGACCAGACAGAAACGTCCTTTTCGTGTATGTTATTACACGTGTCACCGTTCCAGATAAAGAGAAAGGTGTCCACTAATGAGAAATGAGATTCGTGATGGAGCGTAACCTCCATGCCCCTCAAATGGGGCCGCCAAATAATAGAAAGAGAGAGAACAACCCTAATTAAAATGTATAAATAGGAGGAGAAAAGGGGGAAATGTGGTATGGTTTTTTCACTAAAACAATTCTCCACTTACATTCTTCTTCGTATAGTTTTCTCCGATCTATATTTATTCTCACTTTAGAGGGTTGTTACACGGGCTTCCCCTCCCTTGTGACGTCTTAACACGGTCGCTACTTGTGCTGTAAAGAAGTTGAAGACGGAGATCTCACGAATGAAAGGTCGCAGTTGCCGGGTTGTTAGACAACCAAAGCGGAGCTATTGACATATATATATATATATATATATATATATATATATATATATATATATATATATATATATCAACCATGATCTAGTAATCAGTCGGGAATTGCGTCAACACAATTTACTTGGAGTAGCTTTGTAAATCAAATCAAATAATTGGCTTAGTTTGATAATGAATGATATGTTTCTATTCTGGCTTACTAAATTTATCTTATACATGATTAACTATTTTACATAATTGCATTTGTCAAAACAAAATCCATTTATATTTTACATGTAGCAAAAAGTAATCTCATTAATCATGTAGACAAGTTTTGTGTGTGATGAGTAGAGTCCTAAGGTTTTGATGGTGGGATTTGATTCTATAAAGACTAAAGTTCGAAAATAAAAAAAAGAAATAAAACTGATATGACAAGAAGGCATAATAAAGTAGCATACAATCTTCAAAAATTTATTCTCTTATCATGATGATGATTGCCACCAATACAACTTCTATTAGATATAAATACGAGTGAAATATCTTAATTTATATATAGTTAAAGTTAAGGTTTATTACTTTAATATTTCTAGAAAACCCAACGGAGAAGAGCTATCGTGTGAGAAAGTAGAGAACAATGGTTTAGAAGTAGCATCGAGTTTGTTTGTGATGTTTAAGTTGGGAGTTGTTTATTTCAAGGTTATCATGTACGTCTTAGTAAATTAAATTCCTTTTTAGAATCAAATTCCACAAAGTAGTTAATCGGTTGAGTTTTTGTTTTTATCAACTTGATCTTTATGGTTACACCGAATCTCTATTTTACAATAAATTTACCGTCGTTAGGTTTAAATATTAAAGAAATTAAATTAACAAACAACTTTGTTTAACGTAGGTTTTTAAAGAAAATAAAGATGTCGGTTTACTTGGCGAATAACGGAAAAAGTAATAAATAAAAATAAGATATAAGGATATTTATATAACTAAAAGTAATAAAAATAAAAGAAGTATCACTTTGTTCAAGATTAATTGCAATGTTTTGAACTTAAATCTTAAATTCTAACTTTTCATTGTAGAATCTATGTCTCCAATTTAATGAAACAGATGGTGGCATTGATTATTTTGTTCTAATAAATACTAATTTCATACTTGCATTCTATTTCTTTTCTAATAAATATTGGTTTCGTATTTAGGAGCTGGTGGGGTTGGCATAACATGTCACACATGAAACGATATTACACGCCACTATAAAACATGATAACATGTAGTGTTTGATACGATAACTAATCGTATCATTTTTTTCAAACACGAACACGACCTGTTTAGAAACAGGTCACCTGTTAAGGGACATGTTTGGAAACCTGTTTATAGAGAGAATAAATATCACATATGTAATGAAAGAAAAAAATGTCAAAAGTTCATAAAAGTTTAAAAATATCCCACATGTAATGGAGTGGGGGATTGGCGAGAAGTATACAATACTTGAATGGATATGACGAGTGCCGATCGTCGTGATCGGCGTAAGGACGATCGACGATAGAGAGGTGTGATGACGATGTGTAAGTTTCAAAATTAGGCCAGGACTTAAGGAGTTAGGTATGTGGCATAAGTGTAAAGATGGGTAGAGTGTTGGACTTGGGCTGGGTCTGGATGCAAAAAGAATGTCAAAATGTTTCTAACGGGTCTTAACAAGTTACATGTCCTTAACCTGTTTAGACAATAATTTAACTGTGTCTTAACGTGTCGATCTGTTTAAGACACGAACCTTGTTACGGTCAAACACGATACATGTTAATTACGTGTCGTGTCGTAGCCTTAAGAGCTAGTTATGGTTGCATATTTCAAAGGGTATACATGAAAATCTATGTACCGAGTGTGGTATGGATTCGAGGGTGAGCATAGAGAGTTGTTTTTGTTGATGAAACTACATGTGTGTAGATCTGGTAGGCGAGTTAAATGCTCTAAAAATTGTATTGCTTCATCATTGTACATAAACATACTCATTGTATGTTAGAAATACAAATTTAAAAAAAATGTGAACCATTATAAAAAAAATTAAACGATTTAAATTTATTTTTTTGTTCTCGCGGTTATTTATTTTTATGTAATGTAGTAAGCTGTAATTTAATGGTTTAAATAAATATAGCTTCATCGTTGTATAATCTATACTATATAATAAATAAATGTTTTTTCATGCCACGTGTCATCTTCATATTTATTTTCATCATTTTTTTCCCGCCTCTCTCTCTTATTTAATGCACTTCTATTTTTTATTTAATGCCCTTCTATCTTTTAATGATATTATATTTTAAAGAAAATACTAATTATACTAATAAAACACATTTATTTTAAATTATCATTTATTATAATAAACTTTGAAATTTAATTATGTAACTTTTATTTTCAATCAAATAGTAAATGAAAGTCAAATTATATTAAATAGTAATTAACGTATTTTCGAAACCCAATTATATATTAACTTTTACATATTTTAGATTTGTTTTCTATCATTAGTATATGTAATATATATTTATACCTGTAAAATATATACATAAAGATTTAAAGATTTTATATATTGATATTTTTCACCTCGTGTGTAGACACGGGATCTAAACTAGTTAACTACTATTGCAAAAGCTTTTTGTTACAAATATGGCTGGTATTTAACTGGAATCTTAACCCAAAAACAAACCCTAAAGACGAACAAGTTCAAGAATAATACAAAAGTTGCATCAACAATACAGACTCCAAAATCAGATCATCATTGTGATGATATGTTAACAAGAAAAAGAACTGATCCGTAACAACTACCAGGAAATCATCACAGACAATGAAACCCTAATCGACGAAATACAAAACGTCAAAAACAAGAGACAGTAGTTAAAAGGAAAAATCTGACGATGTAGCTTTATTTAAAGACCCTGGATCCACGGGTACCCAATGGCCCGCACCAGCAGCCCCTTAGCTTCAAGCCCACTGAACCAGGTGCTCCTTAGCTCCGCCCACTATTAACATCCGACCAGCTCAAACATACAATAAAAAAATACAAACATCAGCTAGAACAAATTAATGTAACTAAATATTTGACTTGAACTAGGATTAAGAAATAAGTATTTAACATATACTTTTCGACACTTTTAAAAATCTTTATTAAACTGGTTAAACGTATTAAATATATACTATGTAAGAATACAAACGTCTTTCTGATTTAATCCCCACTAGCTAGATTAAAGCTAGATTAAAGAGTAAAAGAAAAGAAAAAATGTTGGAATTTTGTAAAGCAAAAGTGAAAAGTAGAGAATTTATTGCTTGGAATTCAAAATTCTTGTTAGTTGGTTGAAACTTGAAACTGTCAACCTTGAATGATTTTGTTTCCAGAAGATTGACGAGAATAAATAAGTTGGAAGTAGATTTTAATGAAACAAGGGAAACATCATGATATCTTTTCATTTTTTTTTACAGCAATACCTCATTTTTAGGCATCCTTCTTAATAATTTATACAAATACTTCACAGCCGGGGCTTGAACTCTTAACCTAAAAGAGAACTTCATCACGTAACTTCAAATGGCTTTGCCATTGTACCCAACACCCCACCCCTCATGATATCTTTACATTAGTTTAAAGCTTGAGTTAATTACACATATAGTCTTTTATTCTTTGTGTAAACTAACATGTTTGGGTACAGAGTACTAGGGATTTAAAGTTAGATGTTCGGGTTTTATGTTTTTAGTTTTGTAATGAGTTTGATATTAAGACTAACTTTTGTTAATTTTTTTGTTAAGTTTGGATAAAATGACCAAAATACCTTTTGTGTAAAGTAACAAGTTTATGTATTAAGGGTTTTAATGTAAAAGGTTATTTTAGTCATTTCAACCCAAGTTAACATAAAAGTTAATGAAAGTTAGCCTTAATACTCAAACTCGTTATAAAACTGAAAACATAAAACTCAAACATGTTACTTTAAACACTTAATACCCAAACATTTTACTTTTCATAAATCACAAAGACTATCTGTGTAATTAACTCTTAAAGATTTAATGAAGTAGTATGAATATATTGTTGTTACCCCTGTCACATAACCGGATCTTAGCAGTAAAGTATAATCTCATACTTTTTTTAAAGGGAAAAATACGAAAATAGACATTTGACCAAGTAAATACTCAAAAATGGAAATCTATATTTAGCCTACTATTTAATGGACATTGGTCATGACAGACGGCTAAAGACGGCTAAGCTAGCCGGCTTAAATTTCCGTGCCAACATTCCATTGGTCAGAGTACGATCCAATAAGCATGTGACACATGGTAGGCTTAGCCGTCTAATAAACGGTTTTAGCCGTCTAATGCATTTAAAAGGCTAAGATCTACTTTTAGCCGTCTATTAGACGGCTTACCCTCCGAAATTTTTAAAGGCTAAGATCTACTTTTAGCCGTCTATTAGACGGCTAAGCCTGCTACGTGTCACAATTTTATTGGTTCGTACTCTGACAAATGGAATGTTGGCATGGAAATTTTAGCCGGCTAGCTTAGCCGTCTTTAGCCGTCTGTCATGACCAATGCCCATGAAACAGTAGGCTAAATATGGATGTCCATTTTTGTAAATTTTTCTAGTCAAATGTCCATTTTCGTATTTTCCCCTTTTTTAAACACCATAAAAAATGTTCTTTTATATAATGTTCAATCTCATGACAACTTTTGGTTTCTTGTTGATAGAATTGCATGTTCAGAAACTTTCATTAGATAAATAAAAAGTTATTCCAGTAATATAAACGGATTATGTTGTTAGTTTAAATGAATCATAACAAATATATATCCTTATTCCTTAGTTTGTTTAAAGTATCAAATCAAATTTTAATCTGAGATTTTTGTATAGTAACAAAAAGTTAGAAGAGTTTGTAGAGGTTTTATAATTTTAGTTGCCTACATATACTCACACAAATATAAATATAATAAATACAATAGTTAATATTTTCAATAATATAGTTTAGTTTAACTTTATCATGGGTCGATATTAATCTTTCCTACTATGTAAAATAAGTAATTAATTTTAAAAGAGTTTGTAGAGGTTTTATAACTTTAGTTGCATTAGTAAAATACTTTCTTTATATAAATATTAATTATAATTATTAGTTTTTCTTAAGGCGTGATTAATTTACGTCTAAACTCTTGGTTTATTTATTAGAGCAAACAAGGGTTGTAAGAATAGTAAATCTAAGAAAGAGTCTGATACTCTAATAAATATATTTGACTTCTGGAGGACTGTAGTACCAATATGAACAAAATGTTAATTTTTTTTAGTTATGTTTCTGTTGGATACGTTCAAAACTAAATAATTTGACAGAATAGGGTAAATTTTATTAATGCTATATATTAAACAGATTATATTATATAACGATTATGGAAGATTAAAGAATTTAACTAGATAGACAAACAAGAAACGAAGCCCAAACTATCTACAAATGCGTCTCACAGTTGTCCGGCCCAAAGAGGTCCAATTACACCTTTACACGCATCAACCAAAGAGCCCACAAACGGTTTTCCTTTCTAGAGTAAAAGGCCTAAAGGCCTACACACCCAAATTCGGAATTGAAACAATTTTAGGCCCAAAATAAAGTATTTAAATCCGGCTACAACCGGTTTTTTGGAACCGGTCCGGATTTTTTAAGAACCGACGGATCCAGAACCGGTTTAGGTGTTTTTGACGGACCGGATAAAAATCGGACATTTTGGAACCGGTTTTTTTCGGACAAAATAGAACCGGTTCTAGCCGTTGGGTTAAAAAAAACGGCTATATAGCCGTTAATATGGCCGTTTTTTTGGTTTTTTTTTTGTTTTTGAGGCTTGAAACTTAGTATAAATAGGTATTGGGTGTATGAGTTAGTTCACCACAACATTCTAGCTCTCAAAACTAAAAAACGCTCTCAAAACGCAAAAAAACGCTCGCTTTACGCAAAAAAAAACGCTCTCATGGCTTCCGCTTCCGCAAGCACTCAAAATTCGGTTGGTGGTTCTACTAGCGATGTCACGGTGGTGACAATACTTCCTTGCTCCCGAAACCAAGAGATATGGGCTTATTTCGATTTATGCGAAATGTCGAACGGTTCGCAAAAGGCTTGTTGCAAACGTTGTGGTAAAATTTTGGGTGCTGCGGGAAATAGCACTTTGAGGAAACATATTGGTAGTCACACAAAACACACACAAGGTGAAGATCAAACTCAAATTGGTAGGGATGGAGGAGTTTGGCAATACAATGTCAAGAGGGTTCGTGAGAGAATGACACATTTCGTCATTCAAGAAGGATTGCCTTTTGATCACTTTGATAATCCGTGCTTGACGAGGATGATACAAGAGACGCTTCAACCGAGTTACACAAATGTAAGTCGTTCTACTTTGAGAAGAAATTGTTTAAAAATGTGGAAAAGAGCTAAAAAAGAATTAATTTTAGGTTTTAAAAATTTAAATACCGGCATTAACTTAACAACGGACGTTTGGTCCGCTCCACATTGTTTACCCGAATCGTACCTTTGCGTTACCGCACATTGGGTTCAACCGGAGTCGTAGCAAATGATGAAGCGTACGATTGCGTTTGATTATTTTGGATATCCACATACCGGTGGAAACTTATTTTATATTTTAGACTTGGTAATTCAAACTTATAAAATTCAAACAAAAATATTTGCAATATCTTTTGATAACGCTTCAAATAACACAAACGCGGTGGAAAAATTAAAAATAAAATATGAACCGCCTTGTAACGGTGTTTTCTTTCATAGTCGATGTGTTGCACACATCATTAACTTGGTTGTGCAAGACGGTCTAAACATCTAAGAAATAAGAGACGTAAAAGAAAATTTTAAAGTGATGTTACGTGAAGTTTTTAGCACAAACAAAAAAAGATATATAAACTATAGAAACTTGTGCCAACAAACGGATTCCATCTTTTTAGGTCCGAATTGGGACGTACCTACTAGATGGAACTCGACATGGAAAATGTTTGAATCGGCCTTAAGGCAAAGAGTTACTTTAAAACATTTCCATGATGAACTTGTACAAAAGAAACGTTGTTCATAAAAATTTGATAATATAAGTTGGGATATGATCGAGAAACTAACTAATTTACTTGAGGTTTTTAAAAATGCAACTACATGTTTATCGGGAGTTTATTATCCCACATCTTCGCTAATACTTTAACAATTATATTTAATATGTAATAAATTAAAAGAGTTTGAATATCACGGCCCTATTTTTGAAAAAATGGTAAAACCTATGAAAACTAAATTTAAAAAATATTTTTCGGAAATGCCGTCTTTTGTTACATGTTCGGCCGCCTTAAACCCAACGATTAATGTAACCGGTGTTGAAACATTAATTGGATCAATATTGGATGATTTAAATATGTTCGAGGAAGACCCAAATTTTGAATCAAAGGCAATAAGGGATTTCAATTCGGCTTTTAATAATATGTTTGATTATTATTTACGCAAATATGGTGGAAGTGGTGATCCATCAAACATACGTGAATCAATGGGTTCGGGTTCAAGTTCTAGTAGTTCAAGGAACCCGATGCTAAATTTATTTAACACTTTAAGAAACGAAATACTAAACGAGCTCGTGGAACTACACCAAGTAGCGAGCTTGGGAGATATCAAGCAACCGACTTTATTTCAACTCTAAGATCCGAAAAGTTTGAAAACTTTAATATCTTGAGTTGGTGGTAAGGAAGAGAATCCCAATATCCCGTTCTAGCCGCAATGGCCCGTGACCTACTAACCATCCAAGCTTCCACGGTTGCTTCGGAATCTGCTTTTTCTCTTAGTGGGAGGGTTTTATCTATTCGAAAAACCAGTCTTACACCGGAATCTATGGAGATGTGTATTTGCTTGAAGGACCATTTGGATGCCGCCGAACGTGTACAACATGTTGCAAAACTAGAAGGCGAGCTTGACATTGAACAAGAAATACATGAATTCGAAGTAGAACAAGGGGCGGCGAATCCACTTTCTGACGAAGAACAAGCTTATGATGAAGCCCAACGTATCTCAAGCGAAGAAGATTGAAAACCGATGTTACGAAGACTAAGACGAGTAGACGACGAATAACGAGTGATAATAAATAATATATATTTTGTGATTCAATTATGTTTTTTGTAATTTTTTTGTATGAACAATTGTTAAATCACTTTAAAAAAGCTAAAAAAATAAATAAAACATGTATTTTATGGTGTATCTTTGTTAATTTTTTAGAATATTTTTTTTTTAAAAAATCCGGTGGAACCGGTTTTTTTTGTCCGGTCCGGTTCCATAAATCCGGTCCGGTCCCAATAGGTTCCAACTCTCCACTCACTTAACCGGATCCGATCCGGAACCGGTTCCAATGGATCCGACCGTTGACCACCGAAAAAAACCGGTTTGTGCACCTCTAATTTAAACTGCTGGAGCTTGGATTGAACTATGTACGGTATAATATTTATTTATTTTTAAAAATTGGGGTTCATAGGACCAAGTCAAAAATTCATGAAGTGAGTCGGCTCTGCCCGATCCGATCATTTCAACCGGTTTTCAAAAATGATCGTTTCCCATCGCAAAAGGCCCACCTTGACGATGTGGGTCAATGGCTTCCTTCCTCAAAACCTTAGACGTTGGCTGACACAATCAAGTTCCTACATGGTTTATTGACGAAAGTCGATGAGAAACTTGACCCAAATAGTTCGAGACCTAGACCAGACCCCACCCACATGAGGTGGTAAATAAAAGTAAACACAACACGAATACACGTTAAGGTGTCGATTTTCTTTGCTACTAGGATTGCATCATTTAATTACAATCTGAATAAAACAAAGGGTATCACTACATACAAAAATATAAATCAATCAACTAAACAGAATTACTTAATTCTCGAATCACATCCTCCATTGTTAGCCTGTTCTCAGGAAGCTCATCGACACAGATCAACCCGATTCTGGTCAGCTTATCGGCTTCAGATTCCGAAAACTTCCCCTCAAGATTCTTATCTATAAAATCTTCAAACTTTCTCTCTGCAGCAGCTGCTCGTATCGACCCGGTAAGATTACTCTGACCCGAAAGTATCTGAAGAACCACAACCCCAAAAGCGTACACATCACTCTTTTCAGTAAATTTGCCCGTTGTGATATACTCAGGCGCCATGTAGCCCAAAGCTGCACTGACTTTGAGCGCGGAGTACACTATGTCATCGGCTAGGAGCTTCAAGAGGCCCGCATCCGTGATCAACGGGTTGTATTGTTGGTCAATTAGAATCTTTTCCATTGATATGTTTCTGTGAATCATCTTAGGGTTATCCACATCATCTCTGTGTAAGTATGTGAGGCCTTTCGCTATACCGTTGATAATCGAAACCCTTTTGGGCCAGTCAAGAACATGGCTCCTTCTACCATCTTCAACATCAAGATAATCTGATAGATTCCCTTTTGATGCAAAATCATACACCAAAAAGCATTCACCTCTGCCTTTTGAACAGCAAAACCCTCTAAGCCTTGCTAGATTCTCATGTTTTAAAGAGGTTAATAAGCTCAACCCTTTTGTAAACTCGGCTTCATCGGCTTTACAGCTCGTGACGCTCACACTCTTTATCGCAACAGCCGATGTGTCCCGTAAAACCCCTTTGTACACAGCAGAAAACTTGCTTCTGCCTAGTAAATTAGCATCTGAAAAGTACCAAGTGGCGGATTCGATTTCCTCCAAGTTGAAGCTCTGTAACGAGTCAGATTTCGGCTCTAGTTCGACACAGAACCCGCAAGTTTTTGGAGATTTTTGTGTCGGGTCCCATGCGCAAGAGTAGTCGCTGATTTCACGGGATGATTCTTGCATGCTAAATCTGCGATCCGGCGTTTCTGATTTGCTCCAGATTTTCTGTTTTCCCCTTCGGTGGACGAATATTGTGACGAATGCGGTTACAGTTAAAGCTGCAATGACTGTGACTATAGCTGCTATGATCCCAACCCGTTTGAGATTCGAAGATCTGCTGCAGCGAATTTGGTGACATTGCGGCGTAATGCTAGCCGATTGGGGTATGTTTTGGGGTATGGTGGTGTTTGACACGGGTGTAAATGGTTCAAGCTGGTTGATCATTGCTACATCAAGGTCGGTACATGGTCTTAGCGACGCAAACGCCGCACCACATAGTTCACGATTGTTCTTGTAACTGAACCCGTTACCTAGCCGCTTCAACCCTACAACAAAAGAACTTATAGATCAATAACTACTGTCCTAATATTGACTAATAAATAAACTTATAGAGAAATGATAAATAAAATAATAATAACTATAACAGATAATAAACTCGGTTAACAAAAGAAATACAATGTTAGTTTACCGGTTGGAATGAACCCTGAGAGGGTGTTGTTCTGGACATCAAGAAACTCCAATTGAAATTCTTTAGCTATGTTTATAGGGATCGAGCCAAGTAGATGGTTAAAGCTAAGGTCGAGCCTCTCTAACATGGCTAACCCTCCAAGGGTCCGAGGGATTTGACCGGTTAACCGGTTGTGTTGCAGGGCTAGAACGTTTAACTTCTTTAAGTTTCCGAACTCCGAAGGAATGCTTCCATTTAACTCGTTACAACACAACTCCACCACTGCCAAAAAAAATAAAAAATTAATTGATTGTCACATATCAAAAGATTACCGTTTTCTAGTATTTCTACCTAAACCGTAAACCCGAAAAAAAAAACATTGGAACGAGTTTTATAAGCTGACCTTGGAGACTAGTCATGTTTCCGATTTCCGGGGGGATTTCTCCGGTGAGATTATTGACGTTTAGATACAACTCCGATAACTCGGTGAGGCCCGATATCTGTTTCGGGATTTCTCCGGTGAGGAAATTGTAATGAAGGTATAAACCAGACAAGCATTTTAAACCGGAGATTGAGGGAGGCAATTTTCCGGTGAGGCCTTTGCCTTGTAAAGAGATGTTAGCCACTTTGAGATACTCATTACAAGCCACACCTAGAAACGAATTGCTGTTGCAGGGGTCACCGGATTCCGTCCATGATGTAAGATGCTTGTTTTCTGGATCTAAAGATGCCTTGATGTCCATTAGAACACTTACTTCTGCATTTCCATCACATAGATTTGGGGAAATTATAGAGAGTGTGAGAGATAAAAGTAGCAAGGAAAAATGAAGCATTTTTGATCTGTTTGCAAATTGGGTTGATGATTATTATGGAGAATGAAGAAAAGAGAAGTTGAAGATGGAGGGAGAGTGTGAACAGAAGGGTTTGAGTTTGAAAGTGAAGGACAGAGATGCATGAAATGAAATTGGAAAATAATCAATGATTAACATTGATTTAACAGTTAGATCCGTGTGACTTTTTTCTTTTTTATTTTATTTTAAATTAAACTTCACTTTTCTCGTCGCTTCTTATTATTATTATTATTATTATTGCGTATACATGATGTAGAAATTGAGGATATAAAACAAACTAAATTTTTTTTTTTTTTTTTTAACTCATTCTTTTAATTTTAATAATATGATTTGACATATATATAAAATCCATTTTCTCATTTTTCATCTACTTTTTTATTTTTTTAATATGTCACAAACAAGGATAATTAGACAACATTTAAAGAAAACATAATATTTTTCACAGTCAACATCGAGAAAATTTCAATTAATTAAAATTTCATGAGTTAAACCTTCATGTACTTGTAACGAGAGGTGTGTAAAGTCAGTTATGAGTCGGTTTTAGCCTCTTCCATAACTATAACCGCTTGGTCGGTTATGTTATCTTCCATAACCATAACCGTTTGATCGGTTCACCGTTAGTTATGGGTCGTTTTCGGTTAATTAACCACTTTCGTTCTCTAATCACGAATCATATTTTTTAGTAAAAGACCCGGGATTATGTTAGTAATATAATATTTTTTCTAGTTATAAATTCATAATTAATGCATTAGTTATCTTTAAATTTCTTTAAAAATGGATAGAAAATTTGTGCATATATACTTTGTGCACACTTAATCATAACCATAGTTATTACGTATAGGGTTGTATCGGTTCGGTTCGGTTAACGTTATGGGACACCTTTAACCATAACCATAACCGTTTGATCGGTTAATCAAAGAACCTTAACCATAACCGTCTGTTAATTTCGGTTATCGGTTATGTTTAAGGTTTGCTTACCTCTACTTGTAACTAGGAAAAGTAAGAGCATTCGTAGTGACATCTCTATCCCTATCTCCATAATTCCACTAAAATCACTATTTTTTCTCTCCCTTTTAAATTAAATAATATATTTTTTATACATTTATCATTACCTTCTTTCTCCTCCACTCACAACAAATTTCAAAAAATATTAAAAATTTATGCGGGGGTGAACAGTTTTTACCCCAAATTTACAGAAAATTTATACATTTTAAACTACCCTTTAAAATATAGAAAACTCACTTACATAAATATACATGACCGACTGTGAATGCTTTAAGTAATTATTGTAAATATGAAAGTGAAATTCATTAAAGCATGAAGCGTAAAGAAAAATTTCAAAAAAATAACCAACGGTCAAACCAGAATATGACTAAGTTAAAATAAGTGGGTTGTGTAAAGTTTTGTTTAAAAGATAAAAATTAAAAGGTAAAATTAATTGTCACCATGTCATATATGTGTGTTTTCTTTTGGCCCCATAATAAGAGCACTCAATTTCTATTCTTTAAAAGATAGTTTTGTTTAAATGTTTCCCTTTTTTCACCTTTTCTATTCTTTTCTGTTGAATATACTTTTGGTTTGAAAGTACTTTTAAAAATTTTCACATAAATTTTAAAATGACTAGCATGTCTAAAAATAATCTATGAATATAATTAAGACATGTGAAATAATAACTGAGTGGTGACAGGAGAAAAAAAATATTTAATCCATGTGTGAAGCGTTAAAAACAGTATTCGTATATTTAAATTAATATTTAAGACACATATATCATAACTCTTGAATATAACTTTTTTATTTTAATTTTAACTAAATACATAGATAATTATTGACGGTGTAATAAGATATGACATGATTTTACAATGTTAAAAAGTATGTTTTAAGATTTTACAATGTTTTAAAAGTACAAACTAAGTTTCATATATATAGAAACAAAAGCACAGCATTTATATTTTTTATTAATGTTCAGAAATTATTAATCTAGTTTCATTGAAATTAAACTTTGGTATTATAGTGTTGATCTAAATCTTTTTAATTATTCTTGTAGGAAAAAACCTCTCAATAGCACAATTCCAAAGTTTTTTTTTTCAAGCAAGTAGTTTCATACCAAGAGGAATCTTTTGTAGACCACATTTTAAATCTTAATATCTTAATTGCCATATGCCGTAATAGTTTATACTTTATAGCTAAATTATTTAATTTATTGTTGTGCTTCTAGTTAGATGTTTTTGTTTGTTTGTTCTTATCATCAAAATAATATGCTTTTGAAGACACAAATTCAAATAAAAAAAAACATACAATAAAAGTTATAAAACATTACTGTATCATATGATTTAATTAAAAAAAAGCCTCTACTACCCGCATAGGCCAACTCAATATCAAGACAAATAAATCATATATAAGCATTAGGTCAAAACAAGGAAATTTTTTTTGCGCCCCCAATCATTTTTGTGCCTTGTGTGATCGCTCACCCGGCACACCCTCATGGCCGACTCTGGATATCAGAGCCATAAACCCTAAAAAATCTACCTTGACCTAAACATCAAGTATAACCTTGCCAATCGTCGAATCATTTAACATTTATAATCTTGGCTAATTGTCATCACATACATCGTCTATCAACCTCAACCCTAAAGACTAATGATATATACCACCACGGCTTCCACTGTTGATCATAACTTATGGTTGCCTCAGCTCAATGCCGCCACAACCACCGCCACAAAGTACAGTTAAATCGTCGTTTTTGCCACCTCATTTGGTGAGAACAACTTTATTTAACACGTCCACATCATCTCATCTAATAAAAAGGTTTGGTCTATCAAACCAAAAGAATCTGGCATCTCCAGTTAACGCTTTAAAGTTCAACATTAACTCTAGTGTATCTCCATCAAGTCTCCACATATTAGCTAATATTAATTGTGTTAGGATACTTTATATTTGTTACATGTAATTATAGTTAGTTAGTAACTCAGAAGTTAAAAAAACCTAGTATATAGGTTTTATTTTCATTTTCTAAGTTATATAAATAAAGAAAAACAATAATCGAATTAGGTTTAGATTATTGTCTTTTGCAAAGAACAATTGCTAGCTTATGACTTTATTATTTGATTCATCTTTGACTATGCCTACTTCCAGAAGGAGACCCGTTTTCTTCTTGAATGATGTGTCCCCTTTGTTTTTCAAAACATATATTATATATTTAGACATGTGTTTCTTAATTTAGATTACATGACAACTCACAAGAGGCTATATATTATTGATCTGTCTTTTATTATATTTGTTAAAAGGGTATAAATAAACAAAATAAAAAAAACAGAAAAAAACAAAGTAAATATATTACTTATTTAATTAAATAAAACATTGATTAGATCTATGAGGCATAGTAAGGAATGGGAGATATGGTGCTAGAACCACTAAGTATTTAGATTTTTGGACTGAGTTTTCAACTATCATGGAATCATAACCCACGATAGATGAATGGTCGTAAGTCAAACTGCAAGTTAGCCTCAAGTTGGATCCACTGTGTTTCTTTCAGCTTAATAGTCACACGACACAATTAGATGTGATTTAAAACCAACCTAAAGTGATAGTAGATTGTGAATTTTCAGGGGGCTTGAATGAAACACGATTGTGTTAATGATCTGACATTAACCGGTAAGTGTTGGTTTTTAACATGCGAATCAATATAAAAACAATAACTTATATGAATGTTACAATTTGATCAACAATTATATGATTCCAGATTTCCTATATACAAGTTGCTTTCAAAAGTATAATAAAATATGCATCAAACGTCAAATTTGAAATTAAAAAAAGTTGATGACCAAACTTTATGGACATAATGAACACAATCCTACAAAAGCCACCAACCAATTGGCATAATTTAGTTTTGATTGTATAATATAACATAATATTCATTTTCAAAATACACCGGATACTCTAAGAAGAAAGAACTAAAAGTAGATGGTCATCATCACATATTAGATACACTTCCACCATCCAAAGTAAATGGCGATAGTGAAGTAATGATTTAAACTTGGTGATAAACTTTACCAATTGCCCAAAGCAATGTACACTTCTTACCCATTAATTATGTATAATAACATCACATGATGAAAATTTCAATCTATTAATTACACTAAAAGAAATCATTAATTGATATCACTACAACTTTCCAACTAGGGTTACCATAGAATTTCAAGAAAATGAAAATGTTGAATACCACCGTTAACGAAATGTTTTACAGAGAACAGACCCCCGAACATCTCTCTAGTTCGGCCCAACGGCTAATATTGTTTACAATGGATTAAGCCCAACATAACGTATCAATCTAATATAGTTAAGTTTAATTTCAACAATGGTTATAAATTTAGTAATTTTACTAACAAAAAGTTGGAAGTTGGATAATGGACATAATGGAGTTTGGTTTTAAGATATCGCATGTTAATTTGTTATAATGACAAAATGGACTATCTCCATCCTTTTCGTTTTATGTAAATGTAATCCCACTTGTTCAAAATCTTAAACTTTCTCTTCTACCTCTTTTGTTCCACGTATTGGAAAATTGACGAATCTTAAATCTTGGTTTTGCTTCTAGATTACGGTATAGAAAAGTTAGATAAAAATACTCAACGTTTAATATGAATAACGAATCAAATCTTGATTCGGTACAACTCATACGTATAGTCTAGTACTCTAGTTAACTATGGGTCAAACACGTTAGTTTAGGTTGAGTGGACCGATTTACATTGATACTCTTTAATTCATTTTCACACTGACAATCACTAGCTTAACCTACTGACAAAGATGTATAACTAAAACTTCATTAAATGGGAGGTCTCGGGGTTCAAGTCTCACATTTGACAAAAAAAGGGGGGGTCTAGGTTGGAGCCAGGAGGTTTTCACACCATGGTGGGTTTCCTCCTAAGAGTTGTGGAGATGATCCGGTGGGTCAGTGGCCCGTCAGTGATCCAAATTGTTAAAAAAAACTATTAATCTGACTGATAACAAATATTTCATTTTTTATAATGATTTCTAAATTATTTACGGTTTTTATTTGAATATACCACTATAATAAAGGAACGATAACTCAAATGAGTCACTCGTATGTGAACCGGTGGAAATGCAAAATAAGAATGTAAAAACGATCCATAACTAACAAAACTAATCACCATAAAACCTTTTAATATTTTAATTTTATTTTATTTTATACGGTTGGTTTTTATTAATTATTTTGATTAAGATCAGATGGCTGGTTATTTTGGCTAGAATTAATATTTTAACTATATATAACCTTTTATGTCATTTAAGTATCTAACTAGAAATGTTTTCCCGCGCACCGCAGCGGGAGCCGGACCTTAAATGGTTGAGCCGGACCCACTATCTAGTGTGCTAATATCGATGCAACCTCGGCTAATCCGGTCTTTCATGCTCGCACAAAGCACAGTGAAATTGATTTTCATTTTGTTGCAAAATGGTAGCACAAGGAAACTTAAAGTACATGTTATATCGATTGATGATCATGTTATGAGTTACTATTTTTTGGATTTCATTTTATAGATATGATGAAAATAAAATTCAAAAAGAGTAAACCAACATTTGAAAGTTGACAAAAGAATACTCTTTTAATTATTTTTTTATTACTCTTTCTCTATCTTTCGCTCACAAAAGAATTATAAGAGATGAATAATGAGTTGATAAATATAAGAAATAACAATTCAATCCATATATATTTTTCTTATAATTTATAAGAAAAAATATAAAGAATGTGATGGAGTGGATAATTTAAAAAGTTTTTTAAATTTACTTTAAAATATAAAAATAATACATAATACGTGATTTATAAAGTTCATTATAAATGCTCAATAAAGATACTTTAATGTTACTGTGATAGAATTATGATTTCAAATGATAAAATCATAAAAGTTTAAAAAACAAGAGAAAAGAAGAAGCCCAGATGGGAATAATAAAGCCCATTAAAGCGCCCACTATAAGTTCCATTGAAAACGAAAAAGAAAGCGTGGGCTTCGAAAGAAAAAAAGATTTAGAAAAAAAAAGTTATTTTATTGAAAAACTTGATCACTAGCAAGGAACTAGAGCCCACAAAGATACAACATACATAGAAAAATTCGTAAGGATGAGACTTTTACATGTAAATTCTTGAATTCACACTAAAATTCTAATCATTATTATGCATTTATGCTGATCTTTCTCTATTTTTAACCCATAAAAATGAGTTCACGTTGATCTCTTCCACGACTTTTGCAACCGAAACAGACATGTTTTAAAACAACTTATCATTCATAGCTCTACATATAGACCAACAAGTAGATAAAAATACCATAGTCCACATATAAAGCCTTTTGATGAATAACAAGTACTCGGACATTAAACAGAATTGCTAAGATGACATCCACTCTATTACATAGTGGGATATGAAGTTTACACCATTCACTAATATATCAAGTTTCAATTTAATTCTTCATTTTCCCCGTTCCTAACCCTAGTCGCCGCAAAGTTGTACCTCAAATCGGCCAAAATCATTGGTTGTAAATTTTGATTACTTCTACCGTACAATAAAAAAAATCCTTATTTAATGTCAAATGGTTTAGGATGTTTATGTGGATAGCAAAACAAAACCAAATCTCAAATCAGAGGTGGTGGTGCAGTTGCTATTGTTGATCGGAAAACCAAAATCATCTATTTATACTAATTACATGACTAGTAATCATAATTCGATTAATATTGCGATATACATGAAGATATAAAGATAAGTTGGAGATTAAGATAAATATATTGATATATAACATGATGCTTGATACATAAAAAGGGATAGAAAAGAAATCATGCATCATAAATATAGCAAGTGTTTTGCTTCATATTATTTATATGGTTACAAGTGATGCATGTTTCAAGGCCATACTATACTCCTCCGATTACTTAGTTGCCACCTCCTTTTTTACCCAAGAGGTCAAGTCCTCCAGATCCACCACCACTCTCTCCTCCTCCGATTGGAGCACCACCACCCTCACCCTCATCCAAGAGGCCAACTCCACCTCCATACCCACCAACTGCTCCTTCCTCAGAAAGCTTTCTACCACCAACGATGTTAGTGGTGCAAATTAAAAAGCCAACACATGCCAAGACTAAAATCTTAGTAAACATCATATATATCCTTGTTTAATCGTCTACTAATGACTTGCAAGGAAGTGTATGCCAAGATCACTACTATATATATAAGGATTCAAATGAAAATAGTTAAATTAAGAAACTCTTAAAGCATCTCAAAACCGTCTAATTTTGGAGGGATCCGAACGGCCGTGTTCGTTTGTGGGGATATGTATAAACGAGAAAACCAAAAACCTCTTATGAAACAATCACAAAAGTTTTAATTTAATTTATTTTACATTATTTATAAGGGTGTTTTACGTATTTTATCCACTATTGTTGATCTTTATCAGCTTTCTATTTTTTTAAACGTTAATAACTTTTTATATGCTACTTCTTTAACGCATCACCATAAATCGAACATTTCTATCTTTAATTTAATTATAAAATTATTATCTTATAAACAAAATTAAAACATGTTCGGACGAAATCAATAATTTCTCAAAGTTAGGGACTATATCTATAGTTTGATCAAATCACAAGGATTATCCGTGTAATAAAACTTATTTACCAATTTAGTGTAGTTTAAAAAATAATTACCAAACTAGTGTAAAAGATATTATCTTTCTTATTTATTAAATAAATGAAAGAAAAGAAAAAAAAAACAATTGTGTCGTTTTTGAACCTCTCCATCGCAGAAAAAGAAAACGCCGACGATTTAGAAGACACCATCAGTCCATCACCATGCCATCGACCTCTCCGACATATGTCTTTCTTCTTTGCACCATCGTTTGCCGGCATTGACGAATCAGAAACTATTTATCCTCGAAGTTAATAAGTCAATAAGTCATTTTTAAAAGCCAGGATTTCTTGGCTTTTGAGAATGACTTATTGACTTTTTAAAAAAAATACAATTTTTTTACTTATCGACTTTTTAAAAAAGACAATAAGTCAATAAACACTTTTGCACCACACTCCCAAACACCCTCGAAGAAAGCCATGAGGAAGAAGAAGATGTGCTTAAGTGGGTTTTTGCTTTGGATTTTTTATTTATTTTTTGTTTATTATTAATAAGGGTACAAGTGTTATTTTGTAAAAAACTGCATTACTTTGGTAACTATTTTATAAACAACACTACAAGTTTTCTTTTGGTTCTCTAAACTTTATTTTTTTAAAATTTTTTACATTTTTATTGAAATAATTAATAACTATAAAAACTAATTATCCAACTTCCCATGATAAAAATTCTTTAGCCTTTAAATTTTACCACATGCCTTCGTTGTACTTTTTTTTGCTTTAATTATTACTTTTATTTTTGGTATGTAACAGGATAGATTGGAGACTGCAGCGATTACTATACACGTATAAAATACCCGTCGCACTACGCGTGCAAACCCCGTAATGTAAAGTTGATGCTAATGAGCAACTCAAAGAGATTCCGGCCGCATCACGAAGGGGAAATACACCTATTTAAACTAATTAATGTATAATAGCATTTTGTTTCATAACACAACAAACATATCGAAATTTCTGAAACAATGTTGTAAACTTTGTTTTAATTAAATTTTCTTTTTATCATGGTTATCCATTACCAGTAAACTTAAGGAACACCGCTAATATCCTATGAACCAACGAGCACTCCTTCGTATACGTCATGAGTCCATTGATGTGAAGAGGCTGGGGAAAGCTCTGTACTAGCTATCTATCAGGGAAGAAGGGAGGTGATTTCAAGCGAAGCATTAACTGAAGGATGCGCTTGCCCATGGCCTCGTCTTCCCATTTTTGACCGAGAGATCCATGAATTGGGATCCTGATGCATATAGATACAAATTGTCCACTGGCTCTCTCTCTCTCTTTCCGCTGACAGAGCAGTTTGCTAGTTTGCATTCCTCTATTTGAATCTTTAACACTAACATGCTCTACTAAATCACCCCCCCCCCCCAAGTTAAACTGGTGCGATTAAAGACGGTGGAAGTAAAAATCTTATATCTTTTAAAGGGAGATTAGGTGCCTACCATTAAGTGGTAATCCGACTGTTTATCCGTTCCACTCATTGGATTGTTCGAACAAGTGTCGAAGCCGCATTGCATCATAAATAATATAAAAAATTATAACTAATTTAAAGTAATGCTAGTAGCTAGTGTCCATGCATCCTCGTTCTAGCCTATGATATTTACATCTAAGAATAAATGAATAATATAATTAGTTTCTCTTTTACTCCACCTATGTTTCTTGTAATTAACGCAGAAAGTTCTAACAAATTTGCTCCATATAAGACTATGTGTACTACTAGCATGAAGGTGAGGGTGGTGCCACCTCACTTCATCACGGGCGTGAAATATTGCGCCAGATGGAGGTGAGGGGGAGTGAGAGGGGGAAGGTGGGGGTGCTAATGGGGGTGAGGTAAGGAGACACATTTAATTTTAGCTGGTTACCCTCTCTCACACACACACTAACAAGCTGGTTACCCTCAACCTACCATGACACACTTGGGTGAAGGTGAGGAAAGCCATGGTCTACGTGGCGCCTACGTGACATCGAAGATCCACCACCTTTACCCCATCGTTACACATTGTCTAATCAGTTTTAACTTTACCTTAAGGTTATCCCAGGGTTTTAATCACTTTAGTTTTAGCCCTCTCTCACACACACACTAACAAGCTGGTTACCCTAAACCGTTACACATAGTCTAATCACTTTTAACTTTACCTGAAGCTTCGTTCATGATAAATTTTATTATAAAAGATGTTTTTCTTAAAATTTGTATTTATTGTTACATTTTTTCCATTTAAAACATCATGTTTGAAGCTTATACTTAATTTTTGTTTTCCCCTTTGAAACAATGATAATATAATCTTGACGAGTGATAGACAATGGTGACGGTTACGGTGGTATAGTAGTGGTGTTAAATTAACACACGTCCTGCGTTTTTCTTCAAGCTTCGTCACTGGTGTTAATAAGTCGTTATCCACACACGTCCGTTGGTTGTACAACACTGAATCCGTGTCTTCACATGCAGGGGGGGCCTCCTTAATTGGACTTTAATCTTTTTAGCATTTATGGGGATATAGACACGATTACTTTTGCTAGTGTCCTTTGTTTGTAAACTTATTTGATCAATGGCCTTATCAGGTTCCATGATTGGTTGCCATCTTTGGTTTGGTGTTTCTGTCAAACAACTCATGGGCTCGGAAAGTCGATCATGATTTTGATAGATATAAGTTCATCATGTATGATCCGTGTTGGTTTATGAGTCTGATCTTTCATCTTTGATCTACTGGATTCTTTTGAGATTGATTTAATTTGCTAAGGTAGGTAGGAACTTAATATATAGTTTAATAATACGATGATTGGAAAACTCCTATAAAAATGCATTTGGTAGTATTTGCAGTAATACCTTTAATAATCAATTTCATGTGATGCTTAATACATAAAAAGGGATAGGAAACATGCATCGTAAATATATAAAATACTACCTTATATGTTTAGTGGTAACTAGATCAAGTGTTTTGCTCACAATTATTTTCATGGTTACAAGTCATGTTTCAAGACTATACTCCTCCGCTTTAGTTGCCACCTCCTTTTCCTTACCCACCACCAGAACCAAATCCACCACCGCCACCGCCTCCGCCTCCACCACCAAATCCACCTCCTGCACCACCACCAATCCCAACTCCGGCACCACCACCACTTCCATGACCACCACCAAATCCTCCCCCAAAACCACCACCCTTACCGATGCCACCTCCAGAACCTCCACCTATTCCACCACCGCCACCTTTACCAATTCCTCCACCACCCCCACCAAATCCACCTCCGATTCCGCCACCACCACCCTTACCGATACCACCACCAAAGCCTCCTCCAGAACCACCACCCTTACCGATGCCACCACCAATTCCACCTCCAGAACCTCCACCACCACCTTTACCAATTCCTCCTCCTCCGCCTCCGATTCCGCCACCTCCGCCCTTACCGATGCCCCCACCACTTCCACCTCCAGAACCACCTCCTAATCCACCACCACCACCACCTTTACCTATTCCTCCTCCAAATCCACTTCCACCACCACCACCCTTACCGATGCCACCACCACTCCCGCCTCCAGAACCATCTCCCGTTCCGCCACCAATTCCACCTCCACCACCTTTAACAATTCCTCCTCCTGCTCCACCACCACCACCACCTCCTTTTCCGCCACCTCCACCCTTACCGATTCCACCAACACTTCCGCCTCCAGAACCACCTCCCGTTCCGCCACCACCACCCTTACCGATGCCGCCACCAATTCCACCTCCACCACCTTTACCAATTCCTCCTCCTACTCCACCACCACCACCACCTCCTTTTCCGCCACCTCCACCCTTACAGATTCCACCACCACTTTCGCCTCCAGAACCACCTCTTGTTCCACCACCCTTACCAATTCCACCTCCAGAACCACCACCAATGCCACCACCACCACCTTTACCAATTCCTCCTCCTACCCCACCAAATCCACCTCCACCACCACCTCCGATTCCGCCACCACCACCCTTACCAATTCCACTACCGATTCCACCTCTAGAACCACCACCACCTTTACCAATTCCTCCTCCTACCCCACCACCCGCACCAAATCCACCTCCACCACCACCTCCAAATCCACCTCCACCACCACCTCTGATTCCGCCACCACCACCCTTACCAATGCCACCTCCAGAAGTTACCACCACCAATGCCACCCCCTCCACCACCTCCGAATCCTACTCCGCCCCCTATACCCCCACCAAATCCACTAATCGTCTTTTTTTCCTCTTCAGAAAGTGTTCTACCACCAACGATGTTAGTGGTACAAATTAAAAAACCAACACATGCAAAGAGTAGAAGTTTAGTAACCATCATATATCCTTGTTTGATGATCAAATGATGATTTGCAAGGAAGTGTGTGAAGAAGCATGACAAGATCACTAGATTATATAAGGATTCAAATGGACACGATTTCAATGATACAGTAGTAATTAATGTTTCATGCTCTCCAACCTGTATGCTTTGACAAAAACATCTAACTGCTTTTTCTCATTTTTTTTCTTTCACCCCAAAGTATTTACTATTAAAATAACGTATCATCTTATTTACTAGCAACTATGGTTTTTGAGTTTGGAACCATATGCAGTCATATAAATGTTTGCACATGAGCTCCAATTAAATCTTGGAAATCTTACTTTTTTTTAAACAGTCAAACTCAAACTTTCTAAATATATATCAATGTCTACAATGATACATTGATACTAGAACCTTTAACAATTGAAGAAGGAACACATTTACTATATACCATACTATCGCTAGGCTACAAGCTCTGGAAATCTTACACTTGGTACATAATACACACATATATGTATATGTATGTGTATATATATGTAGTAGTTCGAGATCGTTCTTCCTGAAGATCTTTGAGAATCATGTTTCACTTTCAGATTGAAACAATTCGATGGTACTCTTGAATTTTCAGTCGGATAAGACTAAGAGAGAAAAAAGAACGAATATTATTTTTTGTATATTTATAGGGTAACAGATACACTAGAATGTTATGACGGTTATTGGCTGAAAACTTCCACAGCTGTCAATCCATAACTACTAAATCATGCTACCCAGCAGAGGTAAACTACTTAGGAGAGGCAATATACTTCGGAGAGTCAATCTACTCAAGAAAGCCAAACAAACTACTGCGGAGAGGCAAACTTACTCAGGAGAACAAACATACCCCGGAGGAGTAATCTTTACTCCGAAGGAGTAAACTAGCTTGTTATACGCCCAAACTAGTCCGAAAGACCATACTTAGCAGTTTTCACTTACAGGATCATTTTCCTCTGCATAACTAAAATCACAATATATATATATATATATATATATATATATATATATATATATATATTACAGATGGTTACATTAATGTAGACGAGGCTAATCAGATCAATTATCACTACAAGAAATTTAGCATTAGCGAAGACTTTTTGGGCATTAGCAACGACTTATTAGCGGCGACTTATGGGGCTTTTAGCGGCTACAATTGTCGCCACTAATGCTCCAAATCCTTGTAGTGTATCTAGCGGATATATATATATCATTAACGTCAATGAGACTAATCAGATCAACTATATAGTGGTTTTACGGATCTCAAATTTATTTTGTCTGAGTCTAGCTATCAAGGGTGGAACCAAAGGAGGGTCAAGAGGATCCATTGACTCTCCGATCACGAGAATTTGTCCAGTTTTTAAAAATTAAAATTGAGGTATTTATTTAAGTAATAACCTTTTAGTTGTCGTCGGCAGAGATGAGAACATTATAATAACTCTCTGACTAATAAGTTATGGTTTCTACCACGTTGTTGGCTATGAAGCTCGAAAAGCTCATCCATCAACTTTAGGATGATGGTCTAAGATTTGTTCTAATTGATAAGCATCCCCAAACATTAACGATGAGAAAATTTTAACTGAAACAAAATCACCACAAACTTGTAGGATACATGCACTTGGGACCCGAATGGAAAATTGGTTTGGAGTACAGAACGGGCCGGGTTGGTCTCGTTTTCATGTGCATAGGCACATAGTTAATTGGGGGACCGATGGTGTCGGTGTGGACAATAGTCACACTACACGTTTTTCGGTTTTTGACTCATTTAATTACTTTCCAACTATATTATCATTTGAGTCGACTGGTTAATATTTATTACGTTCGAGCTTTCATACGGCTATATAGTGTATATATATATTTTTTTATGTTAAAGTAGTATATTACTACTAGACCGTCGATCATTCGGTGCACAATCTGCATCTACAAATTTTATCTCTGTCTCAGAGATCACTGAATCATTCATTTAATTAAGAACAAGATGAAGATGGGATTTAACCATAAACGAACTTGATTAATCGAATACTCCAACGTTTGATTGTTTACATGACATCGGTTTATATACAGATCACTCAGGAACGACGCGTCGATTCTAAATCGACACAACCCTACAATCAACGTAAATCATTTTCTAAATTACAAGTGATACACATTTGACTCCCTAACTAATAACAAATACATTCTTAACACTAAAACTTAACTTTGAACCTATTACATAATTGACCTTAACTTTTATTAAAACTTGATCATACAATTAAGGTCAACAAGACTAGCAAATTAAGCTAACGTAGGCAATCTCTATAAGCACTACTAGAAAACTGGGCAACAGTGAACGCATTTTTGGTCACAATGGGTATTTGCGATCGAAAAGGGAGTCACAAATATCTTTGTGGCTAATGCTCTTTTGCAACCAAAACTGTGAGTGGTGCTAAATTTGCGACTCATTGACCTTCAGTGACTACAATTCACCATCATTGGGACTAATCAACCCTAAAATGTAATCATTGCCCCAAAATGAACATCGTAGACCATCAATCATTTTAATTGGCCTTTAATGACGACAATTGAGCATAAACGACCCTAATTCATCATCATTGGGCCAAATTGACACTAAAATATCATTATTGGCCCTAACTGAACATCTTTTTTTGCGAGTTTTGCGACTAACTACAAACGGTGGCAATTTTTGTAACGGATTTGCGACCGAAATTATACCGGTTACAAAATTTGCGAGTGTATGCGGTCACTAGTTTTACGACCGGTATGAGTCCAGTTGTGAATCGGTCGCTAAGTTAGAATCTACGGTAATAATCAGAAAGTTGTCGACCGGAAGACATGACGGTTAGCACCAACTCAAGCTTGTGTGATGTTTAACTATTTATATAACTGCTACAAACTACAAATGGGAAAATAAAATTTAGTTTATATAAAACTAGAAAGACACCCCGCTCTCTGTGGCGATGTCATAGCTCGCGGTAATGTTAACGAAACATAAATGTAAAGATTTGTAATGGAAAATTAAGTAAAAGAACAATTGAAAAAAATTAAAAAAATAACAAAAAGAACGTAAACACCCCATCTGGGCTAGACCCATGTAGTGTTAATCTCCCAATAAATAAACCTAAATACAAATCTAAAAGCGGTTAAAAAAACCAACCTAATTTCGTCACGTGGTGGCTATGCCTGCGAATTCAACCATCCGTGTCTATATGATATAGTTATTAATTTTAGTCATTTAAAATGGAATACGACATGAAATACAAGTAAACATTTTGGTAATTTAAAAGGAAACACAGTTATTAATTTAGGTAATCTAAAATGAAAAACAGTTATTAATTTTAGTAATATAAAAAAGAAATATTCTAATGTGAAAGACTTTCATTTGTCATTTGGGCCATTTGAAAAACTTGTTAATGTAGTTTGGGCCTAAATCAACAAAGGAAAAAGGAAAACGTTAGGAGCGGGCCGTTGGATTTGATCCAAAACAAAACTGAATAAAACAAAAATTATCATATAATGCCTAATGGGCATGTTACATGTGGCCTCCCTCACTGCCCAAATCCAATAAAAGTGTGGTATTCTTTACCCACTGTCAAATTGTATGAATATAGAATATACTGATTAGAATTTTTTTTTATGACTACTTTCAAAACCATACGTTAAAAAATCATTAATATAAAAACATTTTATTTTTAAAGAAAATAGTATAAATTAAATATTTAAATTTATTTGAGCATGAAAGAGAGATATGGAGTGTGCATTGAAGTTCTAATCATGATTTGCAATTGCAGAGGGAAATGCATGTTTGGGTAACTTTGAAGTTAAATAACTAGAGAGAGACGATATATACCTCGGCTTCAAATTTTTCTTACATGATAAAAACATTCATCTTTGATTTTAACATTTATGGGTCCATATGGTAATTATGAAAATTAGAACTTTATTTAAAAAAGTATATACTGTTTGCCAGTCTTATTGATTTGTGTTTTTAACAAAAAATATAAAACCCTAATTGCAACCCCGGTCTTAAATCTATTAACACACTTAATGAATTCCACGGGTCCATCAGGTCGGGTCCTCCACCTACTCGTGTTGCGCCTAATAAATCTGAAATCACCAACAATCACCCCCTAATTTCCGACTCGAAACTAGGTGGTTTTCCACTCCAAGCATCTTGCCCTAATTTTAGACTTTAAACTAGTCTTCTTGAACTTGATCTTAGAAAGCGTCACATCACTGATCTCAACCGACTTGTTGATGACCCATTGTACCCGCCACTGACTTATGGTTTATGATCGGAAATCACATACACGTGCTTGTTGAATGTGTCCTTGATTCTTTGATTGAAAATCTAGAACTCGAGCAAAAAGTTCTCGACTTTGTCTTATTTCCATCGTAGCTTTGATATTGAGGATGCTTGATCCGGCCCTTCGGATCGCTGATTAGAGTTGATTTCCTGCTCAAGATCAAAACCCGAAGATGACGTCGATAGAGACTTGGCAGCAAGACTCTGTTCTTGATCAGATCTTCAAATCCTGATCCAGTTCGGATCAGGCGATCTCCAACTTGATGTCTCTTTTAGTATTCAGCAAAAGACAACCCTAGATTGCAGTCTTCAGATCTCGAGCTTCTTGACTGTATGTTTTTGAATCTTCAATCACCGCTTCTTGATTGTCTCTAGATCTGTTGTTGTCAATTAGAAATACTCACACCCTACTATCACAGCTCTTTGTCGCCTCTTACAGCGAGAGGTTGCTCTTTCTTTCAAGGGTCAACTCTCAAAACTGATTCCTTGTCTCTAATACCAATTCATGATAAACACAAACTCAAGATTTGGTGAATAACTCTCACACGTGTATTACTCAGAAAATCTCTATAAAAAACAGAATACCTAATGCCTAACCATAACACAGTTTATATAGACTAACATACCTTGTTAGCTAAGACAATACCAAATATAATGAAACTCTAATTGCAACCCCATTAACACACTTAATGAATTCCATGGTTCCATCAAGTCGTGCCCTCCACCTACTCGTGTTGGGCCTAATAACCGTAAATTACCAACAGAAAGATAATCAAATCGGGTGGAAGCCAAATCAATCTCAAGGTGTCTCGTACACTGGTAATACATTAGATTGACTGCAAGCTCCAATATTGTTTTACCACAATGTAGGTAGAAAAGAGAGAGATATACATGACTCATTTAACACAAACATAATACATGATGTGCATTAAAGTATATATATATATATATATATATATATATATATATATATATATATATATATTTAATAAAGACACTTCACACAAATTGAGTTTTTAAAGGGTTTACACCTAAGAACTAACCACACATATAGGAAACTGTAGTGTACCTATTGGATAGTAGTATAGCTAGAGGTAAGAACCGAATATCAATCCATGAACAAAGTGCATTAGGATAATAAATCTTTGTCAATATTTAACCAAGTGATGATAAAAATATGGTTGGTGTTTTTAAACTAAAAATCTTTGTAAGCTTGCCAATTGACAAGAGATTTCTTTGTAAGATTAGGGATTACAAAGACATCACACAAAGTAATGTTCTTAGAAACCTTAAAGACACCGAGTTCTAAATCTAATCAGTATACAACAGCTTGTAAGTCAGAACGAGTAAGCCACAATGTTCGTTTATACGGAAATGAAAAGGACAGTTTATACCATAAAATGAAAAAAAAAGTAGTTAATGATAAAATAATATGATTCTATTTATGACTTTTGCATTGCTTTGCACACACCTACACAATTTCTAAGTCATGTGGAAAATGACGCAGTATCTAACCATGTTATCCGCCTTTAAAAATTAGAATACTTATATATCTTACCATCACTCTTTCTTTGAATGAATATACATATATACACAAAGGTTTCCATATTCACAAATTGACCCCTCTAACTTTTGATACTTTACATTATTTCCCACCGTCACATTTTCTTTTGGAAGTACCCAACATTCTTTGATGGTGAGAAACAACATTTGAGTTCCTTTCTACCATCCTAGACAAACCATTAATCAACAATACTAACTTAAATTTAACTTATGACATTACGCTTAATACATCATTAACGGTTTCTTATGTTTCGACTAGCTGTAAATATCAAGGAAACACTTATGTTGACTTGATTTAAAGATGAGATTATGTGAACTTATCAACCCCTTTTGTTGTTCATCTCCAACGAGTTTGGAAAGCTCATCTCAACTTTGTTGAGAAAATCCAACCCGAAATCGTTAACTCCAAAATCTTGACAATCCATTAGCCATGTAGCGCAGTCATCCCACGAGGCTAGCACGCTTGCACAGTTATTGGACCTTTTATTATCATGTGGTGACTCCCAATTCGATGCATCAAGCAGAAGAGGCTCATCGTCACCTAAGAGGTAACTTAACAACTTTTCATCATCACAAAAGGATTGAAACAAGTTTTTCGGTTCGTCATTTCCAGATAAACTGTTTTTAGTTTGTGAAACACTCGGGTTCTCCTTCGAGGATCCTGATTTATTTGTACTTTCAAAAGGTTGTGACAGCTTGGTTTCAGACCCCGGAGAGTGTTCATTATGGGGAGATGATGCCTCACTTGTTTGAATTTCTTTCAGAATAGGTTCATGAGTGACTGGATCAATTCCCATTTTTAGGAGTTTCTTCTTGATGTGCGTGTTCCAATGATTCTTTATCTCATTATCTGTTCTGCCTGGTAACTTTGATGCAATCTTTGACCACCTGATAATTTCATTTGGTTCGTTTCACATGCATATTATTACCATTAACAAAATAACTTAAATCAAATATATAACTGTCAATAAACACTATAAGGCGTACCGATTACCGAGACGAGCATGTAGGTCGATAACGAGTTGTTCCTCGGATTCAGTGAGGAGGCCACGCTTCAAGTCCGGGCGGAGGTAGTTGGTCCAACGAAGGCGGCAACTCTTGCCACATCGGCGGAGGCCCGCCAGCTTAGGGAGGGCTCGCCAACAACACGGACCGTTGGTGAGTATAAACTTGATGAGTTTCTTGTCTTCCTCGGCTGTCCATGGCCCTTTCTTCACTCCTAGTTTATCGCAACACGGTTGTCTTCCCATTAGGAAATTGTTGCACCACCAACCTTCACCAAATAAACGAACTAAAAGCAATAAAAAGTATACCAACTTTAGTACCACCACCAACCTATAATATATTATATATACATATAGAGTGCATTATATTAGACCGGTCCCACCATGAATACATGATAGATACGGGTGAACCGCAACCCGGGTCGATATTAAAAGTTGATGTGTAAAGGTTTAAGGAATTAAAAGATAGGAGTAATAATACATACAACACAAAATATTTGTTAGGTTATATTATTATTCAATTTAATTACTAGATGAACAATAATAGTGGCATGCTACTATTTTTAGGAATTTGGTTGATTTTTTACAAGAAGAAGTTAAAATGATAAATAATTGTTGTTTCTTTGGGAAGGAAAAGTTAGTGGATTTAACCCGTTAACTAGTATGCCTGGGTGTAACGCAAATATCAATAAATAAGATCTATAGACTTTAATGGTTGTAATATTAAAAAGTTTATTCACCTCAAATGACAAAAATAATATAAAACAAAACTATAAAGAAATTTAATTATTTAAGTAATTAAACTTGAACTATTTTTTTGTATTCTTGTTAAGAGTGTTTCAAAGTCAAATTATTGTTTTTAAAAGATTAAATATGTTTAAAATTGTTACTGGTTTATTAAAAGAGATGATTCATATATAATAAAATTAATTTATATAATTGAAGTGTTCATTGTGATTTAAATACATTGTTTGGAATCAACTCCTTTTCTTAAAACCGTCATATTCAAATTTTGAAATGAATGGAATATGTGGTCCTTAACTCCTTAATAATCAATGATTGAAATTAGTTTTAATAATAATTCTTAGAAATTTAAAAACCTTTTAACATGTTACAAAAGATGCAACAAATATTAATACTAGCTAGACAAAAAAAGACAAATTAGAAAACTTAGATTCCAATCTACATAAATAGCATTCTTCAAGTTTGGGCCATGTTCCTGTTTAAAATATAAGATTTACCTTATTGTCCGACACCGGGAAAGATAACTTTTTTTTAACAGCGAACATTGAATGTTGTGACGTCGCACCCCCGTCACATGGGAGAGTCTCGTCCAACTCCGGCCAATATGTTGTCTTAACCGGGCCCACTTGGCGTCAGAGTTGGAGAGAATCCAAGAAAAAATCCCACCCAATACGGCCCCTTCCGGGCTTGAGGGAGAGCTGAGGCTCTAACCCTGGATCGACGTGGGTAAAACTTAGGTGCATCAGCCTAAGCTAGGCCTCATTTGCATGCCGCGAAAACTAATGTGGAGAGCAGGGATTGAAACTGGGTCACTAGGACACCATGTCACCGGAAAAGATAACTAAATCGTGCAAAAGTAAACCGTTGATACAGTTGAGGGTTCAATTTGGAAACAATATAAGTGTAGGGGTTAAAGTTTCAACCATTTTATAAAGTTGTAAGTTGTGTTACCTCCCATTGGTCAGTCTTCTCTGTCTTACTCTATCATAACCTCATTGCTTCCATCATTATTACGTCCTAAATCTTAATTTTCTTTTATTAGTAGGTTACATCTACGATATTCACCTGATCCGTAATAACGTTCACGTGTTAAAAAAAATACAAAATACGATTTTTAAGGGTGTTAATCGACCGGTTTAGATGGTTACATGGTTCTATTCAATCAAATTATAATTCACCGGTTTTATAACTTTAAAAATCAACAAAGGAATAGTAGTTTATAAACCAAACGAGTAAAATTAAAGGGGTGGTTTCATAATCTTTTATATATTTAAAATCTGTGTATTACAATGGTTAAATAAACCCGTGTATTGCACGGGTTGAATAAAATATTATTTGACAATTACAAATTCAATAAGTTAATTTTTAAAACATTTCTTTTAACTATGTTTAATTTTTTTTATGTAATTGATAAATGTTGACTCATATTAAATTAATTCAGTTAATGATATAATAATTATTCATAATTAAATAATAAGTATACATAATTAGATTTATATTAAATACTTAAAAATATATTTTTTTAATATCATTATTTAATAGGAGAGATTGAAAAAAAAAACATGTTGGTATGTAACAGAAAGTGACACGTGTCTTATAGTTTAGTTATTTATTAGGTAGTATAGATAAGTAGAATAAAAATTACTAAACGGTAATTCATTTATGAATTGTAGTATATTTATATTTTTAAAGATAGTTTTCTCTATATGATAATTTAATTTAATCTTATATTATTTAATAATTACATATTCCATGTGTATATTGAAAAAACGATTAATGAAGATTTGTTATTTATTCACTTCAATGTCTTTTCCAGTTATTTCTTTGGATATTAGTTTCTAAAATATATATAGATTATTGAGGAATATTGCTTGTGAAATTGGGTTTGACATATTCAGTCACATACGTTTTTGTAGAGTTAACAAACTATATTTTATAAAACGTTCGTTTCATTACGTATAAAATAAAGGAATGCAAGACTTTGACTTGTAAACTAAATAATAATACCTAATGTTGCGTTAAAAAAATAGCCCAACGAGCCCTCTTCTTTAATATATAGTTCGAATGATTAAATTACCATCCATTTGGCTAATGCAATGTTAATGATATGCTTTGATTTATTTTTGTTGCCAACAAGTCAAAATGTTAATTTGGCAAATTCACCAAGTTAAAAATAAAACATGAATGCAAAATAAATAAAGAAATTGGTTTCGTCGATCATATTATGTTGTAGCCCTCATGTTCCAACATTAGGTATCACATTTCAACTAGAGATAGATTAAAATTTGGACTTCTTTAGTGGCTAGCATCAAGTCCGTGATGAGTGGTCAAATGAAGATTATTACAAGTCTTATGGTATTCACTTTCAATTAAGCATTTTCAGAAGTATGGTTAGTGGAGATTTTGAAAATTTCTCCAATTATTTGGTGAACAACATAACCCGTTTTTTTTGGTCACACACTCCAAACCCTTTTAATTACATGTGCCTTTAAAGGATAAGATGTTAAATCACCTGTAACAATAATCCTAATATTTATAGATTTCAAATTATAATAACTATGGATAAACTAAAATGAAATATTAGAGCTTTTGTTGACTTTGATAAATAATTTTATAAAGCCTAAATACAATCTCACATGTATATTGGATGTGAAATTATATAAAATGATTATGAATTATATACATGCTTGAGCGCTGGGTTCAGAATAATAAATTATTTAAAGAAAAAAAATAGGAAACCTAAATCGTTTTTTTATCAATGTTTCATGTTTTTAAAATTTTACACTTCTTATATACAAAGGTATATATTTTTTTACCTAAAAATCATCAAAACAATTTATGAATAAATATATATATATAGGGGAGGGTTCCAGAGAAAACCACAAGTTAGGTGAAAACCGAGAAAACCACTAAAAAAACTAATTTTACCCAATCATATAATAATTTTTATTTTTTGTTTTATTTTATTTTTATTTATTTATAAGAGTATCAATGTAATATTAAACATTTTTACACATAGTGTTACGTATACGTAAACATAAAACAAAAAAATTGCGGTTACGTATACGTAAATCAAAAAAATTGTTTTTGGATACGTATACGTAAATTAAAAAATTGCCTAAAATGATGTGGTTTTCTTGGTTTTCGCCTAACTTTGTGGTTTTCTCTTGATCCCTCCCATATATATATATAGGGGGGGATCAAATAAAAATTAGGTTTTCGCTAAAAAATCTAAGAATGACCAAAACGCTTAGAAACGATATCAAACGAACTCCGATTATCGTCGAACTCTACCATCTTAGCTTTTAGAGTTTAGTTTTTCAGGTTTAGATTTTACGTTTGAATTTTAGGGGTTTTAGCCTTAGGGTTTAGATTTTATGGTTTAGGTTTTTTTGGGGGGTGGGGGTGGGTGGGGTTTAGGTTTTTTTTGGGGGGGGGGGGGGTGGTGGGGGTTTTAGGTTTTTGGGGGGTGGGGGTTTTAGGCTTTTTGAGGTGGAGTTGGAGGGGGGGTTTAGGTTTTTGGGAGGTGCGGGTGGAGGAGGGTTTAGGTTTTTGGGTCCGGATTAGAGTTCGATGAGACGGTTCCAACGCCGCTGGAATGAGCTCGATCGGAGTTCGCTTGACCCACTTCTTAGCGTTTATTAACGAAAAACCACTTATTAGTGGAACCTTCCCCTACATGTATATCAACTTCCATAGATTGAAAAAATAAATCACAAATGTAATAGATTTATAAAAGAAGTAACAAAATATTAAAAATAATTGATTCAAATAGGTTAAAGTCGAAAGATACCTTTGTTCATGATCGATCTCATACATATTTTGGTTACTTCTTGGTTGAAATGGTTTTAAAACTTCAAATGCAGATAGCTGGGACTTCATTTTGTGAGTTGTTAAATATAAAAAAGGATAAAAAAAAAAAACTTAAAATATCCTCATGTCAACAAACACAGAACTAATAAAATCTACTGAAAAAATAACAAAATTTTAAAGTCTCAACACACAACATGACCAAGAAGATGAAATCTGTATCCAACTGCAAATGCTAATGCTATATCGATTTAAGTTACATGGGCATCTGAGAACACCATTATCAGTCTCACTTGGGTCCTCCAAATTTGTTCATCACTTTAGCAATAATAGGAGCCACCTTGGGATTCGCCTGGTGTTTTGCAAGATTATCCGGGTTTTTCATTACTGCAACATAATTTAATTTTTTTCAGGACGGCGCATTAAGAGGTAACAAAATATAGTGATTTGTAGTAGATAAACATACCATCTTGGAGAGCTGCCATTACTTCCGGATCTTGGAATGCTGATATTAGTTCAGGATCCTGTAGTGGTTCCAAGAATGTGTAAGAGATCATGTATCTATCTATACTTGATAAATAAGTAACTGGTTGCTCCAAGAATCACAATTCTATGAACCAAGATTTTCTTTTTCGTGCTTATTTTTAATTCCTTTAATATTTCCTAAATCTTCGTTACTAACTTAATCTTCTTAAGATTCTTTTTCCCACTTATAATTCTTGAATATTCATTACTAACTATTTAATATTTTCTTTATTCAACTCGTATAATACACGGGTTTCTAACCTAGTACATAATATACTTAGATAAAATATTTGGTGAAAATAACCAAATTTGGTCAAACTCACATTCAAGATTTTGGTAAAATCGATCCCACCAGGCATTCCACCTCCCGGCATGCCACCACCAGGAAAGCCGCCCGGCATGCCGCCACCAGGAAAGCCGCCAGGCATCCCACCAGGAAAGCCACCCGGCATGCCACCACCAGGAAAACCACCTGGCATCCCACCAGGTCTTTCACTTGAAGACGCCTGTTCTTGCTTTTTGGCCTTCTCATATGCAGCCTAACAATACAATCAAATGGTAGGGGTGAGCATGAAACCAAAATAACCGACCCAAAACCTAACTAACCGAAATAACATAACCCAACCAAAAACTGATGGTTCGGTTTTGTGTTTCGGTTTCGGTTTTGCTTGTACCCATAACTGGAAAAAACAGTATCGAACAGAAAAAACGGTAAAAACCGATACATTATTTAAACACATGTGTATGTATTGCATGTTTATACTTTTTATTGAATTTATAAATAAGTATGTATGACATGTTTATGAATTTATGATATTTAAATTTATGGATTATAACTTGTATTTTTGAATGTTAAAATATTTATAAGAAATTAATAATTGGTGTAATCTAAAAATTTTAGGCACAAATGTGTAATAATCAATTAATCATTAATTAACAAAAAAAAAACTTAGGTCAAAGTTTCAGGCCTATTCATTAATTCAGGCATATTTTTTGGCCCAAATGGCAAAACCGAAAAAATTGAAACTGAACTGAACCCATCGTGAAAACCGAAAGCCAAAAACCAAAAAAACAGGTACATAAAAGTTTTCAAAAACCCGAAAATCCGGTTTTTGGTTTAGTTTGAGCCCAAAACCGACCCATGCATGCACACCTCTAATCCCCTATCACAAGGTATCAAGAACAGCATAAAAGTTGATTCAAAAAAATAAAAATAGAACATGTATACATTAGCAGAAAGAAAACCACCTTGGCTTCAGCTTGTCGACGTTTCCTCTCACGCTCAGATTTCTTGTCCTCCCTCTCTTTATGCAACTTATCATACTTCCGACGGTGTTCCTCAATTTTATGAGCATTGGGTTCAACCTAATTGGACTTGTACAAAATTAACCACCAAATACACCAACAATTATATGAATTATTTTATAAGATTTACCTTCTTAAGAACAGAACTAATTTCCTCATCATAATCAAGCTTTGATGCAACATGGAGATCCTTTGCAGCCTCCTCCCATTGACCAAGCATTGATCGCGCAATTCCACGCGATTTGTAACCTTTTGCAGAGTCAGGATTTATCTGCAAATTTTCATAGCAAAATAAGGCATATTAAATACCATAAACATTCACAATTTCACAAATCAACAAAAACAAAACTAAAATCCAATATTATCATTCAAAGAAAAAAAAATGCTACCTTTAGAGCAGCATCGGCATCCCGAATGGCAGCATTCGGTTTTCTCATTTTGATGTACACAGTGGCTGTACGTATGATCGATTTACAATACAAGCATTCACAATAATAACATAAACCACAGTACAAATTCAAACCTTGAACATACCTCTGGTTGCATACATGATAGCAGAAGTAGGGTTAAGCAGAATCGCCTCGGTGAGATGCTCAATAGCTTCCTTGAGGTTACCTGATTACCACAAACAAATAATGTAACCAATTTGGAACAAAATCAAGCGCAGCCACCAAATTTATCATCAAACTTATCACTTTTACCTTATATAGAAAGATAGACATGCATTTATTCTATGTTTGATTATCAATTTGATAGATGTCAAAGACTAGTGCTATCATTTCCTTTTATACAAGAAGAAATATGAACAAACCGTTGGAAATTGCTTCCATGCCCTTAGCCTTTGCTTCTTGGGAAGCATCACGGTTTTCATCAGAGACCTCCATCGAGGAATCTCCCATCTAAACGTTACATATTCAATGTTAAAACAAAACAACAACACCAAACCGAAACTATGAAAGACAAAATATTAAAAGACTTGTAGTTAGAAACAATAAAATCAAATATATATATATATATACCTTTTGTGGAGGATCATTATCGGGCTCCACAGTTTCACCTTCAAACTCAATATCAGACTCTATTATCTCATCCTCTTCTACATCTTCATCATTCTCCTCAACCACATAAGGCTTCTGTGAAAACAAACAGTACAAGTATGAGCCTTCAAATGTGGACATAAAATTGTTTTTTATATGTAATACAGTATCCAACACTCGTTATTGTCTTATTTATCTATCTAACCTTAGAGTGACACAAATTCTTTTCTTATATGTTATACAGTATCAGACACTCGTTTTTTTTTCTTATTCATGTATCTAAGTCGAGTGACACAAATTCTTTTTATATGTCATACATAACCAACACTCATCTTTTGTCTTAATATGTATCTGACAGTCGAGTATCACAAATTCCTTTTTATATGTTATACACTTATACAGTATCCGACATTCATTTATTTAAGTATCTATCAGTCGAGTGACACAAATTCTTTTTTGTATGTTTTTTGTCTTGTTTACGTATCCGACAGTTAAGTGACACAGAATCAGCAAAAATCTAACTGAGGTTACACCACAGTAGACAAAAAAAAGATAATTTTTTTAACAAAATTTCTCAATAAGAATCCAACATTTCCATAAACAGCAACATTTAGCAAACAAATCAGTAACTGGGAAACCTCAAAAGTAGAAAAAAAAATCAACCTTTTTCTATAAAAAAAAATCCCAAACAAGTTCCAACATTTCCTCTGACAAACAATTAAAGACATAATCAATAATCATAGTAAGAATTGAGTACCGATTCGGTCTCCTTATGCTTAGAAGACGGCGGAACCTTACCACCGAGACTGAAACAAAATTGAACATGTATCTCAAGTGATTAAATAATCAAATCGACGATCTGAAAGAGATTAAACTAATGATTACCTTTCGATATAAGTACGGAAGAAGGATAGAGAAGGATCGTTGAGAATAGACGGATCGGAGTTGCACTTGTCGACAAATTGCTTTAGTTGTTCAATCTTAGCGGCATCCATCTTCGTAGAATTTTGGGGGCGGTCTGTCTGAATTGGATCCGACACTTGAAGGTTTAAGCTGTTTGTTTCTAGTGGCTTCGAAACCAACGGATGGGATGCGGCGGACTCAAGATGTTGGGCCGTTTGGGGGTGTTAAAATCTAGACTTTAGTTTTGACTTTGATATTACCGCGGATTCAAGGCGCATATTTCGGGTATTGTTAAGAACCAATTTTGTTTTAGAACTGTTTTGGGTATGATTGATTCCGTAAAATCGGATATTAGAAGGAGCCGGTTCTGGTTCCGGATCCAGTTCTTGCTTGAGAAACCATCCCTTATGTACCTGGTTCAACAAAATTTATATCATGATGTGAAGAGAAAAAAATTATGCATAGCTGCCTAATTAGTTTTTTTTTTAAGTTAATGGACGAAAGCTATTAGAGAAAAATTAAACTTGTGAAAAGTTAAATGGGTTAAGCTGTATATTAACAAACTTCCTTTCATGCAACTGGCTACATAATATAATTTCGAATTTAGTAATTGTTAGTATTCTAATGATGTTTCTAATTTAATTATAAAATATAGTTGAACGCCAATGGCTTGTTTTCAAACCTTAAGTGATAGGGATATGATTTTTATCATCACATTTAATGTAGAATATTGGTGATGACTTGGGATCTAAATGAAGAAGTTTGGATCGTTTATGACGATCTAGACCGATGAAGAAGGTTGGGTCACTCGTTAGGGTGTAAACAACTTTTCAGCTTATAAAGTAAGAGCAATTTATTAAGGTTGCGTGATTCTTATATTATGGACGTGAAATCTTAATGATGGTTTTCGTGTAATCATCTTATGTTTATTCATCACCAAATGAAAATTCACAAGGTTCGACTGATATGAATGGAAATCGATGAAAAATTGTTAAGTACAAATATGTAGTTTTTAGGAATAGAGATGATTGGATTGGAACAAAGAAAGATGATAGACTGCCCTTGTAGGACCTCACCGATCACACATTGATACCTTTCTATGGACCTCACACTTCATCCTCGTCAATAGTCATGACCAGACCTCATCGATCACAACCATATGTATAAGTACATATAATATGTGAAAATCCTTTAGTAAAATTTCAATAATAAATTCATAGACGAATGTATGAGACATCTTGATCATAAGATCATTGATGTAATAAATTCTTAAAATAAGAACCGTTAATCCGTTATTCAAAAATATATAATCATCATATTCTAATCCAATGTACGGATTTTGTAATTTACTATTTTTAAGATATTTATAAAGTGTCAGTGTGTTAGATTCATTACAGGCCCATAATATATGGTTAGCCTAATCAAAATGCTTCCAGCACTACAGCAGAACCAAATAACATGGCCCAATATCAGAATTTAGTTAACGTCATACCCCTTCAAATTTTGTGGGGCATTCGAACCAAAATACAACCGAGCGTTAGTGTGTTACCACCACCACCGGCGTTATGGCTGATACTCTCACTCTTGGTATAGTCGCGGCTTCCACCGCATTGGTCGGTGTTTAATCCATCTATCGTATCAGAACTAAAATTCGCTGTAAAGGATGACAATCACTTCTAATTCCTTTTTTAGGTCGTGTCATAAACAGGTCAACACATTAGTCGTGTCTAAACATGTCTTAGCATGCTTAACCTGTTTAGATCCGATTATACCTATTTATATTTTTAAATTCTTTTAAAAAATATTCATATTTATATTATAAAACCCTAGCCACTTCTTTTAAAAAATATACATACTTAAAATTTTTAATATATACACATATTTATATTACAAAAATATATATAGTTTTATAAAATACTGTTTAAATAGGTCGTGCCGTATAACACGTTTATAAACAGGTTCGTATTCGTGTGAAGAAAATGACGCAACTAGTTAATCGTGTCATGTCATGTCTGGCCCGTTTAACACTTTTATACATGTTCGGTCAACCCTATTTTTTTAGGGTTGTATTAAACCTACTCCACCCCTACTATTTTTACTTAACGTACCCCTCTCTCCCTACCAAATCATTTATTTCATCTCTATACTTTTACTCAATAAAGGTATGTTTAACCTTTTTTATAAACTTTACATTTAGTGACAAAGACATGCTTTTTTAGAACAAAACTAATCTTATAAAACTTTGTAGTCCTAGCTAAGCTAAACCGTCTTTTGTCATAGGATTTTGTTCTTATCGTCTCTTTTTCAGGAGTGGTTTTTCTTCTCCTATGTTTTTTTAATATCATAGGTGTCCTAATTGTGCTTATCTTTTTATTTCGTGATAATTTAGTAACCTACGAAATCAACTTGGATATTATTCTTCCTTAAATTCAGGAAGCATCATGTGGTGGTTGTAAATTATTGATTGTAGTTGCTAGTTGCTACCCGTCTGTTATGAGAAACGTAATTAAACAGGACCGTCCGGTTAAATTAGGAATCGGCTGCATAACCGGTATGGCTTAAACTGGACATCCACCAACATAACGGTTGAACATGTGAACCGGACCGGACGGTTGAATCATATTTTCAATTTTTTTCTTCCAAAATCTTCAAAAAATTTTCTTTCAAAATCTTGGACTCAAACGTTTGTTTATTCCTGACTTATATTTTGTTAACATTTCAAATTCATACCTAAAAATAATATAGTTTCGTATTGTATTTTATAATTAAGTTTTAATTCTTTTTATGATGGTTATCTAATTTTTAAAAGAATGCTATGAAAACAAACACCGAAATCATTAGAATCTTTGGTAATTTGTTATTGATCATATTTAATGCGGCAGACACAACATTTTAAGACAGTCAAAGAAACGTGGTTGACTTTTTTTACTTTTGTGTTAGTTTACTTCAAACGAAGCTTGGACTCGAATATTGTATATCCTGCTTCAACCTTTGTCTCTGCTATATCTGATAGATTTCTTTGGAAGTTTGACCTTGTTTAGTATTATTGGTTAGAAAGTCAACCACTTTTGTTTTTCTACACTATGTTTCATACATATCTCAAATCAACAATAGACGAGAGAGTATTTAAAACTATGTTCCATAAAGAGAAGCATGTGACTAGTGACTACATTAATTTTTCTAGAACCGACTCCGTTTTCGGTCTCGCTAGTTTAGCCATAAAGCACCCTTGGCTAGGCCTGCTCATTATTCGAATCAGACTCGAAAAACCTGAAATTCGAATTCAAACGCTTAAATAACTAAAATAAGGAGGTGGTGGTGACAGCCTCTGAAGTGTCACTATATAAAGCTCCCAACCCTTGTCATTCAACTTCACCCCTTCTTCTTATCTCCACATAAATCTTCCAAAAAATAATCTTTACATATGGGAAAAGTTTGGTTTCACTTGCTAGTTCTTGTAGCCACCCTCCGGTGCACCGCCACCGCACCCACCGCCATGGACTTCATAAAGGCCTCATGTAAAACCACCCTGCACCCGTCTCTCTGTGTCCGCTGCCTCTCAAGTTATGCCGGTTCTATACAAGGGAGCGACCGCCATCTCGCCAAAGCAGCCGTTACAGTCAGCTTAAATGATGCCAAGTCAACCACCGCCTTTGTTTCCAAACTGGCCCGAGTCTCCGGACTAAAACCCATTGAATACCAAGCTGTGAAAGACTGTATCAGCATCATGACCAACAGTGTGGCAAGTCTAAGCCAGTCGGTTCAGGAGCTGGAGCAGATGGGCCGGACCACGGGTCAAGATTTCGAGTGGCACATGAGCAACGTGGAAACTTGGGTTAGTTCTGCTCTTACTAATCAGAACATATGTAGCAGGGGATTTGGGGATAATGGACATGTGAAGGATGTTGTCACCAAGAGGATGGTTTATGCTTCACAAGTCACTAGTAATGCACTTGCTTTGGTCAACAGGTTTGCTGTGAGGCATAGAAAGGATATTCATAAACCATGAGTGTTTAAAAAGTCAAAGACATGCACCATAAGAATATGAATACCAAGTTGTAAAAATGTAAAATACTAAATAGATTAGTTTGTATCCAAAAGTGTTAGTTGAAATAATAGACGGTCATTGGTTAGTGTCCAAAAACATGACCGGTTTCTTATGTGATGCTAAATAACCCCTGTTAAAGGAGTTTATTTTGTATAGTTTTAAGTAGTTTAGCTTTGTACTTTGAGTCGTTTTATGTGCATTTGGTATTAGTGTGTCTTACAAGTTAAACGTGTTAAATGAGTGAGATACGAGAAGTAATCAAGAGGATAGCAACATACACGGGGCTCAGAGAAACAAAAAGTCAAAAATCATGAAATTATACTCTTCGCTTGGTTAAGAATTTCGTGACATGCGAGGGGCTAGAAAGCCCACCGACTATTTTGTTCTTCGCGGTACGCGAAGACTTTCTAATCTTGCTTCGCGGTACACGAGAACTTGTAAATTCGGCAAACTTAACCTGATTTCAATTATAAGCCATATGGGAGTCTTTTGTCGAATTACTTTTGCATTTAGCCGTTCCAGAGCATCCTAAGGGAGATTTTGGGTGAAAAAGCTTCAATCTTTTGTATTCTTTCACTAGGTTAAAATCCCGTGTATTACACGGGTTGAATAAATAAAATATTATATACTTAATTAGTAGTAAAAAATTATATTTTAAAAAACCCGTGCAATACATGGGGTTGAATAAATCAGTGTATTACATTGGTTGATTAAAATATAATGTAATATGTTAACACACACTCGTCAAAATGTCTTTAAAAAATGTAATTTGTCGTGACAATTATAAGTTCTGTTAATTCATATTAAGTTCATTTGATTGATGATACAATAACTATTTATAATGAAATAATAAATATCTGTAATTAGATTTATATTAAACATCTAAAAATAAATTCTTTTGATATCATTATTTAATAGGAGAGAGGGGAGGAAAAAATAATAAAAATTAACCACAAAGTGACACGTGTCCATATGATTTTTATTTATTACTACAAAGATTATTATTTATTAGGAGAGAGAAGCGAAATAATTATTAATTAATAGGAGGGAGGCGGGAAAATAAGGGTAAGGAGTAATCAGAGAGTGACACGTGGCACAAAACTTTTTTATTTATTATGTTAGTAAGATGCTAGAGCGATCTCTATTCATCATTGAAGATTCCATGACGTAGATGAGCTGCTAATCCACCCGTGGTGTGTTTCTGGGTGTAGGGTTGATCTTGTAAGGTGACTTATCTGATTCATACTGATTTGGTGTTGGATTTGTGTAATCGTTTGGTTATTTGAATTCTATAGTTTGCTTGTTTGACTAAACGCTTTGGTTTATTGAATTAATGCATGCATCAGTCTTTCGGTTTTATATCGTGAACTATTGTTTGTTTATGTTTGGTATTCTGAGTTGGTAATTAACTGTTGGGTAATTAACTTGTGTCAAGTATTCGGTTTTACAATCGTTGGTCAACGCAGTCACTATTTAGTTGTTAATTATTTGTCAAACTTAGTAATTAAACGAGTCATGTCTATGTGACTTCCAATTAGTACAAATCAGTGATCACTAAGCTTGCAATCTGAATGCATCAGAAAGTGACACGTGTCACCTGTATGATTTTTATTTATTAGTATAAAGATTTATGATAATTTTTAATTCTTTAAAAAAGTAACAAATAATTATAGAAATTTCAGCCTACTTAGTCTCTATCCTTTCCTTTTAACCTAACAATATTCATGTTTAATTAGTTAGAAAAATAACTTTACGTCTATAGGCATGTTGTTAGAAAAATAAAAGGAAAAGAGAAAATCAAGGGATTTCAAGGGATCAGCCTTATTTACAATTACATCATCTCCCAATAAAGTTCCTCAATCGCCTCCTATAATTATTGTACTTTCCATACTTCTGTTCCATGTAATTTTGTATAAATATTTGTTCTTCTTCCAATGTAAAGAAACACGGAAAAAACAATCAATGAAAAACCTTTGCAACCTTTAGTCGATATCTGTTTGAAAACATGGTATCAGAGCAGTGTTTCTGATTCTAGGAACTACTTGCTCATCATCTACACCTTTTTTTTCTCGATCATCCAAACCAGGTTGCCATGTCCGGAGACGGTAACGCTGGTACGGATCTTTCAATCCAATTAGCCAATCTGTTAAAAAATGGCCTTAATCCTCAACCACAAAACCCAAAACTTTCTGACAACCTTCAAATCAATCTGAAGCTTAATGGTCAAAACTACGCGTTATGGACTCGGATGATCCGAGTAGCCATAGGCGGACGATCAAAGAATCTACTGAAGCATCTTACTTCGAATCCCCCAGATTCAACAGAGGAAACATATGAGCAGTGGGAACAGGATGATTTGATCGTGTTCTCATGGCTTATACAAAATATTGAGCCAACCATAGCAAGCAATCTCACTGAGTTTCCCACTGCAAAAATACTGTGGGATGCTCTGACTGTCACATACAGTAGCGGGAAAGACAAACTCCAAACCTATAATCTCCATGTCAAAGCAAATGAAATCAAACAACAGGAGTTATCCCTTGAAAATCTGTGGATAGTATTGCAAGGGATTTGGGGAGAAATCGATCGAATCGATCCAAATCCAATGAAGTGCCCGGATGACATCAGAATCTATACCAAAATAAGGTCAGATCAAAAGTTGTTTCAGTTCTTAAGCGCTCTCGATCGGAAGTATGAACCCATGAAACGGGAATTACTCCGACTCGAGAACCTTCCTTCTGTTGAGGAAGCATATGCTTCTATTCGAAAAGAAGAGGCCCATCAGAAAATTTTAGGCACAAAGACAGAACAAACAGGTGTGGCAGCGGGTCTCGTCGCCACCGAGTCTGAAAACCCGAACGGGTCCGGCATGGTTTCAAAGGCCTTCCGGCGACCACCGACAACCAAACAAGACAAAACGCACCTGAAATGTTCTCATTGCGGCATGACTAGACATACCAAGGAAGAATGTTTCAGAATCGTGGGATATCCTGAATGGTGGAGTGATGGTCACAAGAAGGGAGCAAAGAGTACCGGACCTGAAAAGGGGAAGACTGATGTAGGTACGAGCAACCCCAAAAAGGCTACCAACGCAACAATCGGCGACCAAGGTTTCGGATTCGGGGGTATCGCCCGCGGCGGCGACAAACATGAAATAGGTGAGATAGCGGCGTGAGAAGAATCACCGGAAGAAGGTATCGGGTCTATAGGGAAACCCTTGGACCCATCTTTTTTAGCTTTTAGTTTTTTCAAAATTCCCCCTTCAAAATTCCCTAAAAATAATCCTCACAAATGTGGACATGCAAAGATGGTTAAAAAATTTTCAGGAGGAAAGGCTTAGCCTTGGATATTTGACTTTGGGGCTACAGACACAATGACCTATGACCGTTCAGATCTGATTTCATGTACAAAACCAAAAAAAAATTGTATTCAGGTTACGAACGGAGAAAAAATGAATGTTGAAGCTGGAGGAACTATTGAAATTTCTCCAAGTTTAAAATTGTCAAATTGCCTCTATATACCCACCTTGTCACACAAACTCTTGTCCATAAGCCACGTGACAAAAGAACTCAATTGCACTGTTCTAATGCATCCAACTTTTTGTATCTTACAGGATATCAGGACGGGCACGATCATTGGGCGTGGCACTGAGCGACAAGGACTATATTACGTGGACGAGGTGACTCAATCCGGTACTGTGATGCTTGCTCATGGAACACCAAATCGGGAAGCCTGGCTGTGGCATAGAAGATTGGGACATCCCTCTACGGGTTATTTGCACATCCTATTTCCTAAGTTATTTTCTTCAAACCATTTTTTGAGTTGTGATACTTGTGTGCTTGCAAAGAGTCATAGAAAAACGTATAAACCCAACAACACAAGGGAAAATTCACCTTTTTCATTGATACATTCTGATGTTTGGGGTCCTGCTCCCACTATTGGTGGACAGAATTATCGTTTCTTTCTTTTATTTATTGATGATTGCACTAGGATGACGTGGGTTTATTTTTTGAAACACAAATCTGATGTGGTTAAGAAATTTATCATTTTTTATGAGATGATTAAAACCCAATTTAAAAAGGAAATACAAATCTTAAGGTCTGACAATGGTGGTGAATTTGTCAATATTTTTATGAAACAATTCCTTGAATCCAAGGGAATTATTCATCAAACCTCGTGTACAAATACTCCAGAACAGAATGGGGTCGTTGAACGAAAAAATCGAATTGTCTTGGAAATTACTCGAGCACTGATGCTTGAATCTCAAGCTCCCAGGGTATTTTGGCCGGAAGCTGTTGCTACGGCTACTTACCTTATCAATCGTCTTCCAACCAAAATACTTCAACTGAAAACTCCAATAGAATCCCTCTCTAAACTCACAAATATAACACCTCCCCCTAACCTTGAACCGCGGGTGTTTGGCTGCTCAGTATTTGTCCATATACCCAAAACAAACAGAGACAAACTTGATCCGTGTGCTGAAAAATGTGTTTTTGTGGGGTATGGTGTTAATCAGAAAGGGTATCGATGCTATAACCCAAAAACTAAGCACATGCACACAACCATAAATTGTGACTTCCTCGAGACTGAGTACTACTATAACCAACACAGTAGTCAGGGGGAGAACAAGGAGTCCGACACACTGTGTTGGTTGCAACCTGTCATGATGTCAACAGAAGAAAGTAATCACGGTACCCCGGATAAAGCACCTTCCACGGATCAACATGAGGCAACAGTCCACGACCACGCCAATGATCACACCGCTCACCTGATGTCTGATGTAAGTACTCCTAATTCCACAGGTACATCTGGTACTAACCCTGGAGATATTTCCATTGATCCAGTTAATACTAATGAATCTATTTGCAATGAGTTAAATCACAATGAACAGGCTGAACAACCAAGTCAGGCAAGTGTAGAACCCGATACTGGGCGATACACGTTACCTCCAAGGGCAAATAGAGGTGTTCCTCCAAAAAGGTATACTCCGGAAAGAGAACCAAGAGGATCAAGATATCCTATGGCAAATGTTGCTATGGGAAATCTAAATGAAGAAGCCAAAGCCTTTGCAACATCCTTGTACTCTGAAGCAATTCCAACCACACTTGAGGAAGCTCTTGAATCAAAAGAATGGAGAGAAGCAATGAAGGCAGAGATGGATGCTTTAAATAAAAATGATACATGGGAAAAATGTATCCTTCCACCAAACAAGAAACCAGTGGGATGTCGTTGGGTCTTTACCATAAAACACAAGCCAGATGGAACTATTGAAAGATATAAAGCCAGGCTAGTAGCAAAAGGGTATACTCAAACTTACGAAATTGACTACTCAGAGACCTTCTCTCCAGTTGCCAAGATTGACACAATTCGGGTCCTTTTTTCTATAGCAGCAAACAAAGATTGGCCACTTCATCAGTTTGATGTCAAGAATGCTTTTCTCCATGGGGAACTCAAAGAAGAAGTATACATGGAAGCTCCACCAGGGTTCACAGAAGAATGCAAACCAAGGGAAGTGTGTCGTCTGAGAAAGTCATTGTATGGACTTAAACAGTCGCCTCGGGCCTGGTTTGGAAGATTTACGTTGGCCATGGAAAAATATGGGTATAAACAAAGTAATTCTGACCATACCCTATTTTTAAAGCGAAGGGGGGAACTTGTCACATGCTTAATCATCTATGTAGATGATATGATTATTACGGGTAGTGATAGAGAGGAGATACAAAGGCTGAAAACGAACATGTTCTCAGAATTTGAAATGAAAGACTTGGGGAGACTCAAGTACTTTCTTGGGATTGAAGTCCTACGATCGAAACAAGGAATTTTTATTTATCAAAAGAAATACATTCTTGATCTTTTAGCAGAAACTGGAATGATTGACTGCAAACTCGCAGAAACTCCAATGGTTGCAAACCAGAAGTTAGTTATGGAAGAAGAAGCCCAGTTAACAGATAAAGAGCGATATCAACGGTTAGTTGGAAAATTGATCTACCTCTCTCACACACGTCCTGATATAGCGTATGCTGTAGGGGTAGTTAGTCAATTCATGCATCAACCACAAGAGTCCCACATGGAAGCAGTCTGGAGGATTATCAGGTATTTAAAAGGAACTCCTGGTCATGGGGTTTTGTTCAAACCGAACAGGCATGTTGAAACTCAAATCTATACAAATGCAGACTGGGCAGGAGATAGAGGGGATCGGAAATCCACGTCTGGATACTTCACATTGGTAGGAGGAAATCTGGTCACATGGAGGAGCAAAAAGCAAAAGGTAGTTGCTTTGTCCAGTGCAGAAGCTGAGTACAGAGGGATAGCACGAGGAGTAGCAGAAATCCTCTGGATACGAAAACTCTTAACAGAAGTAAGATTCACTCCTAAAGAAACAAGCATGGTTATGTGTGATAACAAAGCAGCTATCCAAATTTCAGAGAACCCAGTTCAACATGATAGGACAAAACACGTTGAAGTGGATAGACATTTCATCAAAGAGAAACTAGAAGGAGGGATTATTGAATTGCCATTCGTCCGGTCTGAAGATTAGTTGGCAGACATACTAACCAAAGCTGTTAATGAAAGAATATTCACCCACTGTTTATCCAAGCTGAATTTTGGGAATCCCACTATTCATCTTGAGGGGGAGTGTTAGAAAAATAAAAGGAAAAGAGAAAATCAAGGGATTTCAAGGGATCAGCCTTATTTACAATTACATCATCTCCCAATAAAGTTCCTCAATCGCCTCCTATAATTATTGTACTTTCCATACTTCTGTTCCATGTAATTTTGTATAAATATTTGTTCTTCTTCCAATGTAAAGAAACACGGAAAAAACAATCAATGAAAAACCTTTGCAACCTTTAGTCGATATCTGTTTGAAAACACATGAGATTTATTTTTTGAAATGTTATTTATTTTAATAGTCAAAGTACGGTATTTGAAAGTAAGGGTGGGAATTCCGAACATAATCCGAAACACCCCATAGAAATAGTTAAGTTTAGATTTTACAGAAACAAAAAAATCAAATGATTTCAGTGAAATATGTATGAAATTTGGTTAGTATTTTATAAAGTTGCGTTAACCCAAACATGATTCATTTACTAAGTGGGTTAAATCCAAAATGTTTAACAATCAAATTGATCTATTAACCCATTTAAGTTTAAGGGTGGACGAAGTGAATGAAGGATGGACGAGAAGGGATGGGAGAGATTTTCGGGATGTAGAGGATTGTTTTTCGAGATGGCCATCTAGATTTGAGGAGAAGGCAAAGAAGAAAAAGGAATATCGAGAGCAAGATGTGGGAAGGGATAGTGTCGGAAGCATACTGCCCCATCCCTCTAGATCGGTACCGACAAGAAGGGACGGGTGGATGCCTTTAACTAGACCATCACCGGGCATAACGATCCGTTACGCCACAATTTGAAAGAAACCACTGGGGACCACCACATGTCGCTGACTCGCCCAAACCTTAACGTGGTGATAGACCGTCACCGCAGGTAACGGCTGTTACATGGTCAGGAATTGCTAGGCCGCCCTGGAAATTGGTGACGGACCATAACCTATGGTAACAGCCCGTCACGAAACTCAATTTCAGCCTATAAATAGATGTTTGAGCCCTTTATTTGAGACAACAGTTCTAAAACCATTCCCACATTTCTAATTACGTTTAAGTAAGTTTAAGCACAGTGCGTTGCAAGTACAGGTCGGATCGGGTTAAACGTTTGAACGAGGAATTGAACGTATCCAAGCCCAGGATTAACGTAAGTACACTAAACTCATAAGTATACGAAACCTGTAGTTAGCCCTAATATGATCATGTGAAATTAAGGAATGCTTTATATACGGGTTATGATTACACATGATAAAAATAAAGATGAGTTATGTGTACGATTAACTGATTGGGAGACCATGGCCTTACGTAATCCAATCCTTATATATAATATGGAATGAATAAGATGCCAAAAGACATAAGACTTGTCTAAGGATCTTAACCATATGAAACAAGAGGCCGTAGACTTACGTGATCCAAAGATCTTGTATGGAATCAGAGGGACCTTGTTAAGATTAAATTCGATTTTTAATTTCATTCGGTTTAAGGAAACCAAACCCTCACTTGATATTTAATCGGCAGTAATATATATTCTTGTTAAAACAGAGATGTTATATTTTCTATTTCATAATAGTACATGCTATCATGACGACTATTGGTCTGTAAAATAAAACAGAAAAATCAAATATTTACAAGTAGGCAAGAAAAATCTAAGAAAAAAAAAGCAGAGAATCTAGCAACCTCACAAATCACTGTCCCACGACTAATTAGAATCACAAAGTAAGCCGCCAGCTCCGTGGTCCACGAAACCCATCGGAGCCACCACGACCACCCGCGGCGTTAATTTTTGTTTGCAAATTCTCGAATTCAGATATTCGGCAAGGAACATGAATCCCGCCGTCGTAATTGAACTCGTACACCTTTTCAGCCTCTCTTAACAAATCCCCGAATAACGGATGATTAAAGTAAATCACGGGCACCAAAACCCTATGCGCGTCGTCTTCTTTTTCGCCAACGTAGACCGCCAAGTGCCCTTTGGGGACCGGATTCTTTTCTTCCACCCTGAGTCGAATGTAACTCGAACCGGACTTCCTAAAACATATCTCTTTCGCACTTTTTTTCAAAGACCGTGCAAAGCCGCAAAGCTTCGACATCGCTTTGGCCGTGATCGTGCGTCGGTGAACTCTCCATTTGATGACCTTTACAAGCTTGTGCCTGATTCTAAAACCTCTGATCTTGTGCATATTTGATCGATGACTTGAAAAGGGTTGTTTTGAGAACTGAAAAATAGGGGTGTATTTATATGGTGGGGAGGGGGGGGGGGTACCATGGTCCGGAGGGATTTGGAAGCACGGAATTTATTAAAACTGAAAATTAAATAAACGAAACAGAAGGGGCCACCGTGGCTTCCTGGCAATTTCTCTATGCTTTTAGTTTGAACGTACGGCACTGATTTAATTTTATAAATATTTTTATTTTGTGTCGTTCGGTTTTAGGACGTTTTTTTTTTAATCTGAATCTATAAAATTCAGTTTTTAAAAGGTAGTGCTTTTTTCTTTAATCAGGTTTAAATCTAACTATTACTGATTTTCAGTCTTTTAACTCTTAGACGAGGTGTAAGTTTCATTTTACCAAATCATAAATTATTTTATTTTTACTTGTTTTTTTTAATTTATATGTATTTCTTAACGTTCAATTTTACGATGGCTTATTTATATAAATTGACTTCAGCTTCACTTTTTTATATAATTTTTTTATTCTTATTAATTAAGTTAATATTTTTAGCGCCGTATATTTTATGAGCGTTTATATCTTTATTTTATTGTAACTGAAAAACCCAATATAAACATACGGTGACTTATTAATACAGAAAGTATCTAACATGTTATACAAATATTATACGACCAACATGTCTCCCATCATTAGTCGGAAATGATAATCGAAATATCAAAAATCGAATATTAAAATATCAAAACCGTTTAAGCACAATATGTTAGTTTAACAAGTTGATTATTGTTTACTTAGTAATTTCAAAGAATATGTTACATCAGTTAAAAAATAAAACATAGCATGATATTTTATTTTATAATTTCCCAAAATTTATTAACGAATCAAAAAAATAAAATAAAAAAATTATGAATGATCTATTATCCTAGCCCAACAATTTCAATGGCTGTGCGACAAGCACTCGCATTAATCATCACTAAATGCAATATATAGAATATTTTTGGCCAACCACGAAGACCACAAATAAGAATATCGAGGTACAATCAAGTGTTACGAACTTAAGAAGGACCACAAAAGACCGGAGCAAAATATATTAAGTCGTTGACTGACTTTTTAAAACTTCATACGTGGCATCTGTCTAATGGACGTATCTTGCAACGTTTTTTCATGTGGTCTTATTTGTCTTGCACCGAAACGTGTATTTGACTTAATGTAAAAACGATGTCAAAATTTGGGGTTATGACTTTTTAATTTGAATATACTATCTTCAAATAGTTTATATTTGGAAGTTAAAAGAATCGTCGAAGACATAAGACTCTTTTTATTTTATGGAAAAAATAGATCTAAATGGGAGAATTTTGAGTGATCTTAATGGTGTAGTTTTCGTTTTATGTAATTTTTTTTAACTTTTGTTCGGGTGTTGTGTTATGCTAGGTTTCTAGAATCTTGTTTGTATTCTGTACTTTTTACGTGAATGCAATATTTCCATTGTTTGAAGAATAATAGTAAGAGGACTAATTTTTTTTAAATGAACTTCGAAAGTTTATACTCAATGATGGAAATCACATAAAATAAAATTTAATTAGAATCTTATTTTTTTGTAATATGAAGCAAAAACAAACAGGTATTAGCCGACTTTATTATCTATTGTAATTATTGTTATTTAATTTATAATTTGTCTTTAAGTTTGTGTGTTAGTTATTATTCCATCTTTAGTATGAATGTTAGGATAGTTATTGACATTTTAGCATTATTCCATTATCTTGTAATTTGGTTACACTTCTACTTTTAAGGAAAGTGATCAATCATGGCTGGTCAATATACGAAGACCCTGAAATCTTTCATGGTACTATCAGAGGATTCTTGTAAGATCAACCCTGAATTTTTAAAACTGGAACCAAATTCAAATTCAAAGATGCAAAAGAATAATTCAAAGGTAACGATACTTGGACCAATGTTTCTCATATGCTCAATTTGCTACACTTAGTTTCAAACTACATGTTCCTCTGAATGTTCAACTTGAGGGAAGCCGAGATTATTATCTATTATAGTTATTATTATTTCCTTTAAGTTTATTTATTAGAAAATATGTGGTTCAAATATTATGATAGTTACATGTTGTAGCATTACTTCATTATCTTGCAATTCGGTTACATTGATCAATATATGAAAAACCTTTTCAAAACCAAAAAGTATAAACTAAATTAAGGTAATATTAAAGTGATCCGAGTTCAAAAACTCCAAAACTATTTGCAAATGCCGAAGTCTACAAATGGGAGTTTGGTAATTCCCTTTATGGGGAAAATATTGTGATCCATTTATGTAAAGCAACAAGAGAACAAGTTAGGTATTTATAAATTATTGTTTATACTTGGTACTTGTTGGAGAAATGTGAAAATCTTAGGGTGTGTTTAGTTCGTGGCAAAAAATCTAAGAGAAATATTAGAATCTTAAGTTGTGTTTTGATCACGAAATCTAATATAATTGGTGTCATAAAACCAGATTCAAATCTTTATAAACCCAACTCAAAATATTTAATCAAAAAAACTCAGAGATCTTCAATACAAGAAATAGAACACAAAACCTCACACATATCATCAACTTGGTGATCCGTAACACTCAAAACAAATTCTCAACAGATAAATATAAAATCCAAATTCAATTTCTTGTAATTTCAACTCCTTTGATAAATTCACATTATTCCTAAAACAACTTTTCCTAAGAACTCAAAGCGTATCCCCTTCCATATCCGGAAATCAAGATCTTTTTAACGCATTTCACATTAAAAATCGAAAGAATGGCATATCCAGGGCCGGCCCGGAGGGGGGAGGGGGCAAAGTGGGCGACAGTTCCAGGCCCGATAACCATTGAGGCCTGAAATTTTAAATATATATATATATATATATATATATATATATATATCTATACTATATAATACAGAAAGGTTTTTGCATGCCACGTGTCATCACCATATTCAATCTCATAATTTTTTTCTCGCCTCTCTCTCTTATTAAATGCACCCATATCTTTTACTAAATTACTAATTACACTAATAAAACACATTTATTTTAAATTATCTTTTATTATAAAAAACTTTGAAACCTAATTATATAATTTTTATTTTCAATCCAATAGTAAATGAAAGTCAAATTAAATTAAATAGTAAATGTAACGGTGGCTTCGGCGGAGAGGAGATTTTCTAAATTGAAGTTATTGAAGTCATACTTAAGATCAACAACATTCCAAGAAAAAACTTAACGGATTAACGATGATATCTATTGAAAATGATATTAGAGACTATGGATTATAAAGATTTGATCGAGAGCTTTGCTATAAAAAACGTTAGGAGAGCTTCACGTTTCGCATAAGCAAGTAACTTTAGATTATTTTGAGACAATACTTTTCTTTTGTTTATTGCTAAAACAATTATCGTCGTATTTTGGATTTTTTATATATTATTATTGACTTTATATATTAGAGGCCCGGATTTTTTTTACATGTCCCTGGCCCAAAACGTTTTGAGAATTCTCGGGACCAGCCCTGAGCATATCCATATATACTAAACGATCTTTCTATTTTGTATATTTAACCAATTATAGAACAAGACAAGTAAAATATTATATTTAGTTTATATCAAATCATAATTTAATAGCAGTAGCACAAGGGTAACAAATGTGTGAGAAGCTTCATCGTGAAAAAACAATGTATGCAAAGACAATATTGTCATGAAGAAAACCTTGGCAAGTGATTTTGAAAACAACACGACAATTTCTGCCTTCATTCCGCTTTACAAAGATCTTGATTTCCGGATGCATTGCCATTTGTCACTTGCAAAAGTTGACATGCTTCTGTTTATTAAAATTGTACCATGTACTTTATAAGCTATATATTAACATTAATTTTTGATGGATGCACGGGGTTTTATAGTTTAAAAATAAAAGTTATCGTAGGTACACTCGTGGATCTCAGGTCGAAACATCGTAGAAATGCACATATACGTTCCAATTACTTTACACGCTTCAATATTTAATTTCCCTAGAGATTTATTGTTTAATATTTATGTTACATTTTTATATTTTATTCTCACATACAACATTTGATCTCATTTTAAACATTATTATTTGCGTTGACAAAAACATCTTTTACAGAGAACGATTATTTTATTATCACAAGTCGTTTTGTAAATATATAATTTCTTTCTTTTTCTCATCTTAGTTACTTGTCTAACTTAACTAAAATCCCTTTTACAAAATTTCAATTTAATCATTATTTTTCGTTTTTAAATTAACCTTTGATATTTTAGTAACCACTCCGTCTAAATTAAGGAATTTAGAGAGATAACTATAGACTATTAGTTGAGATATCAACTCTTTAGGCAACCTACGAATATGGGTTGTCGTCGAATTTATATATAGAATGCCGGGGATAGACGCTTTACATATGTTGCTAATGGTGAGCCATGGCGATGGGGTGGCGGTTAGAGAGAAAAAAATATTAATTACCAAACCTATCATTATTATTTATGCAAAATTAGAAATTTAAAATTAAAAAAATAAAGGGATTATAAAGTAATTGTTTTGACCCAAGTTATAGGTGACATATCATTAGACAAAAAAAATCAAAGTACACGTAAAAAGGAGGATGGAGAGAATGACTAATGACAAAAATTTTTTTTTGAACGGCAACTAATGACAATTATCTGACATTGGTTTTGCTTGTTTCACCTGTCTCCCATTAGTTTTGCTTGTGCTTTCAGAAAGGTGGATTTGCTGGTATTCAAATATACAAAATGACAAACAGGCAGGGCGTGTAATTAATTAAATGTTTGGATCTTAACCTGTTTTTGACCTTCTGAAACTAATATAAGACAAATATCATGAAATAAACTAACATAGTTTTTACCTTTTTAACCAAGTGTTTCATTTCCAACAATATGAAAGTATGAGTTCATTAATAAACTTAAGATGATGAAGCAACATTTCTGTCATACTTATATAAAAAGTTATATGTATTAAAATATATTTTGAACAATTTTTAATTTTCTTTTTTGAAACCATAGAACTTATTAAAACTAACCTAGCAAGGTGCTAGGCCATAGACAAATTACGTTTATAGGAGAGGGTTATTTAACTACTCTGTCCACTTCATCTTATACTTTCGAAATCTACTGCTATACCAAACATAGGAATAACAAAGAACATCATCAAACAACGTATGCATTTTATGATGATTAACAACGAATACTCAGTCATTCTTAAATCTCCACAAGATCCGTCATGTAACATAAATCACCACTCCTACCACATCTTTTTTGACTATCAGCAGGTTGAGGTGTTGAATCCACTCCATCAAAACGTCCGGATGCTTCTACCCCAACAAAGTCATATTGTGTTGCACGTCATAAGGAAGGGCACACTAAAGAAGAGTGCTACAAATGAAGGATTAATCTTGATTAAAAATAATTATTATTATTAGTTATTGTTTGGTTGATTTCATATTAAACTAGAAATGAATTTGTTTATTTTTTTGATTATTTAATTGAGTTTAAGTTGCAAGTTAGGATTAGTATGGAGTTTATTATAAATATATGGTTAGAAGTCATGGGGAAGAATCATAATAAAACTCAATTTTCATAAGAAAACCAAAAAACTACTTATTTAAGGTAAAAAAATAAAAAAATCATAACTCAAAAAATAAATAAAAAATTAAAAAATTGCTTCGGAGACCTTGTTTCCCACGTCGTCCTCGTTAAAAAAAACTCGAAAAGTAGTGGGTTTAGCTTTTGGGTTTAGTTTAACTTTTGGGTTTAATTTAGCTTTTAGGTTTAGTTTAGCTTTTAGGTTAGATTTTGGAGGGGTGGGGCGGGGGGTTTAGGTTTTGTGGGGGTGGGTGGGGGGTAGGTGAGGTGGGGTTAGGTTTTGGGTTGGGGTGGGGTGGGAGGATTAGGTTTTTTGAGATACGTTAGGATTTTTGGTTTAGTTTAGGTTTTAGAGGGGTGGGGCAGGGGGTTTAGGTTTTTGGGGGGTGGGTGGGGGGTTTAGTTTTTTGGGAGGTGGGTGAGGGGGTGGGTGGGGTGGGTTTAGGTTTTGGAGGGGTGGGGGGTTTAGGTTTTTGAGGGTAGGTTAGGTTTTTTGGTGTACTACACATATACAGTAGGAGTTTTTTGATTTTCTAATAAAAATGAATTTTCTAGTGAACTCACCCCTAGAAGTCATTGTCAAGTGTGATTTTGGTTTTAACTATTAATAAAAAGTCAATCTTTGAGATTAAAATTCATGTGTTTGGGGTCTGATTTCCAACAACAAATTGGTTGGCTATTCTTCAAATCATCTTTACAAAAAAAAAGTTCTACACCACACACATAAAAATTTAGAAAGGACATATTAAGGGTGCAAACTTTTTTGAAGACAAGCACATAGAGTTTTTCATAACAAAGTCCACACTAAAATGTCTAATTTAAGGATAAGTATGTTTGATTTTGCTAAATTCCCTAACTTAGCGAATAACCAAATTGATAGTTTAACTTGTATTTAATCAGTATACGAAGGATAATATCATTCCAAATCACTAATTGTGCGTAGTATTTATACCAACCTTGCTAGATGTAAACCATAAGGCACAAAACCATATATTCTAGCCGGTTGGGTTAACTGTTGGCACCAATTAAGCCCATAGTACGTTGTTTTATGGGCCTTTACGTCCATGGAAATTGGACCTAACCGTTTCAATTTTCTTTTTCATTTTCTGGTAAATGAATATTAAATTAATACGCACGAGATAAAATAAAAGATGGTTATATTGTTTGAAAAAACAGGAGATCTCAAATATAATTTTATATGAAGAGGTCATTTTTATAAGATTAAAATTACTCTTTTATGACTCTTTGCTATTTAGAATATTAAAAGTTATAGTTAACTTATCGTCTAAACATGCAAGCAAACTTATTTTAAAAATGGTGTTTTGTATAAGAGACCGAGTAATTGCAAGATGTTGGGTCACCAGAAAAATGTAAAATGACTTTTGAAGCTACGACCCTCCAAGTTTCGTCCTTTTCCTGTCCTACCCCCTACACTTTCTACTGCTTTTGAATTAATGTATACCCCATCTCTCTCATACATACATACATACATACATATATATATATATATAGGGACACAAGCCTTATAATAAATAATAAATGCATCATTTTTTGGGATAACCGAATTATTGACAGAAAAAAAACAATTAAAGGAATGTGGGGTAGCAGGCTTTATACATTGAGCCTTCACAACAGCAAAGGTACATATACTACATCCAAGTATGTCTGCATGCATGTCATTGCTGATGCATGATGCCATCTCTATAGAATATATATATATATATATATATATATATATATATATATATATTATAGGGGTATGTTTTTTTGAGAACCAACAATATGTTAAGAACCGTGAGAACCGCATTAACGCTTGCTCTATTTATAATATAAATTGACTAGAATTCATGTACATTTCAATATGTTTAAGGTTTGGTTTTAAAAGACCTCGAATTTATAGTCGTTTTTTTTAAATGCATATATGCACTCACACTATATGCACAAATGAATGCATATATGCATATTTTTATACTTTTCTAAAAAAAATTCAGGAGAGAGGAGATAAACTCAAACTAAGAGTGGGAAGAGATAAATAAAACATTGTTGTTGAATTTTACTTTTTTCACTAAAGCGATATGTACACGTTTTGTGCGGTTCTTTCGGTTCTTAACATATGGTTGGTTCTTAAAAGAACATGCCCCTATATATATATATATATTTATGTGCTTTGTGGAATATATACTAAATGAAATACATATTTTTTTTTGCTTTTTTAACTTTTTAAACGATGACCATATAATAAAAACACCAGTAAGATGATGCTAGAAAAATCAATATAATTTGTTTTATTTAATTAAGTATTTTGAAAATACAGCTTTCTTAAGTAAGTTTCTTAAAGGCTATTTTACACTTTTCCCATAATGATAAGAATTACATGAACTCCATAAATAATATAACATATCAAACAACGTTTTTTCACAATGAAGGAAACATTAATATCATTCCTCAGTTCTTATAAAAAATGAAGACTTAAATATGAAAATATTCTCAAGGTAACTAGTAAAAAGTATATAAATTTCCAAACTAAAAATCTAAAAGAGTTATATACTCCAACGGAAGTTGTATGCCAGCAGTTTTCACTATGTTCATCTATTTTGAATATTCAATTTCATTATTAGTTGTTTATATAACAAATTATTTCAAAATATATCATTAGTATATTTTTTACGGTTTACGCTCATGTTTATTTCTGTTAAATCTATCACTGCTAGAAAGGCACCTTCACCGACAAAAAATTACTGACAGACCTCTTGTTAGAACCCAGAGTTTTAACCACTCCACCGGTCTTCAATTTGCTAAAGAGTTCACCCTATATATTTTTTAAGGGTTCACTCCAATTGTTTATAGAGGCGTTATACTAAGATTTTGAAACTCGGGGGTTCCGGTGAACCCCTATCTTACTACCTAGATCCGCCCCTAGGTCCTCCGTTGGTAACTAGTAATAAGTTCCCACCCTGAGCTTTTTTCAGAAAGATTTCTTCTCGTTTGTCTAGAATAATCTTCAACATACCATCTGTCGCTATTTTGTTGGAATATTTTTTGGATTGGATTTACAATAAGATTTATGCCTGGCTTTTCAGGTGTTCGTCGGTAACACATTCTTTAAATTAACCGCTCCTTTATAAAAAAAACTTGTTAATTATTTTCAACAAATAACTAATATGGTAATCATGGAGTCCATCAAGTCTAAAAATGATGAACTCTGTGTATTTCATAAATAGAAAATCGTTGTTTGGAAGTGGTATATGAGAAAAGTTATAAATATGATAGACCGTTGTTAAGGAGTCTTTTGAAATTGGTGGTTTCAAAATTTAAATACTCTGTCATCGGTACGTATTCTGTCATGTGCACAACATATTGTGTTGAAATTTGTGGTCTCAGAATGTAGAGCAAGACGTATATATATGTGGTGTGCGCACATATAAATGTTATTATTAAGATGTGTTGCTCATTACAAGCAATAGTAACTCGAGCCTTCACATGGTAAGTTACCTTGGATAACGAAGATGAGATGTCGAGGTGGTTTTGGAATTCTCTTTGTATGTAGTTTACCCGTTGATATATTGTAAGTCACTTAGGAAAGCGAAGTTGAATACTCCACAAGCGATTGACTTCCTCAAATTTGTCTAATGTCACCCCATTAACACCTAGGAGTCATTTATCTTAACAAGAAAGGTATATTTATGGGTCTAGTTAATGAAATATGGTGTTAGATTTGCACTAAACAATTGTGGTCTATATTAATGCATGTAAGGTTGCTTAATATTGGCGTGAGTGAGGTCGAACAATTATTACATATAGTTTTTAATATATGAAAATGAGTTGTAATATTTGAAAATGTAACTTAACTTATAATTTGTTTGTAAAACGTGGGAATTTAAAGAGTATTTTATATGTTTGTAATCATCGAGACTATATTGTTGGTAATGAAATATGACATGTTATTGTCCAATATCACTTTATTTTTATAACAAAATCAATTGAATAACATAGAGGCTCGTTGGTGGCCATTTAGGGCAAACGGTCGGGTGTTCATCGATAATTACTAACAATTTTTACTAATGTATGTGACACCGTCAGTATTTGTGTATGTGCCACCGGATAAGACTTGTCAACCACCAGAAGATTTGTCGATGTTACAATGTTAATAGCATGTAATCCGCCGGTAAACAAATTACCCACGCTCAAATTCCTGACAGACTATCACCAACAGAATCGTCCGTAGGTGATACTCTATTGAAAACCCTTTTAATTAGTTACACAAACAATTCAAATTAACTTTTTTTTTAGATGTACATCACACTCAAAACCCCACATTTCCTTATCTTCCTCTTCTTATTAATATGCATTTTAATTTGTCCTAGGGTTGGAAAGAAGTACAAATATTATTTTTATTTACGATTTATAAATATATATTGATCAAAGCATTGATTGTAAATTTGTTAGGGTGGAAAAAGAACATATGTTACTTCACATCAAACAAAAAGAAATATTAAATGTACTTGGGGAGCATCCATTAATAATGTCGTCTCTTGTGGAAATTTGACTTTCTATCAACTGAACATGCTTGTCTCTCTTAGATCACCTAACCAGTGTATTCTTTAGTTTTTGAATCTATCATTTTTATGGTCTATAAAGCCCCAACAACACACAATTTTAACTTTTTTTATCCAGCAGCGAAAAATATTTAATATTTTTTAGGATTTAAACAGTAAATTTGTGCCCCACAGGCATGTGTGTTATCATCAATGACTGCACTCTACCTTTAAGCATCACTCCATTTTTTTGACTGAAACTTAAATTCTATTTGGTTGTAATATTTGGAAACTATATAGGGTGTTAAAATAATAAAAAAAAGATCCCTAACCGTATTAGTAATTAACTATTTATTAAGTAAACTTGATCACAACATCTTTCATAATTATGGTAAAAATTATTAGTATAAACTCTAACTAATATTGTAATCGCTGGAATAATTTTAAAGGATAAAAAAAGTGAGGTATACAGAAAGAGTATAAGGTGAAAAGAAGAGTTTGAATGAAGCTTTTGGTATATATTATGCATAAAAGAAGAATTTAAAAAGGAATGAAACCCTATAAATGGGTGTAGTGGCGGACCCATAAATATTTTTTATGGGTGTCGGAAAATTTACGGTGTTGAGATGTTTATTAAAAAAGATTTTCTTTGTCGGGTCGGGTCATTGAAACATTTTTTTTTTCTCAAAAGTCAGATCGCCGAACTTTTTTCGGTGTTTAGATGTCGATAATCTAATATTCTCAGTCAATAGTCGCTTGTTTCCGATTCACTTAATCACATTCGATAAAGATGGGAAATGTATGACAAGACCGGCCGGTTAATTGTTTAGAAGGGATTAGATCGATGACTTAGGATAAAAGGTTAATTGGTTAAATTATGGTTAGTGGCCTAGTGGGGTTAATTCTTTAACTTATTAATGGGTATGCTCAATTAACCAATTAATTTATAACAAATTTATATTTGTTAATTAGTTTATAATAACTACTACGCTTATATTTGTAAAATTTTAAAGTTTTATAATAATTTTTTTGGTTGTCGTTTTGGTCAAAATAAATTTCATGGGGTCGCTCGGGATTAGATTGTACATGTAACAAACAAATTATTATTTTTCGCGAGGGTCGGCCGACCACATCCCAATCATGTGTGTACACCAATGATGGGTGAATATATTTTTATTTTTTAACTTGGTGGAACTAACTAAACTAACGTTAGAACAAAAGAAAATAGAACAATTACTTTGTAACTGTGACCTTAATTAAATCTGTCATAACATGAATTCAATTGAAAGAAACATACATATATAACTCATTTATTGATATCACTAATGACATGTACTGATACCACGTTAGATATATACTTCCCCGTATTTTGCACATGCATATTAATTAATGAGATGATAAAAGACCAACCCGTGATGGTTAAAAGATGACAAAATTTAAGGTGGTAAATACTAGTTTATTTATAAGTAGACTGGTTCAACTGACTTGAATTCATTGAATCATATATATACTAGACTAGACTGTCAACTGCAAAATGTTTCTTCTGAGCTTAATTGGATCTTCTCTCTTGTGTGTGAGACTTTGAATGGTCATGTCATTCATAGGTACACCTCTTTTGTTCATGTCTTCTACGGACACAATTATTTATGAAAATTTTACATTCCATCCCTTCTTTTTTAGAAATGTTTTAGGTTAATTCTCATACTTTTAGCTAAATTCTATTAGTAGTATTACTATTTTTGACATTAATTTTTTGTTCAAAAAATTATCTTAATTTTGTTATTTGTCAAAACAAATTTATATGATACTACTAGAAAAAAATGTGACGAAAATTAATGAGTAAATTTTATTATTTGTCAAAACACATTTATATGGTTAAAAGATGACGAAAATATTTTGTTCAAAAAATTATCTTAAATATGATACTACCAGAAAAAAATGAGCTTGTTACGAAATATTTACGACACAAATTTTATGTCGCAAATTGCGACACATTTACGCCAAAATTGTGACGAAAATTAATAGCCTTTGTCGTAAATGTGTAGCAAATTACGACGCATTTCCGACAAAACCAACAATAATCTTAATAATTATAAGAAAAACACCTTTTAATATATTTACAACAATTAATATTTATTTTTGTTGCAATTTGTGACATATTTCGGACAAAACAGTAATAAGCTTAATAATTAAAATAAAAATTCATTTTTAGTAAATTGATTTTAGTAAGTAAGCTGTGATATCAATAAATGTTAACTATAACATAGTTATCTTTTAGAAATAAGGGTTGTTTGAACTTTGAATAATAGATAAACATATAAGAAACTGGTGTATGATTAAACTGATATTTGTTTATATCAGTTTTAATTTTTTAAATTAATAAAATATCAGCCACAACAAAAGAGTTAATTATGAGAGAGAGAAAGTATAATGATGGCTGTGAGAACCCTAAGGAGCCGGAGACGGAGGGTGGGGATCAATAGTGGGCTGAATGTCCGGGGGGCACAGTACGCAAAAGCTTTACTAATTCGGAAAATAAAAATTTAAAGTATTTTTGAAGCAGTTTTCTTTACCAATCATATACAGAAAACGAGAACATTGTAATAATAATTATGGGGGTAATCAATTGAAAATCTCAAATTGGTTTTTTCATACATGCATATATTATATTTTATGTTAAAAGTAATAAAATCTACTCTGGTACGACTAAAAAAAGAATAACGTACTATTTGAAACTATTAAAGAAACAATTTAAAAAAAAAACATATCCATATATTCATATTAAATAAATTTTAAGAAATAATGTGTATTTGAAATTAGCTTTTCAGAATTATTTAAATGGGAAAGTACTTATAATAAATAAATTCAGAAGAAAGCAACACATGACTAATGAGAGCAAAGATATATGATCCCATGCAAACGTCCCTTTCTAGCTCCTCTCTCCCAAACTCTCTTTCTAGACTTGTGACTGTATACATACATATATTTACATACATCACACATACATAAACACATGCACCCATACATAAACATGTATCCATGTATCTGTCGTATCTTGGATACGAGTGTCCTCAATTGCAAAACTTGCATGCCAATCTAAACCACTACCGAAAGGTTATATCATCTATACATGTTTCGGTTCTCTTGGAAATTCTCTTCAGAAATCATAAAGAATGCAACATCATTTTGTTATTGTAAGCGCTCTTAACATTTAAAAAATATTATGACTTATTTTTTCTAATATCCGATACATAAAGATTAATAATAAATTTAGCATATGTGAGGGTTAATCCGATCAATAAACCAATGGTTGTTTGTGTAATTAGTCATAAGTCATACTTTGAGTCTATTATGTAAATTGTATAAGTCTAAGGGGTCCATAGTTTGAACGGATGCAATGTTTGGTGCTTAGGGTTATATAAACCCAACGTCATACACAAGTCTGTAATCACAAGTTCGTATATTCAATCTCAAAATTAATGTACCAAGTATTTCAATTGTGTTTCTTTATCAATTGTTCGATCAAATATGGGCAACTATTGATATTATTGTTAAGGATTCGATCGGAATTTCTGTGTGTTAATCATCGCATACGATTACAATAGAAATCATGGGCTTACTATTTCGTTCAAGACGAAACTGAAGAGGAATGAAATTGAAGTGGACATTGTTAACAATCACATAGGAAAAAACGAATTTAACATCAAATCGTTTGGTGTGATTGGAGTTTTGTGCAAGAAGGAATCAGGAAGTGATTTTTTTTGCCTTATTCACATTGGAAGGCAGAAAAAAGGATCGAAGGTAGTTTAAGCGGTGCAAGGAAGGAATCAAAGGCGGTGTTGGTTTGGTGATACATAAGGCAAGAGGAGTGTCAAAATTTCAATCACGTTTCTTTCGTAATCGGGTTCGATCTCAAAGGCAAAGAAATCAAGAAACAACCCGTTTGAAGAATTCTAATGGCAATTGAAGATAGGTAATAAGAAATCTTCTTAAAAGAGAAGGAGATATAACCTAGCAAATATAGGAGTGCAGATGAAAGTCTATGGTGTTTAGACAATGGTGGAAACAATCATATGATTGGGGTACGAACACACTTCAGGGAAATATATGAAGAATTACTCGAAATGTTAGTTTTGGATATGGATCATATGTTGAAATTAAAGGAAAAGGCTCGATATTCTTGAATGTAAAAACAAAGAATGAAGGGTTATATCACAAGTTTATTACATTTCAAGTTTAAAGAGTAATATTCTAAGCCTATGACATTTGATGGAAAATGGATGTAAGGAGATTATGGAACGTGATTTGCTACTTCAGCATGATCAGGATCATAAGCTTCTCATAAGTGAGGTGGGAGTGGTACATTCTCAAACAAATTATCCTACCAAAATAAATCAATAAAAAGATGTCACCTCATTTAGTCAAAGTGTCCTCCTAAACTATCATACATGGTGGGAGTGGTACCCTCCAAGTATCCTCCAACCCACCTAATTTTTCATATATATACACACACACGGACTTCTTTCAGTGGGTATATATACCCGTTAAACCTTCACTCCACTACCCTCCAAGTGCCCCCGTTTTAATGGGAGTGGTACTCGTCGTTACCCGCCTTCTACCCGCAAAGTTACCCCCTCCCACTCCTACCTACCTAAGATTTAAATGTTCTAACAATAGACTTTACAATATCAACTTGAAGGTTGACATACCTATTTGTCTTATGGGAAGTCTAGAAGATCAAACATGGTTATGACATGCTTGATTAGGTTAAAAGAATATTTATAAAGAAAAGGTTTTTAATTGAAAGAAAATAGTTTTATAAACAAATGAAATGTTTTATGAAAAGAAAACATGCAAATGTTTTAAAAAATTCATTACAAATCTAATATGTCGAACGAATGGAATTCATGAATGAAGTCTGGAATGTAATTCCTATCCTTATGGCACATTTGAGCCATAAGTATAACATGGGTAGCGCCTATGTGGCCTACTAATGGTTGTACAATCGTGAATGGGAGTGGCGACGGTCACTCGGGGTTAACGTGACCCATGAATGAATGAATGAATGGAATCACCTTGGTGACTTATGAGTTCTAGGAGTGATAAATGAATGGAACGTAATGGACGGTAATACAGATTTATATATTTATTGTATGGCTTGAATGAAAAGTTAAATTATTTTTTGAACGAATATTTGAATAAATGTTAAGCCATGTTTTATTTATGAATGAATGAACGATAAACCATTTACTTAAAATGAATGAAAACTTTGAACTAATTAATTAACTTTTAGTATGCATGTGAGGTTAAAGATAGTTGAACATTGAATGTATGTTGCTTGACTACTCGAGAAGTTACCCGACAATAAGAGAAAGAGACTAACATCAAAAAGAATATTTGAATGATGAATGTTTGTAGACAAAGTTTTGAATTGGAATTTTTTACTAAAATGGGCTATAGGAGATTGTGTAATCACATTTGGGGCTGTTTTCTCTAAGTTTATATATTTGGAGTTGTCATCATTCGGAAGAGCGACAACTTTCTTAAATTCTCACCCAATCATTTGATGTGTCTGGTCAGTCAGTGAACCCAAAGCTGTCGCCCTTTGGAATGACGACATCTTCCAGTCACACCTCCATCTCAGCTTCCAGTCACACCTTCATCTCAGGTTCAAGATCCTGGTCACTATCCTAGTCAAAGCTGTCGCCATTTGGAATGGTAACAACTTTCTTAATTGAATACAAAAGTTGTCGCCATTCCAAATGGCAGCAGCTTTTGGTGTGTTGTCTAGTCAAACAGTACAAGCAGGTACAAATGGCGACAACTTTCTTATTTATTAAAGATTGTACATGCTTGTACTGTTTGACTAGACAACACACCAAAAATTGCTGCCATTTGGAATGGCGACAACTTTTGTATTCAATTAAGAAAGCTGTTGCCATTCCAAATAGCGACAGCTTTGACTAGGATAATAACCAGGATCTTGAAGCTGAGATGGAGGTGTGACTGAAAGTTGTCGCCATTCTAAAGGGCGACAACTTTTGGTTCACTGACTGACTAGACACATCAAATTATTGAGGTGTGACTGAAAGTTGTCGCCTTCCGAATGACGACAATCTCAAATGTATAAACTTAGAGAGAACAGCCTCAAATGTGATTACACAATCTCCTATAGGTCATTTTAGCAAAAAAATTCTTTGAATTGTTGTTATTTTGAGAGTATATATATAAAAGCAAGTAAATGTATGATTATGTATAACATGGAATGCATGCATGGGTACATACCCGACCTAGTATTTGCATTAAGCACCCAAAAGAAAAGGCAAGTTGCCACTTGTGGCCTCTTATTTCTCTCTCTACTGCACCAGCACGCCTCTTATCTGCCCCCTTTCTTCCTCAACTTAACTCTTATAAGTCCCCAAAAGCAGATCCAAGTTGGTTTGTTAATCTGTCAATTCAATCAATCAATCAATCTATCTATCACATCCCACTTATTCCATCTCCAAACAAACTAAACCAGAACATGTCCATCTCCTCCACCGTTCCTCCACCTCCTTCTTCCTCCGATCAGCTCTGCTATGCTCACTGCACCCACTGCGACACCGTCCTCGCCGTATATATTCTCTTTCTCCACCCACTCTTAATTTTCAGCTTAATTCTTTCCAGTTAGGGTTTTCGTGTTATTTTCTAATTGATAATATATATGAACTTTAGGTGAGTGTTCCTCGCACCAGTTTGTTCAAGACGGTTACAGTCCGGTGTGGTCACTGCACCAACCTCCTGCCGATGAACATGCCACTATCACTCAACCAGTTCCATTTTGGTCACACTAACATCTTCTCTCCTTCTACTCACACACTTCTGGTAATTATATAATTGCAATCATATATATATTAATTACTTTTCTTCAAGTTTTTATTTCCCTAAATATAATTAGTAATCTAAAGTTTTCATATTTTTACAGGACGATCAGATTTCAAATGGGGCTTCAAACTTTCTGATCAATCAGAATTACACCAATGATTTTTCACTAACCGCCCGGGGAGGATCTAGGGATCTTCCAAAGCCCACTGTGACAACGAATAAACGTAAGTGAAATTTCTTTAGATCATGGAATAAGAAACATGAATTATAATCTTAATTGGAAAGTTTATAAAATATACAGTGAATGGTTTTTTGACCCCTAATTGTCAAATTATAACACATATCTTGGAACTTCAAACATTGATTCAAACAAAACATGATTTGGTAACTATTTTTTTTTACTGATCAGAAAAATGAAAACCTTTCATATCGAAAGAAAAAAAATCTTTTGGCTTTTGGATTCAAAAAATTAGTGATGTTTAATATTTCAGATGATCAAATTTTGATTATTTCACTTGAGGTCACTATTATTTTGAATGTATTTCTTTTGTTATGCTGCTTTTACCCTCATTTTATAGTTATTGTTTCATCATTTATTTGCTTCATAACTCGAACTAGAAAACAATGAATACATATGCGAAATTTTTGTTAACTTATGGAACTATCGTAATTTTACTTTTATTACAGTTAAACCTATATACACTGTAGATATGTAGGTAACATAACCTATATACATGTATAAGTTATATAGATAAAAGAAATTTGTTCATATATTTTATTTATTTAACGAGAGACAAATATTGCATTTCTATTATTTTCTTTATTTTAAAAAATTAATTAAGATTGAAAAAAAGGATTAATTTTTTTATACGTGTTCATTCGATATATTGTTCCCAAAGCCCTAATATGTGCATTCACATACTAAAACAACCACCCTATCTTCCAATTTTGTAGGAATATAGTTTGTTTTTACAGTGTAAACAAAGTAATAGGTTGACATGTACAGATTTACTTTAATTTTTTAACCTTAAACAAAGTGTTACCTTAAATAGATCAGTATTCATCTGAATTACCATCTATGATCATATATGGCCTGGTAAAAGATAGTTTTGATCATTAGTCTATCATTATAATTCATTGACTGCAATAACATCTTGTATTGATTAGTAATGACAAACTAATATTTCATGAAATTTAACTCAACAAAAAATAAAAACAAACATTACTATATTTATATAATTTTAGATTGGTTTTTTACTGGCGAACACACTCTCTACTCTAGACCTACACTACTCTTAAAATCATCGCACTTACACCCCGCAGAATTTTGAACACACAACTATTTGGTTGGAGAAAGTACACCTGAAACGTATTTGAGACTTTATAATTATTTCACCTGGCTTCTTGCTAAGTTTTGTGTAAAATTTCCATCCTTAGAAAAAATTATTGTGATTATATATATTATTTCATTTTGGAGATTTTAATAGGGAATATTCATCTTTTGTTCACAACTGTCTTGTTTTGTTTTTATAGTAAGTATATGATCTGAGGGAGTGCACAGAATTAGAACAGATTTGACACTACTGATTTATTGTAGAAAATAATAGAGATAGGATGGGTGAAGTGACAGTATTGATACCCTCACATTCCTTATATTTTTAAATTGTTACAAAATTGACAAAAGACAGAAAGAAAGATGGAGGAAGAAAACACACAGTAGAAAGTGAATTTTGATGGGTTTGTTTTTGTTAATGTCAGCTCCAGAGAAGAGACAAAGAGTTCCCTCCGCCTACAATCGATTCATCAAGTCAGATTTCATTTCATTTATATATTCTATGAAAATAAATTAAAATGCTAATAAACAAAAGAAGAAAATAATTAATTAATATGAATATAATGCAGGGAAGAGATTCAAAGGATCAAAGCTGGGAATCCTGACATCAGTCATAGAGAAGCCTTCAGTGCTGCTGCTAAGAATGTAATATGTCTTCTTCTTTATCACTTTAGGGTTTTTACCTTCATAAAAGATACGACTTTAAGAAAAGAATAATATAATGCATTTGATGCTTAATTAATTAATTAAACTTGCAAGTAATTAATTTATAAGAAAAACAATTAATCAAAGGTTTCAATAATCTTTGTTTATATACTTAAAAAATGCAACACAAATTAAGCAGTTTATATTAATGTGAGATATGCATGTTTTTTTAACCAAAAATGCAGTGGGCCCACTTTCCACACATTCACTTTGGTCTGATGCCTGATCAGACGAGTGCTGTGAACAAGAGCAGCATGCGCCCACAGGTACAGTGTTCATATTTCATCATCTATTACATGGCTCTTGACATCATCTATTACATGATTATTGTTTTTAATTAATGTATGTATGTAGGATCACACAAACGGTGGTTTCATGAAAGATGGTTTATTTGCTTCTGCAAATGTGGGCGTTTCTCCGTACTAGTCAGTCTAATTATCTTATCAGCGCATGCATGATCGAACTTATCTATCTTGTCCCTTCAAATATTAATGTAGCAACTTAATTTATGCTTCATACACCGTAATTATTATTGCAGACTGTTATGCCTAAGTTTTACATATTTAAGAATTAATACCATTTATAAGATTGCGGAAATACTATACAACTGCGAGAACCAAAAGATCGAACAAACTTAGATCGTTCAATTTTTTTGATAAATAGTTTATATTTTTTACATAATTAAGAGCATGAACAATATTTACTTAGGGTTAAAAATGATAGGGAAACACTTTGATTCGTATGTAGACAACTTTTATCAAGACTGTTGCTGTCAAGAAATTTTGTGAAAGCTTCTCTCTTCCCACAATAACAAAGTAAATTCCTGAAAAAAGCATGAAAAAGAACACCCTTTAGAGATTTTTCACCAACATCTATACCAACATGTTCAGCAGCATATATGGTGCCATTATCACTTTTGGGACTCAAAACATCTTTTACAAGTGAACCAACAGACAAGGATTTGAACAACTTAAAGTTTCTTAAGAATTTTGCAATTTAATTTCTTATGTGTTGGATCCAAAAGAATTAATTAATGCAAAGGTGATGAAAGATTTGTGTTTAATTGACTCTAATTAAAAAGAAAGTCTTTGAAAATATGCAGAGAATAAATTGAGTGTGTTGGTATAGTAGTATGCAAAGTGATTTTGTTACGGAATTAATGTACATACGACAATCTTTAGAAATTCTGTCAAGAACCAAGTTGGAACTTGATAGAAGACCTTTTTTATTACAACATGATATTATGTGGCTATGTCTTCCATTCATGCAGATCGTCTAATAAATTCATGCACGTCTCCATGGAATTAATGGGTAGAGAATATGTACAAAATCTACCTTCTTTCTTCAAATACATAATCATTATCCATTTCTTAATTCCTCGGATTCTATGTTTTTTAGATGTACTTTCATGTTCATGAAATGAGGATCGGATAAGTTTTTAGTCCAATTTAGTCAAAATATCCAATTAATTTATTAGTTTAAATATGGGTCGGTGTAAAAAATTAAATTTTCTTCGGGTTGGTGTTAAAAATTTTTTTTTTTTGGGGTGGGTCAAAATCTTATGGGGTTCGGTATCAAAATTTTTCTTGGGGGTCGGTCGAGATTATACCATATAACAAATAAATGTTTTTCCATGGACCCACCTACCTTAAGTTAGGTCCGCCAATTGGCATTCATGTATTTAGAAACTATTTATGATATGCGTTAGCTGATATTTTAATTTACAAGTTTTTAGTGTTGTCCACTTATCTCTTAAATCTCTTTCATTTTCTCGTGTAAGTTAGGGGGTTTGATTGTTACATTTTATAAATAAGACTTTATTGCGTGTCATTTATGCGTTAAATGTACCGATGCTACTACAAAGTATAACACTTTTTTATTAGAAAAAAATGATATAATTAAGCTAACCAGAAGATAAAAAACATTAAAAAAAATTAAGAAAATGGTTAACGTGATCAAAGTGGGGAAGAAAATCAAAGTGGATTTTCTTATTGATTTCTGTGTGTCCTGGTTTGATAGACAGAAAATGGAAGAACCTATAAATATTAGTAAAACTATAATTATTGTTAACCAAGGAAATTTGTTACTGGCAAAGACCAGATACACTTGGATCAAGAAAACTTATGCCCAAAAATAAAAAAAATTTAACACAGGTTTTGATGGTAAAAAAAAATGTATATATACCGCCAACAAAAAACCAATCAAAAATCGTTATTGTACATCACGTTTCATTTTAGTAGATAATGATAATAACCTTCCCTCCTACTTAATGAAGTGCATTTTCAAATATTTTCAAACCAATCAAAAGATTATGTTTCTAAGTTTTTAATGGAATGAAGTGAAAAGAAGATAAAGGAAGATTTTTAATAACCTTCCCTCCTACTTTCCTCCCAAACTGGACGGATTTGACGTATGTATAGTAAAGATTTGAACTTTATGCAAGCATATGGATCGCAATTTCTCTTGAATTGGTAAAAGAGAACCACTAACTTACAAAATTTGTTGAGAGGGTGAACAGTCCTGTGAAAACCTCTTATTTGAGAGTCTTCGTCTTCACATAATGGTGATTTCATAAGTATTAAGAAACTCTATACAATCTGTGTGTTTGTTGATACTTTAATTGTGCAAGTCTTTAATGTTGTCCATTTGTCTTAAATGGCTTTTATTTTCTCGGGACTAGAAATGACGTAAGTTAGGGAGGTTTGATCGATACATTTTATATACCGGAATATTTATCTATTAAATGTACCAATGTTACTACAAAACATACTATTTTATTTGTATTTTTAATCTTGCAGGTGAAGAAGAAATCGATTTCAAATAATGCAATTAAGCTAACCATAAAATAAAAACATAAAAAAATATAGGAAACAGTAAAACGCGTGTAGTTACAGTGCATTTATATTTTAATTTTACATATGATAAGTAAATTAAATTAAATAGTGTCACTTAACTTTTATATCATGGGAATGAAATGGGTTTTCACATAAGTTCAAATTAGTTTAATCAATCTCTATTTAAACTTTTATATTTTAATCTTTTAGGTTTTTGCACGACTTATTGTAAGGCGATAATATTACTTGGTAAGCAGTTCCCTTAACTTAGTATCTTCATATATGATCCACTTCTTTGTGTTTTGGGCCTTGTGGCTCATGGAAGATGGGCTTCGATTTTGTTTTGGGCTTGTGTAATGCTTTTCTAATAACTGGTCCGCCATGGTGGCGCCATCATCTAATTTTCATTTTGTCCCTTTCCTTTTAATATTTTTTCTTAGAATCACATATATGATCATTTTGTTGAATTTAATTATTTAAACATTCGCTTGATAAAATTTTGAAAGATTTTTTTTATCATTCCTAAAATTTACACTAGGAAAAATCATTTTAACAAAAATTACTAGTTACCTCAAAACGAATATTGTGCCTTTTTAGGCTAAAAAAAACGAAATCACTCTTTTTATGCCTCAAAAATGAAAATCACGCGATCAGGAGAACTAATCGAATGATGTAACATGTTATTAAAATTTACATATTTTACACCATTAATAGCCACGTGACATTATTTGATTTCTTTCTAACCATATTGGTGCGTGTTTTTCGCCTTTTAGGTGATATGCTATCTTCTAAGCTATAGCTGGTTGAACTTTTCTACATAGCCGGGTATTTTCAATGAAAGATTAAGACATATTTTTTGAGAAAATTTAATCAAAGGCCTATTTAGGTAATTTATTTGTTGAAAATGACCATTACTGATTTTCCTTTTCTAAGAAAAAAGCCGAATATTAAATAATAATCAAATTATAAACCGAATAGAGACAATTACATAATGTAATTTGGATTGTAATAATTGAATGCGATTTTGTCATTTGAGAATGATGTTGCCTCGTTGCATCACGTACTGACCTAATCATTTATTAAGAGCCCGATCATATATATCTTTATAAACCCATAAATTTCATAAAAAGTTTTTAAAATATTAATCAAACTAAATACATAATCAGTTTATCTTAACATCAATTTTTTTATTTTAAATATTAAAAGGTATTTAAAATTTCACAAAAAAACTTAACAGAAATTTAACGTTTATCTAATTCATAATTCAGGGAAATTATTGTTACAACTCAATAAGCAATAGGGACTAATTCTTGTACACCACCATCTAATTAATTCTAAACAATATTAGAAACTAAATGAGAGACGAAGTGAAACAAATTCCCACAGCTATAAGTTGTACAACAGGAATTAATTATTGATGTTAACAACAAATAGCATAAATATTTTGGACGAGACAGACGGACCGAAACAAATCCCCATAGTTCATGACTTTTGTTCTATTATAAAAATAATTAAAGAAATTTATATAATTAACATAAGAGAAAGCGAAAAAAATGGCTTAGGATGCATAAGAGAACGACACGTGTCCCACAAAAAGCTTTATTTATTTTAGAGTATTAGATTCTAATATATATCATGATCATCTTTTCTCAATTTTGATTTGAAAATTATCAATAATTTTGCATACAAAATAAAGGACCTATTACTCAAATGGTTGACTCGTGTATGAACATGATGATTGTGAGAAAAAAAAAAAGTAAAGCAATAACTAAAAAAAAAACATCATTACTTTTTTTAAAATTTTGGTTTGTATTATTTATTTTATTAAAGTCTATGTGTTGACTGAAACTAATATTTTTACTGTCTTTTAGTTAGTTCATTAATGGGGAACTTAATGCTCTTGTTTTTAACTTCTATACTCTATAATAAAAAAAGTTTTTGTAATATATTTGTCAGTCTCTTATGTATTCTTATATTTTTTTTTCTCATCCATCTCTCTTATTAATTACACAAATTTTCTATAATTGCTTTTTAATAATTTTTATTTTCTTACTTTCTCTTCTATTAAATAATAACGATTTTTATAAAACGTCTTTTATTTTTAAAAATATAGGTTTGTTTCACAAAACATTTTTAGAATTTGAAAATTTCTTTCAATCTTTTTATAAAACATTTTTAAAAAGTAACTATATGACGTTTCTAAAAATTGTATTAAAAAACTATTTAATATGTCATAAATATGTAATATATAAATATTTATTATTAAATATATAACATTGTATTTATTCAACACGTATAATACACAGAATTTCTAACCTAGTATACCTATAAATAAGGATTTATTTATAATCCTTAAAAAACAACTTATGATATAAAAATAAAATTTCTCTCTTTTGGGTTTTCTCTAAACGTTGCTATAACGTATCTGGCACTTTTTTTCGCTTTCTGTTCTCGCTATCGTCCTGCGTCAAGAAAGACATTACATAATTTTCAGAGTACAAATCCATGATGAGTGTGTTTCAAGTTATATCGAAGAAGATGGACCCTTTCTATGTTATGTTACATCAATATTACACATATTAATTATAAAGAGGATACAAACAATGAAACAATATACTTGGTTTCAATTTAAAAGAAAATTAATGAATGTAAATTTTGCTAAAACAATTTATAGATAATAAGAAAACATGGCAACACAGCACGGGAATCAAAAACAAGCAACTCGTCATTTTCCCCACTCACTGAGTCACACCCAACTCGTCCACTATAAACCGAGTCAAACTCATGCGGCTTCCGGACCCGACCCGCAATGACTCGACAAACAAGCATTGCCTTCCGCCCTCTACCACCGCCGCCGCTCTCATGCGCTGCACCGCTGCCGGAAAACGTACATACCGCAGCCCCCGAGGTTTCATACGCTCCGCAACCGGTGGGCCCCAGGCATTGAAACCCCATCACCTCATTCCCATCCGCAACACACCGTTCGTAATCGTGGTCCTCACTCAGACCCGACCCATATGGACTTCACTAACTCCCTGTACTCCTCGAACCGGGTCACGGTTAGACCCAAATTCTGGACTTTGAAAACCATCTCGACCCGACCCGAAAACACCTTGGGAGACCAACTCGTGTGGAATATAATCTCAACCACGTTACGTGACGGGTGTCCCTCCGGCAGATCAGTCAACGCCGGAAAATAAGAATCCGATGGGCGTTGTGTAATATTATCGACGGGGCCCGGTTTTTGTTTTTGTTATCCTTGACGGTGGTAGCTCGGTCGGCTTTGTGGATTTATGTTTTTTAGTCTCGACAACGTCTTTGAGACTCTGAAAACTCCGTCTGCAACTTGAAGACACTGGAAGAAGATTACTTTCAACGACGTCATTTGCAGCTCTTGCTTTTGATTGTAACGACTTTACCCACCCTGCCACCATCTCCGGTGACGTTAAAGATCGCAACTTTTCTGCTTTGTACCTATATATACAGAATGTATATCTATATATCTGGATGTATTTTTGTGAGTGGTGCGATAATAAGTTGGAAGAAGATCTAAAAGACGAGAATGCCCTTGGTAAAGATGAAGATTTACGTGAGAATGTGGGTGAGAATCAGAAAACAAAATAGTGCATTAATGAGTAATAAATTGCAGGATCCAAAACACCATCAAATGATCAAATGAGTCCACCATATTTCATGGTGTGGTGGAAGTGGAAGTGGAAGTGCAAATTGGATTGTTACCTTTTATTTTCAACCTTAATTATATATATCTAACCTAAAATTTAAATTACATATTTCACTCTCTTTTATAAAATTAGTCTTTTAACCTTATAAGAAATATGAATATTCTTATTCTATTGATCCCAACTCTAACCTTTGATTCCCGCTTCCGATTGATTCCAACATCCAGCGTCGTTTCTGATCGATTCCATCATCCAGATGGGTATATTTGTAATTATGAAATTGATACACGTAAATAAAATTTTGAGCTGGATATATATGTAATTAAGGTTGAAAATAATAGATATACGTAAGTTTATCTTAGAAATAAATTAAAAAGATATAAAAATCTATAAATTATTTGATTAACTCTTATATAGCACAAATTAACTACATTTTACTTGATCCCGTTGGTTAGTAACGTACTAACGAGGTCTCTTAAATTTTTCTATAACAGGATCTTATGATTAAAATAATTTAATTATAATTAAATGTATCAATAAAAGTACATAGATGTCACTTTGGACATGAATCATTCAAAGTGCATAACATAGTATTCGGGTATTTGTTATCATCATCTATGAGGTCATTGTAAATACCCAAATACCATAGCACTTTATATTCACCATTGGGGTTGCTGGTCTAATGGTAAAGGAAAATTCTCTAGTAACACTAAGGTTTGTGGAGGTCATGGATTCAAGTTTCACTCCTAACAGGAATTAAGAAATTTTGTTTTTCAAAAAAAAAAAGTGGAGTTGCCAAAGTAGGAGGTAATGATGTCGGTGGGAAATGATAGGGTGTAAAGTGACAACGTAACGTAAGATGGTGGGTTTTGAGTAGGCATAAGCAGTTAAGCACCAGGCTTTTCCCCTTCACGCCTGCAGAATCTCCATTGGAGTTAGTGTGGGGTGAAATTCAAAACTAGTGTATGTTGGCGTGCTCCATTTCGACCCCCCATATTTTTACTTTTTACCTTTTTTGGCCCTTTGTTTTTCTTAATTTTCATCTTCTCTTTAAACTAAGTGTGCAAAAACATGATTTTTTTAAGTCACAAATGGCTTTTGGGTAGGGAACAAATTGGGGACAAAGTATGTCTGTATCCCCCACTAAAATGCTACTTAGACTCGTAAATATATTTAATGGTCAGACCCGGTTTTCAAAACCATGTAAATATATTGAAAGTTACGATAGTAATTATATATCTAATTAATTCAGTATTTAAATGAACTCATGGTATGCTTGTAAGTTACTAATAATAGAATTCATACAAATTTATGAATATTGTGTGTATTGTAGATATATCACAGATAAACTTACACGTTACAAAAGTAGATTTAAAGATTGCCACAAAAATCTCGGTGTATCTAAACGAATCTCCTTAGAATACTCGGAGTGGAGCTCGGGGAAAGCTTGGGGCTAAGTGGGGAAAACGTAAACACCTTGCCATGTGTATTGGGGCCAAGAAAAACTACAGGAATTCGGGGGGTCAATCCCCGATTGCTTCACCAATTCATTGTTATTTTCTTTTTTTTTTTTAGTTTTTTAAACCAATAAAAATTCAACGCTTGGCGATGGGGAGCTTGGTGGAAATGAGAAGACCGTTTCCACCATTTTGAGGAAAATGAGAAGTTGGAGAAGATTGTTGATATGAAATGCGAGGAAATGAGAAACCATCGCCTTAATAATTGTGTCAGCCCCATTTTGATGTGAATGTTTGGTTATCTAATGTTAATGTAATATGATATTCTTATTGCATAACATAATTTTTCACATTAAAGTTTAAGGTGAATATAACATTATTAAATATACGACATAAATCACCAAAAAGTTATGCCATTATGACAATTTTTGGCCTTATGATCATAATCCATTTTATTTGATCGAAAATTTCTTAATAAGAATACGTTTTTAATCAAACAAAATATATAAATAACCATCATTTTGTTCTTTTTAGTTTGATATTCTTCTTGCTATGTATGTTTGTATCATCCTAGAAGTAAGCTTCCACTAAACGATCATGTGCACCTTCACGATCTCTTCTTACATAAGTTCTTCAACTTTGGGCATCTTGAACCTGTTGATTTAACGTTGCTTGAGCAATTATAAAGAAAAAAATAAAACTTACCCACATTTGCATTGCTAGGTGAATTGTCTCTACGTGACGATGAACTAGACAATGAAATTTGAGAGAGAAACATGATCCAAAATGTGGGGTTGAAGTTTGGGAGCAAGTGATTAAAACTGTACGAAAAATATGAATATTTGAGCTGATAAATTTAGGGGATGAATTTTTGTAATTAAAAAAAATGATTATTTTTTTAAATAGTGAAACAACTATATTAAAGGTCATAAATCCGTTTGACTTACGGTATGGCTTCAGTGAGTTGACCCCGATCGGGAAGAAATATCGTGGTACCGAACTTTTTTTTTACTTTCAACCTGTTAAAATCCATATAATATAACTCGTCTTACTATTAGTTAAACATATATTTAGCTACATAACCGTTAAAATTTGATGGGACTTCTTATTATAATTTCTGCTGAAAAGAAGGACGATTACAATAAAGTGGCAGGAAAACGGGCAACAAGTTGCGTTGCAATCCTCTTTTGAATAGCAAAACCGATCCTACTAAAAACAAAGCTTTGGGTCTTAGGGGCCGAAATATTACTATGCACGACTCGTTGAACCCTGTTTAGGAATTCCACTGCCTCCGGTGCTAGGAACCCAAAAGTATCAAAAGCAAAATGAATAAACACGTGTTGGTTCTCTAAACAAGTTTTCTCATGTTTAACAACTTTGCATGATTCCGCCTTTAAAGCAGCATGGCCCGCCACAACCTCATTGTCCCTGAGCCCCACAAGAGGGGACACTCCTGTAAGGTCCACACAAGCGTGTTTCCCCCCTGCCCAACCAAACACAAGAATATCGGCCGGCCGTAGAGTAGGTATCCCTTCAAGCGGATCTGTCAGAAAGTTCACGGGGGCCTCTTTTTTAGCAGAAATTCCTACCCGTTTGAGAACATCACAAAGAACATCCCTAACCAAATCATGACTGTATTTAAACCCGGGTAACTCTTTGCAATGGACCGCATCCTCGTCAAAAGAATCCAAACAAGCCTTGCGGCAAACTGGGCAGGGCTCATCAGTCGGAAACAAGGGGATCATTAGCCGATACTTGAGGATAGTCCGATACTCCACAGCCGACATATGCTGGCCCAGCCTTCAATGGGGATAACTGTTAGAAAATATTGAGCCCGAGGAGCCCGGAGACATAAACACCGCTTTTTGGCGAGGTGATAATTCAAACTTTACTCCCAAATTTTGGACGATTCTGCTAAATAAGGTATTCGCCAAAGCATGTTGGGTTTTGGGGGCGGTGTCCTTATTAGAGAAACGCTAAGATCGAAATCAGGAAGGGACATGCGCAAACGATCCATCGCACACCCATAATCAGAGTCTAACCCATCAATATCACAACCCCGAAGAATGTGGTCCTGTAAACTCCAAGATTGTGTCCTCGAGACCACAAATGCATAAGCAGATACATCCTGAGCCGCACAAAAACCCAAACCCCCAAAACGGGTTAGAAGTGATGCCAACCTTCATTGAAAATCCCCAAAAAGAGCACCACCACAAACCACGATATCCTCGATCGCACCCCGGAGGCCCTTGTCAAAAATTGAAACAGCTTTCCCCACATACATAGGCTGGCATGTTCTAAGGCCGAATAATAGCTTTGCAACTCTCATACACGAGCGGAGCAAAAGGAGCTCGCATTGAGGGTCCCGCAAACGTGGGAGACAGCTCATCTGTGACGTTTCGGATTTTCGTTCTCGTACTTGTATTAAAACTGTCATGTAATCATTCTCTATTTTAATAAGTGTAAGAATTTATTTAGTTTTTATATAAATAGGTATTTTATGTTATGGATTTAATTTAATAAGAATTTTATAATATAAAAAAAAAACTAATATAAAAATCTTATATAAAAATTCTACATTTAAAAAGTTGCATATTTAATAAAATAACATATTTTAATAAGATTAATAACTTTAAAAAAAAATTATTATTATTTATAATAATAATAATAAAATAAAGTTTATAAAAAACATTTTTTTAGTTAATTTGATTTAAAAGAAATTAAATTAATTTATTTAAATAAAAGTTCAGGGGTTGCTTTGTAAATAAACAAACTGAAAGGATTTAAAACTAAAATCGTTTGAGGGGCTGTTTCTGGTCAAATGAAACTACAGGGACCATTCAGTACCTATTTTAAGGGTTAAAGCGTGCTAAACTAAACTCGAGGGACTAAAACTGCTAATACCCTTTTCGTTTATCCGGTCACCCCTTCCAACGGTCCGGCGGGTAAAGGTTTTTCCGGCGATGCCCGACAAAGCTGTTCCCCTGCACCTCAACGACTGCTAAAAGCTTCTATGGCTTCGTCTCCTCCACACGAACAAAACCCCCCGACAAATTTGTCTCCCAAACATAGGAATCGACCAATCCCGTTGGTGGCCGAGATACCCAGGTCCAAATTCGTGCCCGACAGGCCACCTCCACGCCTGATGAATGTCGGGTTAGTTTCGCCTCGTCCAGAACATTGTCGGAACGTGCTCAATTGCACGTTTGAGCATAGAAATCAAGCCCGCCTATAAATGACCATTGTCGGCCCTGCTCGAGCTCGCTACCATCCTTCCACCTGCTCTCACTTCAAATTGAAACCACCATCGTGTTCGTCTCTTCTGTGCGAAACTACACCACCCCTACTGACGGCCTAACTCCCTCTGGAACTCGAAATCGCTAACTTGGTATTTGCGGATCAAAAAAACTATGCCGACCAGGCGTGTTGCAACTCGGTTCGAACCTCAAATCGATTCCCCTGTCTTCTACTTATCCCTGGTAAGCAATTCGGATCAAAATCTAGGCATTCGCACGACAGTTTCCGGACAAACCCAAGTCCTCGGACATGGTTTGTTGGATTGCCGAGAACCAACGACCAATACTGGTTGTGTGTATATCAATTAAACGACACACACATAACCAGCGATGGGCAGTAGCCCGGCTGGTTATGCGTGTGTGTGTTTGTGTCACAGGTCGCGGGTTCGATACGGGTGGCCTACGGCCCAACCCATTTTTTTGAATTGTGATTTAAATAAATGTTACATCATATACTCGGTTTGAATTGTGATTTAAATAAATGTTACATCATATACTATGTTTAACAAGATAAACAATGAGTTGCAAAACGATTTACATTACTATTTACCGGGAATTACTAAACCTATGTACTCACCAACTTTTTAGTTGACACTTGATTTAAATAATGTTTCAGGTTTGGATATGTGACTATTTGTTGAAGATCTCTCCACTTAAGGACTATGGACCTAGTTAAATAAATTAATGTTTTGAACTAGACTAGGTTATTCGGATTATATTGTACTTGGATCTTGTTGTTCTTAAATTTAAATTAATGAATTATGCAACCTTTAGTTACCATGTGCTTTTGAACAATCATTCTAATGTCCGCCTCGATGATTCCGCCATCGGTCGGGGTGTGACAGATTGGTATCAGAGCCATGGTTATAGGGAATTAGGTTATTAGACACGATGACCTAGACTATAACCCTAGGACTCCCTTCTATGTGTTATGTGCTAAATGATTATTTGCTATATGAATTATTTGTAGTTAGGTATTATTTGAATTTTCCCAAGTTTGGTACATGAGACTTATACACATACATACAAGACTTTGATACATGATACATACACATTCGACAAACAAACTTATGCAAACAAATACACTACTTATCCTTATCCATACTATTTTCTAACCCGTATTAATTGCAACAATTCCTACACATTTTATACTCATAGACTCTCAAGTCTATCAAAAAAATCTTGAAAATCTCGGCAACGACTTAATTTCTTGAGACTAGTAAAGGACACGTGCAATCTGGAAGGGTGACACCTGTACATTGCGTTTTCTGGCTAGGAAAGCATTTCGTATAAATCCAAATAAACGGACCCGTATGCTTTCCTGGGAATTCCTGAAGTGAGTGTTTACCTATAGGCTAAAGCATGTCTCTTTGAAAGTTTCGGGGAATTAATTAACGTTGATAAGTCGATGTATTCGCAAGGATACAATCCAAACTTAAACTCAAAATTTGGGGACATTATAGCAAGATAGGAAGAACTAGACGAGCATGCAAAACAAATCATTATTACGGGTGCACACGTAATAACAATTTGTAATGCATGCAAGTCCCGACAATTCCTATTATGCAAATAATGATCTATAACATCATGTCCTACCCGGAAAAGATGACTTAGTTTCCCCTATCAACTTAGAATAAATAACATGCACTGGCACGCGTCATGATAAATCTCGTATTCCTGCTTACATTATCTCCCGCTATAACTCATATTTATCCGTCTTATCTAAAATGTCATTGTCTTTTCTTATGGTGTTAGAATGCCTCCTCGACATGCAAACTCTAGCACTTCCAACCCGGATCTTGCTACTCTCCTTGCCCAGCTAGTAGGGCAAATGACCCAAGCAAATAACAACAGTGACGGGTCTCACAACATCCAAGGGAACGGTGGTACCAACCCGCCTCATTGCACGTTTAAGCACTTTAACTCGTGCAATCCTACTAAATTCTTCGGGACTGAAGGTGCTACCGGCCTACTTCAATGGTTCGAAAGCATGGAAAGCACATTCCTAAACAGCGACTGTCCCGATAATCTTCGGGTTCGTTATGCCACAAGTGTACTCCAAAAGAGAGCCCTCACCTGGTGGAACGGTGAGAAACGCACTCGTGGTGCTGAGGTTGCTACATCCTTATCATGGGATGATCTGAAGAAGGCCATGACTGATGAATTCTGTCCTCGTAATGAAATGAGGAAGCTCGAGGCTGAGTTTTGGGATCTTGCCCAAGACAGCGGGGATAATTTGGCTTACACCACCCGGTTCCAAGAACTAAGTCTGTTGGTGCCTCACATGATCACTCCCTTTGCTCGGGGAATTGAAAAATACATAGGCGGCCTGCCTATGCAAATTCAAGATGCTGTGTTAGGAAGCAATCCTCCTACACTTGAAGCTGCTATCCGTTTATCTGCTACACTATCTGACAACCATATCAAAGCCGAAACCTTAGCAAGAAAGGGTTCCAAAAAGGTCGTGTCTACTCTTGCGGTCGTCAAAGATGTGAAACCCGAGTCTTCTAACCGCAACAAGAAACGTAAGGGTCGAAACTTCGCAGCCGTAACTCCCGCTGTACCTGCTATTCAAGCGGTCCCTTTGGGTCAAAACCCGAAAACTTATCTGGGCCCGAATCCCCAATGTCAGACTTGTAAGTACCATCATCCTGCAAACCTACCATACCGATTGTGTTCAAACTGCGGGCGATATGGACATGTGGTCACTACTTGCCGTACCCGTCCTCCCGTCCATCAAGCTGCTCCAGCCAACCGTCCCGTCTATCCGGCACCTCCCAATGGCCGGGCATGTTACGAATGTGGAGATCCAAACCATTTCCGTGACCGATGCCCGAAACTTCATCATCAAGGTGGTCCTCAAGGACGAGCGTTTAACATAAACGCTAATGAGGCTCAAGCAAACAATGACGTGATAAACGGTACGTTTCTCGTAAATAATCATTATGCATCCGTTTTATTTGATACCGGTGCCGATAGGAGTTTTGTATCTCTTGCCTTTGAATCCCGACTTGCTAAGCAAAGAACGAAACTTGACAAATCTTATTCCGTGGAGATAGCGAACGGAAAATCTATTACTATAAATTCTGTTATCCGCGACTGCAATCTCGAGCTTAATAATCACAAATTCTCTGTTGATCTCCTTCCAATGCAATTGGGAATCTTCGATATTATAATTGGCATGGACTGGTTATCCAAGCACCATGCCGAGGTTATTTGCTACGAAAAGTGTATTCGTATACCTCTTTCTTCGGGCGACACGTTAGTTATGTTCGGTGAAAAACCGTGCCGTGGTCTTCAAATCATGTTTTGCACATTGGCACAAAAGTACTTGCGGAAAAAGTACGTAGCCTTCTTGGCCCACATAGTTGACACGAAAGACAAGGGTAAGAAATTGCAAGACATTCCAATCATCCGAGATTTTCCCGAGGTATTCCCCGAGGATTTACCTGGTCTTCCTCCACCTAGACAAGTGGAATTTCGTATCGACCTTGTGCCCGGAGCAACTCCCGTGGCAAAATTCCCCTATCGTCTTGCACCTTCCGAGATGCAAGAGCTCGCAAGTCAATTACAAGAACTCTCATCCAAAGGATTCATCCGCCCAAGCCATTCACCTTGGGGCGCTCCCGTGCTGTTCGTAAAGAAAAAGGATGGATCATTTCGAATGTGCATTGATTATCGTGAACTCAACAAGCTTACAATTAAAAATCGTTACCCTTTACCCCGTATCGACGACCTTTTCGATCAGCTTCAAGGTTCAACATGTTTCTCCAAGATTGACCTTCGTTCCGGATACCATCAACTTCGTGTTCTCGATGAAGACATTCCGAAGACTGCCTTTCGGACTAGGTACGGTCACTACAAATTCATGGTCATGCCATTCGGTTTGACTAATGCACCTGCGGTCTTCATGGACCTCATGAACCGTGTATGCAAACCTTATTTGGACAAGTTCGTGATCGTTTTCATTGACGACATTCTCATCTATTCTAAAACGAGAGCGGAACATGAACAACATCTTCGTTTGATTTTGGAACTCTTAAAAAAAGAACAACTATACGCCAAGTTCTCCAAGTGTGAATTCTGGCTAAAGGAGGTTCAATTTTTGGGTCACATAGTCAACGATAAGGAAATTCATGTGGATCCGGCAAAGATCAAAGCGGTGAAGAATTGGAGTACTCCTAAGACACCTACCGAGATTCGTTCATTCCTTGGTCTAGCAGGTTACTACCGTCGTTTCATTTCAAATTTCTCCAAGATTGCGGTCCCGCTCACTGCCTTGACTCACAAAGGTAAGCACTACGAGTGGGGACCCAAACAAGAGGAAGCTTTCCAAACTCTAAAGCACAAGCTCTGCAATGCTCCTATTCTAACTCTTCCTAGTGGTAATGACGACTTTGTCGTTTATTGTGATGCATCCAACCAAGGTCTTGGTTGTGTTCTTATGCAACGAGGTCAAGTAATTGCATACGCATCACGTCAACTCAAAGTCCATGAGAAGAACTATACGACCCATGATCTCGAGCTTGGTGCTGTCGTCTTCGCCTTGAAAATTTGGAGACACTATCTATATGGCACCAAATGCGTGGTTTTCACCGACCACAAAAGTCTCCAACATATTTTCAATCAAAAGGAGCTTAATATGAGGCAACGACGATGGGTTGAACTCCTAAACGACTACGACTGCGAGATTCGCTACCACCCCGGCAAAGCAAACGTTGTAGCCGACGCCTTGAGTCGTAAGGAATGTATCATGCTTCATAGTGTTTATATTCATAACGATATCCAAGCCCGTATTCTCAAAGCACAACACACCTCGGTTACCGAGGGAAACATGTATCAAGAGATGGCATGTGGTGTAGAACTCTTGTTAGAAACTAAAGCCAACGGTCTATTGTATTACTTGGACCGTATCTGGGTTCCCGATCGCGACGATCTTCGTATATTTTTTATGAACTAGTCCCACAAAACTCGTTATTCGATACATCCCGGAGCTGATAAGATGTACATGGGTCTCCGTCAGCAATATTGGTGGCCCGGCATGAAAAAGGATATTGCCCTCTTTGTGGCAAAATGCCTAACTTGTTCTAAAGTAAAGGCCGAACACCAAAAGCCTTCTGGACTCCTCGAACAACCTGAAATTCCCGTGTGGAAGTGGGAGAACCTTGCCATGGATTTCATCACCAAACTCCCACGCACTTCTAGTTGGCACGATAGTATCTGGGTTATCATCGACCGACTTACAAAGTCTGCTCATTTCTTGCCTATTCGTGAGGACTATCGAGTCGAGAAATTGGCTCGGATCTACATTGATGAGATCGTAAGTCGTCACGAAATCCCTTTGAACATCATCTCCGATCGTGATTCGCGTTTTACTTCCCGATTTTGGCAATCATTACAATCAGCACTCGGTACTCGTTTGGATTTAAGTACGGCTTACCATCCTCAAACTGATGGACAAACCGAGCAAACGATCCAAACTCTTGAGGATATGCTTAGAGCTTGTGTCATTGATTTTGGTGGCAATTGGGATTCTCACCTACCACTAATTGAATTTTCCTACAACAACAGCTACCACACAAGTATTAACATGGCACCGTTCGAGGCACTTTATGGACGAAAATGTCGTTCACCGATTTGTTGGAACGAAATTGGTGAAGCACAAATCACCGGTCCCGAGCTTATCCAAGAAACCTCCGATAAAGTCTCTCTTATCCGTGACAACATTCGGGTAGCAAGGAGTCGGCAAAAGAGTTATGCCGATAGGCGACGAAAACCCTTGGAATTTCAAGTTGGAGATATGGTCCTTCTAAAGGTATCACCTTGGAAAGGCATAGTCCGATTTGGAAAGAAAGGAAAACTTGCACCTCGATATGTGGGTCCATTCAAGATACTCGAGAGGGTAGGAAAAGTAGCCTACAAACTCGACCTTCCTTCAGAACTCAGCAACGTTCATCCGACTTTTCACGTGTCTAATTTGAAAAAGTGTCTAGCCGACGAGAATCTCCACATCCCTCTTGACGAAGTGCGCATTGACGAGAAAATGCACTTTGTTGAGAAACCCGTGGAAATCATGGACCGAGAAGTCAAGAAACTCAAGCGTAGCCGCATCCCCATCGTCAAGGTCCGTTGGGAGTCTAAACGTGGACCCGAGTTCACTTGGGAACGTGAAGACCAAATGAAGACCAAGTATCCACATCTCTATTCATAGCCTCCATTATTGAATTTCGGGGCGAAATTCCTCTAACTTGGGGAGACTATGACGTTTCGGATTTTCGTTCTCGTACTTGTATTAAAACTGTCATGTAATCATTCTCTATTTTAATAAGTGTAAGAATTTATTTAGTTTTTATATAAATAGGTATTTTATGTTATGGATTTAATTTAATAAGAATTTTATAATATAAAAAAAAAACTAATATAAAAATCTTATATAAAAATTCTACATTTGAAAAGTTGCATATTTAATAAAATAACATATTTTAATAAGATTAATAACTTTAAAAAAAAATTATTATTATTTATAATAATAATAATAAAATAAAGTTTATAAAAAACATTTTTTTAGTTAATTTGATTTAAAAGAAATTAAATTAATTTATTTAAATAAAAGTTCAGGGGTTGCTTTGTAAATAAACAAACTGAAAGGATTTAAAACTAAAATCGTTTGAGGGGCTGTTTCTGGTCAAATGAAACTACAGGGACCATTCAGTACTTATTTTAAGGGTTAAAGCGTGCTAAACTAAACTCGAGGGACTAAAACTGCCAATACCCTTTTCGTTTATCCGGTCACCCCTTCCAACGGTCCGGCGGGTAAAGGTTTTTCCGGCGATGTCCGACAAAGCTGTTCCCCTGCACCTCAACGACTGCTAAAAGCTTCTATGGCTTCGTCTCCTCCACGCGAACAAAACCCCCCGACAAATTTGTCTCCCAAACATAGGAATCGACCAATCCCGTTGGTGGCCGAGATACCCAGGTCCAAATTCGTGCCCGACAGGCCACCTCCACGCCTGATGAATGTCGGGTTAGTTTCGTCTCGTCCAGAACAATGTCGGAACGTGCTCAATTGCACGTTTGAGCATAGAAATCAAGCCCGCCTATAAATGACCATTGTCGGCCCTGCTCGAGCTCGCTACCATCCTTCCACCTGCTCTCACTTCAAATTGAAACCACCATCGTGTTCGTCTCTTCTGTGCGAAACTACACCACCCCTACTGACGGCCTAACTCCCTCTGGAACTCGAAATCGCTAACTTGGTATTTGCGGATCAAAAAAACTGTGCCGACCAGGCGTGTTGCAACTCGGTTAGAACCTCAAATCGATTCCCCTGTCTTCTACTTATCCCTGGTAAGCAATTCGGATCAAAATCTAGGCATTCGCACGACAGTTTCCGGACAAACCCAAGTCCTCGGACATGGTTTGTTGGATTGCCGAGAACCAACGACCAATACTGGTTGTGTGTATATCAATTAAACGACACACACATAACCAGCGATGGGCAGTAGCCCGGCTGGTTATGCGTGTGTGTGTTTGTGTCACAGGTCGTGGGTTCGATCCGGGTGGCCTACGGCCCAACCTATTTTTTTTCTATTTTCTGTTTTAAAAATATAATTTAGTTTATTTAATTATCCCACCATATTTTAATACCATATTTATACAATAAAAACCAATACGAGTCGGTTAACTCGTTCGTTTATTTTGAAACCGATTAAACACTCTTTTTATCTATAACCTATTTCATTATTTTTATAAAACTTGTAATATTATTTAGTTACATTTTTATATATAAAACATCCCATATTTTTATAAATCTTGTAATATTATTTAATTATATTTTTTATATATAAGACACCCCATATTTTTATAAGTCTTGTAATATTATTTAAATACATTTTTATATATATAAAATGTCCTATATTTTTATAAATCTTATAACATTTTTATAAACTTATTAAAATACATTTAATATCTAAAATATCCCATTTTTATATAAACCTAGCAATGTTTTTAATAAGCTTGTTTAAATAAAGTTTAAATAAAGACTTTTCTTCATTTGTTATCATTATAAATACATTAAATATAATAATACTTGTATAAAACAATATATATATGTATTCTTATAAGTTAAAGTTTTACAAAAACCATTAACATTTTATTTCCATACATTATACAAATAAATATTAAGGAATAATTATATTAAAGCCCACATACATTTAAATACAAATACACACCAATACGCATACAATAATACCCATTTGTCTACATAGGGTATCAACGTGCTTAGGCTTCCACGTACTTATCACCTACACGCGTGGAAAATACCCGCTTGCAAGGTGAGTTACATAGCCCCTATTTTACATTTTTATACGTTTTGGGGTGAAACATTATACATGCTACTCACATTGTTTATACGTGTTATACATGAGACTATATGCTTATTCTTTGGATGTATATACATTTAAACACAAGACAACCGACTCTAATATTGATAGATCTATTGTGTCTGACCAGCCCACCCGGTTAGGGTGTTTATTACTGCATACTCGGATATAACCGCGTGTTATGTTCAAACATATCGGATATAGTGGGTAACTATATTCAAACATACCGGACTTAGCTGTTGTGCTCTGTTCAAGCGTGTCAAACTCGGTTTGAATTGTGATTTAAATAAATGTTACATCATATACTATGTTTAACAAGATAAACAATGAGTTGCAAAACGATTTACATTACTATTTACCGGGAATTACTAAACCTATTTACTCACCAACTTTTTAGTTGACACTTGATTTAAATAATGTTTCAGGTTTGGATATGTGACTATTTGCTGAAGATCTCTCCACTTAAGGACTATGGACCTAGTTAAATAAATTAATGTTTTGAACTAGACTAGGTTATTCGGATTGTATTGTACTTGGATCTTGTTGTTCTTAAATTTAAATTAATGAATTATGCAACCTTTAGTTACCATGTGCTTTTGAACAATCATTCTAATGTCCGCCTCGATGATTCCGCCATCGGTCGGGGTGTGACATCATCAGTTCCACCGCACAAGAAGCCCTTTTCACAGCCAAATTACGGATGAACCCTGCATCTCTGCTAACGGCGCCCCCAAGGAGTTTCACACCCAGCAGCACTGGCCTTCCAATCTCACAAGGGAACAATACATCTTGTACCTTCACCCCATTGCACGACGGCCAAAAAACTTTCGTTTTCTTGACGTTAAGTTCAAGGCCCAAACATGGCCCTCCGACCTGATAATAGCTAGGGCTTTAGCTACCTCTTTAGCGTCTCCGATAATCGTACCATCATCTAGGTACCAAGCATGGAAGAGAAGCTTGCAGCAATCCCTGATCTGATGAACCAACAGATGCAAAACTAAGGCAAAAAGGAGAGGCCCCAAAGGGTCCCACTGTTGAACCCCAGTGGTGGACCAAATATGGTCATCACCCACATATAACCTAGCCGGCTGCCCATATAAAAAATCCACCCATAGCGAAATGGACGGGCATCGGGTCCGAACCTCTTACAGGACGGAAGTCCTATCCACTAAGTTGAAAGCATTGGAGAAATAGACGGTAAGCATAGCCAACGATCCATCCGAGTGAAAATCATTTAAGAGCAGCGGTGTGAGAGGGGCCGAGGCAACGAACTCCGCCAATCCCCTAGGGCATCTCCCCTCGAAACATAAATTAGCCACCACAGAAATAACCCTGAGCAATTCAACGGCGATCGTAGACCCCTCTCCACAAAGAGCATCCAAAATATGTTGGGTTCTCAATCCGTCCCTCCCACAAGAGGTCCCTTTGGGGAAAGATTTAATGCATTCAAGCACGACATCATCATCCATAACAAAAGGAGGTTCAGAAAGTAAGGAAACAGGCATAGCCGGAGGGGGTAGGATGGGATGCTTTGCCACCAACACTTTCATAGTATCATTACCGAAAGGTGCAACCCCTGAAGAGCATAATACTTTGACCGCAGCAGTGAAATGCCCATCCACAACTTTCCGCAAACATTGTTTAACATTGTTGCACACCATAGAATTATCGGACCCAGGGACAAGCTCTACACGACACGTGGTCGGCCCCAAAGGTTGGGCAAAAAGCGATAGGATGAGCTCCTCAAAACCATCCCCATCACGCCAAGCTGCCAGCGACTGTTGAATACTATGACATTGCAAAGACTTCCTATTACCAGACCTGCGCTCCTAACGGTTAAAAGGCGTGAAAACTCGCAACGTGCAACGCGGTAACAACAAAAGTCTCACCCATGCCTCAACATAGTCTGGCATAGCCGCCACTTTACCGAGGGCAACAATTAATGCCTGGGCAAATGCCATCCGAAAATTATGAGGGATGCTCTTAACAATCGTGATAGGAAGAGAGAAGACGCGTTCAAGGAGAACCCCGTCCACAACCACCCCTCCTAAAGGAACAACTTCCCTCCCAACATCCGGCTTAGGAATCCCCACTATAAACTCCTCTGCATCTCTCGCAACCCGTTTGAAACGGGCTATCCCATCCACATGGGGGCATGCCCGACTGAGAGCATGTAGGCACATACACACCCCGCACAGCCACTGGCTTGAGACCTTTAAAGCCTCACCAACCGAAACAAACAAATCATAATTCTCGGAGACCGCTTCCCGCAAGGTCCCTTTCCGATCGTCCGATGACAACTGGAGCCGCTTGATATGTGCAACCAACCGAGGAAACCCCTTGGATCCCGACGTTCCATCTGGGCAGCAATGGAGACCTTTAAATGGACACAGCCAAACACCTACCTCCAATAGAGGAACCACCCTGTCATCCCGAATCCTAGACATAACAACAGCTCCTGATAAAACCCCCAAGCTATGAAACCAAACCAAAATCAGACCACAAACCCAAAAAACACTCACTAGCAAGGTAAATATAAACCTCACCACCAAAACACAACCCTAACCCCCCCTCCCCCTCCACCCATTTGATTTGGGGAGAATACATGTTGGACACTACATAACAAAATTCAAAATCAGGTCAAACCGGAAGTTCACCTTCAATGTTGGAGAAGAAAGGTCGCCGAACAGGAAGTTCGCCTGAAGTAGCAGACCAAACGCCCCTGGTACATACGCCCCACCACCGGCCCAGATCTGAACCTCTTTAGGTCTTGCACGCACGCAACACCGTCGGAGAAACAGAGAAGAATGAAATCGATGGTGGCGGCGGAGGTTTGCGTTGTGAAATGATGAATTCGGTGACAGTTTTGGTTCTGTTGTTGGCGGTGGGTGTTGGATTTTATGGACCGACCCGATAGACAACGCGGCTGACCGAGCTATGACCCATAAGAGTTACACATAGGGCAACGAACATTTAAATCCACTTAACCCGCTTAACTGGTAATTACGAACTATTAGCGAGACGATACATTTTATATATATTCGTTACACGGGATTTATTATTTATACATGTTTATAAATAATAATTTATATTTATTTATTTTAATCTTTTATTAAAACAAATTAAATGGTTTTTGGACTTTAATATTAACTATTAGGTTTAGGCCCGGTATGGTTTTTATTAGGTTAAATGGATTAGAGTAATTAATAGATATATATATATATATATATATATTAATTATCGAAGTGGTGAATTAGAGGAAACAAGGAGTCGTCGTTTTTTTTTATCGAGGAAAGACAAAAAAGGTTTTTTCCTTGCGACTTCCGGCCACCAAACCAGCCGCTGCCTGCCCATTTCCGGTCAGCCCCGGCGCTTCCCGTTCTCTCATGTTTCGGTTCGTGATCTAGCATCGGTTCGTTGTACCTCGGTGTCTCGATCGGTTATTTATTAACCACTAAGGTATAATTAATCTCATCAGTAGATTAATTGTGTTTATTAATTGTTTTGATTATGTTTGCGTGTTCATAACCAGATCCTGTTCGGTTTGTCAGTGCTGTCAAAATAGGTTATTGTAACACCTACAAAAATTCCGAAACCTAAAACTTAGTGATTGGGCTAAACTCAACTAGACCCAATAGAAATTCAAAAACTTTTCGAGCCCCAATAAGGATCCAAGCCGTTAGAGGTCCAATTTACATGATACGAACTTCGTACTAACCAATCGGTTTCATCTAATGACTTGTTACACGATTCTAAGAACTTACAAAACGATAGAAGCCTATATGCGGATCGGTATTTTAAACGTTAAACCGCGTCAGGTTCTCGTATAATTTATAATAATAGTACGATTCTTATCGATACGTATTTTGATATAAAAAAAATATGAGAAATATTTATTATAATATTATTAATGATATAATAATAGTTATACCAGATTGCAGAACATTTAATCGGACCAACACGTAAAAACGCGATACCGACGCATATTGGTTTGTGGATCAAATAAAACGGATATTTCACTAGTTAAAATACTTAAATAAAACGCGATACCGACGCATATTGTTTGACACCTATTCCATTAAGATCTCTATCCAAATCAGGTTACGAAAGACATGCGTGATAACGTCACTAGTAATGAACTTGGATGAAACCAATATCAATCTCATATGATCATAACCTCACTCCATATCTTAGCTGTCTAAGTCGTACCTAGACAAAAAAAATAAATAAAAAATAAAAATAAAAAAATTTCTATTCCAACTTCCTTGTTAGAAATTACATACGCCAATATTATTTTCTGGAACTCAATCGAATCAGCTTAAACCTATATGCTAATTAGACAAATGAGAGGTCAATTAGAATGATATAAAAAGATAGAGTGCATCAAGATCTTGACTCTTCGCGATTAACGGTAAATTGCTGGACTTTGAGCTAAGACCGGGACATCTCATAAAACCGTTCAACACATTTTCACTGAACTCCCGATAAGACTCCTTTAGATGTCATCATGATTTGGTCTTCATGACAGAAAACCGAGTATGAATAAAGAATATGTGCCCTTATACTCTCAAAAATCCATGTGCATGAATGCACTCTCGTTATTCATTACCAATGATGATGATCATACAGTTTCACATTTATGCGATGAATCTCATAACGAAGTGTTACAATGTTTAATCCTTGATTGCTATTTTGGTGTGACTTGTTCGCTGGATTTGTGAAAACTCACTAACTAAACCCACACCGATTAGACATTCTCTTAATGACTAATACATTACATGAATATGACCACTCATGTTACAATTCATTTAGATCAGGGAACTCTAGTGATGCTTTATCACTTCGTAGCATAGTCAACGTTGTTCACTTAGCGACATATTCAGATACTTTCCTAAATCTACTTATTTGATTTAATGCATGCTCAACAGAAATGACACACGGTTACATGATACAATGACATCACAAATCTTTACACATCCAATATCATTAGTGTTGAGATATCCACTTTATTTAGATTACCGACTAATATTTGGAATGAGCCAACATTCTCTCTAAGAATCCGAAAATGGAGCAAGGACACGGAATCCTAATCGATGTATCTATGACAAATTTCGAGGACGAAATTTCTTTAAGGATGGGAGAATGTAACACCTACAAAAATTCCGAAACCTAAAACTTAGTGATTGGGCTAAACTCAACTAGACCCAATAGAAATTCAAGAACTTTTCGAGCCCCAATAAGGATCCAAGCCGTTAGAGGTCCAATTTACATGATACGAACTTCGTACTAACCAATCGGTTTCATCTAATGACTTGTTACACGATTCTAAGAACTTACAAAACGATAGAAGCATATATGCGGATCGGTATTTTAAACGTTAAACCGCGTCAGGTTCTCGTATAATTTATAATAACAGTACGATTCTTATCGATACGTATTTTGATATAAAAAAAATATGAGAAATATTTATTATAATATTATTAATGATATAATAATAGTTATACCAGATTGCAGAACATTTAATCGGACCAACACGTAAAAACGCGATACCGACGCGTATTGGTTTGTGGATCAAATAAAACGGATATTTCACTAGTTAAAATACTTAAATAATATTAATTATTAGTAATAATATACCAAGTAAAATTATTTAAACACGATCTTACAAAACGTGACGTTAAGTTTTACGTTACGAGTTTTGAGACGTGGTATCTACCTACACTCTTTCACCCTCTAAAAACCCTAATTATATAAAAACCTCATCTTCATATTTTTCCCTCATTTTAGCCAAACCACACACACATATGTGTGTTTCTAGAGAAAGAGATCGAAAGAGAGAGAGGAGGGAGAGGGAGCTCTACCCAGCTCCGGCCGGCTCTCCGGCGTTCCCTCACGGCGGCGGCACCATCTTCCCCTCCGGCGCAAGCAACAGCAGAGAAAGAAGGGGAGAACCCCCCTTCACCGGCGGTACATCAGTGGTGGCGGCAAGCTGGAGAGAAAAAGGAGGGCGACCGGGGGGGGTTACCACAGGCGGGCTCTAACCCGTTTTTCTGGCGGATCTGCAAGCAGCGGCGAGTTAGGGTTCCGCCGTGAGAAGCGGCGGCGGCGTCCCTGGTGACCAGCGGGGATGGAATTACGATCTAACTAGACGACAACGGTGGTGGTGTAAGACGATGTTAGCCGACGAGGGTGATGGTTCAGGTCTGTTCTCCGGCAACCGGAGACGTTTTTTTTTTTCCGTCAAAATCCAGACATTCCGCCAAGTTGTGTATTCCGGTGAGTCCCTATCTCTTTTTCTTGTCATTTGGACTTAGATCTACACATTTTGTTAGTGTTAAATTTCTGTTGAAATGATTCCGACAAACAGTGGCATTTTCCGGCGACTCCGGTGAGTAAAAATTGTAGATCTACGCTTGTGTGCTTTGAATCTAAACCGATCTACAACGTCAAGGTTCGTTTTGAAGTTCTAGGCTAGTTTTGGTTGATTAGTCATCTTTTCGTATCAGATTTGGCGATTTTGGTGGCCGGGTTTCATTCCTGAGTATAAAATGTGTGTTTTTGGACAGATGACGACATCCCGAGCCATGGTCAAACCAAGTCAACGCTGGTCAAACATGGTCAATGCATGAATTGTGAGAGTTAGAACGTGTCGATCGTAAACGGGACCTACGAGAGGTATAAACGCACGCTAAAACGATTATATTTATTTATTACAAGAGTTAAACGCGCGTGTTCAGTTAAAGCGCGTTGAGCCCTAAACGATTCGTCAACAATGGAAATAAATACTAAACTAACAATTAATATTAACGGTCCATAAACGCGTACAACCTAGAGACTTGTTACAAGTACATAATTATTATTTTTACGGGTAAGCGTATTTATAAATGATAATCGATTAAACGAGGACCTTAAACACGATTAACTAACGACACATGCAATTAGTAAATATTGATACTTGAGCGTGAAAACGATTATATTTCATTTGTGTTACAACGCAGTCTACAAAATAAATACGACAGGGATGACTTTAACTTTAAGTATTTTATATAAACGTATATAAGTACATCTGTTTGTTATGACATTGAGCGGTAATCAAGGTTAAAAATCGACGGACTAATCTATGACTTGACTAATAACGAGCGTTGATACGAATATATTTTTCGTAAATATAAACAGTTTTATATATATACACACCTAAATATATATAGGTATGTGATTACGCACGACTTTATAAAATCAAATGATTGTTTTGTAACACGATACATAGAATCGAATATATATAAACGTATATTTTATGCACAAATATAAAAGTATATAAATATATGTTTATATCATTAAGATTATTCTTTATAAGGTATGATGATTAGAAATCTTAACGAATACGTTTCGAATAAATATAAACTTAGACTTTTGTAAACATGGACAGGTATTATGTAACATATATATAATGATATATATAATGATAGTTATATGTAAATGTATTATTATAAATGTTTATATCTTCTATACACCATTGGACATTATTCAATACGACGTCTAATTGCCAGCACATTCACACGAATAGGTGCAAATATATTTTAGGGTTTGATTTTACACACATATATATATATATAATAAAACTCTGAGATAGTTTTGTTAAAACATAGAGTTACATACATTTTGTTAAGAATCATAAGAACGAGAATTGTGATTACTAAGTATAAATACATATGATTATGTACCACCATGAGCTTGATAAACTATTACGTTCGAACGTGACTATTGGAACATAAATAGGTGAGAATCCCGATTCCACCTAAATAACAATTAACACCAATCATTAAGTCGACAACATGGCTCAACCGCACGCGTGATATCTTGATACGAGTTTAGACTTACTTTATTATATTAGGGTTAGTTTATAAAGCTTTTTAAGTGCCTACAGGGATTGTATGACTCGAGTAAGACATAAACCCACTATTATCGTATTACGTGGATTTTGGTTTCCGTTGATACATAAAAGACGTCGTCGTTCCTAACACTTTACCAGGTGAGTTTCACGGCCCCTTTTTACTGTTTTCTATTTTGGGGGAAAAACATGTTAATTTCAAATGGTATGATAACTAGAAAACGAGAAACAAGCATCTGATTCCCTTGTGAGCATGAGTTAACACTAAAAGGTCCTCGGTATTTCGAACTATAACCATTAGCTATGGACTTAGCCGTAGATCGATATGAATAGTACTATTCGGGTTGACACCCCCAATCATGGTTAGTCGCGCTAACCTGACCAGCAGGGTCAAATGATTGCATATTAGGTCTTGTTGTTTCTCATTGTTTAAAGGTACAATGGGCTGGGGCAAAATTCAAGAATTCGTTAAAGGTTTGGTTATAGGCTTGTGCATCACATAATTCGTTTGTGCTAGCTAGACAACGATGAATCAACCGCTAACTTGTTTTGCTTATCATATGCATAAAGTAAATTTAGAGCAAAGGATTTCGCCAATGGTATACGTACCAATGGATTTGTTAGTCATTTTCGAGAAACGGGTTTTGCCATTGGTATACGTATCAATGGCCTTGACAGTGAATTTCGAGTAAAGGATGTTGCCAATAGTACCCGTACAAACAGTTTTGTCAATCAATTTCGTGCAAATAGTTTTTGCTGAAAGATTTCGTATAAATAGTTTTTGACAAACGATTTCGTAAATATTGTTTTGCCAATTGTATTCATTTAAAACCTGTGAACTCACCAACATTGCGTTGACATTTTTGAACATGTTTTTCAGGTAATACATAGCTACGACACGGTTGGAATAGGTTAAACATTTGGATTAAGCCCTTAGAAGATGGAGACGCAGAGTGTTCGACATATTTAGAAGTCTTTATTTAGCTTCCGCTGTTGTGTAATGTTACCAATCGTTGCAACCCTAAATTATTTATTTATTAAGTGAATAAATTTAGGGGTGTTACAGATTGGTATCAGAGCCAATGGTTTTAACGAATTAGGTTTCCTTGGTGTCACCTAGGCTCTAACCAGACTCATTTAGGGAACAAGATTTCTAATACTTGCATTACACTAAGAATACCCAAGACCTGAGTATAGAAATTCCAACTGTTGCCGAACAACTTGAGTTGACCATTAGTATATGTAGTTAAACTAGCGTCTTATTATTTATATTAATACAAAATACAATTACGTGGCATACGTAACAAACACCTACTACATACAACAATATGGAAACAATAAACACCTACAACATGACCCAACAGAGTATCGATGTTCGGATTACAAATCAAGGATGATAGGTACTCAACACATTCTAACCCTAGAAGATCGAGTTAAGTGTTGAAATTGGGCACGGCGGCTGTAATCCCTAGTTATCGATCTTAGTGTCACAACAGTCTAAACCCGTACCTGAACTTGTACGTGTACGTACGCCACACCTACGTCTACTCCAGATGTGGAGTCAGTTTTCTTGTCTGACAATTTACTGTCTTCATTCGGTGTGGTATATATATATACTCTCTTTCATGATTTGCCCTATCAGAAGGGAACCCGATGTGGATAAGTAGGACTAAACAGGAGAGAGCTCCAAGGGTCAGGAGACCCATATACTCATCGGGATCATGTTAATACACACGTACATACAAACTTGGAGCCTGATTTGCTCGACACGGATTTGAGGATCTCTGCCCTAAATAAGTGCATGACTTCCACCGCACGCGTCATGTTATGAAAAGACACCGGTTGTGTCCCACTACCATTAACTCCATCCAGCAACTGCTTTAGTCGGCAAATTCACGGGTATAGGTGCGCGTGACTAAGAGTAATCCGATAGAACATACACACTCTTACGCAAGAGTGCGACACGATGACACGATCTAATGGATATTTCAGATCCCTTTTATTGAGTGCTTGGGATAGGAGAAACACTATAGGGACCACGCAAAGTAAATTATCATTGCGTGTGCACACGTAATCATAATTTGCAGTGCATGAGAACTTTAGTGAGTCTTACTGTCCGAGCTAATGTTCATGATTAATTCGTATTCCTAATCTCAAATCCCAGACACTCGATTGATGATCAAAATTACAATAACCAAAGAGTTGATCCAAAAGGGCATCAGGTGATGTGATAGGCTATTGGAAATGTACATCATCTCCTTAATCTTCGAATTCTAATAGATCTAAAACTGTTATTGAGACATCATTGGCATAACAGTTTTGACCAAAACACTAAAAATGTCTTGTCCCTGTTGATTTGACCTCGGTATTTGGAACAAATACGGAAATCCTCTATACAGTGCTACTTCAACTCCTGAGATTCAGCTATAGATTTCCTCTTTTGTATTTCGTTACCCATCTATCAAAGCATGAGGTTGATATACAAACTCTTAAATGTGCCCTTAACACTCTTTACCTCAATTTTACGGCTTAAGCCCTTGTGCTAAAGACTTAAAGGCTATAATCGATATAGGTGAAATACTAATTGGTAAGTCATGATAATACCATTCGAAAGCCAAGGAAGTGACAGGCATACTGTACTACCAACTGCTGTCAAATGATCAATTCAACCCCCTTCAACGCTAGATCACAGGACAAATTTTGAAACCTTATGATCCATTTTACCAACTTTAGTGTGGAATCAAGGACCTATGTCAAAATTTAAAAATTTATTTCGTTGTTCTACGATAGTTCGTCGTTAAAGTTGTACGCTACGAGGAATATGAACAAGAGAAAAATCATAGTTGACTTTACTCTCTTGAATGCCTACATATATACATTTCTTTCGGCTTCTCAACTTCCTCCTAAATTCTATATTTACTTTCTCAAGTTCTTTTTGAGATACCTATATGCTTTCTCTAAGGAACCTAAGAACATGGCGTTCTCGCGTTCGACAAATTACTGAAGTTTTTACTTGATCCCTTTCTATTTTCAGACATCTATCTAAAGAGAGTCAAGCCCATACTGAATTGGAAAATGATATTACATCAAAGCCTACCAATTTAATGGTTGGGGAAACTGGAATCGATTTCAAGAGACAATACTTATGTGTGACTATTTTCACAATATGGCTTTTATGCCCTCATCTAGACGAACTACGACTTCTTCAAAGAAAGCTAGACTATTCTTAAACACTTTTCTTTGAACCCCGTGAAGATGCATTTACCTTTAGTATCCGTTGAGTCAAATAAATTATACTATTTCCAAATACTTTGACACTCTCTTCCTTCTTCGTCTAAATTCACCCTCATCTTTAGATAAATCATAGAAATTTGGACGATTCCAAAAATCTGGATGATTCACTGTTACTAGGAAATTTCGACCGTTTGTTTGACACCTATTCCATTAAGATCTCTATCCAAATCAGGTTACGAAAGACATGCGTGATAACGTCACTAGTAATGAACTTGGATGAAACCAATATCAATCTCATATGATCATAACCTCACTCCATATCTTAGCTGTCTAAGTCGTACCTAGACAAAAAAAATAAATAAAAAATAAAAATAAAAAAATTTCTATTCCAACTTCCTTGTTAGAAATTACATACGCCAATATTATTTTCTGGAACTCAATCGAATCAGCTTAAACCTATATGCTAATTAGACAAATGAGAGGTCAATTAGAATCTTTTGATATAAAAAGATAGAGTGCATCAAGATCTTGACTCTTCGCGATTAACGGTAAATTGCTGGACTTTGAGCTAAGACCGGGACATCTCATAAAACCGTTCAACACATTTTCACTGAACTCCCGATAAGACTCCTTTAGATGTCATCATGATTTGGTCTTCATGACAGAAAACCGAGTATGAATAAAGAATATGTGCCCTTATACTCTCAAAAATCCATGTGCATGAATGCACTCTCGTTATTCATTACCAATGATGATGATCATACAGTTTCACATTTATGCGATGAATCTCATAACGAAGTGTTACAATGTTTAATCCTTGATTGCTATTTTGGTGTGACTTGTTCGCTGGATTTGTGAAAACTCACTAACTAAACCCACACCGATTAGACATTCTCTTAATGACTAATACATTACATGAATATGACCACTCATGTTACAATTCATTTAGATCAGGGAACTCTAGTGATGCTTTATCACTTCGTAGCATAGTCAACGTTGTTCACTTAGCGACATATTCAGATACTTTCCTAAATCTACTTATTTGATTTAATGCATGCTCAACAGAAACGACACACGGTTACATGATACAATGACATCACAAATCTTTACACATCCAATATCATTAGTGTTGAGATATCCACTTTATTTAGATTACCGACTAATATTTGGAATGAGCCAACATTCTCTCTAAGAATCCGAAAATGGAGCAAGGACACGGAATCCTAATCGATGTATCTATGACAAATTTCGAGGACGAAATTTCTTTAAGGATGGGAGAATGTAACACCTACAAAAATTCCGAAACCTAAAACTTAGTGATTGGGCTAAACTCAACTAGACCCAATAGAAATTCAAGAACTTTTCGAGCCCCAATAAGGATCCAAGCCGTTAGAGGTCCAATTTACATGATACAAACTTCGTACTAACCAATCGGTTTCATCTAATGACTTGTTACACGATTCTAAGAACTTACAAAACGATAGAAGCATATATGCGGATCGGTATTTTAAACGTTAAACCGCGTCAGGTTCTCGTATAATTTATAATAACAGTACGATTCTTATCGATACGTATTTTGATACAAAAAAAATATGAGAAATATTTATTATAATATTATTAATGATATAATAATAGTTATACCACATTGCAGAACATTTAATCGGACCAACACGTAAAAACGCGATACCGACGCGTATTGGTTTGTGGATCAAATAAAACGGATATTTCACTAGTTAAAATACTTAAATAATATTAATTATTAGTAATAATATACCAAGTAAAATTATTTAAACACGATCTTACAAAACGTGACGTTAAGTTTTACGTTACGAGTTTTGAGACGTGGTATCTACCTACACTCTTTCACCCTCTAAAAACCCTAATTATATAAAAACCTCATCTTCATATTTTTCCCTCATTTTAGCCAAACCACACACACATATGTGTGTTTCTAGAGAAAGAGATCGAAAGAGAGAGAGGAGGGAGAGGGAGCTCTACCCAGCTCCGGCCGGCTCTCCGGCGTTCCCTCACGGCGGCGGCACCATCTTCCCCTCCGGCGCAAGCAACAGCAGAGAAAGAAGGGGAGAACCCCCCTTCACCGGCGGTACATCAGTGGTGGCGGCAAGCTGGAGAGAAAAAGGAGGGCGACCGGGGGGGGTTACCACAGGCGGGCTCTAACCCGTTTTTCTGGCGGATCTGCAAGCAGCGGCGAGTTAGGGTTCCGCCGTGAGAAGCGGCGGCGGCGGCGGCGTCCCTGGTGACCAGCGGGGATGGAATTACGATCTAACTAGACGACAACGGTGGTGGTGTAAGACGATGTTAGCCGACGAGGGTGATGGTTCAGGTCTGTTCTCCGGCAACCGGAGACGTTTTTTTTTTCCGTCAAAATCCAGACATTCCGCCAAGTTGTGTATTCCGGTGAGTCCCTATCTCTTTTTCTTGTCATTTGGACTTAGATCTACACATTTTGTTAGTGTTAAATTTCTGTTGAAATGATTCCGACAAACAGTGGCATTTTCCGGCGACTCCGGTGAGTAAAAATTGTAGATCTACGCTTGTGTGCTTTGAATCTAAACCGATCTACAACGTCAAGGTTCGTTTTGAAGTTCTAGGCTAGTTTTGGTTGATTAGTCATCTTTTCGTATCAGATTTGGCGATTTTGGTGGCCGGGTTTCATTCCTGAGTATAAAATGTGTGTTTTTGGACAGATGACGACATCCCGAGCCATGGTCAAACCAAGTCAACGCTGGTCAAACATGGTCAATGCATGAATTGTGAGAGTTAGAACGTGTCGATCGTAAACGGGACCTACGAGAGGTATAAACGCACGCTAAAACGATTATATTTATTTATTACAAGAGTTAAACGCGCGTGTTCAGTTAAAGCGCGTTGAGCCCTAAACGATTCGTCAACAATGAAAATAAATACTAAACTAACAATTAATATTAACGGTCCATAAACGCGTACAACCTAGAGACTTGTTACAAGTACATAATTATTATTTTTACGGGTAAGCGTATTTATAAATGATAATCGATTAAACGAGGACCTTAAACACGATTAACTAACGACACATGCAATTAGTAAATATTGATACTTGAGCGTGAAAACGATTATATTTCATTTGTGTTACAACGCAGTCTACAAAATAAATACGACAGGGATGACTTTAACTTTAAGTATTTTATATAAACGTATATAAGTACATCTGTTTGTTATGACATTGAGCGGTAATCAAGGTTAAAAATCGACGGACTAATCTATGACTTGACTAATAACGAGCGTTGATACGAATATATTTTTCGTAAATATAAACAGTTTTATATATATACACACCTAAATATATATAGGTATGTGATTACGCACGACTTTATAAAATCAAATGATTGTTTTGTAACACGATACATAGAATCGAATATATATAAACGTATATTTTATGCACAAATATAAAAGTATATAAATATATGTTTATATCATTAAGATTATTCTTTATAAGGTATGATGATTAGAAATCTTAACGAATACGTTTCGAATAAATATAAACTTAGACTTTTGTAAACATGGACAGGTATTATGTAACATATATATAATGATATATATAATGATAGTTATATGTAAATGTATTATTATAAATGTTTATATCTTCTATACACCATTGGACATTATTCAATACGACGTCTAATTGCCAGCACATTCACACGAATAGGTGCAAATATATTTTAGGGTTTGATTTTACACACATATATATATATATATATATAATAAAACTCTGAGATAGTTTTGTTAAAACATAGAGTTACATACATTTTGTTAAGAATCATAAGAACGAGAATTGTGATTACTAAGTATAAATACATATGATTATGTACCACCATGAGCTTGATAAACTATTACGTTCGAACGTGACTATTGGAACATAAATAGGTGAGAATCCCGATTCCACCTAAATAACAATTAACACCAATCATTAAGTCGACAACATGGCTCAACCGCACGCGTGATATCTTGATACGAGTTTAGACTTACTTTATTATATTAGGGTTAGTTTATAAAGCTTTTTAAGTGCCTACAGGGATTGTATGACTCGAGTAAGACATAAACCCACTATTATCGTATTACGTGGATTTTGGTTTCCGTTGATACATAAAAGACGTCGTCGTTCCTAACACTTTACCAGGTGAGTTTCACGGCCCCTTTTTACTGTTTTCTATTTTGGGGGAAAAACATGTTAATTTCAAATGGTATGATAACTAGAAAACGAGAAACAAGCATCTGATTCCCTTGTGAGCATGAGTTAACACTAAAAGGTCCTCGGTATTTCGAACTATAACCATTAGCTATGGACTTAGCCGTAGATCGATATGAATAGTACTATTCGGGTTGACACCCCCAATCATGGTTAGTCGCGCTAACCTGACCAGCAGGGTCAAATGATTGCATATTAGGTCTTGTTGTTTCTCATTGTTTAAAGGTACAATGGGCTGGGGCAAAATTCAAGAATTCGTTAAAGGTTTGGTTATAGGCTTGTGCATCACATAATTCGTTTGTGCTAGCTAGACAACGATGAATCAACCGCTAACTTGTTTTGCTTATCATATGCATAAAGTAAATTTAGAGCAAAGGATTTCGCCAATGGTATACGTACCAATGGATTTGTTAGTCATTTTCGAGAAACGGGTTTTGCCATTGGTATACGTATCAATGGCCTTGACAGTGAATTTCGAGTAAAGGATGTTGCCAATAGTACCCGTACAAACAGTTTTGTCAATCAATTTCGTGCAAATAGTTTTTGCTGAAAGATTTCGTATAAATAGTTTTTGACAAACGATTTCGTAAATATTGTTTTGCCAATTGTATTCATTTAAAACCTGTGAACTCACCAACATTGCGTTGACATTTTTGAACATGTTTTTCAGGTAATACATAGCTATGACACGGTTGGAATAGGTTAAACATTTGGATTAAGCCCTTAGAAGATGGAGACGCAGAGTGTTCGACATATTTAGAAGTCTTTATTTAGCTTCCGCTGTTGTGTAATGTTACCAATCGTTGCAACCCTAAATTATTTATTTATTAAGTGAATAAATTTAGGGGTGTTACAGATTGGTATCAGAGCCAATGGTTTTAACGAATTAGGTTTCCTTGGTGTCACCTAGGCTCTAACCAGACTCATTTAGGGAACAAGATTTCTAATACTTGCATTACACTAAGAATACCCAAGACCTGAGTATAGAAATTCCAACTGTTGCCGAACAACTTGAGTTGACCATTAGTATATGTAGTTAAACTAGCGTCTTATTATTTATATTAATACAAAATACAATTACGTGGCATACGTAACAAACACCTACTACATACAACAATATGGAAACAATAAACACCTACAACATGACCCAACAGAGTATCGATGTTCGGATTACAAATCAAGGATGACAGGTACTCAACACATTCTAACCCTAGAAGATCGAGTTAAGTGTTGAAATTGGGCACGGCGGTTGTAATCCCTAGTTATCGATCTTAGTGTCACAACAGTCTAAACCCGTACCTGAACTTGTACGTGTACGTACGCCACACCTACGTCTACTCCAGATGTGGAGTCAGTTTTCTTGTCTGACAATTTACTGTCTTCATTCGGTGTGGTATATATATATATACTCTCTTTCATGATTTGCCCTATCAGAAGGGAACCCGATGTGGATAAGTAGGACTAAACAGGAGAGAGCTCCAAGGGTCAGGAGACCCATATACTCATCGGGATCATGTTAATACACACGTACATACAAACTTGGAGCCTGATTTGCTCGACACGGATTTGAGGATCTCTGCCCTAAATAAGTGCATGACTTCCACCGCACGCGTCATGTTATGAAAAGACACCGGTTGTGTCCCACTACCATTAACTCCATCCAGCAACTGCTTTAGTCGGCAAATTCACGGGTATAGGTGCGCGTGACTAAGAGTAATCCGATAGAACATACACACTCTTACGCAAGAGTGCGACACGATGACACGATCTAATGGATATTTCAGATCCCTTTTATTGAGTGCTTGGGATAGGAGAAACACTATAGGGACCACGCAAAGTAAATTATCATTGCGGGTGCACACGTAATCATAATTTGCAGTGCATGAGAACTTTAGTGAGTCTTACTGTCCGAGCTAATGTTCATGATTAATTCGTATTCCTAATCTCAAATCCCAGACACTCGATTGATGATCAAAATTACAATAACCAAAGAGTTGATCCAAAAGGGCATCAGGTGATGTGATAGGCTATTGGAAATGTACATCATCTCCTTAATCTTCGAATTCTAATAGATCCAAAACTGTTATTGAGACATCATTGGCATAACAGTTTTGACCAAAACACTAAAAATGTCTTGTCCCTGTTGATTTGACCTCGGTATTTGGAACAAATACGGAAATCCTCTATACAGTGCTACTTCAACTCCTGAGATTCAGCTATAGATTTCCTCTTTTGTATTTCGTTACCCATCTATCAAAGCATGAGGTTGATATACAAACTCTTAAATGTGCCCTTAACACTCTTTACCTCAATTTTACGGCTTAAGCCCTTGTGCTAAAGACTTAAAGGCTATAATCGATATAGGTGAAATACGAATTGGTAAGTCATGATAATACCATTCGAAAGCCAAGGAAGTGACAGGCATACTGTACTACCAACTGCTGTCAAATGATCAATTCAACCCCCTTCAACGCTAGATCACAGGACAAATTTTGAAACCTTATGATCCATTTTACCAACTTTAGTGTGGAATCAAGGACCTATGTCAAAATTTAAAAATTTATTTCGTTGTTCTACGATAGTTCGTCGTTAAAGTTGTACGCTACGAGGAATATGAACAAGAGAAAAATCATAGTTGACTTTACTCTCTTGAATGCCTACATATATACATTTCTTTCGGCTTCTCAACTTCCTCCTAAATTCTATATTTACTTTCTCAAGTTCTTTTTGAGATACCTATATGCTTTCTCTAAGGAACCTAAGAACATGGCGTTCTCGCGTTCGACAAATTACTGAAGTTTTTACTTGATCCCTTTCTATTTTCAGACATCTATCTAAAGAGAGTCAAGCCCATACTGAATTGGAAAATGATATTACATCAAAGCCTACCAATTTAATGGTTGGGGAAACTGGAATCGATTTCAAGAGACAATACTTATGTGTGACTATTTTCACAATATGGCTTTTATGCCCTCATCTAGACGAACTACGACTTCTTCAAAGAAAGCTAGACTATTCTTAAACACTTTTCTTTGAACCCCGTGAAGATGCATTTACCTTTAGTATCCGTTGAGTCAAATAAATTATACTATTTCCAAATACTTTGACACTCTCTTCCTTCTTCGTCTAAATTCACCCTCATCTTTAGATAAATCATAGAAATTTGGACGATTCCAAAAATCTGGATGATTCACTGTTACTAGGAAATTTCGACCGTTTGTTTGACACCTATTCCATTAAGATCTCTATCCAAATCAGGTTACGAAAGACATGCGTGATAACGTCACTAGTAATGAACTTGGATGAAACCAATATCAATCTCATATGATCATAACCTCACTCCATATCTTAGCTGTCTAAGTCGTACCTAGACAAAAAAAATAAATAAAAAATAAAAATAAAAAAATTTCTATTCCAACTTCCTTGTTAGAAATTACATACGCCAATATTATTTTCTGGAACTCAATCGAATCAGCTTAAACCTATATGCTAATTAGACAAATGAGAGGTCAATTAGAATCTTTTGATATAAAAAGATAGAGTGCATCAAGATCTTGACTCTTCGCGATTAACGGTAAATTGCTGGACTTTGAGCTAAGACCGGGACATCTCATAAAACCGTTCAACACATTTTCACTGAACTCCCGATAAGACTCCTTTAGATGTCATCATGATTTGGTCTTCATGACAGAAAACCGAGTATGAATAAAGAATATGTGCCCTTATACTCTCAAAAATCCATGTGCATGAATGCACTCTCGTTATTCATTACCAATGATGATGATCATACAGTTTCACATTTATGCGATGAATCTCATAACGAAGTGTTACAATGTTTAATCCTTGATTGCTATTTTGGTGTGACTTGTTCGCTGGATTTGTGAAAACTCACTAACTAAACCCACACCGATTAGACATTCTCTTAATGACTAATACATTACATGAATATGACCACTCATGTTACAATTCATTTAGATCAGGGAACTCTAGTGATGCTTTATCACTTCGTAGCATAGTCAACGTTGTTCACTTAGCGACATATTCAGATACTTTCCTAAATCTACTTATTTGATTTAATGCATGCTCAACAGAAACGACACACGGTTACATGATACAATGACATCACAAATCTTTACACATCCAATATCATTAGTGTTGAGATATCCACTTTATTTAGATTACCGACTAATATTTGGAATGAGCCAACATTCTCTCTAAGAATCCGAAAATGGAGCAAGGACACGGAATCCTAATCGATGTATCTATGACAAATTTCGAGGACGAAATTTCTTTAAGGATGGGAGAATGTAACACCTACAAAAATTCCGAAACCTAAAACTTAGTGATTGGGCTAAACTCAACTAGACCCAATAGAAATTCAAGAACTTTTCGAGCCCCAATAAGGATCCAAGCCGTTAGAGGTCCAATTTACATGATACGAACTTCGTACTAACCAATCGGTTTCATCTAATGACTTGTTACACGATTCTAAGAACTTACAAAACGATAGAAGCATATATGCGGATCGGTATTTTAAACGTTAAACCGCGTCAGGTTCTCGTATAATTTATAATAACAGTACGATTCTTATCGATACGTATTTTGATACAAAAAAAATATGAGAAATATTTATTATAATATTATTAATGATATAATAATAGTTATACCACATTGCAGAACATTTAATCGGACCAACACGTAAAAACGCGATACCGACGCGTATTGGTTTGTGGATCAAATAAAACGGATATTTCACTAGTTAAAATACTTAAATAATATTAATTATTAGTAATAATATACCAAGTAAAATTATTTAAACACGATCTTACAAAACGTGACGTTAAGTTTTACGTTACGAGTTTTGAGACGTGGTATCTACCTACACTCTTTCACCCTCTAAAAACCCTAATTATATAAAAACCTCATCTTCATATTTTTCCCTCATTTTAGCCAAACCACACACACATATGTGTGTTTCTAGAGAAAGAGATCGAAAGAGAGAGAGGAGGGAGAGGGAGCTCTACCCAGCTCCGGCCGGCTCTCCGGCGTTCCCTCACGGCGGCGGCACCATCTTCCCCTCCGGCGCAAGCAACAGCAGAGAAAGAAGGGGAGAACCCCCCTTCACCGGCGGTACATCAGTGGTGGCGGCAAGCTGGAGAGAAAAAGGAGGGCGACGGGGGGGGTTACCACAGGCGGGCTCTAACCCGTTTTTCTGGCGGATCTGCAAGCAGCGGCGAGTTAGGGTTCCGCCGTGAGAAGCGGCGGCGGCGGCGGCGTCCCTGGTGACCAGCGGGGATGGAATTACGATCTAACTAGACGACAACGGTGGTGGTGTAAGACGATGTTAGCCGACGAGGGTGATGGTTCAGGTCTGTTCTCCGGCAACCGGAGACGTTTTTTTTTTTCCGTCAAAATCCAGACATTCCGCCAAGTTGTGTATTCCGGTGAGTCCCTATCTCTTTTTCTTGTCATTTGGACTTAGATCTACACATTTTGTTAGTGTTAAATTTCTGTTGAAATGATTCCGACAAACAGTGGCATTTTCCGGCGACTCCGGTGAGTAAAAATTGTAGATCTACGCTTGTGTGCTTTGAATCTAAACCGATCTACAACGTCAAGGTTCGTTTTGAAGTTCTAGGCTAGTTTTGGTTGATTAGTCATCTTTTCGTATCAGATTTGGCGATTTTGGTGGCCGGGTTTCATTCCTGAGTATAAAATGTGTGTTTTTGGACAGATGACGACATCCCGAGCCATGGTCAAACCAAGTCAACGCTGGTCAAACATGGTCAATGCATGAATTGTGAGAGTTAGAACGTGTCGATCGTAAACGGGACCTACGAGAGGTATAAACGCACGCTAAAACGATTATATTTATTTATTACAAGAGTTAAACGCGCGTGTTCAGTTAAAGCGCGTTGAGCCCTAAACGATTCGTCAACAATGAAAATAAATACTAAACTAACAATTAATATTAACGGTCCATAAACGCGTACAACCTAGAGACTTGTTACAAGTACATAATTATTATTTTTACGGGTAAGCGTATTTATAAATGATAATCGATTAAACGAGGACCTTAAACACGATTAACTAACGACACATGCAATTAGTAAATATTGATACTTGAGCGTGAAAACGATTATATTTCATTTGTGTTACAACGCAGTCTACAAAATAAATACGACAGGGATGACTTTAACTTTAAGTATTTTATATAAACGTATATAAGTACATCTGTTTGTTATGACATTGAGCGGTAATCAAGGTTAAAAATCGACGGACTAATCTATGACTTGACTAATAACGAGCGTTGATACGAATATATTTTTCGTAAATATAAACAGTTTTATATATATACACACCTAAATATATATAGGTATGTGATTACGCACGACTTTATAAAATCAAATGATTGTTTTGTAACACGATACATAGAATCGAATATATATAAACGTATATTTTATGCACAAATATAAAAGTATATAAATATATGTTTATATCATTAAGATTATTCTTTATAAGGTATGATGATTAGAAATCTTAACGAATACGTTTCGAATAAATATAAACTTAGACTTTTGTAAACATGGACAGGTATTATGTAACATATATATAATGATATATATAATGATAGTTATATGTAAATGTATTATTATAAATGTTTATATCTTCTATACACCATTGGACATTATTCAATACGACGTCTAATTGCCAGCACATTCACACGAATAGGTGCAAATATATTTTAGGGTTTGATTTTACACACATATATATATATATATATATAATAAAACTCTGAGATAGTTTTGTTAAAACATAGAGTTACATACATTTTGTTAAGAATCATAAGAACGAGAATTGTGATTACTAAGTATAAATACATATGATTATGTACCACCATGAGCTTGATAAACTATTACGTTCGAACGTGACTATTGGAACATAAATAGGTGAGAATCCCGATTCCACCTAAATAACAATTAACACCAATCATTAAGTCGACAACATGGCTCAACCGCACGCGTGATATCTTGATACGAGTTTAGACTTACTTTATTATATTAGGGTTAGTTTATAAAGCTTTTTAAGTGCCTACAGGGATTGTATGACTCGAGTAAGACATAAACCCACTATTATCGTATTACGTGGATTTTGGTTTCCGTTGATACATAAAAGACGTCGTCGTTCCTAACACTTTACCAGGTGAGTTTCACGGCCCCTTTTTACTGTTTTCTATTTTGGGGGAAAAACATGTTAATTTCAAATGGTATGATAACTAGAAAACGAGAAACAAGCATCTGATTCCCTTGTGAGCATGAGTTAACACTAAAAGGTCCTCGGTATTTCGAACTATAACCATTAGCTATGGACTTAGCCGTAGATCGATATGAATAGTACTATTCGGGTTGACACCCCCAATCATGGTTAGTCGCGCTAACCTGACCAGCAGGGTCAAATGATTGCATATTAGGTCTTGTTGTTTCTCATTGTTTAAAGGTACAATGGGCTGGGGCAAAATTCAAGAATTCGTTAAAGGTTTGGTTATAGGCTTGTGCATCACATAATTCGTTTGTGCTAGCTAGACAACGATGAATCAACCGCTAACTTGTTTTGCTTATCATATGCATAAAGTAAATTTAGAGCAAAGGATTTCGCCAATGGTATACGTACCAATGGATTTGTTAGTCATTTTCGAGAAACGGGTTTTGCCATTGGTATACGTATCAATGGCCTTGACAGTGAATTTCGAGTAAAGGATGTTGCCAATAGTACCCGTACAAACAGTTTTGTCAATCAATTTCGTGCAAATAGTTTTTGCTGAAAGATTTCGTATAAATAGTTTTTGACAAACGATTTCGTAAATATTGTTTTGCCAATTGTATTCATTTAAAACCTGTGAACTCACCAACATTGCGTTGACATTTTTGAACATGTTTTTCAGGTAATACATAGCTATGACACGGTTGGAATAGGTTAAACATTTGGATTAAGCCCTTAGAAGATGGAGACGCAGAGTGTTCGACATATTTAGAAGTCTTTATTTAGCTTCCGCTGTTGTGTAATGTTACCAATCGTTGCAACCCTAAATTATTTATTTATTAAGTGAATAAATTTAGGGGTGTTACAGATTGGTATCAGAGCCAATGGTTTTAACGAATTAGGTTTCCTTGGTGTCACCTAGGCTCTAACCAGACTCATTTAGGGAACAAGATTTCTAATACTTGCATTACACTAAGAATACCCAAGACCTGAGTATAGAAATTCCAACTGTTGCCGAACAACTTGAGTTGACCATTAGTATATGTAGTTAAACTAGCGTCTTATTATTTATATTAATACAAAATACAATTACGTGGCATACGTAACAAACACCTACTACATACAACAATATGGAAACAATAAACACCTACAACATGACCCAACAGAGTATCGATGTTCGGATTACAAATCAAGGATGACAGGTACTCAACACATTCTAACCCTAGAAGATCGAGTTAAGTGTTGAAATTGGGCACGGCGGTTGTAATCCCTAGTTATCGATCTTAGTGTCACAACAGTCTAAACCCGTACCTGAACTTGTACGTGTACGTACGCCACACCTACGTCTACTCCAGATGTGGAGTCAGTTTTCTTGTCTGACAATTTACTGTCTTCATTCGGTGTGGTATATATATATATACTCTCTTTCATGATTTGCCCTATCAGAAGGGAACCCGATGTGGATAAGTAGGACTAAACAGGAGAGAGCTCCAAGGGTCAGGAGACCCATATACTCATCGGGATCATGTTAATACACACGTACATACAAACTTGGAGCCTGATTTGCTCGACACGGATTTGAGGATCTCTGCCCTAAATAAGTGCATGACTTCCACCGCACGCGTCATGTTATGAAAAGACACCGGTTGTGTCCCACTACCATTAACTCCATCCAGCAACTGCTTTAGTCGGCAAATTCACGGGTATAGGTGCGCGTGACTAAGAGTAATCCGATAGAACATACACACTCTTACGCAAGAGTGCGACACGATGACACGATCTAATGGATATTTCAGATCCCTTTTATTGAGTGCTTGGGATAGGAGAAACACTATAGGGACCACGCAAAGTAAATTATCATTGCGGGTGCACACGTAATCATAATTTGCAGTGCATGAGAACTTTAGTGAGTCTTACTGTCCGAGCTAATGTTCATGATTAATTCGTATTCCTAATCTCAAATCCCAGACACTCGATTGATGATCAAAATTACAATAACCAAAGAGTTGATCCAAAAGGGCATCAGGTGATGTGATAGGCTATTGGAAATGTACATCATCTCCTTAATCTTCGAATTCTAATAGATCCAAAACTGTTATTGAGACATCATTGGCATAACAGTTTTGACCAAAACACTAAAAATGTCTTGTCCCTGTTGATTTGACCTCGGTATTTGGAACAAATACGGAAATCCTCTATACAGTGCTACTTCAACTCCTGAGATTCAGCTATAGATTTCCTCTTTTGTATTTCGTTACCCATCTATCAAAGCATGAGGTTGATATACAAACTCTTAAATGTGCCCTTAACACTCTTTACCTCAATTTTACGGCTTAAGCCCTTGTGCTAAAGACTTAAAGGCTATAATCGATATAGGTGAAATACGAATTGGTAAGTCATGATAATACCATTCGAAAGCCAAGGAAGTGACAGGCATACTGTACTACCAACTGCTGTCAAATGATCAATTCAACCCCCTTCAACGCTAGATCACAGGACAAATTTTGAAACCTTATGATCCATTTTACCAACTTTAGTGTGGAATCAAGGACCTATGTCAAAATTTAAAAATTTATTTCGTTGTTCTACGATAGTTCGTCGTTAAAGTTGTACGCTACGAGGAATATGAACAAGAGAAAAATCATAGTTGACTTTACTCTCTTGAATGCCTACATATATACATTTCTTTCGGCTTCTCAACTTCCTCCTAAATTCTATATTTACTTTCTCAAGTTCTTTTTGAGATACCTATATGCTTTCTCTAAGGAACCTAAGAACATGGCGTTCTCGCGTTCGACAAATTACTGAAGTTTTTACTTGATCCCTTTCTATTTTCAGACATCTATCTAAAGAGAGTCAAGCCCATACTGAATTGGAAAATGATATTACATCAAAGCCTACCAATTTAATGGTTGGGGAAACTGGAATCGATTTCAAGAGACAATACTTATGTGTGACTATTTTCACAATATGGCTTTTATGCCCTCATCTAGACGAACTACGACTTCTTCAAAGAAAGCTAGACTATTCTTAAACACTTTTCTTTGAACCCCGTGAAGATGCATTTACCTTTAGTATCCGTTGAGTCAAATAAATTATACTATTTCCAAATACTTTGACACTCTCTTCCTTCTTCGTCTAAATTCACCCTCATCTTTAGATAAATCATAGAAATTTGGACGATTCCAAAAATCTGGATGATTCACTGTTACTAGGAAATTTCGACCGTTTGTTTGACACCTATTCCATTAAGATCTCTATCCAAATCAGGTTACGAAAGACATGCGTGATAACGTCACTAGTAATGAACTTGGATGAAACCAATATCAATCTCATATGATCATAACCTCACTCCATATCTTAGCTGTCTAAGTCGTACCTAGACAAAAAAAATAAATAAAAAATAAAAATAAAAAAATTTCTATTCCAACTTCCTTGTTAGAAATTACATACGCCAATATTATTTTCTGGAACTCAATCGAATCAGCTTAAACCTATATGCTAATTAGACAAATGAGAGGTCAATTAGAATCTTTTGATATAAAAAGATAGAGTGCATCAAGATCTTGACTCTTCGCGATTAACGGTAAATTGCTGGACTTTGAGCTAAGACCGGGACATCTCATAAAACCGTTCAACACATTTTCACTGAACTCCCGATAAGACTCCTTTAGATGTCATCATGATTTGGTCTTCATGACAGAAAACCGAGTATGAATAAAGAATATGTGCCCTTATACTCTCAAAAATCCATGTGCATGAATGCACTCTCGTTATTCATTACCAATGATGATGATCATACAGTTTCACATTTATGCGATGAATCTCATAACGAAGTGTTACAATGTTTAATCCTTGATTGCTATTTTGGTGTGACTTGTTCGCTGGATTTGTGAAAACTCACTAACTAAACCCACACCGATTAGACATTCTCTTAATGACTAATACATTACATGAATATGACCACTCATGTTACAATTCATTTAGATCAGGGAACTCTAGTGATGCTTTATCACTTCGTAGCATAGTCAACGTTGTTCACTTAGCGACATATTCAGATACTTTCCTAAATCTACTTATTTGATTTAATGCATGCTCAACAGAAACGACACACGGTTACATGATACAATGACATCACAAATCTTTACACATCCAATATCATTAGTGTTGAGATATCCACTTTATTTAGATTACCGACTAATATTTGGAATGAGCCAACATTCTCTCTAAGAATCCGAAAATGGAGCAAGGACACGGAATCCTAATCGATGTATCTATGACAAATTTCGAGGACGAAATTTCTTTAAGGATGGGAGAATGTAACACCTACAAAAATTCCGAAACCTAAAACTTAGTGATTGGGCTAAACTCAACTAGACCCAATAGAAATTCAAGAACTTTTCGAGCCCCAATAAGGATCCAAGCCGTTAGAGGTCCAATTTACATGATACGAACTTCGTACTAACCAATCGGTTTCATCTAATGACTTGTTACACGATTCTAAGAACTTACAAAACGATAGAAGCATATATGCGGATCGGTATTTTAAACGTTAAACCGCGTCAGGTTCTCGTATAATTTATAATAACAGTACGATTCTTATCGATACGTATTTTGATACAAAAAAAATATGAGAAATATTTATTATAATATTATTAATGATATAATAATAGTTATACCACATTGCAGAACATTTAATCGGACCAACACGTAAAAACGCGATACCGACGCGTATTGGTTTGTGGATCAAATAAAACGGATATTTCACTAGTTAAAATACTTAAATAATATTAATTATTAGTAATAATATACCAAGTAAAATTATTTAAACACGATCTTACAAAACGTGACGTTAAGTTTTACGTTACGAGTTTTGAGACGTGGTATCTACCTACACTCTTTCACCCTCTAAAAACCCTAATTATATAAAAACCTCATCTTCATATTTTTCCCTCATTTTAGCCAAACCACACACACATATGTGTGTTTCTAGAGAAAGAGATCGAAAGAGAGAGAGGAGGGAGAGGGAGCTCTACCCAGCTCCGGCCGGCTCTCCGGCGTTCCCTCACGGCGGCGGCACCATCTTCCCCTCCGGCGCAAGCAACAGCAGAGAAAGAAGGGGAGAACCCCCCTTCACCGGCGGTACATCAGTGGTGGCGGCAAGCTGGAGAGAAAAAGGAGGGCGACCGGGGGGGGTTACCACAGGCGGGCTCTAACCCGTTTTTCTGGCGGATCTGCAAGCAGCGGCGATTTAGGGTTCCGCCGTGAGAAGCGGCGGCGGCGTCCCTGGTGACCAGCGGGGATGGAATTACGATCTAACTAGACGACAACGGTGGTGGTGTAAGACGATGTTAGCCGACGAGGGTGATGGTTCAGGTCTGTTCTTCGGCAACCGGAGACGTTTTTTTTTTCCGTCAAAATCCAGACATTCCGCCAAGTTGTGTATTCCGGTGAGTCCCTATCTCTTTTTCTTGTCATTTGGACTTAGATCTACACATTTTGTTAGCGTTAAATTTCTGTTGAAATGATTCCGACAAACAGTGGCATTTTCCGGCGACTCCGGTGAGTAAAAATTGTAGATCTACGCTTGTGTGCTTTGAATCTAAACCGATCTACAACGTCAAGGTTCGTTTTGAAGTTCTAGGCTAGTTTTGGTTGATTAGTCATCTTTTCGTATCAGATTTGGCGATTTTGGTGGCCAGGTTTCATTCCTGAGTATAAAATGTGTGTTTTTGGACAGATGACGACATCCCGAGCCATGGTCAAACCCAGTCAACGCTGGTCAAACATGGTCAATGCATGAATTGTGAGAGTTAGAACGTGTCGATCGTAAACGGGACCTACGAGAGGTATAAACGCACGCTAAAACGATTATATTTATTTATTACAAGAGTTAAACGCGCGTGTTCAGTTAAAGCGCGTTGAGCCCTAAACGATTCGTCAACAATGAAAATAAATACTAAACTAACAATTAATATTAACGGTCCATAAACGCGTACAACCTAGAGACTTGTTACAAGTACATAATTATTATTTTTACGGGTAAGCGTATTTATAAATGATAATCGATTAAACGAGGACCTTAAACACGATTAACTAACGACACATGCAATTAGTAAATATTGATACTTGAGCGTGAAAACGATTATATTTCATTTGTGTTACAACGCAGTCTACAAAATAAATACGACAGGGATGACTTTAACTTTAAGTATTTTATATAAACGTATATAAGTACATCTGTTTGTTATGACATTGAGCGGTAATCAAGGTTAAAAATCGACGGACTAATCTATGACTTGACTAATAACGAGCGTTGATACGAATATATTTTTCGTAAATATAAACAGTTTTATATATATACACACCTAAATATATATAGGTATGTGATTACGCACGACTTTATAAAATCAAATGATTGTTTTGTAACACGATACATAGAATCGAATATATATAAACGTATATTTTATGCACAAATATAAAAGTATATAAATATATGTTTATATCATTAAGATTATTCTTTATAAGGTATGATGATTAGAAATCTTAGCGAATACGTTTCGAATAAATATAAACTTAGACTTTTGTAAACATGGACAGGTATTATGTAACATATATATAATGATATATATAATGATAGTTATATGTAAATGTATTATTATAAATGTTTATATCTTCTATACACCATTGGACATTATTCAATACGACGTCTAATTGCCAGCACATTCACACGAATAGGTGCAAATATATTTTAGGGTTTGATTTTACACACATATATATATATATATAATAAAACTCTGAGATAGTTTTGTTAAAACATAGAGTTACATACATTTTGTTAAGAATCATAAGAACGAGAATTGTGATTACTAAGTATAAATACATATGATTATGTACCACCATGAGCTTGATAAACTATTACGTTCGAACGTGACTATTGGAACATAAATAGGTGAGAATCCCGATTCCACCTAAATAACAATTAACACCAATCATTAAGTCGACAACATGGCTCAACCGCACGCGTGATATCTTGATACGAGTTTAGACTTACTTTATTATATTAGGGTTAGTTTATAAAGCTTTTTAAGTGCCTACAGGGATTGTATGACTCGAGTAAGACATAAACCCACTATTATCGTATTACGTGGATTTTGGTTTCCGTTGATACATAAAAGACGTCGTCGTTCCTAACACTTTACCAGGTGAGTTTCACGGCCCCTTTTTACTGTTTTCTATTTTAGGGGAAAAACATGTTAATTTCAAATGGTATGATAACTAGAAAACGAGAAACAAGCATCTGATTCCCTTGTGAGCATGAGTTAACACTAAAAGGTCCTCGGTATTTCGAACTATAACCATTAGCTATGGACTTAGCCGTAGATCGATATGAATAGTACTATTCGGGTTGACACCCCCAATCATGGTTAGTCGCGCTAACCTGACCAGCAGGGTCAAATGATTGCATATTAGGTCTTGTTGTTTCTCATTGTTTAAAGGTACAATGGGCTGGGGCAAAATTCAAGAATTCGTTAAAGGTTTGGTTATAGGCTTGTGCATCACATAATTCGTTTGTGCTAGCTAGACAACGATGAATCAACCGCTAACTTGTTTTGCTTATCATATGCATAAAGTAAATTTCGAGCAAAGGATTTCGCCAATGGTATACGTACCAATGGATTTGTTAGTCATTTTCGAGAAACGGGTTTTGCCATTGGTATACGTATCAATGGCCTTGACAGTGAATTTCGAGCAAAGGATGTTGCCAATAGTACCCGTACAAACAGTTTTATCAATCAATTTCGTGCAAATAGTTTTTGCTGAAGGATTTCGTATAAATAGTTTTTGACAAACGATTTCGTAAATATAGTTTTGCCAATTGTATTCATTTAAAACCTGTGAACTCACCAACATTGCGTTGACATTTTTGAACATGTTTTTCAGGTAATACATAGCTACGACACAGTTGGAATAGGTTAAACATTTGGATTAAGCCCTTAGAAGATGGAGACGCAGAGTGTTCGACATATTTAGAAGTCTTTATTTAACTTCCGCTGTTGTGTAATGTTACCATTCGTTGCAACCCTAAATTATTTATTTATTAAGTGAATAAATTTAGGGGTGTTACAGTTATGATTTTATTTTACGCTGCGTATTTATTAATTAACTGATTAATTAATTTATCTGTCAAAACCCGTTTTTATAAAAGTCAAACTGATCACCACTGAATCTCAACAGTGGTATCAGAGCCTGAGTTTTAACACGCAAATCGAAACCGGTCTGGTTTCACCGGTTAGATTAATCACAAACTTTAACTATCTTGAAGTTTCTGATCTGATCTGTTTTTGGGGCAATTTTTTTATTTATTAATTTGGTCGATTTTATTTTATTTGACCAAATATATTGCCCGTATGTGATTGTGTTGAATATGTAAATCCGGCCCGACCCATGTGATTGAGTTGTTTGTGTTCATTATTCAGTTTTTTGGTTTTATGGTTTTGGCCCACTTTTGATGGCTCAAAGTTGTAATAGAATAGGCTTTTTTTTATTTTATGTAATGTAATAAAAACCCGAAGACAAATCTGAAGACGCAACAGGAATCATGGAGTCAGTGGGAGTCATCCGAGACGACTAGATGCACGGAAGTCCATCCTTGTGGTTGTTTTAATTTTGTGCATCCCGTGACCCGTTTGGTCTTGCTAACTAGCTCTAGCAAGATCAAACAAACTTGACCCTAAAAGATTTACATATTTATTTGCTTTATGGTTGCTTTTATATTTTTTTATAACTTAAATTTATTATAAACCAACCAAACACCAAACGTTTTAAAAGGAGTTTTAAAATGTCACAATCTGTCATCACAAGTTCTAATTTTATAACTTGTAGAATTTTATAAAAATAACAACTGGCTTGTTTTTATAGAATAAATAACCGCTAAAGTTTTGCAATTTAAACTAAATTTAATTTCAAAACTTATAACTTAATAGTTTTCAACTATTAACTTTAACTGGTTATTCAAGTCGCGACAAACTTAGTTTTAATAGATTATTTAAAATTAAGTGTCTTGAGAGATGAAAGGGTTCATCAAATTTGTCATGACTTTAAATAGTAAACTGGCTTTTACAACACACGTATGATTTAATCATTCGTTGTGTTTGACCCTATTCGGTAAACACTAAAATTGGAACCCATATTTAAAACCAATGGTCTATGCCATCCTATTATAAGGAACAGTTGGAGCATAAAACGAAACATCGGTGTTTGGAGCCACAGCACCGCACTGGATGCGTAGTTTATCCTTCCAAGGCGTAAGGGTTTCGTTGACACATCCAGCCCTTCCGCAAGTACTTGTTTTAGGACGACTATTACTTTTCTCTCTTGTTACATGCCCCAGCTGTCAAGAGATTAAAAGTGGGCATAGATGAGGCTAAACGTATCAATGCATAGACATGTCTTGTCTTAGCGGCCTCATACACGAGAGTTGTGCATCTTTCCACAATTGACACTAATTGTCAGTCTAGTTACCCACTTACTAATGTTGTATGCCACAGCTACCATTAGTGACTGATTTAGCTAAATTCTCACTCCTTATTCTAATTTCTGTAATTGGGTCATAAATTAATAAGGACTTTTCACTTTCTTTATACTAATTTATTTTCTTTGCTTATCTTGAAAGATGTCTACTAAAAATAATAATACTAATAACTCCTTCGCTCTCAAGTCTATCCTTAAGAATGAAAAGCTGGATAACACCAACTTTCTCTCGTGGCAGTGCAATCTAAGAATAGTTCTCAAGATGGCCAAGAAGCTCTATGTTCTCGATGCACCAGTCCCTGAGGCACCCGATGGTAACACGGCTGCTGCTCGTAAGGCCTGGGAAAAACAAAGAGATGATGCCACTGAGGTGGCCTGCCTTATGCTAGCCTGCATGTCCCGTGAGCTCCAAAAGAGCATGGAGGACCTGGATGCCTTTGACATGATTGAGCAACTTAAGGGCATGTTCCTGAAACAAGCCCGACAAGAGCATAGGAGCTTGGGAGAGAGTTTAAGATGAAATCAGTAGCCATGTCATCCTTCATGGGATATCTAAAAGAGCATGGAGGACCTGGATGCCTTTGACATGATTGAGCAACTTAAGGGCATGTTCCTGAAACAAGCCCGACAAGAACGCTATGAAACCATGTCTCAGCTCATTCGTTGCACGATGCAAGTGGACACGCCTGTTAGTACTCATGTACTTAAGATGAAAGGGTACATCGACCCGATGAACAAACTTGGATATCCCATGAAGGATGACATGGCTATTGATTTCATCTTAAACTCTCTCCCAAGCTCCTATGCTCAATTCGTAATGAATTTCAACATGAATGGCTTGGAGAAGACAGTGGCCGAGCTACATGGTATGCTCAAAACGGCCGAGATGAACATCCAAGGAAAGAAAAATCAAGTTCTGATGGTCAGATCTGCTGGTGTTAAAAAGCCTAACCCCAAGAAAAGAGGTTTTAATAGCAAAGACAAGAAGAAGGTCAATGTTGCTGCCAAGCCTGCCACCAACAATAACAAGAAAGCTTCAAAAGCACCCCCTCCTGAGGAGCGCCAATGCTTTGAATGCAACAAAATGGGGCACTGGAAACGTAACTGTCCCGAATATCTAGCCAAGCTGAAGCTGCAGAGGGCCAGTGGTGAGGGCACCTCTTCAGGTATTCTCATTTATGTTATTGAAATTTTTACTGTTTCTAGCAACACATGGGTATTTGATACCGGATGTGGATACCACATCATTAATGTCTTGCAGGAGCCTAAAAGTTGGAGGAAGCTGAAACAAGGCGACATAGAGCTCATCGTTGGTGATGGGAAAAGAGTACCAGTTCTTGCAACTGGAACATATCATCTCTCATGTCCTTCTGGCCTTGTGGTTGTTTTAAACAATTGTTTGTTTGCACCTGGTTTAACCAGAAACATTATTTCAGTTTCCTTATTGTTTGAACAAGGATTTAAGTACGTTTTTAATGGTATTGCTATTTCTGCCTACTTAAATGATATCTTTTATTTTGAGGCTAAACCTCAAAACGGTATTTATGAGATTAACGTTCAAACTGACAATAACATATATAATCTTTCTAAACGTATCAAATCTGTCATTAATGATACTTTTCTATGGCATTGTCGACTTGGCCACATAAGCAAGGCACGCATTAAAAGACTTCAATCCGAGGGAATTCTTGAACCTACCGGACAGGACTTATTTGATAATTGCGAGTCTTGTTTAGCTGGCAAACTCATAAAGGACCCCTTCACCCATGTTGGTGAACGAGCCAAGGATCTGCTAGGCCTTATACACACTGATGTGCGTGGCTCTTTCAGAACCATGTCTAGAAATCATGAAAGATACTTCGTTTCATTTATTGACGATTATAGTCGATATGCTTATGTCTATCTTATGAAACACAAGCATGAAACATTTGAAAAGTTCAAAGAGTTTCAAAACGAAGTAGAGAAACAACTCGATAAATCTATTAAGACACTTCGATCAGATCGAGGTGGCGAGTATCTCAGCTTAGAATTTCTTAATCATCTGAAGGAGCACGGAATTATTTCTCTGCCCACTCCTCCTGGCACACCCCAACTTAATGACGTGAGCGAGAGGAGAAATCGAACCCTGCTTAATATGGTTCGATCGATGATGTGTAGAACTAACTTGCCTCACTCCTTATGGAGTTATGCTCTTATGACCGCCGCCCGCCTTGTAAATCTGGCACCGACTAAGAAGGTGGACAAAACCCCATATGAGATATGGAACGGGTCTAAACCCAATTTGTCTTACCTTACAGTATGGGGATGTGATGCATATGTTACCAGCGATTCTGATGACAAGCTCGATCCCAGAGGCGAAAAAGTTGTTTTCGTCGGTTACTACAACAAAAGCGGATATTATTTCTATCATCCTGATGCAAACATTGTTTCCATCAAAAGGAAAGGACGCTTTCTCGAGGAAGATCTTCTAAATCGAGGAACATGAAATAATATTATGGATCTTGAAGAAATTCAAGAAACACAAACAACCGCTGAGGAAGTCGGAGCGTCTGATCAACAAGAAGTTGTTGCTGATGAATCATACATAAACACAAGTGTTCATAGAAGTAGCAGGTCTCGTAAAGAACCTAATAGATACCTATGGCATCTTGAAGCTTCTAAAGTCCTGTTAGTAGCTGAGTCAAATGACGAACCTACAAACTACAAATCTGCTATCTCAGATCCTGAATCCGAGAAATGGCTTGAAGCCATGAACGCCGAGATGCAATCTATGCGTGATAATCAGGTCTGGGACTTGATTGAGCTACCCCCCGGTTCTCGGGCAATAGGGAGCAAATGGATTTTCAAAAGAAAAACCGACATGCATGGTAATATACAAACCTATAAAGCACGGCTAGTTGCAAAAGGTTTCACTCAAACTCAAGGTATTGACTATGATGAAACTTTCTCACCCGTTGCTATGATCAAATCGATCAGGATACTGCTTGCCATAGCCGCGTACCATGATTACGAGATATGGCAAATGGATGTCAAAACCGCTTTTCTTAATGGACATCTTTCTGAAGATGTCTATATGGTTCAGCCTAACGGTTTTGTTGATCCAAAGTATCCTAGTAGGATCTGCAAACTGAATAAGTCCATTTATGGACTTAAACAGGCATCTCGAAGCTGGAATCTTCATTTTGATCAGAAAATCAAAGAATTTGGTTTTGTCAAGAATGAAGATGAGCCTTGTGTTTACAGAAAGGCTAGTGCCACTATATCATTTCTCATCTTGTATGTGGATGATATACTGATCATTGGAAACAACATCCCTGTGCTTGACAAAGTCAAACAATGGTTAGGATCTTGTTTTGCAATGAAGGATCTTGGAGAAGCTGCTTACATTCTAGGAATCAAGATCTGCAGGGATAGATCTAAGCGGCTTCTAGGGCTAAGTCAGAGTACTTACATAGACAAAATGATGACACGCTTTAGGATGGAAAACTCCAAGAAAGGAGGTGTTCCGATGACTAAAGGGACCGTGTTGAACAAATCGCAATCTCCTTTCACGGACATTGAACTTAAGGAAATGGAACCATTTCCATATGTCTCAGCTATTGGTTCTATCATGTATGCTATGTTGTGCACTAGACCCGACGTCTCGTATGCTTTAAGCATGACCAGTCGTTTTCAGCAAAGTCCTGGCATTGCCCATTGGACTGCAGTCAAGAACATCCTGAGGTACTTAAGAAGGACCAAAGACATGTTCTTAATATTTGGAGGAGTGAAAGAGGAGCTCACCGTACGGTTTTACACTGATGCTAGATTTCAAACTGACCGAGATGACTCTCGCTCACAGTCGGGTTTCGTATTCACTCTTAATGGAGGAGCTGTTTCATGGAAAAGCTCCAAGCAGAGTGTAGTGGCGGATTCAACCACCGAATCTGAGTATCTAGCCGCATCAGATGCTGCTAAGGAAGCTGCTTGGATGAAGAAATTCATTACTGACCTCGATGTGGTTCCGAGTATTCGCCAACCAATCGAGATACTTTGTGATAACACAGGTGCTATAGCTCAAGCCAAAGAGCCCAGATCTCATCACAAAGCCAAGCACATTCAAAAGAAGTTCCACTATATACGATAAATTGTGGAACGTGGAGACGTCGTGATAAGCAAAGTAGACACAGATCAAAACCTAGCGGACCCGTTCACTAAGCCGATGACTCAGGAAAAGCATGATCAACACAGAAATGCTATCGGTCTTAGTTTTGGTTAAAGACTTTAAAGCGTCATACCTTGTTAGGGACAGCCATGTGCAGCTAGAGCGCCGCTGACTGTTTGCGTTGATTTATCGTGGATTGTCCAAGTGGGAGATTGTTGGATTTTATGGACCGACCCGATGGACAACGCGGCTGACCGAGCTATGACCCGTAAGAGTTACACCTAGGGCAACGAACATTTAAATCCACTTAACCCGCTTAACTGGTAATTACGAACTATTAGCGAGACGATATATTTTATATATATTCGTTACACGGGATTTATTATTTATACATGTTTATAAATAATAATTTATATTTATTTGTTTTAATCTTTTATTAAAACAAATTAAATAGTTTTTGGACTTTAATATTAACTATTGGGTTTAGGCCCGGTATGGTTTTTATTAGGTTAAATGGATTACAGTATTTAACAGATATATATATATATATATATATATTAATTATCGAATTGGTGAATTAGAGGAAACAAGGAGTCGTCGTTTTTTTTGATCGAGGAAAGACAAAAAAGGTTTTTTCCTTGCGACTTCCGGCCACCAAACCAGCCGCTGCCTGCCAGTTTCCGGCCAGCCCCGGCGCTTCCCGTTCTCTCGCGTTTCGGTTCGTGATCTAGCATCGGTTCGTTGTACCTCGGTGTCTCGATCGGTTATTTATTAACCACTAAGGTATAATTAATCTCATCAGTAGATTAATTGTGTTTATTAATTGTTTTGATTGTGTTTGCGTGTTCATAACCAGATCCTGTTCGGTTTGTCAGTGCTGTCAAAATAGGTTATGATTTTATTTTCCGCTGCGTATTTATTAATTAACTGAATTAATTAATTTCTCTGTCAAAACTCGTTTTTACAAAAGTCAAACATACCCACTGAATCCCAACAGTGGGTATGTCAGCGATGGAGGAGTGAAAAAGAAGGGTTCGGGGAAGTAGAAAAGGGCAAGGGTGGATTACTTGCTCAGCGACGGTTCGATGGTGGACGGCGTTGAAATGTCGATTTGAGGCTTCAAAGTGTGATTTCGGCTTCTTCAGGACTCGAAAACCCTAATTATGGCGGAGGTGGTATCAACTGGAGACCGAATCACGATACGTTGTAATGTGTATAATATAGTTGATAAATATAGTTTCATTTTTATTGAAGAGCATAAAACCAAATTCAACATAATCTAAATAGAAATCTAGACCTTAAGGCTTAACATCAAAATTTGATGTCAAAAGTGGCCCGATATTTTATAGCCCAAAAATACAAATCATATAATACTTTTTTCATATATGTATTCCAAATAAAACTTGACTAACAACTAAATGGATCAGATTACTCATGCAGGTTAAATGGATAAAAATTCCCAAAACCTATTGTAATGTGTATAATATTTGAAATTATTCTATTATAGAAATTAAACTTATTATAATTAGTGTATGACTTTAAAAAAAAATAATTATTTAAAAAGCTTTAAAAAATAGATAAAAATGTTTATAAGCCAACTCTATCGAAATAAAACCAGATTGTCATGTATAAGAATATTACTAGTTGTAACATGAATTTCTTCTTTGACATGCTACTCATCCCTTCTGACTCGTCTAATTTATCAACTCAGTTATGAACATGCCGAGTTATATTTTAACGTCGAAAATTTATACAACTACTTCAAAAAATGATGGTATTAATTTTAAATATTGTATTTTCTTTTTCTTCTTTGGCAGGCATTAATGAGTTAAAAGGAAGAAAGCATTCGTGCAAGCAACTCCAATATCTTAGAACCAACGGCTGTTCTGTCACTCTCATCTCAAGCTTTATGTACACAAAATTAAGAACACGCTTAGTAGTAAAATCGTGGGCCACTAATACACTAGATTAGTTCAGCCCAGGCCCAATGAAATAATGGTAACCCCAAACACCCCACCTATCCCCCTCCCCCACCCCCACATCGGGTAAGACGGAGCTAATAAGAAGAAATGGTAACAAGTCTGAAAATCATTCGATTTAAAGTATTACTTGTGGATACAAACTAGAAACTTGCAAATTGGCATAAAAACGAAACTAGAGATACTTAAATCGCTAAAATGATATGAAGATGACGGCGGATCCAGAGTTTTATTTGGGTGGGGGCAAAAAACGAGTCGTCTCAAATCAAATTAGGTAAAAAAATCAGTCATGTCACACAAGTTGGGCCAAACGGGTCGGATATAAACAATTCATACTTATTTGCTCAATGATAATGAAAAATACTCATACTTCAAACTTAAACGTCCATAATACAAAAACAATTATAAATCAATCTACTATCTAAAAAAGAAAACATTACTCATCAACTTAATTTAATTAACTAGAAATTTTGTCCCACGCTCCACGCGAGAAATGGTTCACAAAACGGTTGAGGCGGTAACATTAACGTGACTAAGCACAAAAATAATCATAGTTAAATATATAAAATAAACGTATGTAGTTATGGCGAGTCGATTGTGGAGATCGGAATATAGTTAAAAGACAGCTAGATAACGGTATCGACGTTTTTCAGTCGGTGTCAGTCTCATTCTTTATGGTATCAGAACATCATCGTCAGTTGATATAACCCACGAAACCTAAAAAATACGTTATCTTGAATACGACTTCGTTTTTAAATATATATATATATATATATATATATATAGAGAGAGAGAGAGAGAGAGAAAACAAACAAACGCAAAAGTTATTAAGAAAAAATCAGATTATATAAACTACAAGGAGATAAACTTGAAACTTTAGAAAACTTGAAGGGGCTAAACTAACATTTTACAAACACTAAGGTATATTTTGTCATTTGGCTAAAGTTTAGGGTGAGAAGTAGTCTGTGACCTTTGCCACTGACACTTGTGTTTAATAGTAGTTATAATTATGTTTAATGCCTCTATTAGATGATGTTCAAAATCTAAATGAGTTTATAAGTTTATTTTGTAGCTTTTACTTAAATTAAAGGGTTGCCATTTGGGTTGGTGGTCCACTGAAACATTAAGGTTTGATTAGGTAATTGGTTCAAATCTCAATGCTATAAGATTAAAGAAATTTGTTTTAAAAACATAAACTAAGCGGTCAATGTAAAACTTTTTTATGTTGAAATTACCAAACGTGCTATCTTCTCTCCCTAATTTATCCCTTTAAACTAAGGAGTCGTTTGATAGTCTTTTAATATGATAGTCTTTTAATGATTCTATTAAAAGTCTAACTCTGACCGATTCAGAGTTAAGGGGTTTTGTTTCGCTAAAATCCCACCTTTTAGTGGTCAAGCTTAAAAACTATGCTGAACCATTCTGACCTTTTATCGATTCAACACTTGTCAAACAACCCCTAAATCTTCTTCATGAAAGTAGTATCCTCCCGTAAAGCTTTCACGTCTTCATAGCAAACAATCACCAACTTGTTCGATGTCCCTCTCTTTTTTCCCTATTTTACAAACATTTCACCTCAGAAGTACTACACCCTCCATCTCCTTCCTGTTATGATATCGAGAATGATCGCTAAAACAAGCGAGAATGATAAACGAGATCGCTAAAACAAGCGAGAATGATAAACGAGAGAAAAAAGAGAATAATTTGGGGTAAAACTGATATGAATTGATTGATAACTTGATTAATGTTACAAAGAAGCTATTTATAGACAAAGCTAACAAACTACTGAACCAGACGAACTTAATAAGTTCGCCCCTAAACTAAACAAGCGAACTTAGTAAGTTCGCCTATACTAAGTTCGCTAACACCCCCCCCCCCCCTCAAGTTGGATGTGTATACAACCCCAACATGGAAATGATATCTGAATGCGGTTGACCAGCCAAACTCTTTGTGAATAAATCCGCAAGTTGATCAGAAGTCCGTGTGTGAGAAAGCAGAATCAAACCGGCTTGAAGCTTCTCACGGACAAAATGACAATCCAACTCGATATGCTTAGTTCGCTCATGAAAAACTAGATTCTTAGCAATATGAATAGCCGTCTGACTGTCACACTTGAGAGGAACAGGAGTAAGATTATCAAGCCGAAACTCCACAAACAAACGAGTCAACCAAGCAAGTTCCTGTGTGACACGACGAAGAGAACGATATCCAGCCTCAGCAGAACTAAGAGAAACATTAGGTTGCTTCTTGGATTTCCAAGAAATAGGACTGCCCCTAAGAGAAATGAAATAGTCACTGACAGAACGCCGAGTATTAGGACAAGCTGCCCAATCAGAATCACAATAAGTAGACAAAGACATATCAGGAGCATTATTAAAGAACAACCCTTGAGAACAAGTGCCTTTGACATACCGAAGAGTATGCCACGCAGCATCCCAATGAGGAACACGCGGATCACTCAAAAACTGGCTGAGAAACTGAACCGCAAAAGTAAGATTAGGTCGAGTATGAGTAAGGTAATTGAGTTTACCAATAAGTCGACGATAGGCCAAAGGATCATCAAGAACTTGACCTTCGTTGAGCTTGAGTTATAAATGTAAAGGCAAAGGAGACGAAACAGAAGAAACATCATCGGTAGAAAACTCAGTCAGCAAATCTTTCGCAAATTTGCGTTGAGTCATAATAAGACCATAGGGAGATTTGAGAACCTCAATGCCTAGAAAGTAGTTGAGAGTGCCAAGATCCTTGATCTGGAAAGTGGAATGTAAGAAAGCCATCAAAGCAGATATTTCTTTATCATTATTACCGGTAAGAAGAATGTCATCAACATAAACAGCGACATGAACAACAGAATCCCCCATCGTCTTAGAGAATAAAGAATAATCATTGGGAGACCGCATATAACCTTTGGTTTTAAGAGCATCAGAAAGCTTTCCATACCACTACCTTGAAGCTTGCTTCAAACCGTAAAGAGACTTTTTGAGCTTAAGGACATGATCAGGAGAGGATAAAGGCATTCCAGGAGGAGGAAGCATATATATGTCTTCGTCAAGATCCCCATGTAAAAAAGCATTATTAACATCCATTTGATATAAACCCCATTGTCATTTAGTGGCAACAGCAATGAGACTACGAATAGTAGTCATCTTAACAACAGGAGAAAAAGTCTCATTGAAATCAATTCCTGCTTTCTAAGTATCACCACGAACAACCAAACGGGCTTTGCAACGTTCAACAGTACCATCAGCATTATACTTGACTTTATACACCCATTTGCAATTAATGGCCTTTTTACCTTTAGGTAAATGCATAACCTCCCAAGTTTGATTTCTCTCCAAGGCACTAAACTCCTTAGTCATAGCCTCTTGCCAAGCAGGATGGTTAGCAGCCTCCTGATAAGAAGAAGGTTCTTTAACATAATCAAGATTTAAAAGGAGTTCTAGGAATCAGGAGAAAGATCAGCAAGATTCACAAAATGAGAAGCTTGGCAAGCACTCGACAAAGTATGAAAGCAAGACGAATCGACAGAAGAAGCAGAATTACAAACATAATCCTGCAGAAGAGAAGGAGGAACAGAAGAACGAGTAGATCTCCTGGGCTCCGAAGGTGGAGGAGGAGGAATAGAAGAAACACGAGGAGGAGTGGACTCAACTTCAGGAGAAACCGAAGAAGATGAAGGAACATCAGCTGGATCTGTCTTCTCAAACAGATCATTTAGAGAAGGGAACAAATAAGAAGGATCTGAAGAGTGTAAAGAAGGGAAAATGTGCTCAAGAAAAGTCACATCTCGAGAAACAATAACTTGTCGAATGTCAAGGTTATAAAGCTTGTAACCCGTGACACTTCTGATTTCACTACTTGTACTCATTCTATACTTATCAATGAAAATCCGCATGACATTTCATTTTACTTGAAATCCTATTCATACATTGTTACAATACTAGTTCACATGTGAAACATTACGTTTATGCTTGATTTCAAAGACTTATACTTATCTGTGATTGATTCATGGATCGTACGTACACTTAGTTGATCTTTACGACACATTAAATACACATGAACCACCCCTATACACGTCAAACATGCTTTTATAACTCATTCAAAGTGATTTGATTCTTAAAAGTACTAGTTAGTACTTTCATGCGATCGTTCGCCTTTTAAACCGTCGTTAACTACGTACGGTCCACAACCGAAAAATTCGTCTAACATGACATTAATTTATGTTTTAAATGTTTAACATATTCATTTCTTTAATTAAAACAAAGTTTGTTTGCAAAACTTTCATTAAATAAATCCTGAAATTCGAAAACGATCAAAAAATCCGTTTTCTCGCCCACCGACCGCCAACTACCATACGCGAATAACGTAACTTTAACTTAAATTTTTTTAGCTAAACATACTCTTTTTATTATGACAATCAACTTTCATGTTGAAAACATTTGCAAATTTCGCTTAAAAATGCTTAAAATCATAATTTTTGAATGCGCGCACTCAACCGAGTCAAGCTAGGACCCAACCCACCTACTCTTGGACCTAGCCCAAGCAAGAAATCATAAAAAACCCAGCCTCATTGAGGAAAATTTCGCAGATTTTAGGCCCCTAAAACCCTAAATTGCTTTCCAAAACTTTTCATATTTACACCACTTTAATCATTAGTATAAATAGAAGGTTTTGGATCTTGTTTTCTTTGCTAATTCTCTCTCAAACACTCCCAAACCCTCCTAAGTTGTGAAATCCCTTCCCAACCTTGAAGATTTTGAAAATCCCTTAGAGGATTCCAAGAGTTTGAAGATCAAACAAGTAAGTAACCCTCCGAAGTTCAATACCGTCTTTTTATTTCATTCTTTCTTCATCCCCTCAATATTTTTCTATTTTATATCCATGATCACTTGATCATGTGAAACCTCAGCCCAAAAAACCCTCTAATAATCTTAATCAAACTAATAAATCAAGCGAACATCATCAACTAACAAACAAAGGATCCCGTTTGCAATGGCGGCTATGCCGTCGCATTCTGTGAATCCTCAAGACAACTATTGCAAAAGTGGCTCTGCCGATGCTTTAGTATGTTCTTGCTAACTTAAAACATGTTATTTTATCTATATTATCACTTATATGAACTCACACGCTAATTAAATATAGAATCCGCTTGCTCGTGTCGGCTATGTCGATTGCATTATGTGATTCTCCAAAACGCTTCTGTGAATATCATGGCTAGACCGGTGACACGGGACGTTTTGGCTAACTTAATCTGATTGTTTTATGTATTATAATAACATAATAGCATTCGTCTAATTTTTATTTGCACGTTCGGTAATCTTAAAACCCTAAACGGACCACTTAAGTGCAACCGTTGATCTTAGGCAGAAACTGTGCCGATTTTAACTGGGCATAACTTGATCATAATTAAACAAAACTAAGCAAACTCAAATTCCATGAGGTAGTTCGTCGAATTTTCTTTCCACTCATATCTGGCTCGTTTTCTAATTCCAAAGTATGACTCTGTAGTAGCCAAAACGGGACAGAAACCTTTTTCAGTACCTTCTGTCTTGTTTGACTGTTTTGGCTATGATCCAAGCCTCAAACATAAAAAATTTCTAAACAAAACTTTTTCGGGATGACTAAATTAATTCCTTGTAAAATTTCATAATTTTTGGACGTCGTTTGATATTTTTAACAAGCCCGTTTCTGTTCAGCTACTTTGTTGTCCAAATCTGAAAATCGACTAAAACTCTATTTTTACAACTAATTCTTAACTTTATGACCCGAACCGCCTATCTAACACTCGTAACCATCGAACCTACCCTAAAATAGTTTATTTATTTGTTTAGGGTCTGGGTCGTGATTCACCTCGTCTATTTATTCAAGTCTCTTATCTCGCTTAGCTTTCAAGGTGAGACTTCATAGCCCCACTTTATTCAAATCGTTTTGGGGAAACATGTACGCGTTGACACGCACTAAAACATGTTTTCAAACAATTCTAAAACAAGCGAATCATATATGTATATGAGTAAATGAACACACCATGATAAACGTTAAACTTGCAAATCATTAACTTGAAACTTTCAAGCCAACGGTATTACAGATATGGGCCATAGGATGGAAACCACATATACTTTATGGACAACTTTTGGTTGGACATCTTATTCGTTATTAGTGCAACTTGCGAGATGTACCACTTATTCGTTATTTATCATTTTAGGTTGGATTTGCTAATCATGTGTTTGTTTTATTACGTGCTATATGATGATCTTGGAATATGAATTGTCACCTTTGCCAAACTTATACTTTTATTAAGCCTGTGATTTCTCACCAACTATTTTTAGTTGACACTTGTTTTTCGTTCATGTTTCAGGTGATTAAGCTCGTGATAGGTTAAGTCAAGATCACATAGGATTTGTCTAGATATCAATTGAAGAATCTTATTTTAAGTTGCTTGTCTTTTGAACATGTTATCTGTTTGGTTTAATTCGAAACTTATGTAATTAGGTTTTTAATATTATGAAACTTTAATAGTAAATGTCTTTATTCCATTGTGTTCTTTTATCAATTAAGTCGCACCCATGGTTCATATGCATGGTTGGGGTGTGACAGATTGGTATCAGAGCCATGGTTATAGAGAATTAGGCAACCATTTGACCTAGACTATAACCTAAGCTCCCCTTTGAAACTTATATGCTTATGTGATTCTAATCCACTAACTCTCTTATCTTTAGTATGTCGTCGTACTCTTCTGACACCTCTAGCAATTCAAGCCTTATTTCCGATGATGGGTCCCAAAGCTCAATTAGTTGGAGTAGGCTAATCTCACCACGATCATCTTTCTCTTGAAGCCTGCTACCCTCGAAACATAATGTCATGCCCGAGTTAATCTCCGATGTGACAAGCCGGCCCGCACCGAAGCCTGAAGTAATCAACATATCAAGCGATTCGGAATCCGAAGACCAAGAGAGCCATGTTGGAACCATTTTTGAGGCTCAACTCCCGTTCAAGAAAAGAAAGCTGACTTGTGAAGCTGAATCCAACTCTTGGGCAAGGCCCAATCCATAATGTTCTCATCAAAATCAAAGGCTTTTATAGTGATACTAGAGACACGTGTAATCTGGAAGGGTGAGCGCCTGTACACTGGGGGTCTTGTCAAAGAAAAGTGAGGCACGTTCGTTACGAGTCGCACTTACCTGGGGACCCTTGGAGTGAGTGCTCACTTATAGGCCAAAACACGTCTCACTAGTATCATTCATCCAAATTTTGAATTTTGACTACTCAGTTTTGTCTTTATATTTCATTTGTAATTCAACATATATGTTTTAAATATATGTTTTATTTATCTTGTAAGACATTAATATTAATGAATGGGTGATTTTATTTACAAATATTGTCACTTTTATTTCTTGAATGTCTTTCCTAACTACCGACTTATGATTTCTTTTTCGTAGAATGCCTCCTCGTCGTGATCTTGATAACACCGTGGCTAACACATGTGAAGCCTCCGCCGAAACCACCGCCATAGCCACCCTGCTCACTCAACAACTTGATGCGGTCTTACCCACTATTGTCACTCAAATCAACAACTCCACCGGAGGATCTAGTGGGAGTATTTGTATTTTCAAGCACTTCAGCTCTTGTAACCCACAAAAGTACCTTGTATCTGAAGGTGCAACAGGGCTATTACAATGGTTTGAAGGCATGGAGAACACATTTGAGATGAGTGACTGCCCCGATGAACTTAAGGTAAAATATGCTTCAAGTGTCTTCCAAAGGAGGGCACTGACTTGGTGGAATGCTGAAAAGAAAATTCAGGGTAGGGAAGGAGCTCTTGCTATGACTTGGGATATGCTCAAGGAAATTATGATCGAGGAGTTCTGTCCTAGCAATGAGATGAAGAAGTTGGAGATTGAGTTGTGGGACCTTACCCGGGATAGTGGGGAGAGTGAGGCGTACACCACACACTTTCATGAACTCTGTATCCTAGTCCGTCATTTGGTTACACCCTTGACCCGAATGATTGATCGTTATATTGGAGACCTTCCGCCTCAAATTAAGGGTACTGTCATGGGTAGTAGCCCAACAACACTTGAAGCTGCTATTCGTTTATCTGCGTCCTTAACGGATGATCTGGTGAAGTCTGGAGTTCTATTCAGGAAAGGTGACAAGAGAGTTAAGGAGGAAGTGGCAAAAAAGCCTAAGTATCGCCACAAGAAGCAAAAGACCTCTAAAAGCTTTGTCATGGTTACCCCAGCTGTTCCTGTTGCCCAAGTAGCACCTACACCTGCACCTGGAAGGAAGCCATATAGCGGACCTCACCTGCTGTATGCAAGGTGTCAATAACATCACCCTACTACTGTTTAATGTCGTTCGTGCACTAAATGTGGAAGGCTTGGTCATTTTGCTAACGCTTGTCGCGTAGCTGAAAAGGCTGCTACTACCCAAACTTCCACTCTTGCCATCATCAATGGTAGGGCCTGTTATAAATGTGGTGCTCCTGATCACTACAAAAACCAATGCCCGAAGCTCAACAACAATAACCGAGGTGCACGTGCTCGCACTTTTTCCATAGGAGCAACCGAGGCCAGAAATGACAATGTCGTGGTTACTCGTACGTTTCTCATCAATAATGGTTATGCCTCTATCTTATTTGATACCGAAGCGGATAAAAGCTTTGTCTCCCTAGAATTTGAACCTTTACTTGAAACTTGTCGTACCGTTCTTGAACCTGCTTATACTATAGAAATAGCTGATGGCAAACTAATTGTTGTACATTCCGTTGTCCGAAGTTGTACCCTAACTCTCAACGATCACACGTTCTATATCGACCTGATTCCCATCACTCTTGGGAGTTTTGATATCATCGTGGGAATGGATTGGCTATCCCACAATCATGCGGAAATCAACTGTTCGGAGAAACTCATTCGTATCCCTCTACCATCCGGTGAGACCTTGAAAATCTTTGGAGAGAAACCTTGCAAAGGTTTGAAATTCATCTCCTGCATGAAGGCACGTAGCTATTTAAGGAAACGATACTATGCTTTCTTGGCACATGTGGTGGAGAAATCTAAAGAAAAGAAACTACAAGACATACCGATCATCCGGGGTTTTTTGGAAGTATTCCCTGATGAATTGCCTGGACTCCCTCCAACTCGACAAGTTGAATTTCAGATTGATCGTTTACCAGGAGCTAACCCCATTGCCAAATCTCCATACCGCTTAGCCCCTTCTGAGATGCAAGAACTGTCTAGCCAACTACAAGAGCTGCTAGACAAGGGATTCATTAGACCGAGCTTCTCACCTTGGGGAGCTCCGGTTCTCTTTGTCAATAAGAAGGATGGGTCCTTCCGCATGTGCATCGACTACCATGAACTAAACAAGCTTACCATCAAGAATCGTTACCCGCTACCTAGGATTGATGACCTGTTCGATCAACTGCAAGGAGCAACTTGTTTCTCGAAGATTGATCTCCGATCTGGGTATCATCAACTCCGAGTCCATGAAGAGGACATTCCCAAAACTGCCTTTAGAACTCGTTATGGACACTACGAGTTCATGGTTATGCCTTTTGGGTTAACCAATGCGCCCGCGGTGTTCATGGACCTCATGAACCGTGTCTGCAACCCTACCTGGATCAATTTGTCATTGTCTTCATCGATGACATCTTGATCTACTCCCGAACCAAAGAGGATCATACAACCCACCTTAAGCTGATTTTGGAACTCTTGAAGAAGGAACAACTTTATGCTAAATTCTACAAGTGTGAATTCTGGCTTAGAGAAGTTCATTTCTTGGGTCACGTGATCAACAACCAGGGTATACACGTCGATCCAGCCAAAGTCACCTCTATCAAGAATTGGAGTACACCATCCACACCCTATGAGATCCGTTCGTTTCTGGGTTTGGCGGGTTATTATCGAAGATTCATCTCGAACTTTTCGAAGATCGCCCTGCCTCTCACTACATTAACTCAGAAAAATAAGCCTTTCATCTAGGAACAAAAGCAAGAAGATGTGTTCCAAACTCTTAAGCAGAAATTGTGCAACTCCCCTATTCTAAGTCTTCCCGACGACAATGATGATTCCGTTGTATATTGTGATGCCTCAAACCAAGGTCTTGGTTGCGTGTTGATGCAACGAGACAAGGTCATAGCCCATGCATCCAGACAACTCAAGGTTCACGAAAAGAACTACACCACTCATGACCTTGAGTTGGGTGCGGTGGTTTTTGCTTTGAAAATCTGGATACATTATCTCTACGGCACTAAATGTGTGGTTTTTACCGATCACAAGAGCCTTCAACATATTCTAAACCAGAAAGAACTCAACATGAGGCAGCGACGTTGGGTTGAATTACTTAGTGACTACGATTGCGAATCTCGTTACCACCCAGGGAAAGCTAATGTGGTGGCTGACGCCCTTAGCCGCAAGGACCGAATCAAACCCACCAGTGTGCTAGCCATGGGAATGTTGGTTCAAACCAGTCTCAAAGATAAGATCCTCCTAGCTCAAAAATAAGTTGTTGCAAATGATGAGTTAAAGAAGGATTTGGATTGTGGTGCCGAAAAGCACTTGGAACCCAAACCCGATGATCTCCTTTACTTCATGGGTCGAATTTGGATCCCCGACTCAAGTTAGCTCCGAACCCTTATCCTTAATGAAGCACATAAATCTCATTATTCTGTTCATCCTGGTGCTGATAAGATGTATCACGACTTGAAAGAGTTTTATTGGTGGCTAGGAATGAAGAAAGGCATCGCCCTCTATGTAGGGAAGTGTCTTACTTGCTCTAAAGTTAAAGCTGAGCACCAGAAACCATCTGGTCTTCTCCAACAACCCGAAATCCCTCTATGGAAATGGGGGCAAATTTCCATGGACTTCATCACTAAGCTTCCACGAACCTCTAGTGGTCATGACTCCATCTGGGTCATTGTTGACCGCTTAACCAAATCCGCTCATTTTCTCCCAATCCGTGCGGACTATAAAATGGAGAAGCTTTCCAGAATCTATATCAATGAGGTCGTGACACGTCACGGTGTCCTTCTATCCATTATCTCCGACCGTGATAGCCGTTTTACCTCCCGATTCTGGCAATCTTTACAGAAAGCTTTGGAAACTCGTTTGAACCTTAGTACGGCTTACCATCCCTAGACTGATGGTCAAAGTGAAAGGACCATACAGACCTTGGAATACATGCTCCGTTCTTGTGTGATCGACTTTGGAGGAAGTTGGGATCAACACTTGCCACTCATCGAATTCTCTTACAACAATAGTTACCATACGAGCATCAAGTGCGCCCCTTTCGAGGCTCTATATGGTAGGAAGTGTCGATCTCTGGTGTGTTGGACCGAGATCGAAGACGCTCAAATCACCGGTCCCGGACTCATTCAAGAAACCACCGACAAGATACTTCAAATTCAAGAAAGACTTAAGGCCTCTCGCAATCGTCAAAAGAGTTATGCTGACAATCGTAGGAAGCCCCTTGAATTTCAAGTCGGTGATAGAGTCTTACTAAAGGTTTCCCCCTAGAAAGGTGTTGTCCGTATTGGGAAGAAGGGAAAGCTAGCCCCTAGATTCGTTGGGCCATTCGAAATTCTTGAAAGGATTGGCCCAGTAGCCTATAGACTCAAGCTACCAACCTAACTTTGTAACGTTCATGACGTTTTTCATGTGTCAAACCTCAAAAGGTGCCTTATTGATGACACATTTCAAGTTCCTCTGGATGATGTTTGTATCGACAACTCTATGCATTTCGTCGAAAAGCCCGTTGAAATCATGTACTGTGAAGTCAAACAACTCAAGCGTAGCCGCATCCCTATTATGAAAGTTCATTGTGAAGCCAAGCGTGGTCATGAGTTCACCTGAGAACGTGAAGACCAGATGAAACTCAAGTACCCTCATCTCTTTCTAGACCCTACAGCCTCTACTATTTGAATTTCGGGGACGAAATTCTTTTAACTAGGGGTGACTGTGACACTTCTAATTTTCACTACTTGTACTCGTTCTACACTTATCAATGAAAATCTGCATGACATTTCATTTAACTTGAAATCCTATTCATACATTGTTACAATACTAGTTCACATGTGAAACATTACGTTTATGCTTGATTTCAAAGACTTATACTTATATGTGAGTGATTCATGGATCACACGTACACTTAATTGATCTTTACGACACATTAAATACATATGAACCACCCCCATACACGTCAAACATGTTTTTATAACTCATTCAAAGTGATTTGATGCTTAAAAGTACTAGTTAGTACTTTCGTGCGATTGTTCGCCTTTTAAACTGTCGTTAACTACGTACCGTCCACAACCGACAAATTCGTCTAACATGACATTAATTTATGTTTTAAATGTTTAACATATTCATTTCTATAATTAAAACAAAGTTTTTTTGCAAAACTTTTATTAAACAAATCCTGAAATTCGAAAACGTTCAAAAAATCCATTTTCTCGCCCACCGACCGCCAACTACCATACGTGAATAACTTAACTTTAACTTAAATTTTTTTAGCTAAACATACTCTTTTTTTTATGACAATCAACTTTCATGTTGAAAACATTTGCAAATTTCGCTTAGAAATGCTTAAAATCGTAATTTTCGAATGCGCGCACTCAACCGGGTCAAGCTAGGACCCAACCCACCTACTCTTGGACCTAGCCCAAGCAAGAAATCACAAAAACTCAGCCCCATTGAGGAATATTTCTCATATTTTAGGCCCCTAAAACCCTAAATTGCTTTCCAAGACTTTCCATATTTACACCCCTTCCATCATTAGTATAAATAGAAGGCTTAGGATCTTGTTTTCTTTACTAATTCTCTCTCAAACACTCTCAAACCCTCGTAAGTTGTGAAATCCCTTCCCAACCTTGAATATTTCAAAAATCCCTTAGAGGATTCCAAGAGTTTGAAGATCAAACAAGTTAGTAACCCTTCGAAGTTCAATACCGTCTTTTTATTTCATTCTTTCTTCATCCCCTCAATCTTTTTCTTGTTGATATCCATGATCACTTGATCATGTGAAAACTCAGCCCTAAAAACCCTCTAATAATCTTAATCAAACTAATAAATCAATCTAACATCACCAACTAACAAACAAAGGATCTCGTTTGCAATGGCGGCTATGCAGTCGCATTCTGCGAATCCTCGAGACAACTATTGCAAAAGTGGCTCTGCCGATGCTTTAGTATGTTCTTGCTAACTTAAAACATGTTATTTTATCTATATTATCACTTATATGAACTCACACGCTAATTAAATATAGAATCCAATTGCTCGTGTCGGCTATGCCGATTGCATTTTATGATTCTCCAAAACGCTTCTGTGAATATCATGGCTAGACCGGTGACACGGGAAGTTTTGGCTAACTTAATCTGATTATATTATGTATTATAATAACATAATAACATTCTTCTAATTTTTATTTGCGCGTTCGATAATCTTAAAACCCTAAACGGACCACTTAAGTGCAACCATTGATCTTGGGCAGAAACTGTGCCGAATTTAACTGGGCATAACTTGATCATAATTAAACAAAACTGAGCAAACTCAAATTCCACGACGTAGTTCGTCGAATTTTATTTCCACTCATATCTGATTCGTTTTCTAATTCAAAAGTATGACTCTGTAGTTGCGAAAACGGGACAGAAACCTTTTTCAATACCTTCTGTCTTGTTTGACTATTTTGGCTATAATCCAAGTCTCAAACATAAAAACTTTCTAAACGAAACTTCTTCAGGACGACTTAAGCTAATTTCTTGTAAAATTTCATAATTTTTGGAAGTCTTTTGATATTTTTAACAAGCTCGTTTCTGTTCAGCTACTTTGTTGTCTAAATCTGAAAATCGACTAAAACTTTATTTTTACAACTAATTCTTAACCTTGTCACCCGAACCGCCTATCTAACACTCGTAACCATCGAACCTACCCTAAAAATAGTTTATTTATTTGTTTAGGTTCTGGTCCGTGATTCACCTCGTCTATTTATTCAAGTCTCCTATCTCGCCTAGCTTTCAAGGTGAGACTTCATAGCCCCACTTTATTCAAATCGTTTTGGGGGAAACATGTACGCGTTGGCACGCATTAAAACACGTTTTCAAACAATTCTAAAACAAGCGAATCATATATGTATGTGAGTAAATGAACACAACATGATAAACGTTAAACATGTAAATCCTTAACTTGAAACTTTGAAGCCAATGGTAGTACAGATATGGGCCATAGGTTGGAAACCGCATATACTTTATGGACAACTTTTGGTTGGACATCTTATTCGTTATTAGTGTAACTTGCGAGTTGTACCGCTTATTCGTTATTCATCATTTTAGGTTGGATTTGCTAATCATGTATTTGTTTTATTACGTGCTATATGATGATCTTGGAACTTGAATTGTCTCCTTTGCCAAACTTATACTTTTATTAAACCTGTGATTTCTCACCAACTATTTTTAGTTGACACTTATTTTTCGTACATGTTTCAGGTGATTAAGATCATGATAGGTCAAGTCAAGATCACATAGGATTTGCCTAGATATCAATTGAAGAATCTTATTTTAAGTTGCTTGTCTTTTGAACATGTTATCTGTTTGGTTTAATTCGAAACTTATGTAATTGGGTTTTTTAATATTATGAAATTTTAATAGTAAATGTCTTTATTCCATTGTGTTCTTTTATCAATTAAGTCGCACCCGTGGTTAAGATGCACAGTTGGGGTGTGACATAACCTTTCTTTCCAAAGGGATAACCAATAAAAATACAAGCTTGAGCTCTAGGCTGAAATTTATCTCGTCCAGGTGTGGGGGTAGAAGCATAACACAAACACCCAAAAGTGCGAAGGTGGGTGTATGAAGGAGCCTAACTAAAGAGCATCTCAGAAGGAGATTTTCCCTTAAGAACCCGTGTGGGGAAAATATTAATCAAATGAGTAGCAGTGAGAACACATTCACCCCAAAAAGTTATCGATAACTTGGATTGGAACATAAGAGCATAAGCAGTTTCGAGAAGATGCTTATGTTTACGTTCCACCACCCCATTCTGTTGAGGAACCCCAGGACAAGTAGTCTGATGAATAATATCCTTCTGTTTAAAATATTCGGCATGATGAACACCCGAACCAAGTTCAAAAGCATTATCAGATCGAACACGCTTCACTTTGGTACTGAACTACGTCTCAACCATTTCAATGAACCCTTGAAGAATAGTAAAGGCATTTCCTTTAGTTGTCAAAAGTTGAGTCCAAGTGGTTCTAGTAAAATCATCAACAATGGTGAGAAAATATTTATATCCATCAAATGTAGTAGATCGATACGGTCCCCACGTATCCATATGAATAATATCAAACATTTGAGAACTGGATATACTACTAGATGCAAAAGGCAGTTTATGATATCTAGCCTTAGGAAAAACAGAACAATCATCAATAGAACAATCATGTGCACCAGTAAAGATATTCAATTGCTTAAGTTTGTAAAGGTAAATGACCAAGACGAGTATGCCAAAGTTTGCCAAAGTTTCAAAGAAACAACAGAATTACAGTGAGAAAAAGAATCAACTGTAACAGAGAAAAGTTTATTTGGATTCAAAAGATAAAGGCCGTTGAGAAGATCTCCCAGGACCAACGGACTACTCAGCGAAGGGGCCTTCAAGAAACAAGTAGTTTCAGAAAACTGAAAAAGACCCTTTGTATCCCTACAAATTTTAGGAACATATAAGAGATTGTGCTTGAACTGAGGCACAAAGAAGACATTAGAAATAGAAAACGTCTTGGTAAGATGAACTGTTCCGACCTGCGTAACAGTTAAGACATGCCCGTTTGTAAGAAGAACATAAACGGGTGAGTTAAGCAAGTGAACATCAGAAAGTAAATTGAAATCAAAGCACATATGATTACTTGCACCGATATCAATGATCCAAGTAGTATCGACCGTAGTCGAATTGCAAGCAATAATACCTGCAAAATTTGCAAAGCTGAGTGGTTGAACATTAGGAACACCACCCTGAACCCTAGAATTCTGTTGAAGAAGTTACAACATAGTGTTGTACTGTTCAGAAGAAAGAGCATTAAGAGCACCGGAAGTAGGAACAGTAACCCCAGCATCAGAAACAGCATTAGCAGCAGCTTTAGGTCTAGTAAATTTGAAATCTTTAGGAAACCCAATTAAACGGTAACATTTGATGGCATCATGTCCTGGCTTCTTGCAATGAGAGCAAACAGAACCTTTTCGAGCACTGGAATTCTTTGGTACTTGCACAGAAGCATTCATAGAAGCATTCTGAGGAATAAACTGAGCCAATGAATGAAGCTCCCTCTGTTTTTCATCTTGAATGAGAAAAGCATAAGCTTCATTGATTGAGGGAAGAGGCTTCATCATGATAATATTCCCACGAATCATGTCATAACAAGGGTTAAGACCCATCAGAAACTGCATCAAACGTTGATCTGTTTCGCACTTAGCCATAAGTTGGGAAGTACCACATGTGCAAGGAGGAATAGGCTCGATTGCATTAAGCTCATCCCAAACAGCTTTGATTTTGGTAAAATATGTAGCAACATCATCATTCCCTTGAGAAATAGCAGAAAGAGACTTCTGCAATTGATAATATTTGACCCTATTACTCTGTCCATACCGGCCAGTTAACTCTTTCTAGAGTTGTCAAGCAGTCTCAACATACAAAACGCTCTCACTGGTATCACTGGACAAAGTGTTCAAAATTCAAGAAATAACCATATCATTGCTTCTTTTCCATAACTCCAGATTAGGAGAGGAAGTAGGTCTGACAATAGTCCCATCAACAAAACCAAGTTTGTTCTTAGCAGATAAGGCAATGGACATGGCACGTTTCCAGGATCCGAAAGAAGAGCCGTCAAATGTTTTAGAAACAAGTAAGAGACCCGGATGATCAGATGAATGTAAGAACAAAGGATTAGAAGAATCCATAGGAACAACAACTGCGGGATCAACAGTAGGAGGCATGAAAAGCAGAAAGAAAAAGCAGACTGGAATAAGCGAACTTGTTAAGTTCGCCTAGAAGCGAACTTGTTAAGTTCGCTGAGGAAAGTTACATGCGAACTTAATAAGTTCGCCTGTAACAAACTTCTAAGACAAGTTCGCCTGCACGAACAGAAAAATGTGAAATCGATCCAAAAATCATCATAACTCAAAATCAGAGAAGTATATGAAGAAATCCAACCGTAGGAATGATTAGAAACAAAAAACGAAGGTTTTGAACGGATCAAAACAGGAAACAACCCCCAATTGACACAAAAAATGAGAAAACGAATGAAACAACAAAGAATGAGTGCGGAAAAAGGGGAAAAATCACAGAATCAAGCATATATGCTCTGATACCATGTTATGATATCGAGAATGATCGCTAAAACAAGCGATAATGATAAACGAGATCGCTAAAACAAGCGAAAATGATAAACGAGAGAAAAAATTGAGAGAGAATAATTGGGGATAAAACTGATATGAATTGATTGATAACTTGATTAATGTTACAAAGAAGCTATTTATAGACAAAGCTAACAAACTATTGAACCATGCGAACTTAATAATTCGCCCCTTAAGTTCGCCCCTAAACTAAACAAGCGAACTTAGTAAGTTCGCCTATACTAAGTTCGCTAACACTTCCAAAAACCGAAACAGAAACAAAAATAATAAAATCCAAACATCCATTTGGTGAGAGAAAAAAAAACCCACAATTAAAGATCAAGAGTAAACTGTCATTTTCGTCCCTGTGGTTTGGTCAAAATTGTCACTTTCATCCAATAGTTTGTTTTTTTGTATCTGGGTCCTCATGGTTTTAAAATATTGCCATTTTCATCCTCGTGGTTTTAAAATATTGCCACTTTCATCCAGTCAGCTAATACCGTCCGTTTTTCTCAGTTAAATGAGGGGTATTTCAGTCCTTTTACTTATTTGTTTTATTTTTTCATCTTTTTTACTCTCACTTTTTAATCATCCCCAATTTAACCTCTAATTTAATCATCCACCTGCTGGCCTTCTTCCTCTTTTCCTGACCAGTTTCCGACTAGCACCACTGGAACACCTCCGTCGCTTGTTTCTATGATTAAAAAGTGAGAGTAAAAAAGATGAAGAAATAAAACAAATATGTAAAAGGACTGAAATATCTCTCATTTAATTGAGAAAAACGGACAGTGTTAGCTGACTGGATGAAAGTGGCAATATTTTAAAACCACGAGGATGAAAATGGCAATATTTTAAAACCACGAGGACCCAGATACAAAAAAACAAACTATTGGATGAAAGTGGCAATTTTGACCAAACCACAGGGACGAAAATGGCAGTTTACTCAAAGATCAAAGACGATGATAAAAGTTTAAATCTCTTTCAAATAAACCAAACCATAGTGAATAGAAGGATAAAAATTCACGTGCATTTGGGACCGTTAAAACCTACTTTTTTTCTTGAAAATATCATTGACCTTAATGCATCTTAGATAAGGTTAAACAGTAGACATTTGAATAAGACGCAAGGCATGCTGTGAATAACAACGAAAGTTTTGTGTGGATTATAGTTATGATAATGGAAGACATGGACTTTTGCTTTGTATAACCAATTAATTCCAAGTGGCAAATGGGACATCATAATATATGGACACGTCTTTTTTGGCTAAAAGCAAGTGTCTTGGTCGTGATCATGTTGATGGTCATGATCACGTGCTGCTGATTGGCTGCAATCTTCGGTCGAAACTGCAGTGTAAATGATTCACCTGATGATCTTTATTGTTGCGTTATGCAGTTCGTGTTCATTATTGTGCATGATAATGACTTTGCATTTGGAGACATAACTTTATGAAACTGAGCTGTGAGTTGACAATGTGGGGTGCTTATATCATATACGGTGTGGGGGGCTAAATCACTCTCTAGCTTTTGGGTTTTAAGTTTCACATTACTGATACCGACCAAAGCTTGGTGACCCATGTTAACAGGAGATATAATTGTCTGTCTTTGTTTTTAACTTTTGGGAATTTAATTGTTGTTTTGCAGGAAACTTGCACAGGTTAACCATTGAATCTTGAATCAATTAAGCTGTGTCTTGTTTCTTTCTTTGCAACTTATTCATTTATCTGATTTTGCCATATGTAGTAAAGCTTCAAAATTTTCTTGTTTTTACTATATTCTGCATAAGATCAGATGTTATATTTTACAAATTAAAAACTTTTTTTTTGCTTTATATGATAGGAATATCAAATATGTGTGTGTGAGAGAGATACTTTTTAGATATATATGCAAACATAAGAAACAAAACAAAAAATGTGTAAGTTGTATAAAGTAGAACTTTTACTGTCAAGATGACAGACTTTGTTGACTTAATTATCCTTCTCAAGATTTGCTATTGCAATAACATGCGTTAAGTTGCACTATAGGATAGGGTGATTAATCTTTTGGTGCATGATTCACCGACTTTGTTGACTTACTCTATCTCCTCTTGAATCTTGAGGAATTGCTAGCCAAGAACATGGCATGGGTTGCACTGAGGGTGATGGATCTTTTGGTGCATGATTCACATTAGCCTTAAAGTTCTGCATATCAACTTCTACATCCTCCACCTGATTATCATCGTCTGCAATATAATTAGGATCATCTTCCTCCTCACTATCCTCATCTTCACTATCTTCACTTTCCTCTTCCTCACTAATAATAGATTGTACCAGCCCATTTTCAATTGCAAGTATAGGAATTGGTTCCACACCATCTACTATAGACTTAAAAAACAGACGTGAATTCCAATGTTCAACATATATTTCAATCACCGTATTCCCACTTCGTACATGAGCAAACATGTTTTCAAAATCACTATCATTACTCAAACACTTACGACCCAAATCCAAACACACACGAGGTACCTTAAAATGGTAGTAAAAAACCATATCATTGGGATATCTCAGGCCCTTAACCATTTCTTCCAACTACAAGAAAAAAGGTTTTTTTGCGACGACTTTTGTCATCGCTAATAATCCTTTTGTCGTCGCTACTGATCTTCCCGACGACATGTCGTCGCTAAAAGTCTGAATTACTAAAAAATATTTTTTTTTAATTTCTATTGTTTTTCCAGGATTTTGACAACAAAATTACAATTACGAAAACTAAATACGGCTTAAAATAACAAAAAAAAATCCAAATTATCCAAATTACAATAATTTCAAAATATTAACTAGCGCTCGATCCATATTCAAATAAACTAAAAGTAACTAAGAATCGTTATCTTTGTTTTCATCTTTTTTATCTGATTCTTCACTCGTGCTCGTGCGCGCGTTGGATTTTGCACCTTTTAGTTGAGTGATTTCATCTTGCATTTGTTGCATTTTTTTCATTCATTTTTCTCATATTTTCTTCTATTTCACTATAAGGACCGGTGGATATTTTACACATTCTCATTCCAAAACTTTCAATATCAACATTATCAATTAATGTTGTCTTACCATTTACGTATTCCATACTATGATGGTTAGAAAACGGACCTCCAACTTATTGTTGATGATATTAAAAAAAACACGGAAATTAGAAAATCAAATTGAACTTACGTGATATTGGGTTTGGCTCGAATTCCTCATCACCACCACGCATCCTCCATAATCGAACAAATGATGATTCTTGAACAATTTCATCAGGCATAATTAGTCTCAGCAAGGCTTCGAAAACCACAGGGTCGTACACAAAGGAAAAAGAGATAGGGCTACAAAGAGATATACAGAGGTGTTTGAGACAGAAGTACTAAATTGCCATTCTTCTAAACGGCGGAATGAATGGATTTTTGACGGAATGTTGCAAAAAGAAAGAAAAACTTTACAATCGGAGGTTAAATTACACTTTCTTTTAGACTGCATTACAAGCTGTCAGCGGTACTAAACCACAATAGTACAAATTACATTCAACTCTTTTTTTACCCTTTTCGTCATAAATACATGAAGAAAGAGACTATGATTAATGTCATTTAATTAATAATGAATTGATATAAATACGGTGGTTTAGTGGCAGTGGTTAACAAAGATTCATTGTATTGTAATGTTGGTTGTTGGTGCGCCAGGGATGATTTTGTGGAGATGGTGGTGGTTGTTATATAATTTTGAGTCCGTACATATTAGTTGGAGGGGGAAAGGATTCAAACTTAAACATGACCCAGTTTATTAATTTTTATAAACATATTTAAATATTTTTTCTTTATGAAAAAAATTAATAACATTATAGGTGAAACTGAGTCGGTTTAATTACGGGTTAAAACCGAATCTAAATTGATATTTTGATTTTTAGATTTTCATAACTGATCATGTTTTATAAGAAACGGTACCGTTAATTTCTTTATGAAAAAAATTAATAACATTGTAGGTGAAACTGAGTCGGATGGATTACGGGTTAAAACCGAATCTAAATTGATATTTTGGTTTTTAAATTTTCATAATTGATCATGTTTTGTAAGAAACGGTACCGTTATTAGAAGGGGCGGCTCAACATGTTTTGAGGTTTAAAGCGAACATCAAAATTGTTTCTTTTTATTAAAGTTTTTTAAATATATAAAATTACTAAAATGTAATTTTATGAAGCGTGAAAACGTATATGTTCACACAGAAATTTATAGATTATCATTTCTTTTTAAAAACACAAAAAATGATAAACTATCACATAAATTAGAATTAATTACACGGATGGCCCCTGTGGTTTACTCAGATTTCACTTTTGGCCTTTGGGAATGCTAAATTACAAGTTTGGCCCAATAGTTTGCACACTTATTTTCACTTTTAACCCCTGAGTTAGATGGCTGTTAAAAGTTCTGTTAAATTTTTAAAAAATGACTATATATACCCTTGCATTAGGAAAAACAAATATTTATTAAGTATTATTGAGACCCACCTACAAATAAAAAGAAAAAAACTATTCTAGTTAACCAAAAAACTAGTTCATCTTCTTCAACATAGAACACTCATCCCCCATCTCCAGCCATTAATTCCGACGATTCAAATTTTGGCACACCACCCTGTTGTTCGACCATACAACCACAAAACACAGCTTTGACTCCGACCTTGTATCATTGTCTTCCCCTCCCACAAATCTGGCAACACCCGCAACCACCTCCGGTGACCCCCATCGCCTTTAACGACCTAAAATGCGTGACTAGATCTGAGAACTCACCATAAACGACCTGAAACACCTAAAGTTCACTTTATTTCTACCTACATCTTTGAAAACCCTACTTCACACTTCCGTCAAATCTGAGAACTCACCCATAAATAAATCGACACCTATAGCTCATCTCTCCACCATAAATGACCGTTTCTATCCCCAAAATCCCTTTCGTGTAACGTTTCCGTTAATCAGTTTGAGCAAAGAAAGTTACCAATGTCGATGAATTCCTCCAAAATGAGTCGGAAAGTCTCTGTCTCTTCACAGGAGAACGGAAAACTCCGACGGAGAAAGTCGTCGTCGCCTCGAGTAAGCTAGAAACCCTACTTCACAATTCTGTCACTTCTTGGTTAATTAATCGGGAGGGATTTGGTGATGGAATCGCCGGCGAGTAGGGGTGGTGGTTCCGGTCACTTAAGGCAGGGGAGCATTAAATAAGAAAAGAATGAAAAGGAAACAGAAATCAACAAAGTGTGCACAAACGAAAATCCAAATTCTTAGAGTCTTGAATTAGTTCAAATGTTCAATTGAATTTGTAGTATCTGCCATCAACTAAGATTTACATAACTAAGATCTTGCTGATAACGAGTTGGGGTAGGGTTGGGGGGTTTTCAGGGACGGAAGTGTGGGTCCCACATTAGAAATGTTGACTTTGGAAGTTGATTATCTTTGACTAGTGTGGGTCCCTATCAAGAAATTTTAATATATAAAGGGTATTTTGGTCATTTTATAAAATATTAACAGAAGACTTAACAGCCATCCAACTCAAGGACCAAAAGTGAAATAAGTGTGCAAACTATTCGGCCAAACTTGTAATTTAACATTTCCTAGGGACAAAAGTGAAATCTGAGTAAACCACAAGAGCTATCCGTGTAATTAGTTTATTCAATGTTTGAAACCCTTACAATTTTAAGAACTAAAACTGTTGCTTTAGTTACTTATACTACCCATGATTATTAGAAAAGATGATTTAGCTACTTGATTAACCAACTTATAATGCATTATTATATATTATGATTTTTTTGAAAATTAAATTTAATCCAATTAATATATGACATGAACAATATATCATGCATATTAAATTCAAGATGTATTTTGTGTATACCTTTGTTATGTTAAATATAAATTAATTAAAATAAAATAAAATAAATTTTTTATGTCATAATCATAATTTTGAAGTAAAGACTAAAGAAGCACCAGACAAAGCCCACATCCTCAAAGGCATAAAACACAAGGGATAACTTACTTCCACTCTTAGATCACATGACCATGTCTAATCCATCTTCCCCACAACCCATCTTCTCATGTTAAACCCTAATTTCTATCACCTTTTCTCATTTTATATTCATTATCCATCTTTTCACACAATATATATATAAATATATATTATGTATATAGGGGTGAGTTATAATAAAAATGAGATTTTGTCTATAAAGTGTAAAAGGTACATGTTTAGCATGATGTTTATTAATTTTAGGCATGGTGTTCATGTTTTATTTTATGAATATATTTACAAATTAAAAACATTATGTCTAAAATTTTAGGCAACAACCCTTAAGGGGTTAGAGGCGGAGCACCAAACATTGCAAGGTTACTTCACTGTTGTAATTGGTTTTAACACAGACGTTTATACTAGTGCATCAAACATATATAATGATGCATCCAAATAATTAGGATGACACATCGAGTTTTGCTAAGTTACTGTAGTGTTGTAATTGACTCTGATATCACATGTTGATCAATTTTTATAACATGATAATGGAAAACAATAAAGTAAAGCATACTTGTTAAGCTAACCGATGAGAGAGAAGACGTCATGATTAAAGATGTGGATCAGAATCCCGTTTAGGATGTATGGTTAGAATGGCTAAGGTGAGTTCGTCAACATTTTTTCCCTGACTCTCTCTGATAATAAATATGCAAATTTTCTTGAATTGTTTTATTAATTATACAAATTTCTTTAAATGTTTTTATAATTTTTTGTTTCCCGTCTATCTTTCATATTAAATAATAATGATTTGTATAATATATTTTATTAAATGTTTTTTTTATTTTTTTAAATATAGGTTTGTTTATAAATTTAAAATTTCTTTCATTAAGGTTTCTAAAATTTGTATTAAAAAAAAAAGTGTAATATGTCATAAATATATAAATCTTTATTACTATATATATATATATAGGGGCATGTTCTTTTGAGAACCAACCATATGTTGAGAACCGAAAGAACCGCACAAAACGTGTACATATCGCTTTAGTGAAAAAAGTAAAATTCAACAACATTGTTTTATGTATCTCTTTCCACTCTTAGTTTTAGTTTATCTCCTCTCTCCTGATTTTTTTTAAGAAAAGTATAAAAATATGCATATATGCATTCATTTGTGCATATAGTGTGAGTGTATATATGCATTTAAAAAAACGACCATAAATTCAAGGTCTTTTAAAACCAAACCTTAAACATATTGAAATGTACATGAATTCTAGTCAATTTATATTATAAATAGAGGAAGAGTTAATGCGGTTATCACGGTTCTTAACATATTATTGGTTCTCAAAAGAACATACCCCTATATATATATAATATCATATTTATTCAATTCATTTAATAAATCAGATTTCTAACCTAACAGTTGTAATTAATTTTGAATAATAGAAGACCCTGTATTTGTAAAGGGAATTGAACACCACCCTTATCCACGTGGCTAGGTTTGTTTTATGTATTTTCTTTGATATCTTTAAAAAACATCATCTAAACAAGGTGGGCGTTATGTGATTTGATATCTTTTGGTTTTGGGACTAATGATTACACCCTTCATAACAACTTTTATTGTTTTTTTAATTATATTATCATAAAGGTGATTAAAAAACGAAATTTAAAATCTTAGATATTTCGATCAAAGTAAAATTGTTTAGATAACACAATTAAAACTTCTAAGTATTTTATAATAACTTAAAGTGTTACAAAATTATTAAATTTTATTAGAAGTGTCAATGATTTTGAAGGTTAGAAGAATTTTCTTAGAAAGAAAGTTTGCAAACAAGCTCTGATGTATTGAATTCAATTTGCGGTAAAATATGTAAGACTTGATCTTTTTGGAGATATAAATAAGTTTATGTTTGTCTAATTTACTAAAAATGCTTTATTTTTTTTCTCCATTATTAGTGCATATATGATCATATAGTGTAAAATGTACTTCTTATTTTACTAACATTGAAAATATAAATATGTGATACAAATGCTAAACATTGCTCTTTCACTTGATTCACGAGTTGTTTCTTGTTCCACTCGCTAGATGATGATGATGTCATGATTCCTTAGGGTTTTTTTCAATGATGAGGAAAGGCAATGCAATGCAGGCTACTATCAGAGGAATACAGAACTCAAGTTTACCCAATGATGTTGTGTATATAAACGGAAATGTTGGGCTTTCATGTTGAAGATGTTGTACTCGATGAAGAATCTGCCGGCTAAGCGTAAAGGGGTCAGCTGAAATTGCAGTCCGTGTGACATGGCCTTAGCAAGCGAGATCAAAGTTGCAGAAAAATGCAATCGACTAAGTGGAGCCGCCTAAAGAGTTGAAGTCGAAGAAGAATTCGCCGCCAAAGCCTAGAGGGGCCGGCTAAAATAGCCGTTGGTGTGACGTGGCCTTAGCAAGTGAGATCGAAGTCACGGACAAATGCAGCGGGCTAAGTGGAGCCGCCTAAAGAATTGAAGCAGATGAAGAATCCATCGGCTAAGCCTAGAGGGACCGACTAAAATAGTCGTTGGTGTGACGTGGCCTCAGCCGGTTGAAGGTGCCGGCTATTAGCCTAGAGTTTTGCCACGTGTCTCAATATGATAGGTTGAAACATGTTTTATTTTCTTGATTTTAGCGTTGGCCAAGGGTGGAGGCTTAGCCGGCGGTAGTGACGCAATATCTAAGGATTTCACAACTGGAAGTCAAAGTTTATTCTAGTAAAACTGATTGGTCAAATGTCTATTCTGGTATTTTTCCCAACGAAAAAGTTTAGTACCTACAATTCCTGATTATTGTAAAAAATAAAGATAACCACTCTAATTTTCTTTATTTTATTTAATTACTATGTAATATCATGACTTATTTGGACATTGGCTCGTGATAGCAGTCCAACCAAGAATTTAGAAATTTATATATTTGTTTTACGTAAAGAAAACCATTTTCCTTTAAAATCTATGAACATTTGTATTTTACTAAATTATAATTGTAATAGCCCAAACAAACTTTATCAAAATATTGTTCGCTTTGTCTCAGATGATTTGTCCATTATCCATCCAGGAAGTCACGTTAGTGAGCGATATGGTTATTGGATGTGAGTGATTTTTTTAAAATACTTATTAATTAATTTTAAGCATTTAATTAAAAACACAATAAAGAGAGACCAAACAAGTGTTAAAAGCCACTCACAAGACGAAAAGATAAACTTTTTTTTTTAAAACAACTTTATTTTCATTAAAATTTATACCGTAAAGTTTAGAAAATAAAGAATGTGTATTCTATTTTTATGAAAAAGCTAACTAATATAAGTTATTTGAGAAAATTAAATTAATTATTAAATAAAAATTATAATAAAAATATTAATAAAATAAACTCATATATGATATGATGTGATCGTCTTGCATATTGTTTGAAAGGTTTCAACGAGCGTGAGGCATGGTAACTCTCACGACACCGCCTCCGCCCGCAGAGTTTTATAATATTTTAAATTAAAAAAACAAAATTACAAAGATTACCATATATATAGATTCATGTAGTTGTCTCTTTGTGGAAACAAAATAGAGCCATCTCAGCTCTGTATAAATATTCATCCCAAAATCAAAACACAATATGGTTGCAATATTTTTTAAATAAATAAATAAACCCAAACACTCAATTTTCAACTTTCTTCCCTCTCTCAATTTCTGAGCTCCAACCGCAATCTCGTATGTATGGACGTCAATGCCGTTGGATGGACGTGGTCTGCATCTGAATCGTGCTCCGGTAGCAGAAGCTTCGCCGGAGTCCTATACAAATGGACAAATTACGGAAAAGGATGGAGATCCAGATGGTTTCTGTTACGCAACGGCGTGCTCTCCTACTCGAAGATCCTACAACCGGAGACACTCTCAGCCGGCGAGGAAGTTCGGTTCATCGGCGATGTCTCCTCCGGGAGAGTCAAACGTCTCGATAGATGCGGCAGTAGTCGACGTCATAAGCATCAGAAAACCGTTGGAATTGTTCACCTCAAGGTAAATCAAAACGACGACGATTCATGATACATAACTAATTTAGGTTTTTCATTTTAGAGAGAGAAAATTTCCTCTAGCGGCAAAAGGTTGACTTGTTAGCAATCCTATAAAGAAAATAAAATGAAACAAGCAAATAGAAACAGTGATCCGGGCTTGTGTTTGACACAATTCCCTTAAACAGATTCGCGGTCTGTTCCCAGGGTACGCCGGATAGAAACAGCCACAGTGTGCTGCCGGACCTGATCACTTGCCTGAAAAAAAAACGTAAGCAATGCTGTAGCGATGAGAGTTTGGGAGTATCAGTTGTGTTTGTTTCTGATAGCACTAGGACTAGTTTTATAACCAAAAGGTCATGACGTATTACCATTAAGCTGTGATAATGGGAGTAGCCGATCAGTTTTAAAACCGAAATAATGATCATAGCTGATCAGTTATGAAGGTCAACAGTCTCTAAACGAATGCAAAAAATCGTCTCACGCGGGCCCGGGTTTTCGGAGCTGCATTCTAGTCGAAACCCAGTTTTTCGCACCCCCTGCGCGAGGGTAGGACATGTGGTAAAATACAACATGAAACTTCAAATGAGTAGTGAAGGCTTTACCTTATAAACAACACCTCATTTTGTTCCCAAACCGATGTGGGACAAGCTATTACCACTTAGACATTCATTCACACTTATACCCAAACTTCCAACATGACTGACTCCGATTCCCATTGACCATTCAATGATAAATAACATGAGTATTTATTGAATTTGGTATATGGAGATATCAATTCAGTAAATACATGGATAATTTCTTTTTTATTTTTGTTATTTTATCAATAATTCATATTTTTCATTTAAATTTTGTACTTCTGCACATGTGTATGTGTATATTATGTTCATAAAAAAACTATCAAATAACTTGTTTGTCGTTTTTTAAACTTTCAAACGTTTACTTACACATTTATAAGTTATGTGTAGTAACGAAATTTGTTCGTAAGTTTTTTGAATTTAAGGAGTTATAAACATTGTATTTCTACTACTTTCTTATATTTTTAAATTTTTAAATTTTGATCTGCACCCTCCCTTACTTGCAAAGTGTTACTCTGGGGGCCACATAGCAGCCTGGCTTTATTTTGTGGTCGTTAAGAAAGACTATTTTTTTCGTAATTCAGTTTATATAAATCTGGGTGAGAGTTTGCCCTGCCCCTGTACAAGTCTCCTTCCTTTAGATCTTATCTTTGGTGAGTTTTTTAGTCTATTTCCTTTTATTCATGCTTACATAGAATATACACTACATTGTGATTGTGATATATACCTTTTTAGTTGTTCATGTCCTCTATTTTGCTGATCTTTCTTCAACTTCTTAAGCTTATTTTGACCTGTAATTTTATGAACTTTGTATTCTGGGCTTGCAATGTTTAATCTCATTGCTAATTGCTCTCGGATTCTTGTCTTTTCATCCTTTGCCTCTTGTTTCATCTTATGGGAACCAAAGGATTAGTGGATTAAGTGCAGGTTGAATAACTTGATTCTGACTTCTGGGATTTGTGTTTTAATCACTTAGATTAGGCTGATTAATCACTTTTAATCGTCCTTCTTTTCAATTTCATCTGGGATTAAAACCAAAAAAAAACTTTTATTAAACTAAAAAAATAATAATAATAATAATAATAATTACATTCAGAACAATTATATCGATTAGCAGTCCATTTCAGAAAAGAAAAGGAATAATTCCCAGTCATATCTTAAAAACTTTTGTTACTTGCAGCAAGTATCTTGTAAAGGAGAGGCTCCTTTAGGTTGTTGATTTCTCTCGGGCTAGAAATTTATATAATGCAGATTAATTCTTTGCTTGAAAGAAAATAAAAAGTTAACTTAAATGTTGTAATTTTTTTGGGCAGGTTTCATCGTTCCAAGAGAGCAGGTCAGATGATAGAAGATTTTATATATTTACAGCTACAAAGACGCTTCATCTCAGAACTAGTTCAAAGAAAGAGAGGGTTGCCTGGATTGAAGCTTTGGCCTCAAGTAAAAATCTGTTTACTTTACGACAGTTGAATGATAAGCCATCTATTGTAGTACCAACTGCTATATCATTGTCAACTGAAAGATTAAAGAAACGCCTACTCGAAGAAGGAATCAGTGAGGTACTTGTCAAGGAGTGTGAGCAGATCATGCTCTTGGAGTTATCTAACATACAAGGACAAATTAAGATTCTTTGTGAGGAGTGTTCAAATTTGCTGGACACCTTGAGACAGTTAGAGGTGTGTTTTCTTTAATTTTAGTGATTGAGAATCTACAAGTTATTACTTTTTATAACAAACCAGTTAAATTATGAAGTATGCGAGGTATTACTTATATTGCCACATCATCTCCCTTAAACTGTCTTTAATGCAACCAATCCAATATGAAGCTTTATATATGTGTTCTCAAATGAAATCTGCATGTTGGATCAGTGGTTTCTTACTCAGTAGTAGGTTAACCGTTAATGTAAACAAAGTTGCTGGATATCATCCAAACTGTAACTTTTTCCACCCCTAATAGTTTGTAAAAATTGAAGGCCCACCTATGTAGTTGTAGTGATCTTTTTACTTTTCTAGCTGTCAATAATTTGCATATTTGTTCATTATTAGATTTCAGTAGCATGTCATATGCCCAGTTGTTCCAAATTGACCTAGAAATGTTCAAGACCAAGCTTCAAGTACCAAATAATTAAATCCTTACTACATTTCTAGTTCCTGCTCAGAACCTACCACTGCCCTTTCATGACATCCCTCGTGTTACAGCTGATGGTTGTGTGACTTGTGACAATGGTTAGAATTTCTTATGATATAATCATACAATCTAACACTAAAGTGAAACCACTAGGATTGTTGGCCTAATTGGTGTCAACACTCAACCCATTAGTTAGGACCCTTGAAGGATAAAAAACAGCTACTGGCAAAACCAGTTTATGTTCAATATTTAGTTAGATTGCTTAAGGGTATGCATTGTAATTTGAGGTAAATCATTTATTGAATCAGCCCTAGCTAATAAATCCTACTTTATTAGAGATAATTCCTGAATGTTCAAACTAAAATAAGGAAGATAAATGTTGGCAATGAATCACATTGATGATTGATCAGCAACTGCTGGTGTTCTTTCTTGTTACCTCATCACTTTTGGTTGTTTGTAGACAGTTTACCTAGTGAAGTAATTGATTACTTGTAACTAATGATCATCATATTTTTATCAAGCAAGCATATTTTGTATGCATCAGGCTGCTAATTTTGAAGTCGAAGCTTCTGGAGTTCTTGAAGGCAAGTATCAATTGACACAAGAGGAATTTCCAGATCTGCACCGTGGAAAATATAGTGGTATGCTGTCTATGTATGCATGTGTACTGACTGCATGACTTTTATTATGTCATGATATCTACATGATGTGCTTTTGCATGCGTTTCTGATTATAGAGTGGAGTACAACTGAATCATCTGATGATGTTCAGAAACAAGAGCTTGAGGACGGTTCAGAAGATGAGGAAATTTACTTTTTTGACACACAAGATTGTTTTCCTGAATTAAATACCCAACCTGATGAAATGGCTGAGTGTCAAATTGTAAGGAGAAAGAAGCTTCCAGATCCAGCTGAGAAAGAAAAGGGGGTTAGCCTTTGGTCTCTGATCAAAGACAATGTAGGAAAGGATCTCACACGAGTCTGTCTTCCTGTTTATTTTAATGAGCCCATATCATCTCTACAAAAGTGTTTTGAGGACCTCGAGTACTCTTACCTTTTAGATCGAGCTTATCACCATGGAAAACAGGTACAACATATATACTTTTTAAAAAACTTGAAAGATTTGATTCTATAAAGTGTGTTAAATATAACTTGTGATGTCTAGGGAAACAATCTCCAAAGAATATTAAATGTAGCTGCTTTTGCGGTTTCTGGATATGCTTCTTCAGAGGGACGGCATTGCAAACCGTTCAACCCTTTATTAGGGGAAACTTATGAAGCTGATTATCCTGATAAAGGAGTCCGTTTCTTTTCCGAGAAGGTATGTTGATTTTTACAGCTATTCTTGAGTTGTGGTGAGTGTTAGTTCTTATAGTAATGGTTCTTTTACAGGTTAGTCACCATCCGACTCTAATAGCTTGTCACTCTGAAGGTAAAGGGTGGAAATTCTGGGGGGACAGCAACATCAGAACAAAATTTTGGGGACGATCAATTCAGCTCGACCCTGTTGGTGTTCTTACATTAGAATTTGATGATGGTGAGGTTTTCCAGTGGAGCAAGGTATTGAGTTACTGCTTTTCTTGTATAATATTAGCTTCTACTTGCATAAACTTTGGTACTTCTTTTTTATAATGTCAGGTGACAACCAGCATTTATAACCTTATTTTGGGTAAAGTTTACTGTCATCATCATGGAATGATGCATATACGCGGTAACCGAGAATACTCGTGCAAACTCAAGTTCAAAGAACAGTCTATTCTCGAAAGAAATCCCCGCCAGGTAAGATAGATATAAGTCGGTTAAAATTGTAGAATGTATAAATCCTTAATATGAGGATGCCCGGTTATTTAACAGGTGCACGGGTTTGTTGAAGATGGTAGCGGTAAGAAACACGCAACATTATTCGGGCAGTGGGATGACAGCATGTATTACATAAATGGAGTGAAGCCAAAGGAAGCGGGTAATACAAATCTGTTGTGGCAAAGGACTATGCCTCCAGCTAATCTCACTAGATACAATTTAACGTCTTTCGCTATCACATTGAACGAGTTAACCCCCGGATTGAAGGTAGTATTGATTAAAATGTGTATATTTGTTACATTTAATTTGTTCTGATTATTGCTGTTGTTTGATAAGGAGAAACTTCCACCTACGGATTCGAGACTCAGGCCAGACCAACGCCATCTGGAGAACGGGGAATATGACATGGCAAATGCTGAAAAGCTACGTCTTGAGACCAGGCAGAGAATGGTACTAATAACTCTTCACAACCATATTTACAGTCAGTCAAGACTAGCACTAGCATTTGTTTTATGATATAACAACCCGTTCTCTGCTCTTAAACTTTGCAGTCAAGAAAACTACAAGAAAATGGATGGAAGCCGCGATGGTTTGAGAAAGATTGTGAAAACGGTACATACTGCTATGTAGGCGGATACTGGGAGAATCGAGAGCGGGGTAGCTGGGACGGATGCCCGAATATATTTGGTGAATTTAGCCAAGAAATGAATGAATCCAGCAGCAGATGATGTGCTAAATGAAACTGTCCATGTATGCTGGATTTAAATAGTGCATATGTTTTGGTATTAAGTTTTGATGAGTAGATTAGCTATTTAAGAGTTATCAGTATAAAAATAAAGGGAAAAAAGAAGCCTACATCTTTATTATTTCATCATAATCATCATCTTGAGGTTCACTCTTGTTCCAACTCAATAACCTCCCCAGAAAGCCTATATACCATCTTGCCTCAATCAGATACAGCCCAATGTTCAAAACACTTAACCAACCAATACAAGTTATAAAGCTTCCCATGATTCAAGTTATGAGCTAGCCATGGGTCTCTGTCTCCAGTCAATTTGATTGATTTCTTTTTTTTAGTAATGTATGAAGACCAAGGCTCAGTGACAGAATTGGTATGATTCGAAGATTGCCTTCCCGTCTCATTCATATGATATATTTATAGATATCATATTTACACTTGAGTACCCTAGGCCATACAAGATTAACATTATGTAAATAACCTAGTCTAATTATATCCCCTCAGTCTAAGGAGGAGGATGATGAATGCTTAGAATGGATCTGAAGTCATTGAATAAAACACGTGGTAAGCCTTTAGTGAAGACATCTGCTAGTTGATAGCGGGATGAAACATGTAAGACATGAATGTGGCATGTTTCCACTTTTCCCTAAACAAAGTGAATGCCAATTTCTATGTGTTTGGTTCTCTGATGTTGAATAGGGTTGCCAGACATATATATGGCACTCACATTATCACAGTAGACGAGGGAGGCTCGGTTCGGTGGTCGACCCAGTTCAAGAAGATTCCAGAGCCAACATAATTCTGCAACGGCGTTGGCCACCCCTCGGTATTCGGCTTCGGCACTAGAGCGGGAAATGGGGGTTTGTCGTTTAGAAAACCAAGAAATCATACTATTACCTAGGTAGACACAATACTCGAATGTGGAACGGTGGTTGTCGGGGCATCCAGCCCAGTAGGCATCGAGATAGGAGATGAGGTTTGAAACGGGGCTACGTTTCATGAAGAAACCTATCGTTAAGGTGCCTTTTACGTATCTTAGAATCCGTTTCAAAGCATTGAGGTGACCACACGTGGGGCGTGCATATGTATACATATTTGTTGAACTACATACGAAATGTCCAGGTGATTAAAAGTCAAATACTGAAGTGCCCCGAGCAAGCTTCGAAAGTTAGTGGGATTATCAACTAAGTCCTCGTCAGTTACCGGCGGTGTCAACCGGTGTATGGACGGGGCTACAATCAATCATATTTGCCCGCTTTGGGCATATTGTTGTTGAGAAAGAAACAAACCATACGGCAAAGGTATTTTCACAAGAATTCCGATTTATGTACCTAAGTTATTTAACTAGTAAAATCGTTCCACCCTCATTATTGAACTTGTAAAACGTCTTCTACTATGTTAAATGAACTCGTAAATGTGTTCCACTAATTTATTTATTTTCTACACCCTTAGTCATTTAAATTTCCAAAGATGGAACACATTTTACAAGTCCAATGACTCACAAAAAGAAACACCACTCACAAACCGAATGAGATTAACATCAAAGCACAAGGTTCCCCTTACATACCAAAACCATGTTCTTGCTTGAATAAACTCTCTGCCATCTCACATATTGTCGCCTCGCCGATTAACATTTTCTGTAAAATGTCATAACTTTTATTATAAATGTATAAGAAAGAAATTGTTTGTCGAAAGAACTCAAAAAGTAAAGTTTTTTTGATATGTTACATGCTTGTTTGGGGGTGTAATTAGCTTGAGTTTGGTTCATTTACAGCTCTATTTTCTAAAGCTTGAAATCGGCTCGTTTATTATTTATTTATATATTTATAATTATAGATTTTATATATACCATAACATATACTTTGGGTTAGGATCATTTGAGAACTTTAAATATCTTAAGAACTCCTATCAATGGTTTATATTTTTTGAATTTTGTATTTTTTTATATATTGTCTTGTGTGTTTATGTACATAAAAAATAATCAAACTAATTTTTACATATGTTTTTACATTTTTAAAATTTTACCTATACAAACCTACACATGACTACACATGTGTAGGTAAAAATTTAAAAAGGTTAAAAATATGTAAAAACTAGTTTGATTGTTTTTTATGTATATAAACATACACGACAATATATAAAATTTAAAAAATATAAACCATTGATAAAAGTTCTCAGAGTTCTCAAGATATTTAAGAGTTCTCAAATAATTCATTCCCCATATACTTTTTAATTATTTTTATAATAATTTTATATGTAATTATTATTATCATATAAATCTATACTATATAATAAAGGAAAACCATGAGGGACACGTGACATTCTCTGGTTACTCCTTACCCTTATTTTCCCGTCTCTCTCTCCTATTAAATATTAATTTTTTTGCTTCTCTCACCTATTAAATAATGATTTTAAATAATAATTTTCTATTAATAAATAAAAAAACCTATTCACACGGGTCACTTTTTAGTTCAGTTTTATCATTTTCCCACCTCTTTCTCCTCTTGAATAATGATATTAAAAGAAGTTATTTTATTCAACCGATGTATATACCGGTTTATTCAACCCGCGTATTACACGGGTTTTTAAAATTATAAATTTTTTATTACTAAGTATATAACATTTTATTTTTTCAAGCCGTGTAGTACACGGGATTTTAAACTAGTATATAATAAAAGGCTCGTTTAGGTTCGTGAGCCAGCTCAAGCTTGATATGCGAAGCTTGGCCTCGAGCTCATTTAATAAATGAGCCTTAATAAAAGCTCGAGCTTGGCTCGATACGAGTTTTTCGCGAGCCGATCTCGAGCCCGGTATGTTAAGCGCAGCTCGATTCAAGTTTTTAACGAAGTAATCTCGAGTAACTCGGGACCAGCTTTACACCCCCGTTAAACAGTCAACCATTTGGCTGGTGTTTGAAGATGCAGCATTTGTTACTATTTTTTTATGATTTAAATATATTAACCGACTAACATGCTTTAAAAAATGTTAGAATATAATCTGACAAAAAAAATTAAGTGAGTAAAAAAATATGATGGTTACGTTCATACAGTGTTCTCAATTACAACTTTACAACATATTGTTGTCGATTAACACATTTATTTACACTTCTCTATAAAATGCATAAAAATATAGGAAAGAAATTGTTTGTTAGAATATAGTCTTGATACATAACACTAACCTCTTGAAAAGCATATGATCTTTACATTCTTACATATTATATCATCAATATCAATATTCAGAGAAATGAGGTACGTCACAATCGAATTCGAGCTCTATAAACCCAAGACACACAAACACAAACACAAACAAAAAACGAGTATAAACATACAAACACAAGAGTGAATTGACCCTAAAAACTAATTCATAGATTTGAGGTTTTGGTTTCCAGCAGAAAAAGGATAAAACAAGGGTTTCAGGTTCTTTTGACAGCACAAACTCATAACCACATTAGTTTTGGAGTTAATTTCACAGATAGTCCATGTGGTTTGCGAAAAGTAACAGGTTTGGGTACTAGTTTTGTATGTAGAACAAGAGAGCATAGAACAAAGGACAAACCAGTTGTGTTGCCCATATGTTTTAAAAAGCTTAAAGCTAACCTCGGCGATAGTCTCCAGATCCAAGGTGAAGTAGCACTTCTTTTGTAAAATAACTTATAAATTTTTTTTTATAAACCACAGTTCATACACAAAACACATTAATACATATTTATCTACAACACTAACATATATATTATATACCACATGTAGCATAAAACAAACGAAACAAGTCTATATAATCCGAGTAATATAATAAGATTAAAAGAAAACCTACTGTGTATTGTCAAGCATGGCTCTACGAGCAGCAGCAGACAGCAGTTCGATGAGCACAAGATTCGGCAGAAGATAGGAGTTCACATAATCGTCATGAGGTCCCTTAGGTTTTAATCATGTTGAGCTATAAAAATACACGTACAAGATACCAAAAAAAAACATCTAACTTTTAAAACAAGTACACAATACACATTTAGGCCCAGAAAATGCACAAAACTTGTCGTGATCGGTTACTCTAATCCTTTTGATGAGTGAAAAAAACAAAAACCTGTATGTCCTCACAAAGTCAAATTAGAATTCTGAGATACTTTCCTGATAATTTTCCCTATGTTATATTATCATAAATCCTAATCCATGTAGATGCATCTAAACAAGAAATACTAATATGCTTATCGCCAATTTGTAAGACCATGAGACTAGCCCTTCAATGGAGTCTATCTCCAAAGATAAAATCAAGCATATAAAGAAAAACACAGATCTACATGACTGGTTTATAAGTAACAGCAAGCCAAGATGACACTGATTCAAACCGGAGCATCTCAGATATCAAAGTTTAGTAATGCATTGCTTCCATGTCATCTATTCTTGACAAGGAAAACAATAACTCGCTATGCAAAATACATGGATCATAGTAATTTAAAATTTTTACAAAACTAAAATACAATTCTGGATGGGGTTATTTTTGAAAACCAAATATATCCTCTGCAACAAAAACTTGAATTCTTGAAAACAAAGCTCCCAAACACACCCTTAAATACAAAATTTAAAACTCAAAGCACATCTATATATATGAGGAAGCATCAAATTCATCTAAAAAACGGTACAAATATTTGCTTTAGTAATTCAACAATTTGGGGACACTTTCTTCACAAAACCAAGTAAAATCATATAGAAACAAGTATAAAACCCATAACAAAAAAATTTCAACTTTATATCATACGCATCTTCAATTTCCATCATTAATCCATTAAAAGGGGGGAAACCAACAAAAATCCCAATTCAATTTTGGTCAATGGAACCCTAATTTTAATCAAATCCCCAATTCAATTCAATTAAAAGTAAAACACAAATAGGTATTACTTGAAAGCATCATCGTCGTCTTTCTTCTTGGGTTTGCGATAATTCTCTTCATAGTGTTTGGCAATAACGAGACCTGTTTTGTATAGCTTGTGAATGTTAGGAACGTCGTAGTTCTGCGCAACGTAGACCCCAAAAGCTGTTCCGATCATGAATGAGAAGCTGCTTTTAATAAGACCCATGCCGGATTCTTCAACCAAATAGATCGATTAGGTTTATACCGTGATCTGGGTATCGGAGATTCTTCTTGCAAACGAGGCAACAATTTACCTATTGAGTTCGTAGGTTGTTTCGCTGAGAGATGAGAAACGATGGCTATCGGAAAAGTTAAGACCCTCTGTATTACCCTAACATGTTTTTTATATAATTTTTTTTTTAATTTAAATTATGTTCCTCGAATACTTGGATTGTTATGCGAATTTTAATATTTTTTAAATTGTTGTTCGCTTCGTAAACTGGGTCGACCGGTCTGGCCAGTGGACTGGTAAGCCATTTGGTTGATTGTTTGGTCTAGTTTTTAAAACATTGTGTACCACACACGTGAGAGGCATTTTTATAACATTTGCAAACCGACACACTAGACGGATCGAGGGAAAGAAGGAAGGCGATGGGCTTGCAGGCTAGGGGCCTTGGGATGCGCGAGGGGGATGAGATAAAACCCTAATTAACCCCCAAATCTCCCCATTTACATTATCTCCATCCTTGACCTAGAGAGAGAAAGTGCAAGAAGCTTCACGTTTTGCTCTAAATCTGTTACAAGTTGTATCTTCGGCGTTTGTGAGGAAGATCCTAAAAAAAGATGTCTGATTCAAGGTAAAGATCGAACCAACCCTTTGATTTTCTGTTTAAATGAGTTTATGTGTAAAACTAGGGTTTTGAACTCAAAGTAACGATTTTTACGTGTAAAATTGAGTTTAAAACCTAGATCTGACTTCATGGATGCTAAACAAACGTTTTCGGCTTAAAATTTTTACAAACATGGATAAAAAACGAGCATGCTGGGAACTCGTGTTCATTCCAGTGTCGCCTCATGCTTATGACGACACTTGACGGGTTGTTGGGACACGTGGCATTATCCGGCAACACTTAGTGAGCAACCTTAAGTCCAGAACTTTGAAGCATATTGATTTTTGCCCTATTTTAAATTTTAGGACTCCTCCCATATTAATTACTATTCGTGACGTGGCTGAAAAAGAACGACAAGGATTACTAAAATATATTATTAAATTAAGTTTGAAAGATATAACAATATGGCTATCAAAATAAAGAAAAAAAATAAAAACACTAAGTTTTATTTTTATAACTCTTAACTTAATTATTTTTTTAAGTTTAAAAATAGGAAAAAATCTTTTTTCTTATAACAGTAACTCACACACTAATTTAATCTAGAGTAAACTTTGTTTTTCTCCCTGTGATTTGACCATTTTAACCATTTTACTTCAATAGTTTGAAAATGGCTAAAACGCTAATTGAGGTTACCATTTTGCTCTCTGGCGCTAACTCCGTTAAATAATTCAGTTAAAATTAAGGGTATTTTGGTAATTTCATGATTTAAGATTATATATATAACTGAAAAATTACCAAAATGCCTTTAGTTTTAACTGAAATATTTTATGGAGTTAGTGCCAGAAAGTAAATTGGCAACAAAATGGTAAACTAAATTAAATTTATATCGGAATCTAGGTAAAAAATAATAAATTAAAAGTAATAGAGAAGGGGTTAAAAATAATTAGCATTTTTATTTAGAGAGATATAAGAAGAGATAAAAAAAAAATTAAATTAAATGTCTTATAATGAATTTAAACAAATGTTTCTGAATTAAAAACGAAATAAATTAAATAAGAAAATGTTAAAATAAATGAAATAGAAGAAAGGCAAAAGTGATGAAGCATGGAAGTGATGAAATTGAGTTCCTTCCCATTGGACTAATTTTTTATTATTCTTTTGTTTGTAACTTTATTTAATAAACTAAAAAGGAAATATATTAAAAACCAATCAAACTTGTCCGGCTAGCCTTTGTCGCCTACAACCACAAATCACAAACATTTACCGTAGACGTAGAGAGAGTCATTTGCAATTGTATTGTTACTAGTGGGAATTCCCGTGCTTCGCGACATGTCAGTAACTTATGATCATGGTAATAAAACGGACGTGTTAAGGTTTGTAACGTAAAAGTCAACTTACGAAATAAAAAACCTAAATATAAGGTTAATAAAAGTTGAGGAAAATCAAATAAAATAATTAAAAAAATTAAGAAAAAACCTCTACCTTTGTAGAGGTGCACAAACCGGTTTTTTTCGGATCCGGATCGGATCGGTCAACGGTGGTCAACGACAGGATCCAATGGAACCGGTTCCGGATTAGATCCGGTTAAGGGAGTGGAGACTTGAAACCTTTTGGGACCGGACCGGATATAGGGAACCGGATCGGACAAAAAAAACCGGTTCCACCGGATTTTAAAAAAAAACTTTTTTTTAAATTAACAAAGATACACTATAAAATACATGTTTTATTTTTTTTTTATATTTTTTTAAGTGATTTAACAATAGTTCGTACAAAAAATTTACAAAAAACATAATTGAATCACAAAATATATATTATTTATTATGACTCGTTATTCGTCGTCTACTCGTCTTAGTCTTCATAACATCGGTTTTCAATCTTCTTCGCTTGAGATACGTTGGGCTTCATCATAAGCTTGTTCTTCCTCAGAAAGTGGATTCGCCGCCCCTTGTTCTACTTCGAATTCGTGTATTTCTTGTTCAATGTCAAGCTCGCCTTCTAGTTTTGCAACATGTTGTACACGTTCGGCGGCATCCAAATGGTCCTTCAAGCAAATACACATCTCCATAGATTCCGGTGTAAGCCTCGTTCTTCGAATAGATAAAACCCTGCCACTAAGATAAAAAGCAGATTCTGAAACTACCGTGGAAGCTTGGACGGTTAGTAGGTCACGGGCCATTGCGGCTAGAATGGGATATTGGCATTCCCTTCCTTGCTACCAACTCAAGATATCAAAGTTTTCAAATTCTTCGGATCTTAGAGTTGAAATAAAGTCGGTTGCTTGATATCTTCCAAGCTCGTTACTTGGTGTGCTTCCACGAGCTCGTTTAGTATTTTCGTTTCTTAAAGTGTTAAATAAATTTAGCATCGGGTTCCTTGAACTACTAGAACTTGAACCCGAACCCATTGATTCATGTATGTTTGATGGATCACCACTTCCACCATATTTGCATAAATAATAATCAAAATATTATTAAAAGCCGAAATGAAGTCCCTTATTGCATTTGATTCAAAATTTGGGTCTTCCTCGAACATATTTAAATCGTCCGATATTGATCCAATTAATGTTACAACACCGGTTACATTAATCGTTGGGTTTAAGGAGGCCGAACATGTAACAACGGCCGACATTTCCGAAAAATATTTTTTAAATTTAGCTTTCATAGGTGTTACTATTTTTTCAAAAATAGTGTCGTGATATTCAAACTCTTTTAATTTATTATATATTAAGTATAATTGTTGTAGTATTAGCGAAGATGTGGGATAATAAACTCTCGATAAACATGTAGTTGCATTTTTAAAAACCTCAAGCAAATTAGTTAGTTTCTCGATCATATCCCAACTTATATTATCAAATTTTTGTGAACAACGTTTCTTTTGCACAAGTTCATCATGGAAATGTTTTAAAGTAACTCTTTACGATTCGGGTAAACCATGTGGAGCGGACCAAACGTCCGTGGTTAAGTTAATGCCGGTATTTAAATTTTCAAAACCTAAGATTAATTCTTTTTTAGCTCTTTTTCACATTTTTAAACAATCTCTTCTCAAAGTAGAACGACTTACATTGGTGTAGCTCGGTTGAAGCGTCTCTTGTATCATCCTCGTCAAGCGCGGGTTATCAAAGTGATCAAAAGACAACCCTTCTTGAACGTCATTCTTTCACGAACCTTCTCGACATTGTATTGCCAAACTCCTCCATCCCTACCAATTTGAGTTTGATCTTCACCTTGAGTGTGTTTTGCGTGATTAACAATATGTTTCCTCAAAGTGCTATTTCCCGCAGCACCCATAATTTTACCACAACGTTTGCAACGAGCCTTTTGCGAACCGTTCGACATTTCACATAAATCGAAATAAGCCCATATCTCTTGGTTTCGTGAGCAAGGAAGTACTCTTACCACCGTGGCTTTGCTTGTAGAACCACCAACCGAATTTTGAGTGCTTGCGGAAGCAGAAGCGGAAGCCATGGGAGCGTTTTTTTTTGCGTTAAAGTGTGTTTTTTTACGTTTTTAGAGCGTTTTTGAGTTTTGAGAGCTAGAATGTTGTGCTGAACTAACTCATACCCTCAATACCTATTTATACATAGTTTCTAGCCTCAAACAACCCAAAAAATACAAAAAAAACGGCCATAAACGGCTATATAGCCGTTTTTTTTACCCTCTAACGGCTAGAACCGGTTCTAACCGATTTTTGTCCGATTTTTATTCGATCCGTCTAAAACTTCTAAACCAGTTCTGGATGCACCGGTTCTAAAAAATCCGTACCGGTTCCAAAAAAACCGGTTCTAGCCGAATCCGGTTTCGGATAATCCATCAGATCGGATTCGGATCCGGTTCTTTTGACCACCTCTACCCTTGAGGTTCAAACCCGGGTGGAAGGGGGGTGTGAGGGAAATCCAACCAGTTGGCGCGGCCACCAGACCATAGACAACTCTTTGTTTGATTTCCCAATAGAAATGTTTTATAGTAAAAAAAATCGAATTAAACCAAAAAGAAAATTTTGAAAAGGTAACCGATATAAGATCGCCACGTGGACAAAGAGCCGAAGATGGCCAATCACATGTAAACACTATTCTTCATTTGCTATTTTGTATATGTAGTCAAAGTTTTCATAAACAAACGGGACATCAAACCGGCCGGCTTAACGGTCCAGTGGTCGCACCAGATTGAAGAACCATATATGATATAACATTATAACTAATTTAACTTTATTAATAATATAGAAACTACAATTTTTTATTAAAAGTAAATTGATTTCTACTATAAGCATGACAACGAATATGAAAATTTTAACGTAGATCGTTTACTGATTAAATTGAACTAGGTGGTTATACCCGCGCTCCGCGGCGGGTGTCGGGTCAATCGTTAATAAAATTAAAATGAAAACGTAGACGTAACGGTAAAAATATTGTTAATAAAAAAGAAACATAAAACTAAATAATAAAAAGGGAAAAATTAAATATCAACGGTTTGGGTAGTCGAAAACCATAGAACCGAATACGGAGACCGCCTCCGATAATACCAATACCGACAATGATTTTATTCGCTTATAATAGATTCAACTCGCCACGATACCACAACGATAAAGGCACTCGTTATAGGCTACAATACTAAAAGAAAAACTCGATTTTGAATACAACTTCGTTTTAAAAAAAAAATACATCGGAATGTTGACAAAAAAAAGTAAAAATAGACGCGTACTACGTTTTCTTTAAGTTAACGAACGAAAGTTATTAAAGAAAAACAAAATTATTAGAAATTAAAACGGGTTAAAAGCACATATTATATATAGTATAAGGGGTGAAAGTGAAAATAAGTAAATAAATAATATTTTTACTGTTCATAAGGACTTTCTTTTAATAAAAACTAGTAAGATGCTTGAGCCCGTTGTAGCGCGCTAAACTTGGGAAAATTTAACAAAAACTTCAATTACAGAAAAATTAAAAAATGGAAATGTGGTATGCATATGCTATGAAAAATTTCTAAGGGAAATGGGAACTTTGAATATGAAGATTTGAAGAGCTGTCTTTGAGTTCATCAGAGATCATGCAATCTCTGTGAGGAAAGATACCTGTGAATGAATATAACAATCTATTCATGCAAAGCATAACAATATTAGGTTATATTAGGTGAAATAAAGCAGCCTGGCTAACGCAGGTGGTTTGATTGCTTCATAAATAGAGCCGAGGTCTCAGGTTGGATCCCCGAGTTGCCAATCTTCTTACTTTTTCTTTGCTCCGTACAATTGCAGCTGTTGGGCACTAAACAATGAAATATATAAGCAGTTGTTGGTCACTAAAGAATGAAATATATAAGTCTTATGATAGCATAAAAACAATACAAAGAAGCATTGCTGTCGAAACTTGCATGCTGCCTCTGGTTCTACATCAAACATCATGCATATCCATGGCTTTAAAGCATGTTAACATGACAAAGTTTTAATATTTCATAAAAACAAACCAACATTTTGAAAAAGGATGACAATGGTAATATGACCCCACTCTATTGGTTGGCAACTTCAAATCTCTGTTCATAAATGATTAAGGAAAGATTAATAGTCAAAGATTAATGAATTAGGCATCAACTAAGTTCTATATAAGTAATTAAGCAATGAACACTTCTTTAAAAACGAAACTGAATGATGAACAAAAATATTCACAAGTCAAAAGATTACTTCAAGCAAAACCAAGTAACATAATAAGTTAGGTTGTAGACTTGTACGGGAGGTCTTCATGTCCTTATATGACACCAATTAAACCACTGGTTATTTGGCCTCCAAATTAATAAGTTTGCTTTACTGAATTACAAATTTATATTGGCCATCAAAACAACATAGCAGTGGGTTATGTGTGTGGGTGCCAACATAAAAACATAGAAGTGGGTTATGTGTGCAGGTGCTAACATAAAAACAAAAGCAAGGAGCAACCATCTTTGTAAACTCATCTTTTCCCTTGTGGTTGCTGAACATGATGATTAGATTAAGAGATAAGCTAGTATCATCAGTAATCAACAAAATGGGGTTTTCAAATTTCATCGGATTAAACAAAAATAAGCGAAACAAACCTTCGCTAGAAATGGAGAAAGGACAATAGGGGTTGTGGAATCCATGAACGATTGAAGGTTGGATGATTTCATGAATCTGTATTTTGGGCACTCGAAATAGAGCCTCTCAAGGGCTTCAACCTGCTTAGATGTAACACCCTTCATTTGTTTTTAGAACTATAAATAATACTAATAATAATCATGATAAAAGAATAATAATTAACAATACAGTCATAAATAAATTGAAACTGGATTCTAAGCAATGATCGGTAAATAAACATAACTGAAATGGCAAATCCATAATACCTTGCATATGCACTTCAAAATGTCCACAATATGAGAGAGATAGTGGTGCAAGTTTCAAGTAACCAAAGTGACTTGTGCGAGGACCCTGAAGCACCAATTAAAAGACGTGACTTTTACAACATTATAAAAAAATAATTTAAAAAGACACAGAAATTAGTTAATGCATTAAACCAAGCAAGCCAAATAAGATGCAGAATAAATTAGGAGGCAAAGACTACAACCTCTAATTCAATCCATTTAACCAAAATAACTGGTAGGATTCAGAAGATTATGAGATGTAATTGATCAATTTAGTTAAAATACACCATCAGATTAGCATACAACAAACAACACGAAAATCCCCATTCATAGCATGTTCTTTGGATTTTATTTTAATATACAGAGATGATTCCTCTTGCAAGTAAGGAATCCAACTTAAAACCCTCCGATTTTGCCACGCCAAAACGCGATTCTTGACTTTAGTCATCACAACCATGTGGATTAAAAATGTGAATAAGCATCGTAAAAGGACAACATGTAACAGACGTAAATCGAAGCTGTACACTTGTACTCTTTTAATAATATATTATTTTTTTAACACAAAATAAAAATCTTTAAATATTTGTATATGTTGTTTGCCAAAGCCATTTGGGTCGGACAACATTCATGGCGAGTTCATGAGCTGATGTCGCTACCACGTTTGTCTTTTGTGTTAATTTGTTAGGATTTATTTTTGATAGTAAACCAGAAAACCTATAAACAGATTAACACCAACTTCAATTCATGTTATATAAGCACAAAATAGAGAGAGATTCTTGTACCATAACACTAATTTATCAATCTGATCAACTTAAATTTGACCATATCGAACCAATGGCAAATGCTACTAAATTTTTGGTGTGATTTTAGTGACAAATCGATCAATGGCATAAGGAAAACATAGGACGTGCATCAAAATCAGAATAGTTATAAAAAAAGATTGAATTTTGCACACAAATTAGACATTAACTTTCCATTTTTCCCTCTAAATATTGATATACAATCCAATTTGAGATCTTAATATGTTATGTTTGACCAAAAAGGTGAAAAGCTAAATCAGAATATCTTATTATAAAATAAAGTAGTTCTCATATCCAAAACAGGTATAGATAATGACTTCTAACCAGACCATCCAAATTCAAAATCAAAGCATAAACCCTAACAGCTAATGTAAACATGATGAAGAGATATAGTTACAAAAATCAAAGGCAAAAGTAGGTCTGTTCTTACGGATTGTATGTGAAGATGTGGGAAGATTCAATAAACATCAACAAAACCTACATCAAATAGAGAAGAACCCTTGTCAAAATTAGGAAAAAAAGTCAAAATATGGTATAACCATGTTGATATCAGTTGAATCCAGCTAAAATCAAGAAAATAAAATCAGAGGGTGTTAAGTTGGATTCGGTTCCAGAAACCACCACAACCACGTTGCAACCACCACCACACCACCGCCACCTAGGGTTCCCCAAAAGCAAATTGCTCCGACAACCCGGCGACGATGGTCTGTCGTGGCGACTACAGGCCTGGAGATTGCCGACATCCGTTAGAGAAGTGTCTGCCTCCTCTACTTCTTGGCGGAGAACTCGTAGAAGGAAAGGGGGAGAAGGAAGAATGCGTAGGTGGCACGTAGCGAGGAAAAGATGCAGTGTGGTGAAGGCATCATAAAAAATCGACACGTAGAAGTTACTGTTACTAAACGGTTCTTCTTTAAAGATTCTTTCTAATTTCTAATTCTAATAATAATAATAAGATAAAAAAAGTTATCAAATAAAGCAAAATTTGGAAAAAAAATATGAAACTTTATGGATTGTGATGTGAATGCCTGAAACTCTAGATGATCATGGTGGACCCAATGAAAAAGCAGCAGGTGGCCATGCCGCCCAGAAGAACAAATCACAAAATGGTACTGTAGACATGAGTGTTTCAAAATGTAGAGTTGATAATTAATTTGCAGTTAAAATCTATTATTTTAACTATCATAGAGTTAAAGTTTTAGTTTTATAGTTTGTAAATAGGTCTAGGGTGTGCGGTTGAGATATATTCTTTAATAAGAAGACCAAATAACATTTACTTTTGGGTAATGTCATTATTATATAACTAACATCTTTGTTTTGGATCTCAAATAGGGTAGGTTTTCATACGTGTCTTAATAAAACTGGAAGTTCTTTTATTTGTAAATCTGGCGTCCTTTCCTTTTTCTGTCTTTGAATGGTTGGTGTTTATAATTTTTAGCTTGCTTCTTATGGCTGTTTTCTTATATCTTTTTATTGATCGTTCAAAAAAAATATAACTAACATTTTCAACTAGTGAATATAGGAGAAGATTTTAAATTAGTTTATTTTTATATTTTTATGTTAATTAATTCATTAAATCATGTTTTAGAAAAAGTGTTTTAAAATATATTAATTTTTTGTCCTAATTCTATTAAAGATGAGGGATATTTTATACAACAAACGTTTTCGGTGATTAAAGATTTAAAATTTAAAATCATAACAAATATGTAAACGTAGAAATTTTAATTAATCAATTTAAAAATAATAATAATAAAATAGACAATCGGAAAGAAATCAAATTTTTTATTTTTATTTTTTTAACAATGATGATCATGTAGAGTAACCAACATGTGAAACTATACGGAGCTCTAATTTATGTTTTATCTCTAACTGTTGATCATTTATTATAAGTAGAATTTTTTTTAACCACTGCTTAAATTAATAAAAATCCACTTTTTAGTTTATTTTTTTTATACTTAAGTTAACAGTATCTGAAATTTGCATTCAATTGAAAATAGTTGGAAATAACTTACTAGGTTTTTAAATATTATGCCAACGAATATATACACCTTAGTGGTACTTGAGGCTTTTCATTGAGGTGAGTTTTATATCATAGTTTATTTTAACTATTTGCATATGCTTATATATATTTTGTATATGTAGCAAATTCAACCTTTTATCTTATGAACAAATCGATTTGGGTTATGTTTTATCTCTAGTGGGTCAAACGATTAAAAATAAAATAAAAGTAGTCTAAAATGATAATGCTGATCGGTTGAAAATTGCCTAAGTTTAAATTTCATGCAAATAATTATATTCATATTATTATTTTATAATAAGAATAGTATAAATTTTATGTCATATTTGACACAATAAGCTATACAAAATAAATAAGTAACTGATTACGGTAGGTGTCACAATTATGTGAGCACAAAATTCTTTTCTTGTTTTTGTTATCTCAACTATTAATATCTTTTTATTAGTATTTTATATATTTAATATTTTCTTTCTTAACTATTTCCGATTATTACTAATTATTTAATATTTTTTATTTAACTGTTTATTACACGAGTTTCTAAACTGTTATATATATATAGAGAGAGAGAGAGAGAGGGATGGAGGATCAAATAAGAAGAGTGTTTTTCCCTATGATCAAGTGGTATATTTCAAGTGAGGGCCCCCGTGAGCATCCTTCACGGCGTGAAGGTGAAGGCACACCACCCCCTTGATGGCGTGAGGGGGTGATTGCAGGGTTTACGTGAAGATCTTCACGGGAAGGAGAGAAGAAAGTGAATCTTATGTGTGTTGTACTTTGTGTTTGTATAATTGTACAATTCGTTTAATGCATTTAATTCTCACACCTCAATCACTCACTTTGGTATTTCCCTTGTCAAATGAGTGTGGTGAGAGAATTCATTAAAATGACGTGGCGCTACGTGGCAACCCCTTTTCCCCTCACTTGAGTCTCACTTACTTGGGTATAACACATGTTCTAAGTAGCCTAAGAAGTAATATTGTCTTTCATTTTTGTAATTAATAGTTGAGATTAATATGTAGGAAAAAAGAGGGAAGTGAAAGTATTTTGGAGGTAATCAATTTTGTTGACTTTTTTAAATTCCCCCACTATTTTAATACGTTCACAACTTTTTAATACGATTTTTTTTTAAGTTACACCATAAAATCGAGAATTTTTTTATCTTTGTTTTGAGTACCATGATGCTATATAAAAAATAACAACTAAAAAAAATATAAAAAAAAGTTTTTTTTTCTATTTTGTATTAACATTTTTGTATTAGATTTTTTTGTGCTGATTTTTTTTTTACAAATTTTTTGTGTTTAAATTTTTGTACTAAATTTTTTATGCTAGAATTTTTGTGTCGGATTTTTTGCACGGTGTATTTTTTGTACTAGATTTTTTGTGTTGTACTTTAAGAAAACAAGTGAATGAAAGTTTGAGTTGTAGTACCTAAATGCCCTTTAATCATATTTATGGGTTGTAGTACCTAAAATCCATCTCCATAATTCTTTTTAGATTAGTTAGGCAAAATCCTCTTCCTAGACTATGTGTAATGATAAGGTGAAGGTGATGGATTTTTGATGCCACATAGGCGCCACGTAGACCAAAGGCTCCTTCACCCACACCCTCACCTAGGTGTGTAATGGTGTGGGTAAGGGTGAAAGCTTGTTAAGTGTGTGTGTGTGAGAGAGAGAGAGAGAGATGTGTGTGTGTGAGCCTTCTTCACCCACGCATGTGAATAAGAACTTGAAAAAAAAAATCATAACTACAAATATAAATTAAAAACTAAAAAAGTGGGTCGCTAACCTTGTTTCCCACGCCGTCCTCGTTCAAAAATAAAACTCAAAAAAATTGTCGGTTTAGATTTAGGGTTTAGTTTTTGGGTTTGGTTTAGCTTTAGGTTAGGTTTTTGTAGGGGAGGAGGGGGTTTAGGTTTTTGTAGGTGGGTGGGGGGTTTAGGTTTTTTAGGGGTGGGTGGGGGGTTTAGGTTTTTGGGGGTGGGTGGGTGGGGTGGGGTTAGGTTTTGGGTGGGGGTGGGTTAGGTTTTTGGGATGTTACTACACATATGCAGTATTACGTTTAGGGTTAGGTTTTTAAGGGTAGGGGGTGGGTTTAGGTTTTTGGGTGGGGGTGGGTGTGTGGTTTAGGTTTTTGGGTGGGGGTGGGGGTGTGGTTTAGGTTTTTGGGTGGGGGTGTGTGGGGGGTTTAGGTTTTTGGGGGTGGGGGTGGGGGGTTTAGGTTTTTGGGTGGGGGTGGGGGTGGGGGTTTTTGGGTGGGTGTGGGGGTGGGGGTTTAGGTTTTTGAGGGTGTGTTAGGTATTTTGGGTGGTACTACACATATGCAATATTGAAAATAATAAAAAAAAACGACGAGTTAATTTTTATTTTTTATAACGTTATTTATACTCAAATGAAAGATAAATAAATTCTTGATTTAATGGTGCAATTTTAAAAAAAATAATAACGTATGCAAAAGATAGAAATGTTTAAAGATTTATATATTTTAAGTTTTAATTTTACTGTTTCTTTTTAAAATTTTACCTTTTCTTTTCTTAATGGTTCTCTAGTTCTGTTATTAAAGTGAGTTCTCTCATAAACTCAACCTTATATATATGTATATATATATAATACATGGTTATGTAATGTGAATATTCAGTTATTTAAGGTGAGAGTAGGGATTTATTTGTCATAAAATGAACTTATGTACTAAAAAAATATTATTCTTTTTTTTACATATGTAAAGTAACTAGTTAACGTAATTCGCCCGTTGCTGCGTGAGCGTTAAAATCTATAACGCTCGGTCTCGAAAACACGTGTATTGCCTTTAAACCTTTGGAAAAAAATTAAAACCGAAACGCCGATGGATTAAGTAAACTTATATCTAAACGTACACGTCCGTAAGAAAAAAAAACTTTACATCCCTTAAAAAAGAACGTTGCAACAAACGTCATCGTAAAAGTGAATGTTAACAGGGATGCATGCGAGTTTAGAAATAAAATTTATATCATATTTGACACGGTTCGTTTTTAAATGAAATATACGCCGAAACTTTGACATGCTCACTTTTGAGTAAAATTTATGCGGACATGTAGATCCGTGCTACATGACGGGAATTCGTTCGTTATCAGTTCGGTTCATTTGCGGTGGCTTGGTTTTGAAATCGTTGTATATAAAGAAAGCATCGGGACGATATATTAAGAAATAAGGAAAATAATAAAAGGAAGTTTTGTTAAGTAGCAAAAAAAGATAATACCAAACTAAAATAAAAGGAAACTGAATAAAAGGAATTAAAGAAGATAAAAAAAACAACAAAAGCAGATGAGGAAAGGAAACAACAAAGTTGAAAAAAAAACATTGAAGGCATGTAGCAACTGCTGCCGTAGACCAATAAAAACACATACGATGAACAGTGACATAGACTCTCCAAAATGTTGTTATTGATAATATTCCACTAAAATTAACACAGGGATTACTGAATTAGGTTATATCGCATTTAGAAATATATTGTTAAATTAATTTTATAAGATATAACAATTTGAGTATCAAAATAAAGAAAAAAATTAAAACACTAAGTTATTATATATAGACTATAGCGTTTTTGATTAAATTATAACCAAACTTATTTGTAAGTGTCAGGCAAATATTTTTAAAATTCAATTCTAACCCTTCTAATTTATTGAAATGCCATAACTCACCCCTGATTTTATAAAATGTCACTTTAATCCTCTCAAGTTTCGAATTTACCCCATTAATATATATAATAACTTTCGTTCAATAATTTTCTTTTTCTTGATGTCCCGGTATAAATTTCGTTAAAACGGAGTCGTATTCAATGTAGGGTATTTTTTATGTGTTATGAGTTATATCGACTGACGGTAATGTGCTGATACCGTGTAGAACGAGATCGACACCGACTGAAAAATATCGGTTCCGTTATATACATGTTTTTTTGTCTATGTTTCGATCTCCACGACCGATTCGCCGTAACTTTATACGTCTATGTACTTAACCACGTTTGTTTTTGTGTTTAGCCACGTTAATGCCACCGTGTCAACTATTTAAGGTCTGCCTCCCATCGTATGGCACAAGAGCCTCCCACCATGGGACGCGGGGCTCACAACCGATTCCTCATAACTTTATACGTTTATTCTATGTACTTAACCACGTTTATTTTGTGTTTAACTACATTAATGTCACCGCTTCAGCTGTTTAAGGTTCGTCTCCAGTCACGAAGCGTGAGTCTCATTTTTTAGTTTAACTTAAAGTTAAAATAACATATTGCTTAACTCAAGTTTTTTGTTTAAATTTAAAAATATGAATAAGTTTATTTTTCTTAAATAGTAACTCATACACTTATATAATTTATTTTATAATCCACAACGAAACTCGAACTCTCAACCCTTAAGAGTGGAAGCATCAATTAACACACCAAGATATCATTAGGCTAATACCTTTCAAAATAGACTTAAATTTTTTGTTAAAACTTATTATGTTAATTATTATAAAGTTAAAATTTTAGTTTGTTAGATTGTAGATACATATAGGATGTGCGCTTGAGATGTTAATAATAAGCCATATTTGACCAAATAATGTTTACTATTATGAAACTTGGTAGACCATTCAGAGTAGAGTCAAATACCTTTTTTACATATTTTATGCGAATGCTAAAAATAACTTTCTTTTATCACTTTTCTTTATCCACATCTCTTATTCCTAAATTTTAAAATTATTAAAGTAAACTCATAAATTTAAGACGTTACTATTTATCCATCAAATTATTATTTTATTATTTTTTTATTTTAAAATATTTTTTTTTATCTTTTTAGTTTTTTATTTTAAAATATTATTTTATATATGTATATGTTGTTTTATATAAATTAAAATATTATTTTAGATGGTTCTTTTTTTAGTTTCGATTTCGATGACATATTTGAACTAAAAGGGATTTTACATGTATGTCGAGAGTGTCCACTTTTATGACATATTCTAAGTTTGCCGTCTAAACATTAAAATATTGTTTTTAAGACTATGTTTTTGCTGGGTAAGCATTTATTTTTGTCGGCAAAGTCTTTTTAGTTTACCGGCTAAGCCTTTTAAGTTTGCCGGTTAAACCTTAAAAAAATGCTAGACGGCTATATCCGACGTTTTTTTAAGGCTTAGCCGGCCACGTGTCGCAATCCGGTTGGTTGGTACATGTAACACCCTAGGCAAATCCCACATCGGTCGTGGACAGGAGAGATTCTTGGTTCATAAGTAATGCCCCGCCTCAAATACAACAACGCGTTTTGGGGCTTAATGTAGTGGATGAGAGGAGAACTCCACAGTTAAGCGTGCTCGGGTGGGAGTAATCCAGGGATGGGTGACCCCCTGGGAAGTTTTCACCTGGGCAACCAAAAACAAATCCGTGAGCTCTTAGTGGGCAAAGCGGACAATATTGTTGGTATGAGGGGCCGGATGTTACAAATGGTATCAGAGCCACTCCTGTGTCATTCGGGATGGTGGGGCAAACCTCATCGAGTATGGTGAGTCCCTAGGGGTGTTCAGAGGGACACCTTAGGCAAATCCCACATCTCTGATTGGGATGGTGGGACAAACCTCATCGAGGACGATGAGTCCAAAGGGGGGGTGTTGGCCCCAAACCCGGGAGGCCTCACTCGTTGGATTTACTCATTCACAAACAGTTCTTAAACATGAATATCAAATAACGCAGCGGAATCATTCATTCAACATAACTAAAAACTTGTTCATACACGCGGAAGCGTACATTGTCAAATACATAAACTTAACATAAACAACTCATAACGGGATGCCAGTCTTCATGATCGACCGGGTAACTCTTCTCGCTTGCCAAGCATCACCGTCCATCGTCCATACCTGCCTTAACCTGAATGTGCATACTAAAAAGTCAGCTACGCTGGTGAGTTCTAGCATTTCGTAAAAACTTTAACATCAACATTTGCCAAAAACATATCATTCATTCGTTCAGTAAAACCTTTCACAAAAGCATGTAATAATCTAACATCTTTAAAAAGGTTTCGTACCCATATCATCATCAACATCATAATCATAAACACCGTTTAAACGGATCGTTCATTAAAACTTTTAACACTCATTTAAGTCATACATTATCGTTATCTAATTCTGTATCTTACTTTATGCGTCACAGTGTCCCCGAAGGAACCTTTGGTGTTGTGGGCAACCGTTACGTATCGCCGTCATTGCCACAACCATACACTACGTGGGGTCAACCGTTACGTATCACCGTCATTGCCCAACCATTCATTACGTGGGGTCAACCGTTACGTATCGCCGTCATTGCCCAACACGCATCTTTCCTTTGGAAATCAACCGTTACGTATCGCCGTCATTGATTTTCTTTACCCTTTTCACTTAGGATGATCGTCATCACCCGAGTAACCGTCGTTACTCCATTACCAGTTGTACAACATCAAAACCATCGACAGGCCACCAAGACACTGCCCTGTTGTTCTTATGGTAACTATGGCTCGCTGTCCATAATCTACCACAAGGCTGGGAATCACATTCCCAGACTTCATTCGTCAATTCCATTCATTCGACATATTAGATTTGTAATGACTTCTTTAAACATTTACCTCTTTCACTTTTCATTAAACACTTCCTCATTTAGACCGTTCATAAACATTCGTAAACCTTTTTGGCAAAAACACTCCATAACCTTTCCTTTCGTAAACATCGTTTCGTTAAAACATCATTTCGTTAAAACATCATTTCGTTAAAACATCATTTCGTTAAAACATCATTTAGTAAGTATGCACACCAGCCCAAAACATTTAACAAAACATTTAAAAGAGGGCTCTAGAACTCACCTGATACGCTATTATGGGTTGTCCTAAACGAAGGTCCAACAACGTCACTTCCGATCTGAATTGATTAGTTAAATACACATCAGACCAATCCCGACTCTAACGGTTTAACCATTCTAACATACTGACTTCACTTAACCAGTTCTGGTGTCTGCGCACTTGGCAAGTGCGCAGACCCTGCTGCCTACGCACTTAGCAAGTGCGCAGACCCTGCTGCCTGCGCACTTATCAAGTGCGCAGGTCCCTCCTCCTACGCACTTATCAAATGCGCAGGTCCCTCCTCCTGCGCACTTAGCAAGTGCGCAGGACCTGCTCCGTGCGCACTTAGCAAGTGCGCACGACCTGTTCTTCGCGAAAAACCCTAACTTTCGCATTCGGGTCTGATCATGTCAAGATCCCGAACCTGTTGCATTCAAAACGTTCGTTTTCCATTAAGGAACTCAAATCCATGATTATCTTTCAGTTTCATCCGTTCAAACCTTACCTTTTCACCCAAAACCCGAAAAACCCAAAAACGAACTAAAACTCAGATTTAGGTCGGATCGTTACCTGAATCGAGTTTCTGATCCGGAGGTTCTTCTCCCGAGTTATGGAGTAACACTTTGCTGAAGTCTCGGGTCGATCCGCCAACTTTCTCTCTCTACGGTTTCTCTCTCTAAAAGTTGCAAATGAGAGAAAATGGGTGGCATAGGCTATTTATAGCCCGCTGACCCATCCGACCCGACTCGTCATGCCTCGTTCGTTTATTCCTTTATTATAACTGTCATTTTATTTTTGGGATGTTACAGTAACACCCTAGGCAAATCCCACATGACTGCAGCCGAGCTCACGGCACTCTTAAATGAGCGTGTGGCTGAAGCGGTAGCAGCTACTCACGCCGCTATTAATGCTGGAGGTAAAGCATAATATTATCGACTCTAGTGAGTCATCATTCATCCTAAACTCAATTTCGAATATGGTATTCTTAAAGCGCATTCTGGTTTACAATTCAGGTCAGCATAACCACCAGCAGGTTTGTACTTTCAAGGCGTACATGGATTGCAAACCTCACTCATTCAGTGATGCCGAAGGAGCTGTTGGCTTACTCCGCTGGATGGAGAAATCTGAATCCGCCTTCGCAATGTGGGTGAAGTATGCATCTGGCACACTTGAGGGTCCGGCCCTTACTTGGTGAAACTCACAGGTGCATATGTTAACTCTGGAAATGGCAAATGCTTTGCCATGGGATGAATTTAAGACTATGCTACGGGAGGAGTATTGTCCCCGCGATGAAGTACAGAAACTTGAGGGAGAGTTCTGGAACCTCAAGATGGAAGGATCGGAAATTGAAGCCTACACTACTCGTTCGCATGAACTGGCGAACTTGTGTCCACAAATGGTAACACCTCCCTATAAGAGGATTGAGAAGTTCATTGATGGTTTGGTCCCGCAAATTCAGAGCATGGTGACGTCTTCTAATCCCACTACAATCCAGCAAGCAATCAGGTTGGCTCACAGGCTAACCGATCAGGCAGTGGCTCAGGGCACTCTACCACCTAGAGGTACACTATCAAAGACAGCTGACAACAAGAGGAAGTTTGACAGTTCATTCCCCAAAACCTTCCAGTCAAACCCACCTTCTCAGCAACAGCAACAGCAACACCGTAAGTTTGAACCGTCAAAGAACAACAGTCAGTCTAACTTTTCTCAGCAGAATCAGGGTTCTTATAATGGCAAGTATCCGAAGTGCAATAAATGTAACTTTCACCATCATGGGGCATGTGACCGGTACCGTTGCCAACGGTGTGGAAAGATGGGCCATTTGGCCAAGGACTGTAGAGTAGATCTGCAGAACAAACAGACACCACCTGGAAACGCACCCAAGGGTTGTTTTGAGTGCGGTAAGGAAGGGCATTTCAAGAAGGATTGTCCGCAGTTGAGGAGAAACGGGAATGGGAATGGCAACAATCATCAGGGTGGTAATGGAAATGGTAATAACCACCAGGGTGGAAATGGTAATAACAACGGAAATGGTGCAAAGGGCCGAGCATTTGTGATTGGATCGGGAGAAGCTCAGAATGATCGGAACGTGGTGAACGGTATGTTTCTCTTAAACGATCATTATGCTTCTGTACTTTTTTATACTGGCGCCGATAGAAGTTTTATATCTAGAGAACTTAGCGGTCAGTTAGGAATAAACCCAACTTTACTAGAACATCATTATACCGTAGAGATAGCAGACGGTAAAGTAATCGAGGCAACCCACATTCTCAAGGGATGTCAGTTAGAACTTTCTGGTCACAAACTCGACATCGATCTCATGCCAGTTACACTTGATAGTTTTGACATAATTGTGGGCATGGATTGGTTGTCTAAAAACCAAGCCGAGATCATCTGTAGTGACAAGATCGTTCGTGTACCCCTTCCTAGTGGGGAAATTCTATCTGTTCAGGGCGAAAGAAGTGGTGCAGCCATGGGCATCATATCTTTCATGAAGGCTCAGAAGTGTCTGCGTAAGGGTCATACCGCGATACTGGCCCTTGTTGCTGACAAGTCTACCGAGGAGAAAAAGTTAGAAGATATCCCAATCGTTCGCGAATTCCCAGAAGTATTTCCTGAAGACCTACCTGGTCTTCCACCTCATCGTCTGGTCGAATTTCAGATTGACCTAACACCCGGAGCAGCGCCTATTGCTCGGGCACCCTATAGACTGGCACCAAGCGAGTTGCAAGAGCTATCCACTCAACTGCAAGAGTTGTTGGATAAAGGTTTCATCCGACCGAGCTCATCGCCATGGGGAGCTCCAGTCCTATTTGTCAAAAAGAAAGATGGAACCTTTCGAATGTGCATTGATTACCGAGAGTTGAACAAAGTAACAGTCAAGAACCGCTACCCACTGCCCCGCATTGACGATTTATTCGACCAACTTCAAGGGTCAAGTTTCTACTCGAAAATCGATTTAAGGTCTGGATATCATCAGCTGAGAGTTTGAGATGAAGATATATCCAAGACTGCATGCCATTTCGAGTTTTTGGTCATGCCATTTGGATTAACTAACGCACCCGCGGTGTTCATGGACCTCATGAACCGTGTGTGTAAACCCTATCTGGACCAATTCGTCATTGTTTTTATTGACGATATCCTCATATATTCTAAGAGTCAGGAAGAGCATGAGGAGCATCTGCGTTTGATCCTTGAACTACTGAAACAGGAGCAGCTGTACGCGAAGTTTTCCAAATGCGATTTTTGGATTCGCGAGGTTCAATTTTTAGGACATGTGATCAATGAGAAGGGAATACATGTCGATCCAGCCAAAGTGGCAGCTATTAAAAATTGGGCAGCACCATCAACTCCAACCGAAGTTCGGCAATTCCTAGGATTGGCCGGATACTACCGTCGTTTTATCGAAGGATTTTCAAAGATTGCCCAACCCCTCACCTCCTTAACCCAAAAAGATAAACCCTATAATTGGGGCGAGACTCAAGAATCAGCATTCCAGCTACTGAAGCAGAAACTATGTAGCGCACCTATCGTGTCTTTACCAGAGGGAACAGATGACTTCGTGGTGTATTGCGATGCCTCCATACAAGGTCTCGGTTGTGTATTGATGCAACGGGACAAGGTTATCGCGTACGCTTCTCGACAGTTAAAAATCCACGAAAAGAACTACACGACTCATGATTTGGAGTTAGGAGCCGTGGTGTTTGCACTCAAGATATGGAGACATTACTTGTACGGTACCAAATGCACCATCTACACCGATCACAAGAGTCTTCAGCATATTTTTGAGCAGAAAGAGTTGAACATGCGTCAACGTCGTTGGATCGAGTTATTAAACGATTATGATTGTGCAATCAAGTACCATCCTGGCAAAGCTAATGTGGTAGCCGATGCCCTAAGCAGAAAAGAAACCAAACCCCGACGGGTTAGAGCATTACAACTCACTATTCATACAGGATTACCCGAACAAATCCGCAATGCCCAACTTGAAGCCTTGAAAGAGGAGAACTTATCGTTGGAATCTACACGTGGTATGGAGAAACAACTTGAGGTTAAAGCAGATGGTATTCGTTATTTTGCGGAACGAATATGGATACCAGTGTATGGAAACCTAAGAGATCTAGTCATGGATGAAGCTCACAAATCCCGATACTCTATCCATCCGGGATCCGACAAGATGTATCACGATCTCAAGGTTTTATATTGGTGGCCGAACATGAAAGCCGACATAGCCACCTACGTGAGCAAGTGTCTGACTTGTTCCAAGGTCAAGGTGGAGTACCAAAAGCCATCCGGATTACATCAACAACCGGAAATACCAATGTGGAAATGGGAGCAGATTTCCATGGATTTCATAACCAAATTACCTCGAACCCCTACTGGATGTGACGCAATCTGGGTGATAGTGGATCGCCTAACCAAATCCGCTCATTTCCTTGCTATCAAAGAGACCGATAAAATGGAAAAGTTAACTCGTCTCTACCTTAAAGAAGTAGTATCTCGACATGGAGTGCCAATCTCCATCATTTCTGACAGAGACGCCCGATTCACCTCACGTTTCTGGTAATCGTTACAGAAAGCTCTAGGCACGCGCCTGGATATGAGCACAGCGTACCATCCTCAAACAGATGGCCAGAGTGAGCGTACCATTCAAACCCTAGAAGACATGTTACGAGCTTGTGTGATCGATTTCGGTAACAGTTGGGAGACTCACTTGCCTTTAGTGGAATTCTCTTACAATAATAGTTATCATACGAGCATCAAAGCAGCACCGTTCGAGGCTTTGTATGGGAGAAAGTGTCGATCACCACTTTGTTGGGCTGAAGTTGGAGATAGTCAACTTACGGGTCCTGAACTTGTGCATGAAACCTCAGAGAAAATCGTGCAAATCAGAAACCGTATGGCGGCAGCTCGTGACTGTCAAAAGAGTTATGCAGACAAGCGCAGAAAACCGCTAGAATTTCAAGTGGGTGACAAAGTATTATTAAAGGTTTCACCGTGGAAAGGTGTAATTCGTTTTGGAAAACGAGGAAAGTTAAACCCGCGTTATGTTGGACCCTTCGAGATAGAGAAAAGGATCGGTCCAGTAGCATACCAACTGAACCTACCTGATACACTCAATGGAGTACACAACGTATTTCATGTCTCAAACCTAAAGAAGTGCCTATCAGATGAGACACTTGTAGTTCCACTCGAGGAGTTGGAAATTGATGAACAACTACGTTTCATTGAGGAACCCGTTGAGATCATGGACCGAGAGGTCAAGACACTCAAGCGCAGTAAGATACCTATTGTCAGAGTTCGCTGGAACTCGAAACGTGGACCAGAGTTCACGTGGGAACGCGAGGATCAGATGATGAAAAAGTATCCTCACCTGTTCAAACATTCAACGGCAAACACGGAAGGTACTAACTAAATTTCGAGACGAAATTTATTTCAACAAGGGGATGATGTGACAAACCTAAACCTTTTGTTTCATACGTTACGGACTTCGTTTAATTTTCAGGACGAAAATTCTTTCAACAAGGGGATGATGTGACATCCGGCATTTTCAGGTTAACTCCGTTAACTCAAACCTCGTTAGTTCAAACATTATTCGTTTCAAACTCAGTTAGTTAGTCACACATACATTGCATTTAATTAGGATTAATTAAATGTGTCAGTTAGTTCGCACACATCGGATCGCACTCGAGTCTAACCCGGAACGTTGGTGAACTAATAAAATAAAATAAATACAATTATTTTTAATATAAATTATGTGAATTTATATGTTTAGTGAATTATCTGTGAATTATGTGAACTTTTGTGATACCGCGTAGAATTATCAGACATATATTTTACTGATTATTTTTATAGAACACAGAACTTTTATAAAAATAATTATTTAAAACAAATTCTATCTAATGGATTTATTTAAATGTTTTTTAGTGCATGATTATCCTTAACTAAAACCCATACATTTAGGATAAGAATTTTTTTGAAATTTAAACCATCTCATCCTCTCCCTCTCTCAAAAGTCTCGACCCAAACCCCGCCCCCTGTCCTCTCTCTCAGCCGCAAGCAAGAACACCCCAAAGCACCATCGATTCGATCTCCGATCTTGCAATTGAACGCGTATTTGGACTCCTCTCGACGTTCCTAACATTCCTACGTAAGTTATTTTATAAAAATCCGTCACTTTTTCATTATTATTTTTGAGATCGAAACCCTAGATTATCCAAACTTGATGATTTTGAAATATAATAATGAATTGGTTAATTGATTGATGTTGTTATGTCGTATTGATGATTTTATGAAATTATGTGAAACCTTAGTTGTCATACGATGTGAAAATTGAATGTTTTTGATTATGTGATGTTTAGAAATCGCATGTTAGACGTGAGTTATGATTAATATAGCTGTAGATATATTAGTTGAATGATTTGGAATCGAATTGACGTGTTACTTGTGTAAACGAAACGTGTAATGGACAAGTTACTAAAAGAGGAAACTTTTTATGAATTCTATTTTGCATGCTAGACGTGATTAGGATGAGGTGATAATGGTTATGAGCTACTTGATACATGTTGACATGATTTGTGAAATCAGATTTTAAATACATAACCCGGTTTTGCGAACTTTCCAAATAAGAAAACTTTAATTGTTAAAAGTGGTTAGAACTTGCTAATTAGATATGCATGACATGGTTTAATGATTGGTACGTGTTAGTTAAGATACAATAACCTGTTGTAACGTGTTAGGTGTTTGAAATCACGCATGCTAGTCATAGGTTACTAAATATGGAAACTTTACTTGGAATTGTGATATACATGTTAAGTTCTATGCAATGGTTATGTGATATGATGATCTTGAACATGTTATAGTAGTTTGACAAGCATATTAGCAATGATAAATTCACGAGACACAAATCCCGAACATACTTCTATTTATAGAAACCTGATATTTTTGGAAACTTTCTATTTATAGAAACCTGCTATTTTTGAAAACTTACTATTTATAGAAACCTGCTATTTATGGAAACTTGCTATCTGGTTAGAACAAATAGGATTTGTTGCTAAGTGTTACAGCATGATCATTTGTGTATAATATAGAAGTATTATACTGAACAAACATTTAATCATTAAACGGGTCACCAACGGGTCGTCGGGTCAAACTTGGTCAAACTTAGTCAAACTTGGTCAAACTTAGTCAAACTTGGTCAAACTTGCAAACTTTTCTAAACCCTTAAAACAATGAGATTGTTTGGATACTTAGGGTTCGTATTCTTTTGCACAAACACACACTTATAAACCGGTGTTTATAGGTGGCAGTTAGTCGTCAAGCATTCTAAGCTCGTTTTTCTTTCGCACATACTCTAAGGTGAGTTTCACGGCCCCTTTTCTTACGTTTTAAACTTGGGGGAGAAAACATGGGTACGAACATTTAGATCTTACATTTCTTTTATACCACTTGTGTACTAAGCGCAAACATATCATGAAAGTCCTTACATATCGAACCGTTAGTATATGGGTTAGCGAGGTAATCTTGAGTAGTACTACTGGGCATTGACAAGCCCCACCCGCATTAGTCGCGCTAACACGACAGGTAGTCGAACGGGTGTAACATTGACCTAAACATTCACCATTGATTATGATAGTCATGGTGGGAGGCAGTACAAACATAAACAGTTAGCTTCGGTTTCGAAACGCTTTAGTAACATGTGCTAGGTTAGCTACCTATGATATAATTGTAAATGGTATTATCTAGTAAACTTTACAAACATTGAAACCTGTGAACTCACCAACCTAGTGTTGACACGTTTTAGCATGTTTTCTCAGGAAATTAAGGTACAAGCACGAGCTAAGGCATGCATGCATACGAAGACTATCATTTGCAAACTCAAGAATTATTTATTTTTAATTATCGTTGAATTGTTTATTTTGGCGCAACTGTTTTGGCGCAGGTTTTTCATTTAACTTTTCGCTTCCGCAAGTCTTACATTAAATCAGTATTTTCATTGCTAGTGTTGCATCGTGACTATGAGCAATACTTGTGGTTTTTCTTAAACTCATATAGAGTCGTTCACGTAACTAATGACTGAGATCCTGGTATGTCACGCTCCTAACGGTAAAACTCCGTTAGTGGATTTTAGGGGTGTGACAGTACACCGTAAAAAGGAATTTGGCACGGAATTTCAAGCCGGCTAATATGAATAATGTCCATGTCTGAGTCGACTAAATTTGGGTGTCCATTTTGAATAAACTTTCTTGTAAAAGTCCATTTTGATATTTTTCCATTAATTAATGATGATGTCTTTGGTGAAAACCGAATTAAGTAATGATGACATGATCAACCAGCTCATATCTTCCTTTTTTCATTTAATATATATATGTGTTTCATATTTGCTTGATTTCATATCACTGCCTATCGAAGAAGTTGAGATGTCAACCGGAGATTCCTTTTCTTCGTCTGTGTTACCATCAGATAATGATAATGATAATAGTAACTCCAAGCAAGATGGTATCCGCAACACTTCGAGATTCCATGGTAGCATATGGGGGGATCAGTTTCTCACATATGATGAGGTAATTAATTCTTCTGCTTGGTGTGGATAGGGTTGCTACAATAATATTACTGTTTTCTTAATTTGTGTGATTCATCAATTCATTGTTCATTTTGTCCATGATACAGAAGGAAGACTTGGAAATAGATAAAGAACTTGTTGAAGAGCTCATAGAAGTAGTGAGGAAAGAGCTAATGATCACAGCTTCAAGTGAACCAATGCAACTTATTGATGAAATCCAACGCCTTGGCGTAGCCTATCATTTTGAAGACGAGATTGAGAAAATCTTGCAACATATCTATGTTAAATATGGTGATGATATGTGGATTGAAAATCCCAACTTACAAAGCGCTTCGCTTTGGTTTAGACTCCTACGCCAACATGGCTTCAATGTTTCACCAGGTCCTTAATTAATCACAAATTATAGATGTGTATATATATATCAACATGAAATTAGAAGTAACCTCAATATATTAATTTCCAGGAATACTGAAGAAGTTTATTGATGATAATGGAAATTTTAACAAGGAATCCTTATGCAATGATGCTCAAGGAATGCTTGCTTTGTAAGAAGCATCATATATGAGGGTGGAAGGCGCACAAATACTAGACGACGCCCTCGAGTTCACTAAAACTCACCTTCCCATCTTAGCCAATGATCCTTCATGTGACTCTTTATTAAGAACCCAAATACAGCGAGCGCTAAACCAGCCACTACGTAAATCTGTTCCAAGGCTAGAGAGTGTGCGCTACATACCTATCTACCAACAACAGCCAACCCACAATGAGGTCTTATTGAAGCTTGCAAAGTTGGATTTTAACTTGCTTCAATCAATGCACAAAAGAGAACTTAGCCAAATTTGCAAGTACCTACATATCCACTACATCAATAAACAACTCAACTTTACACATGTTTAATTTGACATATATTAGTTAACATGCCTAAAAAATGTGTAAACTGTTACGACTCTTTGATGATTATGAACCTAGATGGTGGAAGGATTTGGACGTGACAAAAAAGCTACCTTATGCTCGAGACAGAGTAGTAGAAGGGTACTACGGGTTACTAGCCATCTGTTTTCAGCCTCAACATTCTCGTTCAAGAATTTTCCTAAACAAGATTTGTGCGTGGTTACTGCTTCTAGATGACACATATGATAATTATGCTACTTATGAAGAGCTTGAAATCTTTACAGAAGCTGTTCAAAGGTACATGTATCGATTAGTTATGATCTTCTAGTGCGTGTTTTGTTTTTCACTACTAGAAAACTAGAGTATCACCGACGATACAATTCTGAACTTTCTCTTATTGCTAATATATTAAAGTAAAGTTAAAAATACATGTAGATGGTCAATGAGCTGCTTGGATATGCTTCCGGAATACATGAAACTAATATATAAAGAGCTTGTGAATCTTCACCAAGAAATGGAGGAATCAATTGAGAAGGAGGGGAAAACATATCAGATTCACTATGTTAAGGAGCTGGTAATTAAACTGTATATTGATTTATAATCTATAGAAAGAGTTGGGTCATATCTCACATTTGGGATCGATGGTGCAGATGAAAGAGTACACTAGAAGCCTCTTAGTCGAAGCCAAATGGACCAAAGAGGGGTATATGCCAACATTAAAAGAGTACATGTCTAATTCATTGATAACTTCTGCCTATCCTTCAATTACTGGCGAATCTTATGTTGGCCGGGGCGATACCATGGTCACTGAGGGTTCCTTTAAATGGGTCGCCTCGCTTCCTCCTGTTGTTAAAGCTGCAGCATCTGTTATAAGACTAATGGATGATATGGTCACCCATAAGGTACTACTATTCAAATCCATCTATGAAATATATATACGTATATATAATTTTAGAAAAATTGGGCCCCGACATGTCACTGTCACCTCAGCAGGGGCAATCACTAAACAAAATCACTAAGGTTTGTAATGGATTCACGTCAAACATTAGATTTTTAAGCATTACATATTCATTAAAAATACAAGATTTATAAAAATATAATATTAGCTTGAGGTACACTGGGATACAATTTTATTGGTTGTCGGGGAAATCACGTTGGTTAGCGAAAAACGGGTTATTTGGGTTCCAAGGATTCATGGTTGGAGACTAACAATATATGTATGTTGAGAGACATTTGTGGGTATTTAAAAAAACGAACGGTTGTGGTAAAAGGGTTAAATTGGTGTGGTATTTATAGGAAAATAAATAAATTTAAACTAGCCTTTTTTACCCGATGGAACGACCCACGCCTGTGAATCCACTCACACCTGAGCCCCACGCCATGGATCACACCCCAGCGGTGTTCCACGCCTATTCACACGGATGTGGATCACGCCACCCTCTTCACGCCTCCATTACACTCGGCATTATAAACATAGATTGCTTTATTATCGTATATGTTGCCAAGTTATTGTGTGTAATTAGTTGTATATAATTGTGTAATTATTTGTGTAATTTATGCGTGATTATATAATTTTTGTGCGTGGTAATTGTGCGGCAGGATTTACCCCTCGTCTTAGGACACGTGTCGTGTGTACTTAGTAGGATAAAGAGTACTTTGTACAATAACTCAACCCTATATCTATATGTATGTGTGTGTTGTGGCATAACCTATAATAACATGCATTTCAGATGGAACAAGAAAGACAGCATGTTGCTTCGAGCATCGAATGCTACCAAAACGAAACTGGTGCTTCAGAGGAGGAAGCATGTGAATATTTCTTGAAATAAGTTGAAGATGCATGGAAGGTTATAAATCAAGAGTCGTTGAGGCCAGTGGCGGAGCTTGAAAATTTTCGCGGGGGGCCGGGAATTTTTTTTTCATATGGGGGGCCGGAACTATAAAATTTTCGGCCGAATACATATAAATTAACACTACTGAGCGAAAAATCGACCGAATACGTATGTATTAACACTTCTGAGCGAAAAATCGGGGGGGACCGGGGCCCCCTCGGGCCCCTTATATCCTCCGCCCTTGGTTGAGGCCTACAGATGTCCCGTTTCCTCTAATTAATAATGTAATCAACCTGGCACGTGCGGCTCATGAGACATACACACAACGATGGCTTAAGTTATGCTGGGAAAGAAGTTATAAACTATGTCAAATCACTCTTGGTTCACCCTATGATTGTGTAAAAGATTCAAGTCTTGATCAATGTGTCGTTACAATGTTTCGTGAGCTTGTTACAGCTTTAGTTTCCTTGAGTTTCTATTTTGCTTTTGGTATTTCACATGTGTGGTACTTTGTTTAAAATAGTAAATAATAATTGAGACTCCTAATTTTAATATATTTGGCCCATTAAAACTAGTTTTATACCCGTCTCAGTCCGGGTAGCTCAATATACTTTAAAAAAAAACTATAAAACTATATTTCTTTATTTTTTCAGTTATATTCATATTCCAAAACAACAGTTTTAAACGATATATTTAGGGAATACTATATGTCTATTTTATACTCGTCCGGTGGTCGCGTATTTCAATATAATAAAATGAAAACTGATCGAGCCATTTAAACAACGTAACATATCACACAAAGAAATCACTAAGTATACAAAGCTATTGAAACTTGCAGGTTTGTTGGAGTTCAGAGAGACACATAAACCAAGTCTAAACAACTCATATCTAGCTTTGGTCCTAACAATAAACAATTAGTGATATAAATTAGAAAGAAAGACAAACAAAACGTTGTCGCGTCCCAACCTCATGTTGTATATAGTAAACACCAATAAAGATTCCTCGCTATTATCCGTGTCATATAGAGAAACTGTGCGCCTAGTCTGTAAATGGGTCAATCTGGGTCGGATTCGTATAAAACCTCTAAATTACAGACTTTTGGGTCAGTTTAGTCCCCAAATCTCAATCATATAATCCATCATAAATTTACTAATTTTAAACGGAAACAACAATTTAATCCAATAGATAAAACGTAATTTACCAAATTAGCTTCGCCGTCCCATGGCTGCGTTGGCCAAGACCCAAGACGGCAGTTGATGGGTCCGGCAGAAGCACCATCCTCGACAACTTCATCCCTACTTTCGCCATTAACTTCAATCCGACCGGTTGTGACCGCTGATAATGCGAGAGTAGAGAGAGAGATTAGTAATAGTGGGGGTGGTTTTCTTTTCATGGTAACCGTCGTTAATTAGCTGAAAAATAGCAGCTAAAATTGGGGGATTATGTGGCAATCTGTGTGATTGCTGCTGGATCCATGTGCATTTTAGGATTAAAATTGTAACCGCTCTTTTTGAGAATTAACACGGCTTAGATTTACTAAAAAGGTGGTTACATGCGGTTTTTGTTAATTCGTAGGGCCAAGATTGCGTCTAAGGGTGAAGGGGGTCATTAACCCATTTACTCGTTTACTCATCAAAACTGCCCAATAGAATTTTGTCAGCTCAAAACTACTCATTTACTCAGATTTCATTAGAAACACCCTACTCATTTACTCACCCACTTTTTAAAAAAAAGAAAACATTTAAATAAAAGTGATGTGTGTGATAGTGGTGGGGTCCACTAGAGAGAGGGGGTTGTCATCCGAGTAAATTAACTCGGGCATTATACCCGGCACCCTACTCGGTCTCCTACTCGAAAGGTAAGGGGCGGTGTACCCCCATTTACCCGAACCCTTCTCTCCTACTCGGTTTCATCCGAACCTTGCGCCCCCATCACCCTAAGGGAGGTGGGAGTGGAACCCCCTCCGACATACGTAAGTCCGCCCCTGGATATACCACCTCATTTTAACAAACTACCCTCCCAAAATACATTTCATGGTGGGATGGTACCCGCTATTTACCCACAAACTTAGTTGCTTTCTCCTTGTTTCAGCTGGTTAAAAACCTTGTTTCGACGGGTTCCAATATCCGCTAACAATACCTGCGCCTTACCCATGACCTATATTATATATAATAGCATGTTTGACCCATTATTTCGATATTTAATCATCAATATAGATTTTGTTACCCGACTTGAATTAATACAACTAAGTATAATTGCAATAACATGATACTTTACTAATTTTTGTGATGTAAGCAATTTAGAATTTGTTATGCTCAAACGGTTTATATTGTCATTACTTGAACCTTTCTTTGATGATAATATTGCAGTTTAAGTTTACTAAATTTTTGTTTAACAATTATTAATAAAATTTTTGTTATACTTAAAGGTTTTTATATTTTTACGTGGTCTTTACATTGTAATTGTAATAGATTGGTGTAAATAGATCACGAGACCATAAAATCCATTAGATGTTTTGCAGGAGCTTTATGATACAAGGTGCCGGTCCAAGTGAGACTGGGAAGAGAGGTGAATCTATTTTGGAAAGTCGTTTAAAGATGAAGCAAACTCTAAATTTCTCCATTAGAAGGGGGGGGGGTGTTGTTAGCATGGCGAATATCTAGAGGAGATACGAATATGTATTGAAATCAATCTTTGCACCAAGTGTGCTTAACTTTTTATTTTCTAAGTTTTTAATATTATTAATTTACAATTTCAGTTTTAAAAAGCTTTAAATCGGTTTCAAAGAGAAGGTTGTGCATTTCGTGTTGGATTAGACCTTGAGAGTGGTTAGGTAATGTATCATATAATGTTTTTTTTTTTGTTTTTTAATTATTTGTTGTGTCATTACTCATTTACACGCTCTCTTTCATAGACAATCATATCTGGAATGGGAGAGTTTCATTTAGAAGTTTATGGGTAGCGCATTAAGAGGGAATGTAAGGTAAAAAAAATTTTAGTTTTAGCTGAGAAATCATTTATTTAATTAAGCACCGGTTATATTTTTCCATGTGTTGGAATGGGTCGGGTCGGTTCAACCTATAACACTTTTGTAATGTGTAACATTGACTAAAAAAGTTGTATTAAATGAATAGTAATATATACTTCCTTGATTAAATAAATTAGAAGGTTTTTTTTTGCAGTGAAATAAACTTTAGAATACGACAAACGGTGAGTTGCTAACTACAGTTTTAAAATGCGACAAACGGTGATGAACACAAGTATTACTAAAATGTCTTTTTTGAGTTTGAATATTATAAATTTTGGAGTCAAAGATCTTTTATTTGTTATTTGTTTTCATTGTAGGCCAAAGGCTATAGAGTTGGACCAATATATGATGATGTACTCTCAATGGCTTGGTTTTTTCTTCAATTAATTGTTAAGTCAATGAGAATAGAACAATCTCAACTTTTGCCCATTAGTTACCATACATGAACGTTAATTGACATTCCTTCAATTAATTGTTAAGTCAATGACTTGGTTTTTCCTTCAATTATGTTTACGTTGTTTAAGAATTACTTCCGACCATTGCTTTGTGGTTGTCTTATTGTAGTCTGTCATTTATTCACTACATATGTTAACGAGTTGTACTTTGGTCTTAAACAAAATGATTTTTGATTAGAATGCAATTCAATATAGTGAAGACATTATGATATTAAAGTACCCGGTCATCGGACGGATATAAAACTAGTTGTAATAGATTGGTGTAAATAGATCACGAGACCCTAAAATCCATTAGATTAAACTGATCTATATAATTTTATACATTATTAAAAGTAATTTTCTTTTCTCTTTTTATGCAACGTCTTCTTTACTTTCGCTTTTCAAATTTTATCGAAGAAACAATTCTTTTCTTTTTTGGAAACATAAAAAAAATATACATCAACATCTTCTTCAGATTTATCCTTTTTGAACTTTCTTAAAGTAATTTATTTCGTTTATTGCTTGCTCTTTTCTCTTTTTGTACACCGTCTTCTTCACACTTCCATTTTCTTCTTAAATTATTGAAGAAAACAATTATTAAATAAACATTTATTTATTAAGAAAACAATCTATATGTCTTGCACGAAACCGGTTTTTAGGTTGTCTCCATCATTGATGTCGTTCCAATTTCATACCCTTGTTGTTGAACTTATCTACGTTAATAAAAACTCCAATCATCCTGTTCCAATAGATTTTCTTTTTCAATTTGCTTTATATTCCATAATTTAATGGATTAAATTATAAGAAATCACTCGGGTTGAATTAGGGGGGGGTCTGTCATGTCAGATTGGCGGGTTGAATTGTACAATCTTAACACGACTCATATATTTATTTGTGTCAAAACCATTAATCCTAACCCAGACAGGCATAAAGTTGTATATAGGAAAACGACCCGTTTAACCCATTTATTTAAACGTGTCAAATGGGTTGATGGATTGGTGGTAGTAATTAAGTTGTAAACATGTTGGTGAGTTGTAATAAATGGATTAAGCGGGTCGTAAATGGGTTGATAAGTCGAGCTGTTTAATTAAAAGGGTTAAACGGGAACTCGACTCGTTTATTAAATAGAAAGAATCTGATTATTAAACAAGATATTTTTTTAAGAAACCAAGTTGATGAACATCAATTTGTGAATTCGAAAAAAATTTGGTTTAAATTGATTGGTGCTTGTCCATATAGGTGTGTGTGATTTTGAATATATTTACAAATACAAAAAACCGGGAAAAAAATAGTTTTTTCTAATTTTCACATGAATTTTAGCATCACATTAGCGACCAAAACTCGGTCGCATTTTTCAGGGAAAAACTAAAATCCTAACAAAGGAGCGATTTTTTAATTTATTTTTTATCATCGTCTGTGAATTTTCATTGAATTATATAATAATATTTATGAGGAGTGTCCAAAAAGTAATAGATAAAGAGGTGAGATATAAACTTATATAGACACCCTTTTCTCAAAAAAACCAATCAAACCAGCGTTCAATTCCTTTCTCTTCCAAAGCAATTAATGGGGTTGCACTTAAATTTTAGGATTTTCTAAGCTTAGTGGTGCACCATTTTTGGCCTCCTTGGCTTGGCCATTCTTTTTAAAAGTGTTATTGAGTTTCAGACCTTTCAAAACTCTTATCATGTCTATGGCTCAAGATTTCAGGCTATTTGTGTTTCAGTTGAACCAGATCATTGGTAGACCCAACGATGAGGGTGGGTTAAGGTTCGGTGGCAGTAGGAGAAGATGGGTGCGGCTCGTACGATTGTTACATGACCGCTTGCCACCGAATGCTGTGCCTTTCTCCGACTATGATCAAAGCTTGCAAGCTCTCTCTATTGCAGCCTTCTAAAGGTTGGTCCTTAGGTGCTTCCATTCGTTTTAATTTATTGATGGTTTATATCAATATAAGTTATTATCAATTTAGGTTTTTTTTAAATTAGTTTTCTTTTGTCTTTCATGAAAGAGAACAAAGATGGTAGCTCTTCCCAATACAAAAGATGAGTATGTGGGGGCACTTCAATGTTTTTTCTTTAAAGCAACGTAATATTTTGAAAAATAACAATAATAGCTTTTTGTAAAAGCAACAACATACAATCATCAATGTTAATAGACACCGTTAGCCATGTGGTGCAATGGTAGTCTTAAAACTTCTCATAATAAAGGTTTTGAGTTCTAATCCTGGCCATAATAAAAAAAAAGGGTCTTGGGTTCTAATTGAGTTTACCCAGTTGGGGGGTTCCTTCTGTGGTGGGCTGCCTTTGATGTTCTAGGTGTTATCCCGAGGAAACCCTATTATCCTAAAATATCTAAGTGTTGCCGTTAAAAAAAAATCAATGTTAATAGACCACAGAGTTGCGAGCAATGTAACAATATATAGTTAATTAGAAGGATATCATGAATCGATCTTATTTACCGGTTTGCATTTGTTATCCCTTAATTTTATGTGAAGTAATCACTTGTTATTACACAATGATCATCATGCTTTACTTTCTATTAGTGACATATACATACACACATATATATATATATAGTGTGTGTAATGGAGATGTTCTAAAAACAAATTAAGTTAAAAAAAGGTATGAATGATTTTTGGTTGTTATTAAGGGATACAAGTAGAAGGGACAATTATGTAATATATGAAAGTTCAAGGTTAAAAGAGGGTAAGTGTTTAACGCTTGAAAAAATCAAACTTCATTTTATTTTCATTGTTTAAAAATAATAATTTATGGTCTAAAATATCTTTTAAATAATTAATCTGTTTTTAAATGAGCATTATACCAATATAGTAATGAGTATTCTATGCTTTTTTGGATTTATTTTGCTATATTTATTTACACTTCTTTTCTAAATTATTTGGTGTTCAAGAACTCTTACAAAAATGATGTATGAAAATGATACACAACTAAAAGGAAAGTTATATGTAAATTGTAATGTTACAGAAGTGATGCATACAAAATGAATGAAGAACACTTGAAACAGAACCTTGTTGAACAAAAAAGAAGTAATCGGATACAAGGGATATGCTCTGGGACGGAAGGATTCGAACCTCCGAATAGCGGGACCAAAACCCGTTGCCTTACCGCTTGGTTACGCCCCATTTCTATTTTTATTGGACACTATTAGTTTTGTATTGCTAGGATTAGGTTCAGGTAAAAAGGATTCTAATTCTAAGAAGGGTGAGAAGGATTTAAAGCCATTAGATTAAATTGTAGAAAATATTTAATGGTTGAGATTAAATTGTAGGAGAAAAAGTTGTTGGAATGGTATTTTAGTCTTGGCCACTTTTGTTGACTTTTTATCAAGTTCCCCTCTCATTTTTAAACGTTCATAACTTTTACATACGACATTATTTTTTCAAAAAAATTACACCATAAAAACGAGCGTTTTTTTATCTTTAAAACGAGTATAGTGTCGTTATAAACAAAAAAGAAAAAAAAATTACGTTTTCCAGCTCATTGTGTAATACAAGTTCATTGTGTAATACAAGTTCAATGTGTAATACAAGTTCATTGTGTAATACAAGTTCAATGTGTAATACAAGTTCAATTTGTAATACACATTTATTATGTAATACAAAATGATTGTGTGTAATACACTACAATCAATGTGTAATACACATTGATACTATTACACATTGATTGTAGTGTATTACACACAATCATTTTGTATTACACAATAAATGTGTATTACACAGTCAATACACAATAAATGTGTATTACACAGTCAATATATCTGGGTTGTCTATCATGATTGTGTAATACACTACAATCAATGTGTAATACACATTGATACTATTACACATTGATTGTAGTGTATTACACAATCATGATAGACAACTGAGATATATTGACTGTGTAATACACATTTATTGTGTAATACAAAATGATTGTGTGTAATACACTACAATCAATGTGTAATACACATTGATACTATTACACATTGATTGTAGTGTATTACACAATCATGATAGACAACTGGGATATATTGACTGTGTAATACACATTTATTGTAATGATTGTGTGTTGTAATACACTACAATCAATGTGTAATACACATTGATACTATTACACATTGATTGTAGTGTATTACACAATCATGATAGACAACTGAGATATATTGACTGTGTAATACACATTTATTGTGTAATACAAAATGATTGTGTGTAATACACTACAATCAATGTGTAATACACATTGATACTATTACACATTGATTGTAGTGTATTACACAATCATGATAGACAACTGGGATATATTGACTGTGTAATACACATTTATTGTGTAATACAAAATGATTGTGTATTATTCTCAATGTGTATAACACACATTGATTGTGTATTACACATTGATTGTTTATTACACAGTCAATGTGTAATACACATTTATTTTGTAATCCTTGTGTATTTACACATTGATTGTGTATTACACATTGACTGTGTAATACACATTTATTGTGTATAATACACAATCAATGTGTAAATACACAAGGATTACATAATCAATGTGTATTACACAATAATCATTGATTGTAGTATATTACAAACAATCATTTTGTATTACACAATAAATGTGTGTTACACAGTCAATGTGTAATACACATTTATTGTGTAATACAAAATGATGGTTGGTACGCAAAAAGTACTGATATACCCTCTTGTGTGTTCCTTTGTGTAGTAAAGTTTCACTTATTTACAAAATTGCCACCGTGTAAAAAGTAACCATAGATCAGGTTAAACAACTTAATCCAATGGGCCTAAACACTTCTTACCCTTCTTATTTTAAAATCCCTTTTTACAATAACCCAACCCTGTATTGCTATACATCAATTTTGAATTAATTTTATATACTTGTAAATGATGTGTATAAATACAAAATTGAAACATATTTATACAACACTAATGCATAACAATACAGAAAAGTTATAAATAATTAAAACAATTTAACATTTGTCCTTAAAAATAAATTTCGCCTAAAGAAATTTTAGCTTCTACTCAAAAGTTAGTTATTATTTAAACAATAAAAATCAAAAGCAAATTTATATTTTAAAAATAAAAATGGAAGGTTTTAAAATATTATGGACTTCCCAAAAAGCTAAGATGCGTTTGGCCGTTTGTGAGGCATTTCAATGTTTCTTAAAAGCAACGTCATATGTATAAAATAAAATAAATAATTGATAATAATAGTAAATTAGAAAGAAGATAACTAATAAGATATATTATTATTTGATGTAATCAGTAATCACTCATGATCGAGTGATATGATGTTTACGTCCATAAAAATGGTATAGGTTTAAATCTTTGCAGGTGTAAGATTAGATGTAAAAAAAATAAAGTAATCACCTGTTATTGTTTACACAGAGCAAAGAAATTCGCCGATGTAAAACATAAGTTACACAATGATTAGCTCTATAATGATTTAATCTCTCTAAGACTCTCTTAGTAACTATATATTATTTCTATAAAGTATGAATGATTTATGGTTGTTAGTTTATTAAATTTAAAATACTTGAGGAATTCAAGTAGTAGTAGAAGAGATTTATGTAATATTATGAAAGTTTGAGGTTAACATATTAATTTAAAAAAATAAAAAATGAAGGTGCCTTATCCAAAAAGCTAACATGCGGAATGGCCTTAGCAATGAATCTTGTGAATAGACTATATATGTGCCATACCTCTCAACACATATATAATATATCCCCACAGCATTCATAATATATAAGACGTCAATTAACTTGTTAAATAAATAATATAACCCGCAAGAATTATAATATACAGCTAGTTAAATAAATCGATTGATTAACATGTTATAGTAATAACCATATTATTGTACGAAATACGTGTGGGGTCAAAGCACAAATGAAGGTGCCTTATCCTTTCCTCACATTATGCAGCAGTTTCCCTGAGAATCAAGCATTTCTGGTGATCTGCAATCAAAGACTTAATGAAGTCGGCAAACAAAGAATCAAATTCATGTATGCAATATTGGAAGGAGGATACTTTATTCCAGAAATAATCACAAAGTAACCCTCTTGTTCCAAGAATCATGTACACTTTGACCTTTTTGGGTCAAATTTCTTACCTTTTTTGTTCAAAGATAATCTAGATTTCTTCATGAAACAAAAATTAGAGTTTTGGGTTTTGTAGTATACACTTCAACACGATTGCCAAACTTCTTGTGAATTTTAAAGAAAGTATCTCAAATTTATATTAGAATATTAGTCTGCATGACCTCAAAAGTCAGCCTATAAGAATTTCAATACTCTTTCCATAAAATAATATGACATAAGAACTACAAATTTTAAAATTATTTAATTATTCGTAATGTTTTCTGTATTGCTCTGTATCAATGTTAAAGTACTTACAGCTGTCCAAGAGTTGATATATCAAAACCAGGAGCAAGCTCTTTCACAATATCATTTGGCGGTTGACCACATTCTTGCATTTTTTGCATGATCTCGGCGATCTTGTTAAAATTACCAGGCTCGGTCTCATAAACGGCGTTTAGATCCTTCATGAGCTGATGCTGACGAACATAACGTTCGTATTCATTTTTGTTTAATTTAGATTCATTGTCTTGTAACCATTTTGGGTATTTTTCTTCAATTTCCTTTATGGGTTCATGAAGAACTTGTTTTGACAGAAGTTGTTGCATCATTGTTTCCATCATAGACTCCATTTCCTGTAGAAAGGGAACAGAAGGGTATTTTAGTACTTCTCAATTCCCAAACAATTAAAACTGACTATGACACCCCTCCCTCATGTCCCATTTAAATTGCACACTTTCCATGCTTGAAAAGTTTTCATTCTACAATTATTTATTTAGCTTTTAAGATCATTTAAATAATGAACTTTAGCTAAAGAGCATACTTAGTGCCCCAAATCATATGAACAGCAAAGTTGTAATCAAGAGAACAAATCATGTGTAACATCTGGTCTCTTATACCAACCAATAATGTATGTTTTGCCCATAAGGAGCTCACGGCTTTATTTTTGGTTGACTGAGTGGAGACTTCTTGGAGGTTACCCATCCTTGGACTGCTCCCACTCACTGAGGCGGTGCGTTCCTTATGGCCTAGTATCTCTCATGTTTACAGAACAAAATGATGTGGATGCCTAATGCGTCACATCATGATTAAAACAAACCATAGAACCAGGTTTCGAAACGAATACCTGAGAGCCTGTAAGTTCCTCGAACTGCTTGACCCAATCCTCCAACATTGCATCATCATCGTATTCAAGACCACCACCTGCTATAGACTCCAAACCCTTAACGGTCTCCCTCGTCTGCTCCCTTAGCTTATTCAGAGTATCTATAACATGTGACTCCTTTTGCTTTCCTTCCTTCTTACTTCTCAAATCAGGTAATCCCAATCCTAGCCCTTTAGGCAAACAAGATCCCTCTGCTTTCTTAACTCCATCATCTCTACATTGTCACCAGATAACATAGGAAACACATTCAAAACCTTAAAGCTGAAACCAAATGAAAAGGCTTCCAAGACAACATAAGATGCACGTATGAAAATGACTATTGAAGTTTCTAGGTGTTCGAGTACCCTACTTCTACTTATTACCAGATTGAATTATAATGGGTGTGTAACAAAACCAATAATCAGACTGTAGAGCAAAATAACATGTGCCCTTATTTCATATGTTCGTCATTCAAGTAACCAAAATCTGTCAAACACTCAAGGGCGTTTGGTTCGTGAAATGTTTAGGAATTGGAATTTAAATGATTCATTTGAAAACGCATAATGTGTTTGGCTTATACATTTGTTAATGAAACTGGAATGTAAAAATAACTAAAATGACAAAATTACCACTTAAAATAAACAAAATATAAAACAAATATCCAAACTAAAATATCTTTAAAAATAATGTTACAAAAAATACGGCTAGGGTTATTACGTAAATTATAAACATTCCTGATGTTTCCTATAAAATGTTGAGGGATTCTGAATTCCATCAATTGAAGGATTTGGTTGGAACTAATTCCAATTCTAACTCTTAGCCAACCAAACAAGCAAATGAATGAAAATTAACTTCCAATTCCAATTCCTGCCAACCAAACAGGCCCTCAATACCAACAACAATGATTATCACAACCTACAGGTTGAAAATTAACATCCAAACACTATCTGCAAGATTACAACTTACAGGTTGAAATCCAATGGTATCAGGTTTGACCTACCAAAGTCAAAGTGCTACAAGGAGCTGTCAATTTTATAATTCAAAACAATAACTTCAATGTTCACTTTGCAGAATTACCCTATATCAAAATTAGGTCATGTTCATGCATATGGTAATTCAATTTTAGATCAAAAATTGGAAAATTACAAAACCTTTGAGCAGACGAGGCAAGATTAAGAGTCCGGAAATCATCCAAAGCGCCTAATTATGAGTCAAAACACAAATAACAGATGCAAATTAAGCAATTATAATCACACTTGCCGAGAAATAACTAAAATCAAGTCAAATACACACACCACATAGAAGGTTTTCGGGACTTACTGTCAAGAAGTTGGTCTAAATCATCTGAATTGTTGATCTGAGCCATGATCTTCGTATAATTCAGTTGGCTATGTGTGACGTCGGCCGATGGAGAAACCGAACGTCTGGATTATGGTTATGATCGTCCCTCCTGATTACGAACGAATTGCAATGATATTATTATATTTAGGGAAAAGATTTTTTTTAAGTTTAAAAGTTGAGTAAATTACACTTTTCGTCAGTGACATCTAAATAGAATATCAGCTTTCGTTCATCTATAACACATTTGATCTTTAATATTTGATGTTTTAATACGTTGTGTCTATGAACCTTAACTATGTTAAAATTTCCATTAGTTACCTCTTATGTGCCCAACACGTGAGGGGTAAATCGGTCTTTTCACATCTCAAACCTGGTGTGAGAATGATGGTGGCCGTAAAAAATGGGAATGGTCTCGAGGTTTTGTCTCCTCTGGTTAATGGGAAGGGTGGCATAAGGTGGAGATGACGAGTGGGGATGTCGGTCGGTCTGTCTATATTGCGTCGTAAATGAGGTCGTTGGTGGCATCTGAGCATCGCTGGAAAAACGTGACTGCCGACGGCGAGTGGATTCAAACTTCCGAAGGTTGGGGAAGCATGACAGAGGCTAGAGCTGGTCATCTATGGTAATTTCCGATCGTAAATCACAACGAATGGGAGGCTACTGCGGTGTCGCACGTCCGTCAGAAAAAATAGGAAGGGGTAGCGGTGATTCATTGACGGTTCCAGGTGGACGGTTAAGTTACCAGAGGATGGGGCTGGGCAGTGGAGGGGTCGGCTGATCGTAACTCATGATAAATTGACGGAAGTTGGTGGCGTTACTTGTTCGCCGCAAATAAATATAAAGAAAGAAACTTATATCACAAAAGTAGAAAAAAGAAAACTTAACTATTCATAAGAAGTTTTCTTTCAAAGCTTCTTAGTAATTCTATTATCACTAAAGTCAAACGGACAGCGACCATACATGTCACATAAGAATATTCGGTATTATGTCTCGTACTGACCTATACGAGTTGTATAGGATTTGATGTCAAAAGAACCTGGGACATAATATAGAGTTGTATCAACCAAACATTTCAAATTCCAATTCATTTGATAGACTCAAATTACTCAAACAAAATTCAATTCTACATCAAATTCTAAATAGTTTTAACGCATTCTAATTTCGTTTAGACATATTATGTTGTTCTTTTATAATTTATATGACATTCAGTTATTTATATATTTTTATATTCTACTTTTTTTTATAAAATATAAATATAACATGTTTAATGTTTTATTTTGATTACCTAGTATAAAAAATATTAAAAAGGTAACGATAAAATACAATTGTACAAGTTAATAACTTTGACCGTAACAGTCAAAGTTACCACAGTGGAGGTAAATAGTCGAATACAATTGTACAAGGTTTTGATGCAGCGTAAGTCCATCGGGGTACATGTTAGTAATGCATGGGGAGCAGCGCCGAGAGTATAAAATTGGCGCGCATTCATAAAAGCATGCGTTTCGTGTTTTCTTCAGAAAGTGAACGTTCGACTAGAAATGGAAGACGACACGGGAGAGCGATCAAGCTTCGTGATCGGACTCATCGAGAATCGAGCCAAGGAGGTATATCATCGTTTACCTCTCAGTCCTAACTGTATTTTGTTTGTGAATCTGTAGATATAGAAACGTGTATGTATATGTATATGCACTCCACTCTGCATCGAAATTAGGGCAATGCTGTAGAAGAAACATATAATTGTTTATTTTTTTCTTCGAGCTATTTCATATTTCTGTCATTGAAGTGGTCACGTGTCCGTTCAATGATGATTGTTTGCTTTTTGTTGTTCGAAACCCTAACTGGAGATATCGATCTTATCATAAGGTTGGAGTGGCTGCTTTTGACTTGAGATCAGCTTCACTTCACCTTTCAGAATATATTGAAACTAGCAGCTCATATCAAAACACAAAGACACTGCTGCATTTTTACGATCCGATAGTGATTATTGTCCCTCCTAATAAGCTAGCTCCTGATGGCATGGTTGGAGTATCTGAATTGGTTGATAAATTCTATTCGTCAATTCGAAAGGTGATATCTATTATTTGTTCAGTTTCTGATTTGTAGATTTAAGCTCTCAGTATGTGTTAACATTTGCAGGTTACTATGGTTCGTGGTTGTTTTGATGATACGAGGGTAATGCTTCTAATATTCATTTGTATTTCATTTATCAATTGATCATAAATGCTGTTATTTGTATTTCTAGTATTTATGCAATGTATTTCTGAAGGGTGCTGTGCTAGTAAAAAGTTTAGCTGCTAAAGAGCCCTCTGCACTCGGTTTGGATACTTATTACAAGCAATATTATCTCTGTTTGGCTGCTGCTGCAGCAACTATCAAGTGGTACCATTAGTTTCGTAATTTAATTAGATGTATCTGCATGTGTTTATCATAGCTGGTGTATGCATATATGATGTGAATTTTCCTAACACAGGATCGAAGCAGAGAAAGGAATCATCATAATGAATCATTCACTATTAGTATGTCATTTAATTATTTCTCACATTTTCTATTATCTAGTAGTTTTGATATGAGCTTGTTCATATTTACCGTTCAGTATTGCTTGAGCATTTTTGTTAGCTACTCACATGCCAAAATTTATTGGGATTTTAATGGTCCTTTTCTCTTCTACCAATTCTTATTTCCTTCCATCTTTATTCATCGCTCAGGTGACTTTTAATGGATCATTTGACCATATGAATATTGATGCAACTAGGTACAATTTCAATATCTTTATAGCATTTTGAAATAATCACGTTCCATCTCATCAGTGGACTGTCAAACTTACAGCTAAACTATTATTATATTATAATTAAGGTAATAGCTTTTATCTGCTTATAGTGTCCATAACTTGGAGATTATAGAGCCACTACATTCTACGCTTTTGGGCACAAGCAACAAAAAGAGAAGTTTATTCCAGACTCTCAAGTCAACAAGAACTACTGGAGGGTATGCTATCGATAAGCTGATCCCACATCTTATCCGTTCAGAAAATCAGTTAGAATTTATGCACTTAAGAACATCAGTAAACATAGTATAGCATTGACCAGAAAGCTTCCTAGCGCTAACTGTTTTAAAAGTAAGCTTGCCTGTCAAAGGTTGAATGACTGGAATTCACTTTGGACGGAAGTTTAACAGATCTGATTTACTGATGAATTGGCGTGACCTTTTAATACTCTGCTAGGACTACATATTCTTTGAGGGTGTCAAATTATACCTCTGGAAGATAAAATTTTGTAACTTCTTGGGTTTTATCAATTACTTTGGTGCAGGACTAGACTTCTTCGTGCCAATCTATTGCAACCTTTGAAAGATACAGAAACTATCAAAGCTCGACTTGATTGCCTGGTCAGTGGTTCTTATTGTTTATCATCTATGTCAAAATTTCATTAACTTCCTGACAATCAGTTTGTAAAGGAACTCCAAAGTCTAGAATATGCTCTTAAGGGGAGCATTTTTATTATCTTGAGCCACGACAAGCAAAATCCTCGAAATCAGGATCCTGACCTCTTTATATGTAAGATATAGCTATATCAAATGTTCATTCTGCAAGTTATAAATTCATTGAGGACGTCTTTTGGTACTTCTAAACCTTAATGTTTCTGCATATAGAATTTGTTAATAAGAGGTCCAAGATTGGTTGCCAACACAAATCTTCTCTTTTATCTTTCTGAGTCTTGTAAGATTATGATCAAAGACTCGTCGACTTGGTTATTAGATATACCATTCAGATAAAGGTTAGTTTGATAGAGCATGGAGTCTAGTACGTGTCCCCAAAAGGGAAGATGCGCTTAAGTTTTTCTCGTAAGAAGAAAATTAGGAATCAGCTTAGACTAAATGAAATAATCTAAACGTAGTAGCTAGGTGAAAATCAATAATATAAAGAAATATTGAAGTAAACTGCGAAAGTTCTTGAGCTAAAACAAATTGTTAGTTGATCCATCTACTAGCTTTGCTTTCTAGATGTGTTACGACCCTGACATTGGGTTCATATTTTCGTATTTGTGCCTTGCTGTTCTAGATTCTGCACTCAATTTGGTTAAAATATGTGTTACGACCTAACTCTCTGCACGCAAACAACGCCACACACACTAGGGAGAATTTTGAATTGCATAATCAAGCTCTCTCTCTTTCCGTCTTCTATGCGAATGGGTGAGTGATTTATAAGAACTAGTTTTTTAGCACTGATTTCTTCATAGTTGTCCATGCAATGACATAACAACAAAAGCCTGACAGGCTATACCTTGGTGAAAAATATAGTACACTAGCGCTCGGCTGATTCATTCTTCAGTTAGCAACTGTTTAATTTTTTATAACCCTAAGTTGTTGCATGTAAATAAAGCATTATCTCCCCAGAGTATCTGGATTAACATATGATATTCAACTCAATCAGATGACAGATGGTTATTTTAACTTAACAGTTTAACATCAGGTTTTAATTTTAATGATATACACATGCCATGATGGTTACTCACTTGCACTTTTATAAACTGGCCATCTGGAAGGGTAATTGTATGAGGAAGTATATCGACGAGGCTGGTGGTTGATGGTTAAAGGCTCTCTTGAAAAGAACCTGCGGTCCGTTGATATAAAGTTCGGTTGACATCTAGTGGATTAGTCCATTCTCATTGGCTGTTACTACTTGAAATTTTAATAGTTCATTCCTGTTAGCTAGTAGGCAGTAGATAAATGATGACATCCGAACATCTGTGAATATCATTAATAGTTCTTCATGCATCTATCTTCACACTGTCCAGAAAATAATGTATTAACTTGATAATACCGGCTTAACTCTAGGATGAATTGATGACCAATGAGCAGCTGTTTTTTGGGCTGTCACAGGCTCTTCGAAAGTTTCCAAAAGAAACTGGTTAGTGCATATTGTAGAATGATTCAAGTATAATGCTCAAAGATTTTGTTAGTTTCAAGTGTGCTTATTCTTGTTTACATTCAGACAGGGTCCTCTGTCACTTCTGTTTCAAGCCAAAGAAAGTTACAGTTAAACCTTGTAATATGATTGTATTAGAATGTGATTGTCTGTTTAGGGTTTACATAAAGAGGTGTTTATATAGAACACCATATTACAAGTCTAGTCCCTATACTATATCACTTAGTCTAATATTCCCCCGCAAACTAAGCTCGGGAGAGATTTAGGTTGAAAATATAAAAACATAAAACTAAAAAGTAAAAAGATAGTTGGTTTTCTCCTTCTCCACCATGCTTTCGTCACACACATTTTTTTTTCTTTTTTTTTTCTTTTCACAGCAATGGTAAATGGGCTTGTGAGGCCCAGCCTCAAAGGCCCAATCGAAACTACATTAGGAAAACCCTAATCTTCTTCCGGCCATCACCACTTCGTCGTTCGCCGGAGTTCTTCAACAACTATGGGTTTGTTCCCCTTTTTTTTTTACTCCCTTATTGTAGATCTCTATTTTTTTTTATGCAACTCTCGAATAAACGGAACTGAAAGCATTGTGGCTTTCGCGAGGCGCACGTCGCCGGAAAAACGACCACTGTTGTTTAGTGGCGGCGACGGGGAGGAGTTAGGGTTTAGGGCGGCGACGGTGGTGTTTGTGGTGGTGGATAGGGTACCGCCGCTGTGGCGGCTAGGGTTCCGCCATAGGTGGAGGCGTTGTAATAGGTCCGCTGTGGCGGCTAGGGTTCCGCCGCTGTGGCGGCTAGGGTTCCGCCATAGGTGGAGGCGGCAGTGGTGGTTGACGGCGGTAGTGGTGGTTGACGGCGGCAGTAGGAGTGGATAGAGAAGACTAAGTGCGGTTGTTTGGTGGTGGGGGATCTGGTTATTGAACGATAAAAAAAAGCTTGTAAAGAAAAGAGAGGTGTGGCGGGGCGGCCGTTTTCAGGTGGTTGTAACCTAGCTCTAATATCAAGTTAAACCTTGTAATATGATTGTATTAGAATGTGATTGTCTGTTTAGGGTTTACATAAAGAGGTGTTTATATAGAACACCATATTACAAGTCTAGTCCCTATACTATATCACTTAGTCTAATAGTTACTAATGAAGTCGTGGGCATTGATAATGCTAGAAAGAGCCAGGTTCTAATTTCAAGTATTATTGTTCTTAAAACAGCTCTGGATGCCTTGCCACTTCTCTCAAAGGTACATTTATTTGTATACTCAAAACTATAAAACCTTTGAGGAATCAATGTTTTTCATATTATCTAGATTGGTGTTAGGTATTGAAAGATGCAAACAGCTTTCTTCTTGGAAATATATACAAATCTGTATGTGAGAATGACAAATATGCTTCTATAAGGAAAAGGTAAAGTCATTGGTTTGTTTCATCATTACTTTTCACTTCAATCTGTGACTAGATTTATACCTTTAGATTTTAAATGAACATCACACTTTCTGTACCATTCTATTTTAAAAAAGAGACATCCATATCCATTCGATGAAAATGAATGAAGCCCTGAAAATCACTTTTTTTCCCTAAAATATGTATTAATCTCAGAATTGGGGATGTGATTGATGAGGATGTACTTCATGCACGAGTTCCTTTTGTTGCCCGGACACAGCAGTGTTTTGCTGTCAAGGCCGGAATAGATGGATTTCTGGATATTGCACGAAGATCATTCTGTGACACCAGTGAATGTACTCTAACTTACTGAATGGTTCAGCTCTAATTGGTGTAATGTACAAATTCTAATTGGTTAATATGTACAGCTATACACAACCTTGCAAATAAGTATCGTGAAGATTTCAAGCTTCCAAATTTGAAAATTCCGTTTAATAATAGACATGGGTTTTACTTCAGTATTCCCCAGAGGGACATACAGGGAAAGCTTCCCAGCAAGTTCATTCAGGTAGCAAAGGACATACTAAAGGACATACTTGTCCATGTCTTTGGTATCCTCCAGTGATTTTGCTTATGCGTGTATGTGCTTCTGAGACAAATTTAGGTTATGAAGCATGGGAACAGTATACATTGCTCAACTCTGGATCTTGCATCTGTAAGTATTGTCATCATCGATTGATAATCTATTTTGATATAAAACTGATTAGTTTTCCAGTTTCTGATCAATAGCCTTTTTTATATACTAACCTGTCTTTTGTCTGAGTAGACTAGGATGCCCATTTTTTTTTTTGAAAAGATTTTTTTGTAGATATAAGTGCCTGCCTTGTGCCCAGAATTAGTGTTTCTTGAGCACAATGTTTTCTTTGTGATTATCTACTTGCATTGTAGAGTAAGATCTTATTGATGTTCTCAGTGAAACTTATTTGAATGTACAAACCCTACATAGATTACCATCCGGTGAACATGGAAAGAGTGATGCTCCTTTTTATAGGATGGACGGAGCATGTCCAACATCTTGTATCTCATTCTATCTTTTATATTCTTAATTCTACTCCAGGAAGTATGAGGAGCCTTTTGTTTGTAGTCATGTATATATGAACTAGGTGGTGCTGACTGAGCTGAAAAAATATTGTATGCTTTAATATTTCTTGTTTACAATGATAGTTTTGTATTTATAAATAAAATATGCTGTTCTGCAGTACATTAGTATTTATGTAAGAGCTTGATAAAGATGCTACCCTAGCTGATTTTGCTTATTATTTATCTGTTGTATCAAATCTGCAGTTAAATGCAAGAAACAAGTCTGCAGCCAAAGAATGTTATTTACATACAGAACTTTGTTTAGAAGGTCAGTGTATGCAACCATCTTTTGGTTTATATAGATAGGATTGCACTGTAATTTCGTGTTGAAGCATCTTTCGTTTCCTACATGAAACACATGATTTTTGACAACTGTCAATAGTGAAGAGGGTTCAGCTTCGATTGTTGTACTTTAAGCTTATTCAATTATTTACATAGCATATCATAGTAGTTATATTATATCTATGTGTATCTGTGTTGGCCTTGGTTGTGAATTCTGTTTAGAGCCTACCATGGCTTTAAAATGCTGTGTTACACCACTTATTATTTGTTACATTATTTCCAGATCCTAGTGTTTAAGTTGTGTGATTGTTTTTTCTATGTTTTCGTTTTAAGTTGATCTGTGATCTTTTAACCATGCATATAAGTTTGGGTGACAAACATCATTTGGGTGCCTGTGTAGTCAAGTTATATTGCTGTAAACTTGTCATTTGTTGCTTATATTGTGGAAACACTTTCAAGAAGTTGTTCTCCTTTCATCAACGTGCAGCACTCATGGATGCAATACGGGAGGATGTTTCTGTGCTCACCTTGCTAGCTGAGATTCTATGCCTATTAGATATGATTGTTAATTCATTTGCTCACATGATTTCAACCAAGCCAGTAGATCGATACACCAGGCCTCATTTCACAGGCACGTATTTTAAGGATTCTTTTGCTATTTGTTGGTCCCAGAATGTTTATGACATAAATGCTCCACTTATTATGTTTACCAATAGAAAATGGACCACTGGCAATTGATGCTGGAAGACACCCAATACTGGAAAGTGTGCACAATGATTTTGTTGTATGTCATACTCCTCTATTTCATGAATTGCTTTATGTGCTCTAGAGAAGGTCTATAAAGATTCTCATCTAAAAGCTTACCAATGTCATACATTCTATTTTGAGTTTTTTTTTCTTTCCTCTTTTGCAGCCCAACAATATCTTTCTTTCAGAGGCTTCAAACATGGTGATTGTCATGGGCCCCAACATGTAAGTAATAAATAAATTAATTACATATTTTTGTTCCAGTTCTATAACATCGATTACTCGTTAGTTGTCTTAAAGCGAACTCCTCTTGAACTAAAATACTAGACAAGGTAATAACTATAATAGGCAAGCAGATCCTAATCTATACCAGAACACCCAAGTTGGAAGGGAGTATTTAAAGCAGCCCTGAAAGTGACTGCATAAACATACGTCTCAATGATTCTTTGATGCATGATTATGCATTTTAAAGGTGAAGAATATGGTGCTAACTTAGCAACACATTTTAAACCATCACTCATTTATGGAAAGACAAATTAGTGATGTTATTTTGGATAGCAAGATCCATCATAAATGAGAGCATAGTCCTTTAAGCAAACCCAATCATTTGTGGAAAAGCAAATTAATGATGTTATTTGAATTCCTGAACGAGTAATGAGGCTATTATTATCTTTAAAGGTTTAGAAATGTGCAACCCTTCAATTAGTGTCTGTCATGATTATAGAGAACCAAGAGTAATTTTTTTACACATAAATCTGGCTGTAGTTCGTAATTCGTTTATGAATATGCCATCCTGTTCTTCTTGACCACTTTTTGTATCAAGCTTTGCCGTATTTTGGATGTAGAATGAGGCTTTGAAAGCATCTTATAGCTCAAGTATAACAATATATTGTTTCCTTCAGGAGTGGAAAAAGTACATACCTTCAACAAATATGTCTAATTGTCATTCTTGCTCAAATTGGTTGCTACGTTCCTGCTCGCTTTGCAACCCTACGGGTGGTTGATCGTGTTTTTACAAGGATGGGCACAGTCGATAATCTTGAATCAAATTCCAGTACGGTACATACTAAACTACTTCCTCGCGTTTTTCGGACTAGACCACTTAATTTTACACAAACTTACATGCATCCTTAATATCTTGTAACTTGCAGACTATCAGGAGTTATATTATTTACGATAGTTTGTTCCTTTGTGGAAGGTCATGCATTAAGTTCAAGATCTAGTCCTTGACTAGTTACTTGTAACCACTATCTACGTATTGCGCAAGACAATCAAAGGGGTACTAGATGAGTGACATTGATTCCTTAAATACACTTTGATTTTTTAATAGCTCTTATATATAGAAACTGAGTTTGCAACAAATAAACAAATGGAAGGGAAATGTTACCTTGATGTAGGAAAAAGATCCATAACATGCTAAGCGGCTTGAATGCCACTTCATGTATATTTATTATTTAATTAGTGTGTGCTATGACCGATTGAAAACTATGATAGATGCATGTATAAAGAAGTTTGATTGGAAGATATATTTTTTTAAATCGTCATATTTCATGACAATTCATTCTCCAAGAACTTGTGAGTGGGTACTGTAAGGATTAAAATTTGTGAGTGGGTACTGGAAGGATTAAAATTGGTTCCAAGTAATAGTATTAGTGACTCACAGATATAACTAAAGTATAAAGCTATGATTTGCTACAACAAATAAACTTCACCTCACTGCATTGGGGATTGTTTTGTGTGTTCTTTTAGCTTTAACTCGTATGGAAAATTCTTGTGTTTATCATAAATCCCATTAATGCGTATCTTGATATATGTAATATTACCTTAGGAAGCTCCCAAACAAATTTGTTTTTGCAGTTCATGACAGAGATGAAAGAGACTGCTTTTATCTTGCAGAATATATCTGAAAGGTATATCAATAGCGATATCATCAACAGGGGGTTGACGATTTTCTCATGTAAATACATAACATATTGTTTAATTAATTGGGAACAGGAGTCTTGTCGTGATGGATGAGCTGGGCAGGGCTACATCTTCCTCTGATGGGCTTGCAATTGCGTGGAGCTGCTGTGAAAAACTATTAGCACTCAAAGCGTAAGCCACTTATCTCATGCTAGAGCTATTAATAATGTGTTTACAACAAGCAAGGATTGCAGCACTTTTTCCAGATTATCTCATAATTACCAACTTACTTGAAAGAGTGCTTGTCATTTGGTTTCAGTTACACGATATTTGCCACACACATGGAGAACCTATCAGCACTAGCCACCATGTATATCCAAATGTAAAGATTCTTCACTTTGATGTTGAAGTAAAAAACAACCGGTTGGATTTCAAGGTACCTTAACCTCAAGCTGTATTTTTGTGTGTGTGTATATATATATATGTGTGTGTGTGTGTGTGTGTGTGTAGAGAGAGAGAGGCCGTTTAATATAAAACCAATTTTAAGTAGAGAATTACAAGAACCGCATAAACATCTGCACCCATTGCTCTAACTGTGATCATAAGGTTGTTATGTAACCTCATAATCCACTCTCTTTCTCTCTCCCTGTCCAACACTCTGTACAAGTGCTAAAACGGTTTTCACGATTCTCTACTTAAAATTGGTTTTGTATTGAAAGCAATTTATACATATATAAAGATGCATTCAATACACAACTAATTTTAAATAGAGAACTATGAGAAGTTCATAAGCACTTGTACGTAGTGTTTGCCTGAGATAATATGAGAGGGAAGGAGAGGCGGTTATGTGGTTACATAAATGTTTTATGTATTACACTTCAGCAACATATACATGTGTTAAATGGTTCTAACAATTCTCTACTTAAAATTGGTTATGTTCTATATGCATAGGCATAGACACACATAAGGAGGGATCAAATGAAAACTCCAAAACCAATAAACCAAATTATGACCTCACATTTATTTTAAGCTTCGTACCCCAAAAGTCAACATGTAATCTCATCCACTAATTAAAATAAATGTATGGTCAGTATTTGGTTTATTGGTTTTTACATGGAAAGGTGGGTTTCATTTGGTCACTCTCATATATCTGTCTATCTATATATATTTGTAACTTGTTGATCCACATAAACAGTTTGAGCTGAAAGATGGATCACGACATGTACCACATTATGGGCTTCTACTAGCAGGAGTAGCGGGGTTACCAAGTTCAGTTATTGAGACCGCTAGAAAGATCACCTCAAGGATTACAGAGAAGGTGAACCTGTTATGATTCCCCTAAGCGGGGCTGCGAGGGTTATTTGCTAATAATATTTTATTTATTTTATAAACAGGAAACGAAGAGGAAGGAAGTGAACAATGAGCAATATGAAGGTATTCAGATGACATATCGCGTGGCTCAGCGTCTCATTTGCTTGAAATATTCCAACCAGGATGAAGACTCCATCCGACAAGCACTTCAACATCTTAAAGACGGCTATGCCAATGGTACCATTTAACTAATAACCTCGTTTTATCGCTTGCCTAAGAACAACTCTTTGGTTTGTTGTGCCACTTAAATGGCTACCATACGTCATGCATATTTTCTGATAAAAGTTTACCAATGTCAGTCAAATTTGAGTTTCGTTGTATAGACCGGTCAATTCCGTGTTCAAGCTAGGATTTTAACAAATTTAGGAGTGATAAAAAAATGCTTAAACATTTTTTTTCCTATGGTAAGAGATCCATTTAAAAAGAGAGATGATTACAATAAAGTGGCCGGTAAACGGGTAACAAGCTGCGCCGCAACCCCCTTTTGGATAGCAAAACCGATCCTACTAAACACGAAGTTTTGAGTCTTAGGGCCCGAAATATTATTGTGCACGACCCGCTGAACCCTATTAAGAAATTCCACTGCCTCTCCGACCAGGAAACCAAATGTATCAAAAGCAAAAGGGATAAACACGTGTTGATTCTCCAAACAAGCTTTCTCGTGTTTAGCAACTTTGCCTGATTCCGCCTTCAACGCAGCCTGGCCGCAACAAACCCATTGTCCCTGAACCCCACAAGAGGGGACACTCCTACAAGGTATACACAAGCGTGTTTCCCCCTTGTCCACCCAAACACAAGAATGTCAGCTGGCTGTAGCGTAGACCTCCCTTCAAGCGGATCTGTTAGAAAGTTCATGAGGGCCTCCTTTTTGATAGAAATCCCTACCTGCTTAAAATGCCCTCTATTTTTTTTGGTTAGTCTTCGATAAATATACATATCCACCCAACTAAGCCTATCTGGAAAAAACATTACACAACAATCAAAGGATTTGTTAACACGAATACAATACGCGTACAAATTAGTTTGTGTTGAAAACATGGTGCGATAGAATTTATCATTAATTTACTTTTTGTTAAATCTTCATTGATATTAGGAAATCTTCATCCATGTCTTGAAATTTGTTCACTTCTATCACCAGGCCGACTCAAGTTTTTTGGAGACCCAAACGATGTGGGAATTTAGGCCCTTTTCAGATTTCATTGTTATAAACAGTCGCATATCCGACTAGCAAAAACAATTTAATCATTGAATTTGACTTAGTAATATATTATAACTTAAAGTAACATAAATTAACACATTTTCACATAAATATGTTGAAATTGCTAACATTATCTTTACTGACGTAGCATGAAGTGGTGGAGCCAACAACCTGATAACTTCTTTAGAACAGTAGATGCTCTTCCTACAACAATCCAAAAATACCCTTCTTTGAATAATGAGTTATGATGAGTTGTAAATTGTACGGTAAAAGTTGTATCACCGAAGGAAGCGATTCAATGACTGAACCACAATGAAGGTGGGTTTAATCATTGTTCTGATTTTCCAATCTATTTAACTGGTAAAATAGTAAAAGAAAATAGAAATTAATTACGATTAACTAAATTTAAAGTAAATAACTAAAACTAATAAAACATACCACATAAATGCCAATGGAATCTCCTTCGGTTGCAAGTCGTCTATTATTTTTAGTTGAAGAACACAAAATTGATTAAGAACAACGTAATAATCAACCAAATTATCTAAACAATCAATAGCTTTAAATGTTTAAACATCAATAGCCTATGAAATTAATGAAGAACAACAAAACTTGAGAGAAGACTCATAGAAGAGATGCTATTTTAATACAGATTCATCCAAACACTAACGATTTTGAAGCATAATAAGGATTACGAACATACACGGTCAGTTTTAGATAACTAATCGAGATCTTACTAGTGGATGCGACAACATCGTTCACAACTTTCCTTTGAAATTGTCGGCTTGCTATTGGGATTTAAGAATTATCCGGACTTAGTCAATCAGTGTTTGGTTTACTGCAGATCAATGGATCATGGGTTTCTTGATTTTCCATTGACTACTCGACTTGTCTGTGATACATGGGGTTCAAACCTAGTTAAGTAACATACGTAATTCATTCTCTTTTTTCATTTTATTAATTCATTGTTACCGGAAGAATTCATTTTTTATTTATATTAAAGCATAAATTCACTTATGAGTTATGACTATTTGCTTAATTTCTGAAACATTCTACTTTTACTATATTAATTTATCAGAGTTTACTCCGGAAAACGTGTCTCAGATCATTAAAACATTGTCATAATGGCTAAGGTAACTTTTTCATTTATAATATATTGTTTTACAAAAGATAATATAACTACATCTTTATACATAGAGATTTTCCAACTCCGATAGCTCTGTCCACATGAGCTTTATTCCAAGTGCTTCTTTCCTGTAATGTTTGAAAAACGTTTTTGAATTAGCTTACGCTAAGTAAGTACACTCCATCGTTCATTTTGTTATGAACCCTTTAGATTCTTATTGTTCAAGTTTTCTAGGGCTCTAGAGCCCACGTGACCATCTCCGAACGTACCTCCGGCCACGCTTTGGTATATTATATGGGTATGCTAACCCCCTCGCAACCATCATAGGTCTCTACCTCCGGTACGAGAATTGACAAGGTCCTTATACTCGTCAGTATAGACATCCTCGCATTTGTCACGAAGACTCATTCATTCATCAGCCACATAGGCTTTTACTCTTTCAGCCCCGAGGGCCTAGAGTTTCCTTTTTTCCTTTTTCTTTTCTTCTTTATTTATTGAGATCCACCTTACAGGCCGAGTATCTCATTTCATTTGGGACATTGAGTATCTTTGACTCACAGCTTCCCAAATGTAACAAGCATTTTTTTTCATTTCATGTATATGCTTGATTTATTCACCAACCAGTCCTCACCGTTAAAACTTCATAACGGTTTCTCCACGACGCATCAGAAAGGTTTATATATATGAAGTACCAACGGCGTATCCACCACCCCTCTGACACTTCATGAGTACTCAGTTATTCCATTTTAGGGCTTAGACTCATTCCATCTTACTCATTCATGTATACACGTATCATCATATTTACCAACCAGTCTTACCTTAAAACTTTGCAACGGTTTCTTCACGACGTGTTAGAAGGGTTTATATATAGGAAGTACCAGTGGCGTATCCACCACCCCTCTAGCACTACGTGAGTACTCCGTTACTCTATTCTATGTTTAGACTCGTTTTCATTCTACTCATTCATGTTTACACATATCATCGTGTATTCGTGTATTCATCATGCATTTCACGTATTCATATTCATCACGTGTTCACATTCGTTATGCATGGTATACTTTCATCTCTTATTCTTATTCGTCATATATTGTAAACTGGGGTGATCTTCCTTCCAGAGTAATACCTCCAACAGAGATGTCCCCAAGAAAGAGCGACGGGTCTAGGAGAGATTTATACACCGCCCTTTCCTAGACAGGACATTCCGTTTGTCAGATAACTACATATCGGTTGTATGTTCTCCCGTACGTTTACTATAATTCTTTATCCTTCATTAGTCTATACCCCTAAACATTCATAATGGTTTCATCACGAAGTCACAAGAGGTTTATATATAGGAAGTAGCAGCGGCGTATCCACCACCCCTTGGGTACGTCGTGATTACTCCATTACTCCCGTTTAGTGTCTAGACTAATCTGTCATTACCTCGTACCCTTCTCATCTCATATATCACGTATCACATAATCATATCTTATAAGCACGTAATTCACATAAACGTGTCTAGGGTACGGGTTCAGTGTACTTACATTATCTTTGGACAGTTCTTAAGTTCGTTCCTTGCTTTAACGTTTCTCTGACACGAACCGTACTCGTCGTGTACCTCTCTCGTAACCTCCAGGCTCGTAACCGTCGTTCTAGCTACTCGATATTTGTGAGTGTGTGTATGATGGTGTTGTATTTGTTGTTTTTTTCTTTTGAACAGCAATTGCCATCTATTTATAAGGTGAAACTGCCACCCGTAGCGGACCGCTAAGCTTGGCGGTGGTGGTCCGCTACCGCCTTGTTCCAGTTGTCCAACGTGTTGCACAAGTAGCGGACCGCTAAGGTTTAGCGGTCCGTTACCCAATCTCTTCTGGTGAGTCACCATACACGTGTCACCCTCTTGTCTCCCTAGCCAATTGCGGCTAGCGGACCGTTACTAGCTTGGTAGCGGTCTACTACCACCTTGATTTTCAGAATTTTGTAATTTAAACCCTTAAACTTTGGGTTAATTACATAAAATCCCATGGACTTTCATTTCCTTGAATTTTGCTATGTTACAACTCCCCCCCCCCCTTAAATTAGGTTTCATCCTCGAAACCTGTTAATCCTTAAATAGCCGAGGGTAATTCTTTCTCATTTCATCTTCACTTTCCCAGGTCATCTCCGACCCTTTTCTGTGCCTCCATTGCACTAATACTTGTTTGATCGTTTTGTTACGTAGTTGCTTCTCTTTTGTGTCTAGAATCTTGATAGGTTCTTCAATGTACGTTAGCTTATTATCAAATTCTATTTCTTCTAAAGGAACGTGTGTAGCTTCATCTGCTAGACATTTCCTTAAATAAGATACATGGAACGTGTTGTGTATCTTATTCAATTCTTCAGGTAGCTCTAACTGATAAGCTACCTTTCCGGCTCGTTTGATGATTTTAAAAGGACCAATTAATCGTGGACTTAGCTTTCCACGTTTCTTGAATAGGGTTAGACCTTTCCAAGGAGATACTTTCAACATGACACAATCTCCTTCTTGGAATTCTATTGGTATACGTCTCTTGTCTGTGTATGACTTCTGTCTATCTTGTGCAACTTTTAAACGTGCTTTGATTAAATCAAGTTTTTCGGATGTGGCTTGAACTATTTCTTTGCTGCCTAATTCTTTCTGACCAATTTCTCCCCAACATACTAGAGTCCTACATCTTCTACCATATAGCATCTCATATGGTGGCATACCAATACTGGAATGGTAACTGTTATTGTATGAGAACTCTGCTAATGGCAGATGGCTATCCCAACTTCCACCGAAATCAATTATACAAGCACGCAACATATATTCGAGAGTTTGTATTGTCCTTTCACTTTGACCATCGGTCTGAGGATGATATGTCGTGCTGATTAATAATTTAGTTCCCATTTCTTCATGGAACTTTTTCCAAAAACGTGAAGTGAAACGAGTATCTCGATCAGAAACAATCGAGACCGGCACTCCATGTCTGGAAACAATTTCTTTGATGAACAAAGCGGCTAAATTTTCTGAAGAGTATGTCTCACGTATTGCTAAGAAATGAGCACTCTTAGTTAACCGATTTACAACCACCCAAATGGTATCATAATCCCTAGCTGTCTTTGGTAGCTTGGTTATGAAGTCCATAGTGATATGTTCCCACTTCAATTCCGGGATTTCTAATAGTTGTAACCTTCCGTAAGGCTTCTAATGTTTTGCTTTAACTTGTAGGCAAGTTAAGCATTTAGCTACATATTTCATGATATCAAATTTCATTCCGGGCCACCAATAATCTCATATGGTGGCATACCAATACTGGAATGGTAACTGTTATTGTATGAGAACTCTGCTAATGGCAGATGGCTATCCCAACTTCCACCGAAATCAATTATACAAGCACGCAACATATATTCGAGAGTTTGTATTGTCCTTTCACTTTGACCATCGGTCTGAGGATGATATGTCATGCTGATTAATAATTTAGTTCCCATTTCTTCATGGAACTTTTTCCAAAAACGTGAAGTGAAACGAGTATCTCAATCAGAAACAATCGAGACCGGCACTCCATGTCTGGAAACAATTTCTTTGATGAACAAAGAGGCTAAATTTTTTGAAGAGTATGTATCACGTATTGCTAAGAAATGAGCACTCTTAGTTAACCGATCTACAACCGCCCAAATGGTATCATAATCCCTAGCTGTCTTTAGTAGCTTGGTTATGAAGTCCATAGTGATATGTTCCCACTTCCATTCTGGGATTTCTAATAGTTGTAACCTTCCGTAAGGCTTCTAATGTTCTGCTTTAACTTGTAGGCAAGTTAAGCATTTAGCTACATATTTCATGATATCAAATTTCATTCCCGGCCACCAATAACCTTTGCGCAGATCTTGGTACATCTTTGTAGTACCCGGATGAATAGAATATCTTAATTTATGAGCTTCATCGAGAATCTTAAGTTTAAACTCACATGATCGTGGTATCCACATACGACCAAATCGAGTCTTGGCTTTATACTCATTCTCTTCTAGAAATTTCTCCTAGCCAGCCATTCTTTCTTTCTTAACATTCTCACCTTTTAATGCTTCGATTTGTACGTCTCGAAGCTGGCTCATGAAATCATGAGTTATTACTAACTTATATGCTCTCACCCGAATAGGATGATGCTCTTCCTTTCGACTTAGATCATCAGCTACTACGTTAGCCTTTCCGGGATGATATAAGATCTCACAATCATAATCATTGACCAGTTCCAACCATCTTCGTTGCCTCATGTTTAAGTCCTTCTGGTCAAAGAAATACTTAAGACTCTTGTGGTCTGTGTAAATCGTACATTTCGTTCCGTATAAATAATGGGTCCAGATCTTTAGTGCGAATACTACCACAGCTAATTCTAGTTCTGTCACACCCCGACCGATGGCGGAATCATCGAGGCGGACAATGTGATGATTGTTCAAAAGCACATGGTAACTAAAAGGTTGCATAATTCATTAATTAAATTTAAAGATAACAAGATCCAAATACAATACATTTCAAGTAACCTAGTCTAGTTCAAAACATTGATTTATTTAACTAGGTCCATAGTTCCTAAGTGGAGAAATCTTCGGCAAGCAGTCACATATCCAAACCTGAAACATTATTTAAATCAAGTGTCAACTAAAAAGTTGGTGAGTACATAGGTTTAGTAAATCCGGTAAATAGTAGTGTAAATCGTTTTGCAACTCATTGTTTATCTTGTTAAACATAGCATATGATGTATCATTTATTTAATCACAATTCAAACCGAGTTTGACGCGCTTGAACAGAGCACAACAGCTAAGTCCGGTATGTTTGAATATAGTTACCCACTATATCCGATATGATTGAATATAACACGCGGTTATATCCGAGTATGCAGTAATAAACACCCTAACCGGGTGGGCTGGTCAGACACAATAGATCTATCAATATTACAGTTGGTTGTCTTGTGTTTGTATGTACATCCAAAGAATAAGCATATAGTCTCATGTATAACACGTATAAACAATGTGAGTAGCATGTATAATGTTTCACCCTAAAATGTATGAAAATGTAAAATAGGGGCTATGTAACTCACCTGGCTAGCGGATATGATAATCCACGAGAGTAGGTGATACGTATGTTTGAAACCTAAGCACGATGGAACCCTATGTAGATAAATGGGTATTATTATATGCTTATAGGTGTGTATCCGTATTTAACTGTGTATAGGTTTATAATAATATTTCTTAAAATTATTTGCGTAAAGTGTAGGTTCAGATTTACTTGAAATCACTGATTTTGATCGAAACTATTTCAGGTATCGAAACTATGTTCAAGTATCGAAACTATGTTCAATCGAAACTACTTAGTTTCGATAAGTAGTTATTATGTATTATGTATTTATATAATAATAACAAATGAAAGAAAAGTCTTTATTTGACTAATTATATTGATATTTTATATATTAAAATTTATTTTAACAAGTTTATTAAATATAATGCAAGGTTCATAAAAAAAATAAGGCATTTTATATATTAAATGTATTTTAATAAGTTTATAAAAATGTTACAAGATTTATAAAAATTATGGGACATTTTATATATAAAAATATAATTAAATAAGTTTATAAAATATTACAAGATTTATAAAAATATGGGATATTTTATGTATTTAAATAATATTACAAGATTTATAAAATGGAATAGTTTATAGATAAAAAGATTGTTTAATCGATTTCAAAATAAACGAACGATCAAACCGACTCGTTTTAGTCTTTAGTGTAATAAAATATTATTAAAACAAGTTAAAAAAATTAAATAAAAAAAAATGATAACAGGAGCAAAAATGGGGTTGGGCCGGAGGCCAGAGGACTCGAACCCACGACCTGAAGCTCAAACACACACACACGCATAACCAGCCGGGCTACTGCCCATCGCTGGTTATGTGTGTAACGGATAAATTAAGTACACAAGGGCAAATCAGGTCGCTGGACCTCGGTGACCGGCAAACCGTGTCCTAGGACATTGGGTTTGCCCGGTAACTCTCGTGCGATTGCCGTGATTTCGAGTTGAATTGTTTACCAGGGATTAATAAAAGATAGTGGAATCGATTCGAGACTCGAACCAAGTCGAAACGGGTCTGGTCGGCACCGTCTTTGAACTCGAAAATGTCACAAGCGGGGATCGATCTCTGAGTGGAATTAGCTCCTGTAATTCTGGTCACAGCTTCACTCAGGGTCGACGAAGGTGATGGAGTCCTTAATTTGGAGTGAGAGTGTGTGGACTGAGGGTAGCGAGCTCGTGCAGGGCTGACAATGGTCATTTATAGGCGAGCTTGATTCCTATGCTCAAACGTGCAATTGGACATGTCCCGACATTAGTCTGGACGAGGAGAAACTAACCCGACATCCCACAGGCGTGGAGGTGGCCTGTCGGGCACGAATTTGGACATGGGTATCTCGGCCATCAACAGGATTGGTCGATTCTTATGTTGGGGGAACAAATTTGTCGAGGGGTCTTGTTCGCGTGGGAGAGACGAAGCCAGAGAAGGCTTTATCGGGTGTTGAGGTGCAGAGAAACAGCCTTGTCGGGCGTCGCCGGAAAGTCCCTTTACCCGTCGGACCGTCGGAGGGGGTGACCGGACAAACGAATTGCGAATTGACAGTTTTAGTCCCTGGAGTTTGGTTTGACTCGAATTAACCCTTAAAATAAATACGGATGGGTCCCTGAAGTTTAAATTGTCCAGAAACAGACCCTACGGTTAATTTCTGTTAAAACCTTTGAGTTTGACTTATTACAATACAACCCCTGAACTTTTTAATAAATAAATTAACTTAATTTCTTTTAAATCAAATTAATTTAAAAATGTTTTTTATAAACTTGTTTTATTATTATTTTATAATTAATAATCTTTATAAAAGTTATTAATCTTATTAAATTATGTTGTTTTATTAAATATGCAACTTTTTAAATGTAGAATTTTTATATAAAATTTTATATTAGTTTTTTTTTTAAATTTATAAAATTCTAATTAAATTAAATCCATAACATAAAATACCTATTTGTATAAAACCAAAAAAATTCTTACACTTTATCTAAATAGAAGATGGTCGCATGATAATTTTAATACAAGTACGAGAATGAAAAAAAAAATCCGAAACATGTGTCTTTAGCTGTCGAGAGGCATATGCTATCACCTTTCCTCTTTGCATTAGAACACACCCTAGCCCAAGTTTGGAAGCATCAGAGTATACCACAAAATCTTCTACTCCTTCTGGTAATGCCAGAATCGGTGCTTGTGTCAATCTTTTTTTTAGTATCTGGAATTCCTTCTCTTGTGCTGCATTCCATTCGTATTTCGAGTTCTTTCGTGTTAGTTTAGTTAATGGGGTGGCTATCTTAGAGAAGTCCTGAATGAATCTTCTATAATAGCCAGCTAATCCCAAGAAACTTCTAACTTCCTATGGATTCTTAGGTGGAGACCATTTCATTACAGCCTCTACCTTTGCTGGATCTACTGAGATACCTTCTGCGTTTATAACATGACCCAGAAATTGAACTTATCTCAACCAGAATGCACATTTTGAGAATTTAGCGTATAGTTTCTCTTTCCGTAAAGAACTAAGTACTTCACCAAGATGTTGTGCATGGTCTTCTTCGTTCCTTGAATAAATCAGAATGTCATCGATGAAGACAATAACAAACTTGTCTAATAATGGTCGGCATACTCTATTCATGAGATCCATGAATAGTCGGTGCATTTGTCACTCCAAATGGCATCACTACAAATTCATAGTGTCCATAACGAGTTCTGAATGCCGTTTTAGGTACATCTTCTTCTCGTACCTTGACCTGATGATAACCGGATCTTAAGTCAATCATGGAAAACCAACTTGATCCTTGTAATTGATCAAACAGATCATCAATTCTAGGTAATGGATACCTATTCTTGATAGTCAATTTGTTCAATTCACGGTAGTCTATACACATCCTCATACTACCCTCTTTCTTCACAAACATAATTGGTGCACCCCAAGGGGATACACTTGGATGTATGAATCCCTTGTCTAACAACTCTTGCAGTTGTGACATTACTTTCTTCATCTCTGTTGGTGCTAACCGATACGGAGCCTTAGCTACCGGCTTAGCTTTAGGAATTAAATCAATTTTAAATTCGATCTCTCTCTCTCTCTCAGGTGGAGCACCTAGAAGATCGTCTGGAAATACTTCTGGGAATTCTTTCACTGCTGGAACTTGATCCAGTTCCTTCCATTTCATCTTTATATCAACTACGTAGGCTAAGAAGGTTTGATGACCTTGTCTCACGTAGCTACTTATCTTGGTCATCATACATAGCGTGACCTGGTTACGTCGTTTACCAATGACACTAACTTCCTTTCTTGTTGGTGTCATGAATCGTACAATCTTCTGATTGCATATAATCGTTGGAGCATGTGAAGATAACCAGTCCATTCCAATGATTACGTCGAACTCTTGTATCGGCATTGGAATTAAGTCGACAAGATATTCTTCTTCCTCTATCAGTAGTCGGCAATCTCGGCATATTTCAGTTACTACGCAGTTTCGATCACTCGCGATTTCAACTTCTAATGCCTTAGCCAACCTACCTCTATTGAAGTTTCTAGAGTTTGCATACTTTACAGAAATAAATGATCGACTAGCTCCTGTATCGAATAAAACATAAGAAGGTAGGGAATTCAAGAGGAATGTACCTGATACTACGTCAGGAACATCTTTCGCTTTCTCTGTAGTGATCTGAAAAGCCCTACCCCTTGGCTTCGGGGCTTCGATTCTTTTTATCTCATTATCTGCCACTCTAGACCCTTCTCCATTCTTCTCCATCTGAGATTTCAGCTCATGACATTCCCTGCTGAAGTGTCCCGGCTTATAACAGTTGTAGCATAATCGGGTGCCACTCATACACTGCAATGCTGTGTGTCCTGACCTCCCACACTTGTGACAACTTGTCACTTTGAGTCGGCACTCTCCTGGGTGCCTCTTGCCACAAGTCTTACAATTCTGAAAACCTTTTCTTGGGGAGGAACCGCCTCCCGGTTTGTTGAACTTAAATCTTTTAAGAGGCATAATAGAAGGATAACTTTCTCCTTTTCTCTTCCCGTCTCTCTCTGCTTGCCTCTTGAGCTCAGTTTCTCGTTCTCGAGCCCAATCAATCTCTTCCAAGTTCGCACACTTGGATGGATGGATAAATTCTCTAATCTCTGTTTTCAAAACGAGATGATATCTCGTCATCCACATTTCTGGGGTTGTTAATAAAGCTAGACAGAACCTAGCTTTGTCTTAAAAGATCCCCATGATCTCATCTACTGTCTCCGTGGTCTGACAGAGTTGAAGAAACTCCTTAGTAATCCTTTCGATTGCCGCTCGAGGGCAATAATGCTTTAGGAAGATGTCCTTGAATTCTTCCCATCTCATTTCCTTAATTCTTTCTCTACCTTTCTCTCTCTTCACCACTCCCCACCAATCATCAGCTCGCTCTTTCAGCTGATTGGTGGCGAAGGTGACTTCATCTTCCTTTTCACAATGACATGTATCAAATGCCCTTTCTATCGAGGCGATCCACCTCTGACTTTCTAAGGGATTAACAACTCCCTTAAATTATAATGGTTTACACGTCATAAAATCTTTGTACGTGCAACGAGTTGATTTCGTATCAACTTTGGGATTTCCTCCCTCTCCATTATGTGTGACATCTCTATGGCTTTCAAACCAACTCTCTAACGAATTCTGTAAGTCTGCTTGTAGGATCAGAAAGTTCGCATCGGACGCTTTTCCTACTTCTATTGCGATCTGTTTACGGATATTCTCCGGGACTTGTTCTACTTCGTTCTCATCGTGACAAGGAGACTCAGTCCTCCTGTGGCTTCCCTCGTCACGTATTTCATTATTCTGATGTTCATCCATTTGCTGAAACATGATATCGCTTTAATCTCTCATTTGTTTACCCTATTCATAGTCTAAGGTTTTATACTACATGCCTTGTATTAATTTAATCCTATTCAAGGATTTCACATAAAGTTCATACTCATGTATTCGTACATATGCATATATCATAATCATGCATATTCGTATTTCCGGCTTACTATCTGCTGACATAAGTTATCATATGGTGTTTGAGATATCATGATGGTCCCATGCATTAACTCTTATACTGGCCAGGCATAAGGTAATGTATATTATCATCCTGATACTCCCAACTATCATATGGAGCTTATCTCATACAAAGTTCTTCCCACGTATACTCACACATTTCTGTTTAAGCACTAGAATTTAACATACTTGCTTCCTTGGATGGCTTCGGATTGAATCCCTATTTATATCACGAGCACTTATGGTTTGAGTTTAAGTACCATTTTTATACTTAAATCCCTCAAACCGTGCTCTGATACCAACTTGAAACATCCTACTTTTACTATATTAATTTATCAGGTTTATTGCGGAAAACGTGTCCCAGATCATTAAAACCTTGCCATAATGGCTAAGGTAACTTTTTCATTTATAATATATTGTTTTACAAAAGATGATATAACTACATCTTTATACATAGGGATTTTCCAACTCCGATAGCTCTGTCCACAGGAAGCTTTATTCCACGTGTCTTTCCTACAGTGTTTGAAAAAACGTTTTTGAATTAGCTTATGCTAAGTAAGTACAATGCATCGTTCATTTTATTATGAACCCTTTAGGTCCTTATTGTTCAAGTTTTCTAGGGCTCTCGAGCCCATGTGACCATCTTCGGACGTACCTCCGGCCACGCTTTGGTATATTCTATAGGTATGCTAACCCCCTCGCAACCATCATAGGCCTCTGCCTCCGGTCCGAGAATTGGCAAGGTCCTTATACTCGTCAATATAGGCATCCTCGCATTGTCACGAAGACTCATTCAATCCTCAGCCACATAGGCTTTTACTCTTTCAGCCCCGAAGGCCTAGAGTTTACTCTTTCAGCCCCGAGGGCCTAGAGTTTCATTTTTCCTTTTTCTTTTCTTCATTATTTATTGAGATCCACCTTACATGCCGGGTATCTCATTTCATTTGGGACCTTGAGTATCTTTGACTCACAGCCTCCCAAATGTATCAAGCATTTGTTTTCATTTCATGTATATGCTTGATTTATTCACCAACCAGTCCTCACCGTTAAAACTTCATAACGGTTTCTCCACGACGCATCAGAAAGGTTTATATATAGGAAGTACCAGCGTCGTATCCACCACCCCTCTGACACTTCATGAGTACTCCGTTATTCCATTTTAGGGCTTAGACTCGTTCCATCTTACACATTCATGTATACACGTATCATCATATTTACCAACCAGTCTTTACCTTAAAACTTTGCAACGGTTTCTTCACGACGTGTTAGAAGGGTTTATATATAGGAAGTACCAGTGGCGTATCCACCACCCCTCTAGCACTACGTGAGTACTCCGTTACTCTATTTTAGGTTTAGACTCGTTTTCATTCTACTCATTCATGTTTACACATATCATCGTGTATTCGTGTATTCATCATGCATTTCACGTATTCACATTCATCACGTGTTCACATTCGTTATTCATGGTATACTTTCATCTCTTATTCTTATTCGTCATATGTTGTAAACTGGGGTGATCTTCCTTTCAGAGTAGTACCTCCAACAGAGATGTCCCCAGGAAAGAGCGACGGGTCTACGGGAGATTTATACACCGCCCTTTCCTAGACAGGACATTCCGTTTGTCAAATAACTACATACCGGTTGGATGTTCTCCCGTACGTTTACTATAATTCTTTATCCTTCATTAGTCTATACCCCTAAACATTCATAATGGTTCATCACGAAGTCACAAGAGGTTTATATATAGGAAGTACCAGCGGCGTATCCACCACCCCTTGGGTACGTCGTGATTACTCCATTACTCCCGTTTAGTGTATAGACTAATCCGTCATTACCTCTTACCCTTCTCATCTCATATATCACGTATCACATAATCATATCATATAAGCACGTAATTCACATAAACGTGTCTAGGGTACGGGTTCAATGTACTTACATTATCTTTGGACAGTTCCTAAGTTCGTTCCTTGCTTTAACGTTTCTCTGACACGAACCGTACTCGTCGTGTACCTCTCTCGTAACCTCCGCGCTCGTAACCGTCGTTCTAGCTCCTCGATATTCGTGAGTGTGTGTGTATGATGGTGTTGTTTTTTCTTTTGAACGGCAATTGCCATCTATTTATAGGGTGAAACTGCCACCCGTAGCGGACCACTAAGCTTGGCGGTGGCGGTCCGCTACCGCCTTGTTCCAGCTGTCCAACGTGTTGCACACGTAGCGGACCGCTAAGGTTCTGGGTAGCGTTCCGCTACCTAATCTCTTCTGGTGAGTCACTATACTTGTGTCATCCTCTTGTTTCCCGAGCCAATTGCGGCTAGCGGACCGTTACTAGCTTGGTAGCGGTCCGCTACAGCCTTGACTTTCAGAATTTTATAATTTAAACCCTTAAACTTTGGGTTAATTACATAATATTCCCTGGACTTTCATTTCCTTGAATTTTGGGATGTTACAATTTCCTCAAAAAAATAATATATCGTTGTAAATGATGGTCAAAAGCTAAAACATAATAACAATTTTTTTTCTTAATCGTAAGTCATATAACGGTTTTATTGAAATAAATTTAAAGATTTGATAAAAAAATTAATTCTAAAAACTTAATTAGTCTAAAACTAATAAATCCTCGATATAAATACACAAATATAGATTCTCTACCTCTCATCCTTTGTTCCATATCAACCTGACATCATGGATTCTCTTTCCTCCGAAACCCTAGCTCCTACTCCAATCTCCTACGATTACACCAATAATTCCCCTCCGGCCCCCGATTCTGCACCTGCGCCACCACCTCGGCCGCTCGATTCCGACCTCGAACTTCCTCAACCACAAACCCTAGCTCAAACGGATCCAACATCTACACAACAACCTGACAAAACAGATCTCACGTCTGAGAATGGCGGTGCTACGGAGAAGGAGAGCAGGAGGCGGAGCCGGTGGGACCCGCCGCCTGACGATGGAGACGCTGATCCGAATGGCGGTAAGAAGAGGAAGTCTCGTTGGGCGGACGATGAGCCGAAACCTGCCTTTCAGTTGCCGGATTTCATGAAGGATTTTACCGGAGGTATGGATATGGATCCTGAAATTCAAGCACTTAATGCTAGGCTTATGGAAATTAGTAGAATTTTACAGTCTGGTCAACAGCTAGATGACCGTCCGGAAGGAGCTAGGTCTCCTTCACCAGACCCGGTTTATGATAATATGGGGACTAGAATAAACACGAGAGAGTATAGGGCAAGGGAAAGGCTTAACAGAGAGAGACAAGAGATAATTTCACAGATTATTAAAAGAAACCCTGCCTTTAAGCCACCTGCTGATTATAGGCCTCCCAAGCTTCAGAAGAAGTTATATATTCCTATGAAAGAATATCCTGGTTATAATTTTATTGGACTTATAATTGGCCCTAGAGGAAATACACAGAAGAGGATGGAGAAGGAGACCGGAGCTAAAATTGTTATCCGGGGTAAAGGCTCGGTGAAAGAAGGACGGTTTGGGCAAAAACGTGATTTGAAGTTTGATCCATCTGAGAACGAAGATTTACATGTTTTAGTGGAAGCGGAGACACAGGAAGGGCTTGAGGCGGCAGCTGGGATGGTGGAGAAGCTATTGCATCCTGTTGATGAAGGTTTGAATGAGCATAAAAGACAGCAGCTTCGGGAGCTTGCTGCTCTGAATGGAACGATAAGAGATGATGAATATTGTAGATTGTGTGGTGAGCCTGGACATCGTCAGTTTGCTTGCCCCTCCCGGTTGTCTACTTTTAAGAGTGATGTTTTATGCAAGATATGTGGTGATGGTGGACACCCGACCATTGACTGTCCTGTGAAAGGGACTGCAGGAAAGAAAATGGATGATGAGTATCAGAGTTTCTTGGCAGAACTTGGCGGGACCCTTCCGGAGGGTGTCACCAAGCAAAGCACGCCATTGCCTATAATGGGTTCTGCCGGTAGTTCAGGAAGCAATCCCCCTTGGGCAGCCAGCAACAGTTCAAATGGAAGCACTGGTACCTCGGCACATCCTGGTCTTGGAAGCAATGCGGCAAAAATTGGAACTGGTTTTGGTCTTGGAATTGGTAAAGAAATTGATGATACAAATCTGTACATTGGGTACCTGCCTCCGACTTTTGAAGATGATGCTTTGATTAGGTTGTTTTCACCTTTCGGGGAAATAGTAATGGCGAAGGTGATTAAAGATAGGGTCACTGGGCTGAGTAAAGGTTATGGCTTTGTAAAGTATTCTGATATTTCTCAGGCCAATCAAGCCATTGCTAGCATGAATGGTTATCGTCTAGATGGGAGAGTAATTGCAGTAAGGGTTGCAGGAAAGGCACCCCAACCTGCAGTACCCCCTGGTCCTCCTACTGCACCTGTGCCCACTTATGCTGGTGCTGGTGGATATCCATCTCAGCAGATGACACCAGGTGGACCTATTGGGAGTGCTGCACCTCCTGGGAGTTATATTAGTGCCACAGCTCCTTGGGGACAACCCCCACCACCACCTCCTCCTCCTCCTCCTCCTCCTTATGCTTCTTATGCTCCCCCTCCTCCACCCCCTCCTGGATCGAACATGTATTCACCAATCCCAGGTCAACAGATGCTGTCTTATGGTGTGCAATATCCTCCTCCCGCGCCTCAGAACGTTTCAGCCACTGAAACCCAGCAAAGTTATACAGGTGGATTACATCCTCAGAATAATGCTCCTGCACAATCTGCTTCTAGTAATGTCTATGGCAATTCCATGGCTGGGACAACACCAAACATTCAAAGTGCATATCCTTCAGCTTCTATGAGTTACTCATCTTATTACAGTCTACCTCCTCATCCGCCGCCTGCTACTCAGTCGGTGGTTGAGCAGCCAAGTTTTGCAAGTGCACCATGGTCTTCAAACCCGCATGTTTCTTCTGCAGAGCAAATTAAACAAGCTGCTTACGGCACAGACTCGGAGTATGAAAAGTTTATGGCTGAGATGAAATGAAGCATGATTAGACTGTAAGTATGCATCGTGTTTTCACCTTACCTTCTTGGCCACATGGCCCACATGGTTTAGTTAGAATTTATGTTTTGAGTATAATTTTGAGAAGGATGTACTATACGTTTTGCCAGCTATACTTTTAAGCTTGTTACAGACTTGATTTAGATAGTCAACAATATTAGTTTTAGACATTATGTTGTGGTAGGTACTTGAGGCAAGATGGTAATTACTGTCCATGAAATACCAAAATGGAGAGGTTGATATTTTTTGTTTTTTCATTTACTAATATTTATAGTATTATTACATTCGACCTGTTAGATTGATAGTCACTTATAACATTGTGTTCTTACTTCACCTGCAGTATTCTCAATAAATACGATAAATTAGCCATTTATTGGGGTGGGGAGTAGATGGATCAGAATACAGCTGTGTTTTTCTGTCATTGCTTAGTCTGCTATATTGCTCTTTAGGAAAGCAAGGACTTTGAATGAGAGCCCCTCTTGCTTCCCAGTTTATGTGTTCAGCATGTTGTGTCACATAGTTTAAGGCGGTTCTTGTTCCATTGTAATTTTTCCTGATTTTGTAAACAAGGATATGGTATAAGCTCTGACTTACACGTGTGTCAAACAAGTTATCATACGTATATAATTTAATAATTTGAGAAGCACCTACATGCAATCTGAAGTGAAACTAGATTTGGGACAGAGGTATCTGTCACCAACCATCAAAACTACAACTATTAAATACCCATGGGATCTTAATAAGATGAAGTGTTTTTGAACACACACGTTTACAGAAGTAACTTCTAGCATACAATTATAAGGTTATGCGTCATACATGTTAAGACAAGCAAATTAAAACACACCAGTTAGGTTTGCGATATCTGTAACGCACAGAGTATCACTGTTTGTCATAACTTTTAATAATCTCTTTCTTAAGTTTGCTGCAACACTGAGGCAAAACCTGAAGCTACTGTTGGAAGTTAATTGATGTTGCTTGGCTGGAGTGTCATCATTGGCAGATCCTATTAGTGAGTAAAATCTAGCTGTTGTTCTTGCTGAGCTTTCTTCTGTGGCAGCTATAGCAAAGTGTCCCTTACAAAAGCAATATGTACTTGGTTGGCAATTATGCTAGGACTGACTTTATGCTACTTAGTACATACATAGTGGCTAAGGCTGCATAGATTCTTGCTTGTATATATGTTTATAATGAATGAATGGTATTCATGTCACTAAGTTTGAGCAGGCATGGTATGATGCACCATAGTTGATAACCTTTCTTGTTTATGCTTTATATTACTTGGCAGGCTCAAGATATATTGGAGCTTTTATCAACTATTTTGTTTCGTCTTGCTTACCTCAACTTGTTGGAAATTTCAGACTCACATCTTTACTCTTGCTGTCCTGTTGTAACAAATGCACAACGCTATTATTAGTCAACTTCAATTTATTTCTCAAGGAATCAACAATATTCAAGAGATCTATTCAGAATGTAGTGGGGCTACAGCTGCTATTGGTGTCATGAATTGATGTTGTTCTTCTGCTTGCTGGAATCCGCGGGCTAATAATATTTGGCATTTGCTTTTATTGAACTTTTTATAGCAACCTTTTTACTAATGTTTTTGTTTCATTTCATGGTGGTACTGTTTAAAATTTTTGGATGGATTTAGTTTTTGGTCACCTATATATGTTCTTTGTGGTTTAGTATACTCTGAATGGTTTCGGTCTGCCATCTACATCTACAGACAGGAAGGTTTTATTTGGAAACCGTGGGGGTATGTGCAGGTGATTTCGGATGGCACTCGTTTTACACCGTGAAATTGTTAAGTGTCACGTGCTCATGCTACTTCATGGAACCTAACACCTTTTCTTTTGTGTGAAGCCATTTATTATTGCATCTAACTTATTGTAATGAAGTTGGTGTGTCCATGTTAGGGTACTTCTTCAGTGAGTTGATTTATTTCCTGGCTTCCATTGTCTATCTTTTTCTTCTCTTCTAGTGCCAGGTATTGTATGAATCATGATCTCTCTCTCTCTCTCGGAAATGTTTTTGATGCAACAAGTATCGGTTAATTGTAACTCTGCTTGTTTTGTGGGCATCACTTGAATGATTATTTGAGTAATGTTTACCAGTAGTGTGATAATGATGGAGCTGATATGCTGTTAGCAAGAATATCTAACTCATGTTAGTAAATTTGTTTTCAAGGTTTAGATATAGCCAAATATGTGTCTGATCTATAAAAATCGATCATTTTCATGTTCTTTGATGCAGGATTACCATTTTTCTTGCACCATACAATGACACAACTAACTTCCCTTTAGTTTCTTGTACCTTAGCTTTTGCAAATTCAAGGTTTTTTGTTCTTGTTTTTTAGCTGAGCTGTGCATCCACCCAACCCTTGCAAATAAATGGTTACTGACTCTTCATTTGGTTGAGGTGCACAATTGTCCTGCGAGTATTCTAACATAACACATCCTTGATGTCTTCATTTTCTATGCTAAAACTAACTATTTGTATAAGCTGTGCATGGAATTGTTTTTTACTTTTTGCAGGTAACACGCGGTTCTTTCTTTTAAAAGTTTTTCCATTTGTCGGGTAGAGACTTTTCTTTTCTGTTCTGGAAGCTGATTTGAGCCACTTTCAGTTGTATCTGTATGCAGTGTTGGATAAATCGGTCTTGTTTATTAATTCAAATATCTAGATTCAAATGGATCAGAGCCGTTATGTCGTTTGTTCTAATGTTTCTTGGTGTCTTGGAATAGGCAGGGAAGAACACAACCTTGAAGATATTGTTGTAGTACTGCATCAAGTTGCCAAAAAAATGTTGAAAACATCGTCTGGATGTCAGGTTTTTGTTACTAGTGGATTTAAACCCATTTCCAATGTAGCGATTAGGGTTTGATGGATGTCATCGTCTCCTCGTCGGGTCAAAAGTTTATCTATCAATTTGCGTTTAGGTTATGTTTGAGGTATTTGCACATTCGTGGCTGGTTTTGTGTGCATGTTATTCCTGATCTGGTATATGCGATTAGTGTCCAACCTAAATGTCTGTGTGAGGTGTCAACTGTCAACATCTATTTGTTTAGTAGCAAATTATTGATAAGGTGATTATATGATTTATAAAATCTAAGACGCTATATGAACTTCTATAAAAACAACTTAGTAATTGGATGATGACATGCTTTGAACAAAACACGGTATTATTGTATGATAGCAAACTTGTATAAAAGCAAACAACCATCATTTGAACAAGAATTCCACCATGAATCTTTCTCCTAGCTTTAGGTGCTTGATCAAGGCTGACTATGGTTTGAACAGGAATTCCAGTGGAAGAAGCCGAAATTGGATAAAGTTGACATAATTAATTGGAAATAAGAGATTTTTGAAGAAAGATAGACGTAATTCAAGAGACAAGGATTTACGATGATTTTAACCTCATTGTAGCCAATTGGCCTTCAATGTTTTGGCCAAGGATGAACATATATTTCATAGAAGTCAGTTGTATAGAGAAATCAATTTAAAGAGTTTGATCAACTTAAAATGCAAGTTTTTTTGTATATCAGAATTGTATGTTTTATAACGAAACTCAATTAGGTATGCAAGCATTAAAAAATTTGGTGATGTATATTTAGTACTGATCAAATTTATGATAACTCGTAGAGTTAAAAAATAATAATAACTAGAGTCTGATTGTTTAAAAATAATAAAAACTTATTATTTGAGGAGAAGTTAACATTTGTTATTTGAGAAAAGAAAAATACTTTGAAGGTTTGAAAAGTTTGGGATGGCAAAACGTGGTGGTCAAATGGGATTTGCGTTCGATGGGCTCTTGCGACACCTTGTATTTATCCTCATCAAAGTGATGCGGTTCAAGCCTTATAAAATGAACAACAATTGGATACTAAGAGTAGATTTTAAAAGAGTATGTGTTCATCATTAAAAAAATGGGATTTGTGATGTTGCACATTTGGTGAGGCTTTGTGGTTGTGACGAGAGGAATGAAGAGGGAAAGGGACAAATATTCGAGGGACATAGAATGAGACATGGGTGGAGGTTATCATATTTGTGTTCGGTTACAACTTACGACAATTAATGGTGTTGTCGGTTACGGATGGTCGTAAAAGCAGCTCCTTAATGCATACATTTATTAGGTTATTTCTTTTTCTTTCAATTTTAAAAAGTTTCAAGCATTTATTCCTTTTAAACTTATACTTCAACGTCATTATGAATTTTCTTCTTTTATGAAACAAAATTATCCCCTTTTCTAATTTAAACTACTGGTTTTCTTAAGTCATATGACTCTTGAAAATGCTAATGCTCAACCTAAGACTGTATAAATAGGAGAACATGAAAGACAACTCGCTCAATACTCATTTGCTCTGATTTTTTCATTCGTTGTCTTTTTTTTTATTAATTACTCAAAACTATGTATCAATCTCACGTCAAGGTCGGGTCCCAAGATATATATTTATGACGAGGCTAACTCTAATTTGTGTTCTAGGAACACTTTAAGTGACCAAAATACAAAATAACCAAACACTCTTTTGCATAATAATGACCCATTCTTACAATATAGGGAAAAATATTCATAATTGCAATGGCAATGGTGCGCATGTTGCAATGGTCCAAAAAAGATTGGTCATTTATGTTGCTTGTTAGAATGGGTACATGTGAGGAGAATGGTCCTCTCTTGATGACTTTTAATCCCTAAAGTGGGCCTTTTTTAACTTAATTGTCTTTTCCTTTCATTATACATTTAATTTGATGGTCTTCTCTTTTATCTATATTTTAGATGACACTATGTTTAAATTTCTTTTTTCGAGGCTGATATCGGATTCTCTTGTATCAATAAGAATTATGACTTCTGATAACTGAAATGAGATGAATTTTATCTAGATAATATTATTTCTCTTTGGCTAAATAGAATTTATACAATTAAAAGGTAAATAATTTACATTAAAAACTTATTATTTAGTTCCATTTAGATAAAAAAAAATTGAAGACATCAAAATCGTTAGTTAAACCTTAACCTAACCCCTATTTCCAATAATAAAGGTGGACTAAAGCTTCTTCAATGGGATGCCCTTACGAACGAAGCCACGTCATTGTCGGAATTTGCAACCTCCCTCTCTCCTCCCCCTCTCACAGACTTCGTTTGTGGCCGTCTGTAGCCATGAATATCTCTCTCCTCCCCCTCTTTCCTCCACATCAACTTCATAAGGGTTACATACGGCTCCAAAAACAGCCGTCGGGATGCTCTAATGGGAGTTGAAGTGGAATTGGATGACACGAATGAATAGGCATTGTAATGGACTTGTCAAAACTAAAAGAGGATGAAGGAGGTATGTTGGTTGGCCATCGGATCTAGTAGAAGGTGCAAGAGAATATGCATGTTTGACTCTTGGTGGATTGTCCGGTTTATGCTAGCTCATTTTCTCCTTTTATATTTGTTTAGATGATGTGAACCCTAATATTGGGGTGGTTATATTTTTGTTTTTAATAGTTATATGGATAAATATTTAATCAAAGAATCATGTGTGTTTGACTATTTTAATAATAATATTAAAGCTACTTAGACTATCCGTAATACCCGGGTGAGGGTGAACGATTTTATGTGTCACGTAGGCGCCACATAGACATTGGCTTCTCTCACCCTCACCCAGGTGTGTAATGGTGGTGGGTGAAGGTGAGCAACCCCTCTCACACATTCAACGGCTCTTTCTTGACCAAAATGTGCCCTCACGCTCGTGAACACCACCACGCTGCCACTCTCACGCCCACCCTCACCTAGGTATGACGCGGTGTTCCACTCCCGTGGTGGGTGAGGTGGCACCACGCCTCTCCTCTCACCCGGATACTAGACACAGTCTTAACATTTGTTACATCAAGGCATGCAAAGAAAACCCAAAAATGTGGAGTTGCTTGGATGTCCCAAATGATGATGAAATGAAGACAGTAGAAACAAAAAGGGAAATGCATGAAAAGCATAAAAATGGTATTCTCCAATCATTTACATCTCTTCATTCATTTCCAATGGTCCCTTCCCTTTTACCACACCCACTACCCTCCTTACATCTCATTCCCCAATTCTTCAAAAAGCTAGAAAATGACTTTTACTTTTATAATTTAATAAAAATATATAAAATAATAAACAATTTCATTAGCATCTAATTTTAGTCAATATAAAATAAAGCAAAAAACAATAATAGAACATTGTTTAAAGAATCCTTAAGTTTCTCACAAAATTACCAATTGTAATATTATTATTATTCACATATATCAATATAAATGAACAAGATATAAAATTATAAAGTTTTAAATGCATAACAAGTATTATTGGTTAAAATGTTGTAATAAAAAACAAAATTTCATTTTCTAGAAATAAAAAATTCAAATAACATGTGCAGTATTTTTATAATATTACTTTGTTAATAAGTAGCACGTGGAATATGAATACCGGAGATTCAATGGAGTGAATTAAATTGTCCACCATCAATAGTTATATACTATCTTTCCTACATTTTTAACTAGGTTAAAACACATCTATTACATGGGTTGAATAAAGACAACTTATTATAAACTTGTAGTTTATATGAATGTTTGTATATTGGATGTTATTGGTGAAATAATTATTTTTTAAAATTATTTTATAAAAAGAAATAAAAAAATGTTCAATCTATAAAAATAGTTTATGAACATGCATATTTTTTTAAATAAAAAACGTTTTATAAAAATCATTATTATTTAATATGAGAGATGCGTGAAACAAAAAAATTTAAAAAAACTTGTATAATTAATAAGAGAGAAGGCTGAAAAAAAATGTTAAGGGTGAATATAGGAGTGACAAGTGTCACTTCAAACCTATATAGTATAGATAATATATTTTGTGTCAGGATTTGTTGGTAAATATCGATAATATTATTATCTTACGGTTATATCTCTTGAGAACTCGTAAATAATTAAGAACTAGTGAGCACTCTTCAAAAAACCAATTAAACTCATTTTTTTCACTACCTTTATTATTAAAATAAAACACAAAAAAAAAAATTAAATACAAGTGGTAAGTTACACAAGTGCAGATTTTTTTTTAATAAATGAATACATGAAAATTTACGTATATAAAGTCATTTTTTATGTTGTATTCTAGTAATAAAAGTAGTAAAAACAAAAAAAAAATTATGGTTTTAATTGGTTTTCTTGACGAGTTCTTGCTAGTTCTCAAAATATTTAAGAGTTATCAAATGATACATTCTCTATTATCTTATTATAATATAATAAATGAATAAATTTATCTGTTAAGTATCGACTTCTGATAAACTCTATATTTTCGTTTCCCGTCTCTCTCTTTCTCTCTCGTATTAAATATCTCTTCTATTAAATAATAATAATTTTAAATATGAAAATATCTAAAATTTATTCTAATATTTTATTAAACTTACTACATCTTTTCAATTATATATCTTATCTTAAAATAATTTTTTTAATTATTTAAATTTTCTTAAATCTTCATTATTTGTTATTTATAATTCTTAAATCTTTATTATTTATTATTTTATCAATAACTAATTACATTCAACATACAAATCTACAATACGAGCGTATAAATACTGGTCTCAACAATGAGAAACAGGCATATATAAATAAACAAAACATCAGTAAATTAAGTTAGATTAATTTGATTTTTTGATATAAGAAATTGCTCCACAATTATCGAGTACATGTAGGCATCATATCCCAAGATTTGAAAATGTTTCCCTAGATCTAGCACAAATAAAACCTAGGAATATTTAGAGACAAAATGGGTACATTTCCATGAGAAATTGACCTGGAAGATTCTTACTTCACACTCACTCATATCCACATGTGGCTCCTCTGCATTGGTTTTTATTTCTCTCTTTTCTTTTCTTCTGTCATTCCCCTTTTTGCCCATGCATAAAATATTGATCATTTAAATATAAAGAAAATAAATCAACATATTAAGGAAATCCGTTAACAAAAATTTCATAAATATCCATCAATATCCTGTTAAACAATAAAATCAGATAAAATACACTTTGTGTTAGATATGTGAACTTTAAGACGATTAAAGGCTATTATCATGCGTGTAATAAGTGTTGTTGCCTATTTTTTATTTTTATAAGTGATATTGATTTTGTATGATTTTATTATGTTTTCTTACTCAACTATGATGTTTTAATAAAAAATCAGACAATATATTTTTTCATATTAAATGATAATTAATTAAGAAAACTTGCTATCTACTCCACTAGGAGCCATGCAAATCAAAAGTGAGCATCAATTAATTTACAAAACAAGGAAAAAAAACAATATAGCTTTCAATTTGACAAATAATTATTAATTTTTTGTCTTAAAGATCTAATCTAACTACAATTCCACAAGAAATGATCTTCTGGCCAGAATTCAGTGTTACCGGCGATCTTCTCCGGCAATGTGTAAAAAATCCGGTTTTCCAGATCCATATAAAGATCCGGCAAATCAAGAAACGGGTCATCCGACGTTATATCACTTTGAGGTGAAGATGAAGAACATGGAAGCTCAATCTGAGTTGGCTCAGATTCATCTTTATTAAGGTTTCTTAGGACCAAAGTGGCGGCTTTAAGTGCCGCGGCTTGGATGTCTCTAGGCGAATTAGAAGCCGGCTTGGGAAACTGGTGAGCCAATTCAGGGAAGTTGAGGATGGCCGAGTGACCTTTGATGGCCACCGCGGCTACATCATGGGCTCGAGCTGCCATCTCTGGAGTATCAAATGTCCCGAGCCATATTCTTGATTTTTTCTTTGGCTCGCGGATTTCTGATACCCATTTTCCCCAGCTCCTCCTTCGTACACCGCGGTATATGGGGTGGTCTCTTTGATCAATGTTGGTTTTCTTGGTCTTTTTGGTAACTTCATCATTGATTAATTCTCCGTCCTTTGGCCGTTTGGCAGCGGTGGAAGAGGAGGTGGTGGTGATGGTGGTCGTTGCCTGATTCATGTTATGTTAGAGTGGTGGTGGTAGGTGGTGATATGAGAGCATGTGGGGAAGTAAGCTTAGAGGTGTTCCACATGAATTTTAGCAAGTGTAGTTCTTATATTATATATATAACACTTTCCTTTTCTAGTCTTCTTTTTTTCTTTCTTTTAATACCTTTTTCTTTCCTCTTCACATCAACTTATTGATAATTTTTAGTAATTACAAAAATAGGGGCGTGTTTAATGTTTATTACGAAACCATTTTTAAATAAAAATCAGTGTGATTCATAAAATGAGTAGTTCGTAACGCATAAATGATAATCATATGTGTAACAAAAGAGAGAAATAAGAGTTGTTAGAAAAGGTCTAGTGTATCACCGTTAAAGCATAAAGATATAAATATTTATCTACTTAAAATTAATTTTGTATCTTACATTTCTTTTGTAAACATAATATTAAAATAGTTATATAATTTTATTGTCTTAAAACAACATTTATGTACATGTTTAGCACATACGAAACAGACGGATGCAAACCTAACTTTCTTAATTGGGGTATTTTAGACTAAAGTAATACATTATTATATATAAGTCCAAATAATTTATAATTTAATTAGAGAAATATTATAATCCGGAATTTAAGATAAAAAAAATGGGCAACATTAATTTATACACAAAGAAATGGGTGGAATAAAGTGATATAAAAGGAAAAGCTTACATGAATGACTATTTAGGGCAACTCCTTGCATAAAGGAAACCATTGCTTTAACAACGTGTAGTTAATACCAAAAATCATAAATTTTCTTTTTACTAACATTTTTATCTACAAAATCATGAAAAGTAGTTATTTTAATGAATATATCAAAAATTGATTACCTATCATCCATACTATATAATAAATAAAGATTTCTTAATGTCATGTGTCGCCTCCATATTCATTCTTATAAATATTTTACCTCCTCTCTCTCTTAATAAATACACTTCAATCTTTTCAATAATAATATATTTTTAAACAAATTATTAATTATACTAAAAAAACACATTTATTTTAAATTATCTCATATTATAAAAAACTTTAAAATGTAATTACCTAGCTTATGTTTTTAATCAAATAGTAAATAAAAGTTAAAATACATCGAATAGTATATAGGTTTTTTTACATATTTTCCCCTATTAAACTTCTAAATTACATATATCCCCAACCCATAACTTTAATTACATATTTCCCTAATTAACTTAAAATTACCCAATTGCCCCTCACAAATATTTAGGAATGGGATATATGTAAATAGTAATTTAATTGGTTCATTAAGGGTAAAAAGGTAATAAAATAAGTTATTTTAAATAAATTGGATAAATATGTAATATATAGGTTTTAGGAAGGGGAAATATATAATTAAATTTTAGGGTTAGGTAAATATATAATAAAGAAACCTAGGAAGGGGATATATGTAAATGCCCCTAGTATATAATGCACTTTTGAAACTCAATTATATATTAATTTTTACATAAATTTTTATTTTGCTTTTTATTGTTATTGTATAAAATACATTTTTTCATCTATAAGATATATATACATATATATTATAAAGATTTAAGAATTTTATGTATTGATATTTTTCACTCTTTATAGTACACAGGTTCTAAACTAGTATATAATATAATTGTAAAGAAGGGTTTAAATAATAACCAGTTTTTTATTTAATAACTGTGATAACCACTATCAAACAATCATATAATTTATAAATTATTATTTTATAATTGTTAAAAGAGTATTTAAGTATCTTGAAAATATATACGGAAATGATGAGTTTTACATATATGTACCAAATTTATGTTACATATACGTAACACATACTGTTTACGTATATGTAACACTAATATAATGATAATTGTTACATATACGTAACACGATGTTTGAAAGTGATTATCAATTTATCACATAAATATATATTAGTTATCATTTGAATCTCACCATATAGTCATATACTCATATGTTATGTAAGCTATGATCATGTCTCCACTTTACCTCGCGTATCTTACTTTATTTAACTAATCTCAACTAAAAATAATTTCTTGTATCCATCAATGGGCATAAATGAATATATTTTCCTGTTAGAGTTTTCTTGTTGAAAATGAAATTGTCTGTGTTTATTTATTTTCATTTATCGGTATGATAAATAAACATAAACGAACACAAACTATGTATGTATACACACATGAAGATTTTCGAACATAAATGAAAGGACCAGAGCTATGTTCAGTATTATTCGTGTAATTAAATAAATAAAATATAGTGTTTGTATTAAATATATAAATTTCCGTCAAATGATTATTGTTAAAATATGACATTTTGGTAAATGAAAAAATCTGGAAAATACTTAGAAGTTGGAAGGGACAGTGACTAGCACAAAATAAAATTAAGAGAGAAGACAAAAATGATATTTATAATAATTAGTGATTAAGATCTAGTGACATAAGCATATCAATACGCATATTCTTTTAAAAAAGCAAGTGGAAGAAAATAAGTAGTATTAACAACAATAAATGAAGAGTAAATTTTGTTTTTATGTTGGATCGGGATCTACCTTGATCCAATGATTCAACACATTAACCGAACCAAATCGTGCGGAATCCGATTTGATTGACAATCCAATCTATGACACGGATCGGGTCGTAAGAAACGAGCGGATTAGACGACGAATCGAAGGTTTCTATCGACCCTTTAGTGTAGAGAAGTTGGATATAAGACCTAGAAACTCTCAACGGACAGATATTAGACAGTACAGGTGAAGAGAGTTTTTGTGTGTTCTGTTCTTAGTCTTGTTCTACTCTGGACAGTATGTGTATATGTGTTGTATATCTTTTTTTGTTTTCTGTGCTCATGAAGTGAAAGTTATATATATAGTGCAGAGGCTATTCGTACGAATGAGCCATGTGAATGGACTCATTCGTGCGAATGAATCAGCAGAATGGTTCATTCGTAAGAATGAATCATCAGAATGTTTCATTCGTGCGAATGAGTCATTCTCATGACATATTCTAGTGAATGAATCATTCTCATGATCTATTCGCACGAATGGATCATTCTCATGATCCATTCGTGCGAATGGGCCTTTCAATAGCACGATTGATCAACGTTATCGATATTTATCAGATCATTTAATACACAGTCGTTATATATGAGTAAACATTAAGGATAAACATGTAATTTCATTAATACATCAAATAATTACATTAAACATAGATAAAATACATATTACAAGGGATTAGGGGCATATTATGCATCTACATACTCCCCCTTGGACCTAGATCCCTTCAAAATGACCTAACTAACATTAGTTGGTCTTCAACATCTCTTTTGTACGAGTTTTCCAGTTGACCCCGGCGTGTATGTCAAAAGCAAAGCATATACGTATCACTTTCACATACTGCAACGCCTGGTCTATATCTGCAACTTCAAAAAACGGCTGACACTTGTATAAAGTTGTAACATCTTGTTCAGACAAGTTGGTCAGCCATAAGGGATCAAAGACCCTGATGGTCTCCCATGACCCTTCTTTACAAAGCACTATAACAGCTTCACCAGTACGCCCATCATAGTACCACCATTTGAACTGACCTGAGAAGTCCTGGATCATTTTCCTTAAAGGAATCTTCTTCATGATCGTTGGAGGCTTCCACTTTAAGACAATTAGGGGCTTCTTGGTGATTGGATGAACCTTTTCCTTATGAATGTAACGTGTAGGCATTTGTGGCTTGAAGTTCACCCACTTCTTCCGGTATTCGTACTGTAATTGACGTTCAAACCATTCGGATAGACCGGAAGATTCGCTGTATAGAAGCTTTAGACGCGCCAATTGATTTACTTCAAATGCGGGCAGCGTCTTGAAATCATGAGGGTACCTGAAATGTTGTATGCCCTTCTCTCTTTTTATAGCATAGCAGCTTAAGTCGTTGAAGTATGCCCAACTGATTATACGACCATCAGACTTGTGTCCTTTGAGTCGATAAACTTTAGTGTACTTGGTTGGAGGAGAGGGCTTTGAGTTCTTCTTTAATTCGGCCATGTATTCCATCCACTGACTTTTACGTTCATTCAGCTCGTCAATGTCAATAGTGGAGGGACCGGCTTCATCCTGTTTGTTGTCGATAATGCGGTTGACCTCCTCGTCGGACTGCTGAGTGAATAAGTCCGCGAAGGAGGGAAGATCATCACCATCTACTGATGTGTACTTTGGATATTCTTGATCAGTGATGTCTTCGACTTCAACCTCATCAACGTCTTCTAGTTCGTCAGAAGAGGGATAATCAGTTGTTGGAACAGATGCCTCTTCAGTAATGACTTCGTCGGGATTCATTTGAAATAGCTCGGCAATCTGTTCTTTTGACAAGCAGTGTACGATTTCCCCTTCCTCTTTGTCATAAATAACTGAATGTTGGATGATCTCTTGCATGTCAAGCACATAAGTTAACTTTGAAGGTAGTTGCTTGAGAGGCATCACATCCAAAACTATTTTCATAAACAAACAAAGAATAAACATGTTAGAATATGAAATTTCATTGATTTAATCAAAATAAAACTGAAATTATTTACATAATAATCTAATATTTACAATAAGACAACTTAAAACACTTAAAACAAAAACTATCAACCTTCAGTTCCCTTTTGTGTATCTGATGATGGTCCTACTGGTTTGTCTAATTTTTGCTTCGTGCGTGCCTCTGCTTCTGCTGTCTTTGAAGCACTTGATGCAGCACCAGCATTGGCACCATCATCCTTATCTTCGTCATTCTTGTCATCATCATCATCATCACTATCATCATCATCATCATCGTCACCATCATCATCCTCATCATCATCATCATCATCACCATCATCACCATCATTTTGAGCACCCTCAATTCTAGGTGTCGTGTCCCTTCTGCTTTCTAAGTCTTCCAACAGTCTCTTATTTTCCTCCTCTATCCTTTGTATTCTCTGAGCATGTGCATCAACAGTTTTAGACAACTGTTGATTCTGGTTTGTAGCAGTGAGAAGGAGGGCTTGTTGATCATTACACCTAGTGGAAAGACTTGTGATGGCTTGGGCTTGTTCAGTATTTTGCAGAGTCAACTGACTGATCTGCGAGCCCTGTTGGTCAAGACGCTTTGATTGCTCTTCATTCTGAGCCAGTAATCGAAGTACCAAATTGTTTAAAGTACTGATCTGGTCGTGCATAGAAACAGTCGGCAGTGACATTGAAGATTCAGCTCGAATAGTTGATGGCTGTGATGTAGGAGCAGTCGTGTAGATGGGAGGAGGCACAGTTTGTGTCTGAGGCATAGATGTTGACATTGGAGCCTCAGATCTGGTGGCAGTTGCTGTAGTAGCAGAGGTGCTCTCCGTCCTTCTAACAAGTTTAAACTTTTGGCGTTTGGCCATTCTCTTTATTCTTCCTTTCTTGACTGGGGTAGATTGGGAAGAAGGAACAGCAGATACTTGTGGACAGTCAGGGACAAAGTCAGCATCCCTGACGTCATCATCATCAATCCTTGAGCTTCCTTGATCTGCTCCCCTCTTTCGTTTTGTGGCGACCAATCTTGCCCCTTGTTGACTGATTTCGAATTCATCTTCAGTTTCCTCAGAATCAGTAAACAGGACGGTGTCCAGGTTAACGTCTTCTGGGTTAGTTAGAAGGGATGAATCGATAGCAGTAACAGTAGGAGTGGTGGCAGCGGTAGATGGAACATTAGGAGCATTGCCACCACCTCCCTGACCATCTTGGTCGTCGTCATCTTGGTCGTCAGCTGGAGGCACAACAATATCCTCCCTGTCAGAATCACTATTATCGTGACGCCAATTTCTGTTTGCAGGTGCCACATAATCAGAATTTGCCAGATGTCCAATAAGGCGTTTATGTGGAGGCTTTGTTGGTCTTCCCCTATAAGTCTGTACCCGGTTTAGTGTGACATCAGTCATATGCTCCAGCCTTATCATGTCAATATCGGATCGTGGCAGTAGAGGAAGTTGGTCATCGATTATCATCTGTAAGAATCGGGGGTACATGAGATACGCATTGTCCCCTTTTAGCGAGATGTTTTCCTTCAGGTGTGTGAACACCATCTCTGAAAAGTTGAACGGTATGTTCAACACCAGTGCCACAAATGCGCTCTGTATTGTTTCGCGCATATCATCAAATCCGCCACGACGGGAACCGAGGCAGTGAAGAAGAACGCGTCCTAGATATTTATACTGGGGACAGAGGTTCGCCTTGTTGAGAACGCCTTCGGCGACATTCCCGTCGTACTTTATTCTCATGAAGCATCCACGGACCAGATATTTATCCAGTGTCACTGGATCTTCAGGATGATCACCGAATTGACACAATCGACGAATGTGAGAGGCAGATACAATAACCTCCTGTCCTGCAATCTTTCCCCGTATCACAGTTGGAGAAACTTCACAGTCTATTTCAGCTGTGGCCCAGAATTCCCGTTGATGAGAAGCATAGGGAGTGCAGATATAAGATATAGCATGGGCTATCCTGGATCGAGACAAGAACTCGATCATTCCAATGAACGGTCTTGCATTCTTTGAAGTTGGGATCATGTAAGCACAAATGTTGCTTTTTGTTGAAGCTTTAAGAACAACTGGAGCTCTGTGCGCCATAACGATCAGTCTGCAAACACAAAAACATGAAGCACATCAGATCAGTACATGCAAGATTTTGGAAATATGAACTTTTGGACCATTTTCCCTCTGTACGAATGAACCCTAAAAGTTGGTTCATTCGTGCGAATGGATCATTCTGCCTATTCATTCGTGCGAATGAGTTTCATTCATATGAATGAGTATTCATTCGTGCGAATGAGTTTCATTCGTGTGAATGAGCGTTCATTCGTGTGAATGAGCGTTCATTCGTGTGAATGAATGTTGTTCTCATTCGTACGAATGAACATGAAGAGTGTGTCCATTCGTATGACAGACGGGTCGCGATCCAATTTGTCCAAAAATCAACCAACACTTGAAAAGATTTGCCGAAAAAGACACCAAAACACTCGACTATGGTTTTCAACCAGTATTTAGCATTTTAATCGGTTTATTAAGTCATTTTTTACGTTTTTAAGTTTGGTTTTCGGTTTTGAGCCCTAAATCTAATCGCATTTGATGAATACTTGTGGGGTTATACCTGTAAAATGAAATCAAATGATTAGATCGGTGATTGGACGGAGTTTTGTTCAAAATCAGAATTTCAATCAAACAGACGTGCGAATGCTTTCTGAAATGTGCGAATGAGACTGCACATGCGAATGAATGGCATATTTATAAGATGGCCTGGTTCATTCGTACGAATGGACCATTCTGGTCAGTCCATTCGTGCGAGTGGATCTGCCACTCATTCGTACGAATGGACCATTCTGGTCAGTCCATTCGTGTGAATGATCTATTCTCCTCATCCATGCGTACGAGTGAGCCATTCTGCTCATCCATTCGTACGAATGGGACAATCCCCTTATGCAAATTAAACTTTTCAGGTTAAATGGGATATCCGACCACATTGGTCTTGACAACAATTTGATTATGAAGTAATTTACATTTAATTATGAAGTGAGGGATCAATTATGAAGTTTTGGAATAGGTTATGAAGTAAAGGAACGATTTGATCAATCAGGAAGTCAAGCGGTTTTCAAATTTGGTTGATAACAGTCGTTCGAGTCTTATCGAATAATCTAAAATTCAGAAAAATTAAAATCTTTTTGGATTTTTTGAATATGTAATACTGAAAATAATATCAACAAGATATATACACACATGTCTTAGTAAGAATGATCCTTATGAGAAATCATACAGACTTAATGACTAATGATCTGAGACATTTTGAATTTTGTAGATACAACTATACAATGGTATTTACACATCTTTTTGTGAGAAAGATCCGAACATGGGATCAGTACTAGACTCATAGCAATCATCAACATTGCAAATTATCTGAGCTTTAAGTACACTTAGTCAAAATGCGATCATTGATATGTTTGTCCATCTTAAACTTATGTATACCTTTTCTCAACACTTACAAGATGATCTTGAAGGATTAAGTCCATTATCTGTGTGTCCCACACTAGTTAAGAATTGACTTGAATTACTTTTCAAAACATGTTAATGTTTCAAATCAGCACAACTTACTTAACCAGTCATCATAAGTTCATGAGATCTCAGTTATTCCCTGTTACTTCTTTACTACACCAATTTTTTTTTTTTTTTTTAGTATTCACAGTGACAGCCATCAGCTCATGGACGGCTTCAACCAGGTATTTACAAGGCAATATGGCACGTATTCAGCTAACGGTGTTTGTGTTCATCTTATCCCATGGATGGCTTCAACCAGGCTGCAACCCGGTAATATGGCACATATACGGATTCGGATTCATACTTTTATTTTATTCTTAATCGCATGGACGGCTTCAGCCAGGTATTTACAAGGCAATATGGCACGTATACGACTTCGGAATCTAATTTTTTTTAATTTTATAACTACTTTCTGATATCTCATTAAACCGATGATAACTGGTGTGCACAGAATGAGAAACACCTTCAGTTTCTATTGTTGATTTTCGTCAATCCTTTCACCATTATGTGACTCACAAGACAATATCTAATATGGTATAGATCAATCATCAATGGTCGAGATTCAGTAAGATAAGCCTATCAATGCATCACATGTCGACTTAGTGTGACTATTCACTATGACATTAAATGCAATGTGTTTCATACATATGGTTAGTGTGCCATCACTTCCCAAAGGTTGGATACGATTTCTCATTTTTGAGTTTTTCAGATGTTTTTGGGTTTTAGACTGTACAAAAATGGAAATTTTTTTTTTTTTTTTTTGAAATTTTTAAGAAACGCAAGAAAGAAAAATATATACAGGAATGTAATTGATAAAAATGATTATTGACTCGACTCTTGGTCCGGAACAACGTCATCCTTCTTTTTCATGCCGTTTACCTCTAACAAGAATAAAAATCTTGGTTTGTCAAAGGCTTTTGTATAGAGGTCGGCCTTTTGGAAATCAGTGTTAATTTGAACCATATCAATAAGTTTCTTTTCAAAACAATCACGAATGAAGTGATATTTTATACCAATGTGTTTGGTTTTTGAATGCTGAACCGGATTCTTAGTGATAGCTATGGCAGCAGAATTATCTACATAAATAGGAGTGTTAGAGAATTGCAAACCGTAGTCCCGAAGTTGCTGTTGAATCCAGATAATTTGAGAACAGCAACTGGCAGCAGCGATGTATTCAGCTTCACATGTAGATGTAGCCACTGAAGTCTGCTTTTTGCATTGCCATGTCACGAGACGGTTTCCAAAGAACTGACACCCTGCAGATGTAGACTTAATTTACAATATAAATTTTTAAAACCGATTTTTAAAGCTTCAAAAATTTATAAAAATTATTTTATAAAACCTCACAATATTTCTAACAGAATAAAAACCAGATCCATTAATTTACAATATAAATCCATTTTTGTTTTGAAATTTTGATTTGAATTGTATATTAAAGATTTAAAACAAAAATTTTAAAATATTTAGATTAATTTCCAAATAAGGACATTGTTTTTATAAAAAGTTTATAAAATATTAACTCATCTAAAGCAAACTATTATTTATTTTAAAGATGATAAATAAATAAAAAAAATTATTTATTATAATACACAAATAAAAATTTCTTTTCCAAATATAAATATATATTTACATTATACAAATTTTAACATAAATAAATAAATAAAGTTTTTATTTATTTGTTTAATTTATGTAAATGAAATTATTTGGTTATTTTATTAAACACCATCCGCAAAAGTAGGATTTCTTTTTCCTAAACATATATTTACGCTCTATATATTCTAACACATTTTTCACAAATAAATAAATAAAAATTATTTATTTATTTAAGTTATTTAAATAAATGAAATTATTTGTTTATTTTATTCATTTAAACTAAACACTATCCACGTAAATAGAATTCTTTTTCTAAACTATATTTAGATTCTATATATTTTAACATATTTTCCATAAATAAATAAATAAAATTATTTATTTATGTATTTAATTTATTTAAATCCAACCCTACCTCAATGACTACTAAATTCATACATACCTTAAATCCTTATACAAACATAACATGCCTTTACAAGGAATAACACAAACTTTTTGTACAAATCCACCTACAGTAAAACCCGTTGAACCCTAGCCTTAGACATAGACTTTTGTACCCGCTATTAACGCAATATACATTACACACTAGGTTAACGTGGTGAGTTACAAGGACCATTTTACTACCTAGTCTCGCGTACTAGCAACACTCTTGAATCAAGTGAGTATTACATAGCCCCTTTTCTCTTTTACACTTTTTGGGGTGGTTCATGAATTTTATACAAACAATAGTTTACATTTACACAAACACAAATCTTATTTACATTCATGTGTGCAAATTTGAGCTTTATGTTTGAGTGCTAGGTGTGTTAACTTTTGTGTGCAAATTTTGTGCAATCATTAACTAATTAAGCCGACGGTTAACAATGATAGATCTATTGAGTCTGACAAACCCACCCAGATTGGGGTGATTGTTACCGACAACACAATTGCATGCTAGTTACAAAGGTTTGATTGTACTTTAGTTCACAATAGTTGCTCCCCATAAATGCCTTATTTATCATAACTTGTAAGGATTTGTTTATGCATGTTTATTCACTATCTATGTACAAACATATGTATGCTCACCAACTTTTTAGTTGACCTTATTTTATTCATGTTTCAGGTACTAATGTGTGATTTAATCAAGATATGCTACACATAGGCCTTGGGACTTAGTTAATTTGAATAAAGAATTCTATGTATTTCAATTATGTTCTTTCTTGGATTTTGGTTGTGTTTGGATTATTTGAAATGAAATTGATGTTTAATATATTACAATTTAATCAACCTTGTGCTCATGAACAGTCTACATGTCCCGCCCCGACGTTTCCGCCGTCGGTTGGGGTGTGACAGATTGGTATCAGAGCCTTGGTTATATGGAACTAGGTTATTAGACACCTTTGACCTAGACTATAACTTTAGGACACCCACCTAGACCATGCTTCATGATTATGTGTTATGTGCTACATGCTATGTGTTACATGCTTATTATATTAATATTTATTTCATTATGGTACCTTATTTGTTAGAGTTTATGACTTACTAGACTATACCCTTGTTTCAATTATACACATCTCTATCTTACAATTGGCAGACTGGTGTGTGTGTGTGTATGTATGTGTGAGAGAGAGAGAGGGGCAAAGAAAGAGGTTGGGTGATGAATAGACCTAATTGTAAGATAATGGGTGTTATAGTTTGTAAGAGGCTTTGTGGGCTTTCTTTATGTTAGTAAAGGCTGATTGGCCTAAATAGAAAACTGTTAGATGTAACAATAATTTTGAGTTCGCACCATTTCATATAGATTAGTTGCAATCATCCATAGCTGTCTAAAGTTCTCAGGCAGGACGAAAGAGAAAAAAAGGGTTCTAGGAAATGTTTAGATAAAACCCAAATGGGAGAAATGCTATTATAATATAAAAAAGTACTCTATTTATAGTTTAAATTCGGTTAAGATAACCGGCATACTAACTACATGCGTAAATGAAATAAAAACGTAACAAAAATGTAGATGTGCTACGTACTTAATATTTGATCTACATTATGTAAACTAGTTTTTACCCTCGCGCTTCGCGACTGGTTGGTTTGACTCGTTTGTGTTAATAAAACTTACATATCAAAACGTTGCTTCATTTGTTCCTTGAAGCTGAAAATATCAACAGTACTTGAGCCGGTATATACACCAACAATTAAAACGCCACTTTTGTTGGTTCGTTTGTAAACAACATGTTCTCGTGGGCATTTTGTAACCAATCTGCTTGAGCGATGAAATTCTTTTGAAATAAAGCGTACAAAAACACAGTTATAACAGAAAATATACCACATAAATCATTATGATAAAAAGACATTTTTGCCCTAATTTCACTAATACTTCTATTAGAATGGCACAAAGAGCCCTACACAAAAGAAATTTTCCTCGGTTCCCTCATGTATACATACAAACCAATCATGATCATCATCCACTGTTTTTCTTCTTTCTAATGTTCATGCGATTTCTCGAGACTCACCTCAATTCAAGATGAGAAGCAATTCTCCATTGGTAGCAAATGGTTATCCATTAAGCGGAGGAAATCTTAGTTAACATAGACCCCTCTTGCAAGAACGGACTAACAGGGTCAGCTACCCAGCCAACCTTCATAATTAAATACCGTTACTGTATAGGTAGAGCTCGTTGTGAAAGACCTATTACTGGATAATTCATGGGTAGAGCCGAAGAATGTGAACTATACAAGTTAGCAATAACATTGATTAAATGAAGTAAAGGCTCCGGTGTATAGAGAAGACCTCACCGTTTAAGAAGTAACCATAGAAACGATGGAATCCACTACTTCTTTATCATTACTTTTATTTTTTAATACTATACTAATAAATTAAATAAAACAATATCCCTACCCTTACCCTAAACCTCATAACCTTCTTGCCTACTTCTTTATCATTATCATCATAACGTGTGGAATCTTCATAGAGTTAAGTCTATAAAAATTTCTTTATTTCCTCGTTAAGGCTTTTAAACTTTGTTAATTATTTGAGGACACGTGCAATCTGGAAGGGTGACACCTGTATTCTGGGTTTTCTGTCTAGGAAAGCATTTCGCATAAATCTCAATCAACCGAGGGACCCGTATGCTTTCCTGGGAATTCCCGGGATGAGTGTTTACTTATAGGCTAAAGCATGTCTCCTTGAAAAATTATATGAGTTTAATTAACCTTAATGTGTCACGGTATTCAAGTGATTATATCACTATTTGAGTACAATCTAAACTATGATTTGCTATTTTATTTGTATCTTATCTTTTAAATTCAATCAAACTTCATAAGTTCTTACACCTCTTCTTGTGTTGTGCAAATCTGTAGAATGCCTCCTCGTCGGGCTACCGTGGTCAACAACAACACTGATATTGCTCCTATCCTTGCACAACTTGTAACCCAGCTCAATCAAGTTAATGGTGCCACAAACGGTAACCATGGAACTAATGGTGGTGGTGGTGCCAACCCACCGCAATGTACCTTCAAGCACTTCTATTCATGTAACCCTCTCAAGTTCTATGGTACCGAAGGAGCTACGGGACTCCTACAATGGTTTGAAAGTATTGAGGGCACTTTCCTCAATAGTGACTGCCCCGATGACCTTCGTGTCCGTCATGCCACAAGTGTCTACCAAAAACGGGCACTCACGTGGTGGAATGGGGAAAAGAGAACCAGAGGTGTAGAGGCAACCATGGCCTTACCATGGGATGAGGTTAAGAGACTAATGACCGAAGAGTTCTATCCTCGGAATGAAGTAAGGAAGCTGGAAGCTGAGTTTTGGGATCTTACCCAAGACAATGGTGAAAGTCTGGCTTATACAACCCGGTTTCATGAACTGAGTCTCCTTGTGCCCCACATGGTCACGCCCTTATCCCGTTGCATTGAAAAGTACATCGGTGGACTACCTAGGCAGATTCAGGATACTGTCTTAGGGAGAAATCCCGCCATACTCGAAGATGCTATCCGATTATCGGCCACTTTGACCGACAACCATGTGAAGGCATGTACCTTGACTAGAAAAGGCACTAAGAAGGCTCCCGACACCACAACCCCCCCCCCCCCCGTACACATCAAGGAAGCCAAAACTGAACCCAACCACAATAATAGAAAAAGAAAGGCTAGAAATTTTGCTGTGGTCACTCCTGCTATGCCTGTCAACCAAGTTGCTCCCATGGCTCAAGCACCAGTCAAGAAGCCATATGTGAGGACCTACCCTCTCTGTGCCACATACAATTATCACCATCCCCAAACCATTCCCTGTCGCCTTTGCACTCACTGTGGGAAGTATGGCCATACGGTCAATGTTTGTAGAGCCAAAGCACTTGCAGGCCAAGTCAACCCACCAACCCGAACCAATCAACAAGTGACTAATCAAGGTGTTCCCGCCATAGCAAATGTGCTTGTTATGAATGTGGCAACCCAAACCACTTTCGTGACCAGTGCCCGAAGATTATCCATGCTAGACAAGGCGGAGCTCGTGGGCGTGCTTTCAACATCAACGCCAATGAAGCTCAAGCCAACAATGATGTGGTCAACGGTACGTTCCTTGTTAATAGTCAATATGCCTCCTTTTTATTTGATACCGGTGCGGATAAGAGTTTCGTGTCACTTAACTTTGAACCCTTACTTGCAAAAACACGGTCTAAATTAGAGAAAACCTTCACTGTAGAAGTAGCAAATGGTGACTCCCTTACAATAGACTCCGTTATCCACGACTGTTCTCTAGAACTTAATGATCATACATTTCCAATCAACCTCGTGCCAATGCCGCTAGGAAGTTTTGATATCATCATAGGCATGGATTGGCTGTCAAATCACCATGCCGAAGTCATCTGTTTTGAGAAGTGCATCCGAATACCCCTTCCGTCGGGAGAAACGTTGAGAGTCTTTGGTGAAAAACCCTGCAAAGGACTCAGATTGATGTCATGCACTACTGCTCAAAAGTACTTACGAAAGAAGTATGTGGCCTTCTTAGCTCATATTGTCCGAAAAGATGTCAAAGAGAAGAATATTCAAGATATCCCCATCATTCGGGACTTTCCCGAAGTATTCCCCGAAGACTTATCCGGTCTTCCACCCGTTCGGCAAGTAGAATTTCGCATTGACCTTGTACCCGGAGCTAACCCAGTGGCTAGAGCCCCATACCGTCTTGCACCTTCTGAAATGCAAGAACTTACAAGCCAACTCCAAGAACTCTCTGACAAGGGCTTCATCCGTCCAAGTCATTCACCATGGGGTGCGCCCGTCTTATTCGTCAAAAAGAAGGATGGATCATTCCGCATGTGTATTGACTACCACGAACTCAACAAGCTTACCATCAAGAACTGTTATCCATTGCCTAGAATTGATGATCTCTTCGATCAACTTCAAGGCTCTACTTGTTTCTCGAAGATTGATCTTCGATCTGGTTATCACCAACTCCGTGTACAAGAGGAAGATATTCCAAAGACTGCCTTCCGAACAAGGTATGGTCACTACGAGTTCATGGTCATGCCTTTTGGGCTAACCAATGCACCCGCGGTTTTCATGGACCTCATGAATCGTGTGTGTAAACCATACCTCAACAAATTCGTGATCGTCTTCATTGATGATATCTAAATTTACTCCAAGACTAAATCCGAACATGAACAACACCATAGATTGGTTTTGGACCTCTTAAGAAAAGAGCAACTATATGCCAAGTTCTCCAAATGTGAATTTTGGCTAAAGGAGGTTCAATTCCTGGGTCATATCGTCAACGAAAAAGGAATTCATGTGGACCCTGCTAAGATCGAGGCTGTTAAGAATTGGAATGCCCCTAAGACCCCCACCGAAGTTCGTTCATTTCTTGGTCTTGCGGGATACTATCGTCGTTTCATTTCAAATTTCTCTAACATTGTTGTGCCACTCACCGCTTTGACCCACAAGGGTAAACCTTATGAATGGGGACTAAAGCAAGAAGAAGCCTTCCAAACTCTCAAGGAAAAGTTGTGCGATGCTCCTATTTTGACTCTCCCCGACGGGAATGATGATCTAGTTGTCTACTGTGATGCTTCCAACCAAGGTCCCGGTTGTGTCCTCATGCAACGAGGTAAAGTAATCGTTTATGCATCAAGGCAACTTAAGATTCACGAGAAGAATTATACAACGCACGACCTCGAATTGGGTGCTGTTGTATTCACATTGAAGATTTGGAGACATTACCTCTATGGAACAAAATGTGTGGTGTTCACCGACCACAAAAGTCTCCAACATATCTTCAACCAAAAAGAACTCAATATGAGGCAACGACGTTGGGTTGAACTCCTTAACGACTATGACTGCGAGATTCGTTACCATCCTGGCAAGGCGAATGTTGTAGCCGACGCTTGACATTCAGAATCGCATCTTAGAAGCTCAACACGTCTCAGTCACCGAGGGTAACATGTGCGAGGAAATGTCGTGTGGTGTTGAACTGCTGCTTGAATCAAAACCCAATGGTTTATTGTATTACTTGAACCGTGTTTGGGTTCCCGATCGCGATGATCTCCGTACATTTCTCATGAACGAGGCCCACAAGACTCGTTATTCTATCTATCCTGGTGCGGATAAAATGTACCAAGACCTTCGCCAACAATATTGGTGGCCCGGTATGAAGAAAGACATCGCTCTCTATGTTGCCAAATGTCTAACTTGCTCCAAAGTCAAAGCCAAACATCAACGTCCTTCCGGTTTACTTGAACAACCGGAAATTCTCATGTGGAAATGGGAGAACTTAGCTATGGATTTTATTACCAAACTCCCTCGCACCTCAAGTGGTTATGATAGCATTTGGGTGATCATTGACCGCCTCACCAAATCTGCTCATTTCTTACCTATCCGTGAAGACTATCGGGTTAGGAAATTGGCCCAAATTTACATTGACGAAATTGTGAGCCATCACGGTGTTCCTTTGAACATAATATCCGATAGAGATGCTCGGTTCACCTCTCGTTTTTGGCAATCCCTCCAAACTGCTATTGGTACGCGATTGGATTTGAGCATGGCTTACCACCCCCAAACTGATGGTCAGACCGAGCGTACAATCCAAACTCTTGAGGACATGATTAGAGCTTGTGTAATTGATTTTGGTGGAAATTGGGATTCACATCTACCCCTAATTGAATTCTCTTACAACAATAGCTACCACACAAGCATCAATATGGCCCCATTTGAAGCTCTTTATGGCCGTAAGTGCCGTTCTCCTATATGTTGGAACGAGATTGGTGAAGCACAAATCACCGGTCCCGAGTTGATTCAAGAAACATCCGACAAGATCATTCAAATCCGTGACAATATTCGAGTAGCGAGGAGTCGGCAAAAGAGCTGTCACACCCTAACCGACGGCGGATTATACGTCGGGGCGGACGCAGTTGTTCAACAGCACAAGGTTGACTATTAAAGTTTCAATATTTCATTTATAATAGATTCAAAGGTTCAATACAAAGGAAATAACAAGTATACAACATTTATTTAATAAGTAGTCTAGGTCCAAAGCGTCCTATGTGATCACAAATAAGTCTCACGATGTAGAACCTGAAACATGTGAAAGAATCTGTCAACTACAAAATAGTTGGTGAGATACAAAGGTTTTGACACAGTTTAACGAGTATTTGAAAATAATTACAATTCACTATGATATATGCATTCTATAATGTAAGTATGAGAACAAGTAACTTAAACATTGTGCACTTCAAACCTCCAACCAAGTTTAGGCATAACCCGCAGGTTACCCTTATAAGTCTCAAGTTTAAAGTTTAATTTAGTAACAATCACCAAGGGCTCCCCCCCGAAGGGGTCAATCAATCAAGGTGGATTGGTCAAATACAATAGATCTATCATTGTTACTATCGGCTTGATCAAAGCTAATGAATGTGCTAGTTTTAAGTTTAATCTAAGCATACAAGTCTCAAGTTTAACATAAGAATAAACACGTAGTCATAGTTGTACAAGAATTGTATAAGTTTAAGAATTTTGAACATGTTTCACCCCAAAAGTATAGAAAGAAAAAAGGGGCTAAGTATACTCACATGGATGATAAATAGTATCTGACACGGATAAGTATTTGCAAGACTTTGAGGGAGAATATCCTCACGATAAGCCTAAGTATGCAAGTTTAAAGATTTAAGTATGATCCTATAAGTCTATGGTAAGGATCTAGGATTTCAAGATCGACTAGGGTTCCATATATGGGATGGGATTGATTGAGTTTATAAAGTTTAAATCAAGTTTTAATAAGGTTTTGAATGAGTCATACTAAGCTTGGATTTCAAAGTTTAATAGGTTAGTAGTTTAAAATAATTATTGTTTAAAATAATTATTTAAGATAAGGATTAAAGATAAATAATAATTATTTCAAAAGTAAAATAATTATTAAATATAAAGTATTTAAAGACTAAATAGTGATTAAGGGTGAATAGTAATTATTTAAAGAGTATATAATTATTAAGGATAAATAATTATCTATAAGAATAAGTAATATAAATCGTTTAGGTTTTTATTAAAGTTTCAACTATTAAACATTTATTTTACACATTAACTTGTAAATGAATAATGTTTATAAGTTTAAATGAATATCAAGTACCTATAAGTTTATAAAAATAGAATTTATTATAATGTTTATGTTTTAATTATAAGTTTATAAATGTTTTCAATGTGTAAATAAAATTATAAGTTTTTATAAATGTCTTAAATAAGTATCTTATAGGTTTATAAAGTTTCTTTCAATTTGCAAGTTTATAAGTATTTAATACAAGTTTAAAGTTTCTAAGTTTATAAATATTTAAAGTTATCTATTTATAATGTTTATAAATTTATAACTTTATGATTTTCTAATATAAAATACGCATGTTTATTTTATTTAAATAAATAAATAAATAAGTCTTGAATTTTAAAGTTAAATGTTTAAACCAAATAATATGTTTATTTCAGAAAGTATAAAATAATTTTATAGTTTCTGATTGTTAACATAATTCCTGTTTAAAATATAAGTTTTATAAAGTTTTAAAAGTATTTTTATAGTTTTAAGTGTTTAAAACTATTTTTAAAGAATTATTTATTACAAGTTTTATTTAATTAAAATAGTTCCAGATTATAAAACGTAAACAAGATTATGTTTTTAAGTGTATAAAAATGTAACAGATTTTATAAAAATAACAAAAAGGTTTAAAGCTTGTTTTAAAAAGGTTAAAAAAATAAAAAAGGGCAAAACCGGTTTACCCAGGCTCGAACCCGGGTCACTGACCGGGTCGAGGCACACGCACTTAACCACCCGGCTACGGGCCTCGCTATTGTTTTATACAGAAAAAGAAATTTATAAACTCATTCCCAAATCACCCCTAATTCCGTATAAACCCTAGAATCAAGATCCTCCGAATACGACCTGATTAACCCCCTGATCATACAAATTGATAAGGGGCTAATGATCTAAGAGTAAAAACAAGTAGATTGGCTTTTCAAATTACCTGAAATGAAGTCGATTTGAGCGAGAATGGTTCTGGGTTTTGAGTCGGAAACCGCGAGCTTCAAACGGCAAATGCAGGTTCGAATCAAGTGAATTGATAGTTCACTTAGATCAAGGATGATGTCGTTGAGGTGTTCGAGTGGGTATTTATAGCCAATTTCGTCCATTAATGTGAAAACCGTCGGGAGTTTTATGGTTGAGTCGACGGGTTCGAATTCGTAATTACGCGTGGTTAAAGTTGGATCCGAGCATTGATACATCTCGAGGCAAGGTCGCATGCGCGAAGGGAAGCCCGAGGTTCATTGAACTTAGCCGATTACTCGTTTGTGGAAAATCGCGGTTGGAAACCGGCTTTGGTAAGGTTCGAACTCGTGACTGATCTCATGATCAGGAGTTTGAATTAAGGGCACAACAAGCCCCTGAAGTTTGAAAGTTTTATCATTTGAGTTTTTAGTTTTAAAATGAGTCTTGAAAATGGGCAGTTTCAGTCCCTGGACTTTGTAAACAATATGTTTTATAAAACTAAATAAGTTTTGTAAGTTTTATTGCCTTTTATTATTTTATAAATTCATAAAATAATTTCTAAGATTTATGGTTTACGAGTCTAAGTATTTTAGAATAAGTTTACGAATTATTTTTATTTATATAATTATGAGTTTATAAAGTTTTTAAGAATCAAGCATATTTTACATATATATATATATATATATATATATATATATATATATTTTAAAATAAGCCTCAATTATAATTACATAAGCATAGTTATATAAATTAGATAAATATAGGTTCTAAATATTTATATTTATAACGAATTTTAGAAAAAAAAAATATTTCGTTGGAAATCTTGGATATTACAAGAGCTATGCTGACAAACGACGAAAACCCTTGGAATTCCAAGTCGGTGACCTTGTTTTTCTAAAGGTGTCTCCGTGGAAGGGTGTGATCCGTTTTGGAAAGAAATGCAAATTAGCACCTCGCTATGTGGGTCCATTTAAGATCCTTGAAAGGATTGGGAAATTGGCTTACAAACTCGACTTACCTCCATCACTTGGCAATGTGCATCCTACTTTTCACGTGTCTAATCTGAAGAAATGTCTTGCTAACGAAAATCTTCACATACCTTTTGACGACGTGCACATTGACGAAACGATGCACTTCGTTGAGAGACCGGTAGAAATCATGGATCGTGAGATTAACAGCTCAAGCGAAGCCGTATTCCTATTATTAAAGTTCGTTGGGAATCTAAACGTGGTCCTGAATTCACTTGGGAACGTGAGGACCAAATGAAACTCAAGTACCCCCACCTCCTTGCCGATCCAGTCGCCTCAACTAGTTAAATTTCGGGACGAAATTCCCTCAACATGGGGATACTGTAACATTTCTAATTTTCATCATGTTTGAAATCCAATTCTAGTGCAATGGTTATCTTATTCGTACAAAGAATTAAACCCTAAGTTATCTTATTCGTACAAAGAATTAAACCCTAAGTTCAAAACAAATTATCAAAATTTTTCTTATATATATATATATATATATATATATATATATATATATATGTATGTATGTATATAGATGTATGCGTATTTATATATATATATATATATATATCACACAAACACATACACATATACAAGCACACCATGGTTTGAACCCTAGTACAATGGTTTGAACCCTAACACTTTAGCTCGAACCCAAAAATCGTGAATTTGGCTCAAGACCAACACAAAACCGCTTGTTTGACTTTTAAAAGTCAAACAGGGCTAAATCCTCAAAAATCGAAGTCTCAATGTCAACCCAAGCCATTCCAATGGGTTTCCATCACAGGTGCAACCAATAAACGACCCAATTTCGGCCCAAACATCAAATTTATTTGACCGATTACGCGGCCAAATTCAAATTCGAAAGAGTTTTGACTTCGCATAGTCAAACCCGTGTAAATCTCAAATCAATTCGTGTAGATGACGCGTAATCAAATCCCAGAAATCATGCACCAGTCCATCTCGAGTGTACCTGGACTGTATCAAGACCCAATTCACTCCACAGTGGGCGGATTAACGCGTAATCAGTCACCGAAACCATTTCGGTCAATTGGAAATCGAATTGGCTTATACGAATGAAATTAATCAAATTAAATCCCTCACCGACTCTCGTATACGTACTCACAAACTCTCTCAACCTTTTAATTATCCGCATTCCACCTCTGGACGTCTGTCGATCATCAAGAAACAGTCGTATCAAACTCGTAGCCGTCTGCATTCGTGCCCTAATCATTTCAAGTAAGATTAGTATCATTAGATTCGTAATCACATGGCTATCGCCTCTGCCAATTCGTGATGACAGAGGGTATCGCTACCGATTTGAAACTAGGGTTCACAGCGGGTTAATCTCATATTTGAATTCTGGATTTGTTTTAATTCCATGCTTTAATCATTTAAGATCTGTAGTTTATCAGCGAAACCATCTAGCCCAGCCGGTAAGCCACTGCACCGTCGGGCTAGATGGCGTGGGTTCGAAACCCACCTCCGGCTCTTTTTACGCGGCTGTGTTACTCCAAACCCGTTTCCATTTCAACAGCGTGATAAATTAATTCCCAACCAGTACTCTAACAGAAATTGTATACGGGTCTGGTGGTAAACCTAAGGACACACAGCGGCGCCACCCGGGTTCGAGCCGGGTGGCCTGTTTAAATTTTTAAAACCGATTTTTAAAGCTTCAAAAAATTTATAAAAATTATTTTATAAAACCTCACAATATTTCTAACAGAATAAAAACCAGATCCATTAATTTACAATATAAATCCATTTTTGTTTTGAAATTTTGATTTGAATTGTATATTAAAGGTTTAAAACAAAAATTTTAAAATATTTAGATTAATTTCCAAATAAGGACATTGTTTTTATAAAAAGTTTATAAAATATTAACTCATCTAAAGCAAACTAGTATTTATTTTAAAAATGATAAATAAATAAAAAAAATTATTTATTATAATACACAAATAAAAATTTCTTTTCCAAATATAAATATATGTTTACATTATACAAATTTTAACATAAATAAATAAATAAAGTTTTTATTTATTTGTTTAATTTATGTAAATAAAATTATTTGGTTATTTTATTAAACACCATCCGCAAAAGTAGGATTTCTTTTTCCTAAACATATATTTACGCTCTATATATTCTAACACATTTTTCATAAATAAATAAATAAAATTTATTTATTTATTTAAGTTATTTAAATAAATAAAATTATTTATTTATTTTATTCATTTAAATTAAACACTATCCACATAAATAGAATTCTTTTTCTAAACATATATTTACGTTCTATATATTTTAACATATTTTCCATAAATAAATAAAATTATTTTTTTATGTATTTAATTTATTTAAATCCAACCCTACCTCAATGACTATTAAATTCATACATACCTTAAATCCTTATACAAACATAACATGCCTTTACAATGAATAACACAAACTTTTTGTACAAATCCACATACAGTAAAACCCGTTGAACCCTAGCCTTAGACATAGACTTTTGTACCCGCTATTAACGCAATATACATTACACACTATGTTAACGTGGTGAGTTACAAGGACCGTTTTACTACCTAGTCTCGCGTACTAGCAACACTCTTGAATCAAATGAGTATTACATAGCCCCTTTTCTCTTTTACACTTTTTGGGGTGATTCATGAATTTTATACAAACAATAGTTTACATTTACACAAACTACACAAACACAAATCATATTTACATTCATGTGTGCAAATTTGAGCTTTATGTTTGAGTGCTAGGTGTGTTAACTTTTGTGTGCAAATTTTGTGCAATCATTAACTAATTAAGCCGACGGTTAACAATGATAGATCTATTGAGTCTGACAAACCCACCCAGATTGGGGTGATTGTTAACGACAACACAATTGCATGCTAGTTACAAAGGTTTGATTGTACTTTAATTACACAATAGCTGCTCCCCATAAATGCCTTATTTATCATGACTTGTAAGGATTTGTTTATGCATGTTTATACACTATCTATGTACAAACCTATGTATGCTCACCAACTTTTTAGTTGACCTTATTTTATTCATGTTTCAGGTACTAATGTATGATTTGATCAAGATATGCTACACATAGACCTTGGGACTTAGTTAATTTGAATAAAGAATTCTATATATTTCAATTATGTTCTTTCTTGGATTTTGGTTGTGTTTGGATTATTTGAAATGAAATTGATGTTTAATATATTACAATTTAGTCAACCTTGTGCTCATGAACAGTCTACATGTCCCGCCCCGACGTTTCCGCCATCAGTTGGGGTGTGACACTAAATTTTATAAATATAATAAATATATATTTATATAATTTATATATAAAAATAATTATAAGTATTTATATATATATAGGATTAGGTTCAGGTAAAAAACATTTTAATTATAAGAATGGTGAGAATGATTTAGGGCCATTAGATCAAATTGTAGAAAAAAATTAATTGTTGAGATTAAATTGTAGGAGAAAAAGTTGTTGGAATGGTATTTTAGTCTTGGCCACTTTTGTTGACTTTTATCAAGTCCCCACTCATTTTTAATCGTTCATAACTTTTACATACGACATTACTTTTTCAAAAAAATTACACCATAAAAACGAGCATTTTTTTATCTTTAAAACGAGTATAGTGTCGTTATAAACAAATACGAATTTTTTTTTACGTTTTCCAGTTCATTGTGTAATTAGTCAGGTCAATGTGTAATACAAGTTCAATGTGTAATACAAGTTCATTGTGTAATACAAGTTCATTGTGTAATACCACGTCTGGTCATTGTGTAATACAAGTTTATTGTGTTATATGTATTTATCATTGTGTTTTAAGTTTTTCAGCTCATTGTGTAGTTAGTCAGGTCATTGTGTAATACAAGTTCATCGTGTATTACAAGTTCATCGTGTAATACAAGTTCATTGTGTAATACCACGTCTGGTCATTGTGTAATATCTGGTCATTGTGTAATACAAGTTCATTGTGTAATTAGTCTAGTCATTGTTTAATACAAGTTCATTGTGTAGTTAGCCAGGTTATTGTATAATACAAGTTCATTGTGTAATACAAGTTCATTGTGTTATACAAGTTCAATGTGTAATACAGGTTCATTGTGTTATATGTATTAACTAATAAATAATAAATTAGTCGAGCCCGAGCCAAGCTTGATCTTGAAAAACTACTCACGATCCAAACTTAAGATCTACTTAGACCATCATTAAAAATATTTAGATTTAGGGATGTTAAATATATATGTATATATATATTACGTATAATAAATACAAAAATAGCCCCTCATAATTTAAATTTTTATTATTTTAAGTAAATTATAAAAACAATCTTTAAACATCAAGTTACCTTAATGATTTACACAAATAGTCCCTCATACTTAAAATGACTCTATTACACCTCTAGTTAACTGAAAAATGTAACAGAGTTAGTCAAATGGATCAAAACCGTTACAAAATATAAACCACAGGGGTTTATATGTTAAAAGATTCTCTTTTAGATTGAAAAGGTTAAACATGTCAAACCTCAGGGGCTAAAAACAAAATTTACTATAAAAAGAAAGTATCAAATAGTAATCAGTGGGCCATTTCATCAAAACTGTATTTAAAAACTAAATCATTCTAGACATAATTAAAAAAAAATCTTATTCTAATAAATGATTTGAAACAATATCACATATCATTATCATATTTTTTCTTACCAAAATATCTAATTTTCTCTATTTTAAGTAAGTTTGTATTTTGAAATCTAATTATGTTAAAAAAAAATTCATAAAAAATAAGAAAAAATTTAAATTATAAATATTACTTAATTAAGGAAAGAAAATTTTTTATTTATTGTATTTTCATTTTTTTATTAAACAACCTCATGTAATACATGGGTATATAACGTAGTAAATTAATAACATAACTGAATTCAGTACTAACTAGCATTAGAACCACGCGTTACGGCGCGTTAAACATAAAAAATTAAAGTTTTCAATACTTTATATAAAAAAAGATATAGATTAAATTGTTGAAAAAATACAAAAACAAAATTATTTTTAAAGTTAGATGATTTCAACGGTTGATATTTTATATTATACACTATGAATATTATATTATTAAATAATGTTGGCTCAGTTCTATAAGAACTAAATTAACTGATAGTACATGATCAGTTATGCTACCTAATTGAAAATCTTACTAAGAAAAACCCAGCGGGCTAAAACGAAGTTAAGGGAAAAATAATACAACGTGTATAATACACCCCCTCAAACAGTATGCATGGTGTAATTACACCCTTCTTGAAAATGTTGAGTCGTTGACCCTAGCCAAACACATCCTCGTCTAGCATTATATATGGCAATTGACTAAACACGGTTTGATGTTTTCGCTGTTAAATCCGATCCGATTGGTTCGACCAGTGGATCTTCAGAACGGTCGGTTTACTATTCGGCGCGGTTCTAAAAACATTGATCATCAACGATCGCTAATACTTTCTAAATATCATTATTTTATTAAAATTAAAAAGCAGATGAATATTCCAACAAACATGAAGCATGCATGATATCCTGTTCCTATCATATTTATGATAAATAATTGTGGAGATGATATTTTTCAGAAATTGTTATTTAAATATGATTATTTTAGCTATTAATAAAAAAAATAGAATGAGATTATAGATATGAGATGAATCAAGTAGAAAGAACCAGACCATATTGGGTTTGGAGTGAAAGCACGTTGATAGCATGATAACTAAGTCGATGAAGGGATGAAAAAAAATAAAGTTGAGGATCGAAATGTCTCACCCACACCAAACCAAGGAACTTACCACCAACACGAATAACTATCTCTTGTAAAAACAAAAATAAATAATAATGAACTTATCAACAAAAACTCTTCACACCAATTCCTAATTGTGTATATGTACAATAATACAACTTAATTACAATAAATTATTAGGTAAACTTCATTTTCGGCCCCTGTGATTTGATCAAAATAACGATTTTAGTCCATTAGTTTCAAAACAAAAACCAGTCTTTGTCTTTCTGTTTTGTGTAATTTACACAACATGTATTAACATAAGAAAATGACACAGTACCACCGGAAGTGCGCTAAGTTAGTCACAGGGGAACCCCAAGTTCTTCCTAGCCTCAGACTCTATAAAATCAACTTGGATGGCTTGCTTGTTTAGCTTGCCCCTTCTTTGAATGTGTACAATTAGAGCAAGCAAATGGCTAGCATGGCAAAGGAATCACAATGAACGGGACGACATAAGTTCCACAAGAACATGACTAGAGAGATATGTACTTCTTCATGCATGCAGGTCTGGTTCCTGAGAAAACATATCTCTATTAGCGAGTTTCACCGTATAATATATAACCCGGGACTGGCTGAAATGAATGAATTCTCATGGTTTCCGCGTTCATGGTTTGAGTTGGTCAACTGTAATGAGCTGAAAGGGGAATGCCCAAGAGATAGAATCGTCCTTATCAATAAAAAAAAGACTAAAATACCTTTATCTTTAACCGAAAAAACTAACAGAGTTAGTGCCAGGGGTCTGATTGAGACAATTAGGTAACCACACGAAACAAAAAAGTCAAATTGAAACTAATTGACCAAAAACGTTACTTTGACCAAACCACGGGTCAAAAACGAAGTTTACTCAAATTATTATTATGTATTTTTAAATTACTTTATGTATAAAAGTTATTACATGCACTAAGGTTCATAAGTACTAGTTATCAGAGACTGGACAAATTTGGGAAGTTAAAAACACCTACTTTGTGGCATAGATAACACATGTTAAAATAGATTGTAGACTACAAATCCATGTGTTATAGGAAGCAGATCCGAAGTTGACATATTTACCCCATGAAGAAATTGGTCATAAACGTTGACAAGCTGACAAATTTTCGCTGGCTTAATTATTTTAGTATAATTTTTCTAAGACTTGAAAATCATATGGCCAATTTTTTTATGTTCCATTAGCTTCAAATTCAAGATTCCTGGATTATTTAATTATTTAATTTGGGTTGCGCAGTCTTGTAAAGCTAACTCATGAATAGAGGTAGTTTTTTTTAAACCCTAATGTCTCATTTTAGTCACAAATGATAGATTACAATACAATGGCCGGTAAACGGGCAACAAGCTGCGCCGCAACTCCCCTTTTGGATAGCAAAACCGATCCTACTAAACACAAAGCTTTGAGTCTTAGGGGCCGAAATATTACTATGCATGACCCGCTGAACCCTATTAAGAAATTCCACTGCCTCCGGTGTCAGGAAACCAAATGTATCAAAGGCAAAAGGGATAAACACATGTTGATTCTTTAAACAAGCTTTCTCGTGTTTAGCAACTTTGCCTGATTCGGCTTTCAACGCAGACTGTCCCGCAACAAACCCATTGTCCCTGAGCCCCACAAGAGGGGACACTCCTGTAAGGTCCACACAAGCGTGTTTCCCCCCTGCCCACCCAAACACAAGAATGTCAGCTGGCCGTAAAGTAGACCTCCCTTCAAGCGGATCTGTCAAAAAGTTCACGGGGGCCTCCTTTTTGGTAGAAATCTCTGTGCGCTTAAGAACATCACATTGGACATCCCTAACCAAATCATGCTTGTATTTAAAGTCATTTAGCTCCCTACAATGGACCGCATGCTCGCCAAAAGAATCCAAACAAACCTTACGGCAAACCGACCAGGGTTCATCAGTCGGAAACAGAGGGATCATTAGCCTGTACTTAAGGATAGTCCGGTATTCCACAGCCGACATATGTTGGCCCAACCATTCAATGGGGATGACTGTCAGGAAGTCTTGAGCCCGTGGAGCCCGAAGACGTTCAAACATCGCTTTTTGGTATTAACGAGTCAAGTTATCATAAGCTTGAGTTCGGTTTTTTAGTTTAAGAGTACTCGAACTTGATCTGTTTCGGTAAAGCTTAACTCGACTAATTGCTTATGATATTTTAGTGAGTAGATGAAAGATTAGTGATTTTAATTAAACGACATACCGCCTCTCTCTCAAAGTTGGAGGTACACCGTCAAGAAACTAGTCTCTTTCTAATGGAAATTTTGTCATTACCGATGTTAATGGCACCGCTATATTCAAAGTTAAGCCTTCATGATCATCGAGTTTTGCTTTATGTTGCTTTTATTTCAATCATGTCATTCCAGAAAAAGGTTTTGCTTTCTCACTTCTATTTTTGTGTTTTTTTATTATTTTGATTCCAGCAACAATTAGATCTTTAAAGCTCTTAGATTTGTTTTTTTGATTGAAATTGTATGTCAACAGGAGTATACAATGATTTAAAATACCTTTATTTTGATGGGACAATCGATATTCTAAATAAAATTAGTACAAACACTTAACAGTTAACAGATACAAAATTATTTTAATTTCGTATGTATGATAAAATATCCAAGTTCAAATAAAACAATCAAGTACACTATTATTTATATATCAATTAATAAACGGATACAAATAATATAATTGTAATAAGTTATTGTATAACTTTTAATTATTTTATGTACAGAAGTTGTTACATACATTAAAGTTCATAAATGTTAGAGCATCAAATGTTGGGTGAAAGAGAGGAAAGTTTGAGGATCAAAGGGCATCACTAAGCAAGTTAACTGAAGACCTTAAAAGTACAAGTTATATGTGGATGAAAAATAGATCGTATGTCGGTACATTAGATTGGGGTAATTGGTGTATTTTTCGTATTTAAATGCTCCATTTCCTTTGTTGTTTCAGTGTTTTTCTATTTACCTTTTGGTGTATTGTAATGGTCCCTCTAGCCCCTTGCTAGCTGGGTTTGCTTTATGAAATCTTATGTTTTTCCAAAAAAAGAAAGAGAGAGGACGTACAGTAAAACGTATGGAAAATCGGATATGAGGAGATGAAGAATGTGGAGCATTAGGTGAATCAATAAGGGGGTGACAAGTGACAATTCATTTTTTTTTTTTTTCTAATTTTTGTTTTCACCCCTAATACTATATACAATACTAGTTTAGATCTCGTGTCTATACACGGGGTGAAAAATATCAGTATAATTTTTTTTAAATCTTTATACATATATATTTTACTGGTGTAAAAATACATCACATATACTAAAGATAGAAAATAAAATTCAAAATATGTATAAATTTACGTTAATTATATTTAATGTAATTTGACTTTCATTCACTGTTTGATTGTAAATAAAAGTTAAATTATTATATTTTAAAGTTTCTTATAATGAGGAACAATTTAAAATAAATTTGTTTTATCAGTATTGACGACGTATGATGAAAAGATTATACATAAGGGGCCTAAACGAAAGAAATCTAAACTCCTTAACCACCATGAGGGTCCACAAGAAGAATGGACCAATGAGAAAGAGGCTGTCACTATCATACGGTTAGGAGAAAGAGAATGTAAAGCTCTATAAATAGAAGGTGATCTCATAGAAAAAGGCATCCGAAAAACTTGTACTTGATTGAATTCGAGAATTATTATCAAAGTGGAGCTTTTACGTCTCTTCATTGGCGTCATCCCGGTCGAACAATAGTTACAACGGTATCCTGAATTCAATCTTTGCTCGCAATGGATAACATACAGTCAGATTATGAATCCGACGAGGATAGAAATCACATTACCAACACAGGAGCACCAGCAGGAGATTCACAGTCTCAAGCCGGTATTCCTATGATTTCTTCGTTGAAGGATCGTCTGGCACAAACTCAAAACCATCTAGCAGATGTGTTGCCAGCAGCAACAGCATCTCATTTTCACACTTCGCATACTAACCTACCCACCTCATTGCCTCCTCTACTCCCAAATACCATGCCTACCCAAGTTACTCGAGATTTCCCACAACCCGCAATATTTCCCAGTTTTCCGCAGGCCACCACATTTGGCATACCCATTTATAATCTACCACAAACTCTTCCAACCATGGCCGGAATACCTTCCATACCCGTTCCCAACACCCCGTTTATTCCCGGATCTCTCCCTTACACCATGCCGTTACTCACGGGTAACGAATGGTGGATGGAACAACGTCGGGCCCGAATGGATGAACAATTTTGGAAAGAAATACGCCTGGCCGAACTCCGGAACCGGTTAACATTTGAAGAAACAGCTTATGCCACACCAGGGGGATTAACATCTGCATGTACTACCGGTCCTTTTGCCGGAGGACAGTCCTTTATTTATTATATAGTATAGAAAAAATTAGATTTTTTTTAAATATATTATTATTAAAAATATATGTGTATTTAATAAGAGAGAGATGCAGGAAAAAAATGATGAGAGTGAATATTGAGGTGACACGTATATTGAAAAACCTTTATTTATTATATAGTATAGAAAAATTGTTTAGTGAGAAATTATGCCCTTAAAAAACATTATGTGAACTATGTAAATATATTTTTTATGCGTAATGCAATAAAAACATTAACAGTGGTAAAATAACAATATAAGTATCTCTTCGGTTATCATACTTCTATACCTTAAATTGGTTGTATATGAATATATAGGGATTTCTCTTAATACATCTTCTATATATAAACAAATATAAAAGTAAAAGCGTTTATTAAAATATTTGATAAATTTTAAGTAAATTAAATTGAATTTTAGGTCCGCCATCTGTTTTTTGCTATTTTATTTATTAGATATTTGAAGTTTAGTTACATGTACAACTAAAATATGTAAAAAAAAAATTACTAATGATTGATATTAAATATTACATATACACAGAATTAAGTAAAAAAAAATTACTTAATTGTATTTATATGTAACATTTAATATGTTAGTGGTTTGGAGGGAAAAATAGATAAGGATACACCATATGATGACAAGTGTCATCCAAAAGTATTATTTTATTAGAAATAAAAGATACTTTTTTAACTTGTTTAATTTTCTAATAGTTTTGTTTTTCTATAATAACTTTCGTTCATGCACTTCTATATTGAATTTGTACCATCATGATAGGTTTTTTTTATTTGTACATTCATGAATAAAAAAAATATGAAAAAATATATTTGTAGTGTTTTACAAGTATTTGTTATTGACTTTAAATATACATTTGTAATACGGGTGTTCATTAATCGAATAACTCGAAATTCGATTAAAACTAAATTTGATTTTCAGTTTGTTCAAATTGAATAATCATTCGAACAGAATGAATCATTCGAATTTGAATAGAATTTGAATTTAAGTATATCAACACACACATTATATTTATTTTATATGTAACAATTTGGATTTGTCTAAGTGCTTTTGGGGTTGTCTAATTTTTCTATGGGTCGGGAAAAAATAATAAATCTAAATACCTAATTAGTAATCGATCACATGTTCAGTCATTCTATCAGACGACATACACAAGTTAACCTAGAACTTTATAGTCCACATTCATCATCTCATCGATGCTCCCTAATCTCTATCACTCATCATCAATTCAACATTCAAGTGTGATTTCGAGTATGTTCTATGCTCATCTCGCTATCACTAATATGTTCTATCCAACACGGTTCAAGTTTGATTTCGAGTGTTGATCCCGGATTCTCGGTGTAATATTGTTGGGTTGGGGGCTATTTTGGATCCTATAGACTACTGTTGTTTTTTTTTTTTAAAGGCAAATTTCTTAAATACTGTTTGAAGTGGGACTTGAATTCATGACCTCCTCAAACCTTGATGTTCATAGAGAATTTTCCTTTACCAATGTATAGACTACTATTGTTGACCGGCTGAAACTTGATAGTCCACATTAGACTCGTTGATTTTGGAGTCGATTGTCTAGGAACTCATCATCTTTTCTAATCTGCAAGTAAAGTCTAGGGTTATCCAGGCCCCGACCATGGTGTACATCCACACCCTCACACTCCTACTCCTACTCCTCTCCTCAGCAACCACGCAACAACCACCACCCGACGCCGTCACTCGCTTCCAACAATACCTCCGAATAAACACCGCCCACCCACATCCAGACTACCCCGCCGCCGTTTCCTTCCTCAACGACTTAGCCAAATCCATCCCCAATCTCCAAACCCGAACTCTCTACCTAACCACCCCTCAAAAACCCCTGCTTCTCGTCACCCTCCCCGGCTCAAACCCATCGCTCCCATCCGTCCTCTTCAACTCCCACCTGGACTCCGTCCCTGCCGAACCCTCCAAGTGGTCCCACCCCCCGTTATCCGCCGTCAAAACTGACGACGGCAGCATCTTTGCCAGAGGCGCCCAGGATGACAAATGCATCGCCATCCAGTACCTAGAAGCCATCAGAAACATAATTGCTAAAGATCCCGGCTTCAAACCGACACGAACGCTTCATATATGCTATGTGCCCGATGAGGAAATCGGTGGATTTGATGGGATGGCCAAGTTTGTGGAATCAAACGACTTCAAAGAGTTAAATGTCGGATTTTTTCTAGACGAGGGACAGGCGTCGACTAACGACGAGTATCGGGTTTTCTACGCGGATAGATCTCCGTGGCATATTGTCATCAAGGCTGCAGGTCAACCTGGTCATGGTTCCAGGATGTTTGACAACAGTGCCATGGAGAATTTGATGAAGAGTGTTGAAATTGTGTCCAGGTTTAGGGAAAACCAGTTCGATTTGGTTAAGGCTGGCATGTTAGCGAACTCCGAGGTTGTTTCAGCAAACCCGGTTTATTTGAAAGCAGGGATTGCTTCTAGTGATGGAAAGTTTGTGATGAACATGCAGCCTTCTGAGGCGGAAGCCGGTTATGATGTTCGGTTGCCACCGACTGTGGATCCGGATCTGTTGAAGAAACGGATTGCGGATGAGTGGGCGCCTGCGACAAGGAACATGAGTTATCATATTGTGGAGAAAGGGCCGTTGAGAGATTATATGGGTCGGCCTCTGGTGACGGCCACGAATGATTCGAATCCGTGGTGGATGGTTTTTAAACATGCTGTTGAAGCATGCGGTGGGAAGCTTTCGAAACCAGAGATATTATCTTCTACTACGGATGCGAGATATATGCGAGTACGTGGTATACCGTCACTTGGGTTTTCTCCTATGAAGAACACTCCAATTTTACTGCATGATCATAATGAGTTTTTGAAGGATACAGTGTTTTTGGAGGGGATTAAGGTGTATGAATCCATTATCAAGGCAATGAGTTCCTTTGAAGGAACAACACCTTAATACAAATACTAGATTGAATGTCAATTTCGCCTAAATTGTTTGAGTTTCATCATCTGATATTGATTGTGATTGTGTGTATGGATAACTGGTCTAATAAAGTTTAAAAACATAGTTTGGTTCCTTGTTAGTAAAGTCTTTATTATTTGGAATTTGTGGTTTTGATAAGGAAAGACCATCTCTAAAAATGTTTTTTATATTTAAAATGAAGGTATTTTGAAATTATAGAGGTTGTTAAAGTAGCACTATTTAAATAGAGAATAATAATCCTTAAAAACAAAATTAAGGGCTGTCCTTATAAAACCTTTTATTTGTACATATAACAAAGATAAATTTGGATCCACACTACATAAAAAAAAAAACCATAAGATAAAAAAGTTGTAACACCAGATCTTTCAACATATCAACAGCCAATGCCTTCTATGGTGCCTTCTATGAGGAATATGCAGTATTGACACGCTCCCTCACGTAGTCTCCACTGCGAATAGGAGGAAACCTACAAACCAACCAAATCTTTATGTTCCAAGAAACTGATATGCATAGAATTAAGACAAACATGCGCACACACCATGGAGGAGACAAGTCGCTGCAGCAGCTTTTCAAGCACTCCACCATGCAATCCGGGTTAGGTTCCAAAAACCATCTGCATAACCAATACGAAATGAAAATGCTAAGCACGTAAGCAAATGTAAGTGAAGTGTGATTAGGAAGTAATTACAGAATACCGCTCTCGCCCAGTTGGCATAACTCGGTGTAGTGTTGATCTGCAATAGATAGTTTAACAGACTTCATTTTGTGTTGCAATGGAGAAAATTTCAATCATAAAAAGTGTATTTTGCCGGAACAGACAATTAGTCCTTCTCTCCATCATGTCCCCAAGATTAATAATAAAGGCTCTGCACACCACAAAATACTTTAACCACACGCAGGATGCTAAAACGGATATCCGAGGAAAAAATGCTGGAAATTAGTCGAATCATCTAAACTACCCACACAACTGTATGTGTATAGTATAAACTCACCCCTTGACATGACTAACATCCTCCCAAATCCATGGCTGCTTAAGTTTTTCCCTGCAGACCTGTTACACACATATGATAAATCAGAAATGTGAAAAACGAACACAGCTTATTTTGGTTAATAAAGCTAATGCTAAATTGCCTGGAGGCCAGGAACAGCATCTGTTGCCAGAAGAGTGATCATTCCATAATCAGAATGTGCAGTAGCACCATATACAATCTCATCAGAAGCCCCCGTTTCACCTGAGAGATTAAACCCTCGTCGTGTGCTTAAACATGAAACATTTACAAGACTTTTTGGTAGTACTCCTCCATTATCAATCTCCAAGAAGGTAATATCTCTGCAATTCCGTGACGATAGTAAGAATCAAGCTCAAGAAAAAAAAAACAAGAGGGAATAACAATGGTAGTAGTACCTTCAGAAGGCCATTGATTTACATGACACTCGTGACCTTCTATAGGGCCGATATGGAATGTTTCTTTCAAATCCCGTGTCGTTGAATTACACAATAATTCATCGTCATGTTCCATCAGATCAGGCTCGTTCGACATTCACTAACAAGCTACATTTTCTCAATAGGAGTTACCTTTGGTACTGTTAGAAGGATCATGGTTCTCAGCATAAACTGGAGAAAAACCCAAGTTTTCCTTGCGAACCAGTTCATCTTCTCTTCAAGTGGAAAAGAAAAGAACTTACTACTTTGATCAAACACATTTTGTAACAGTTGTTCCTCTACCCCATGATTGATGAGGTAAAATAAGCCAAAACTCTATGGACATTAATTCAGAAATACCAAAGTAAGTGCCCTCTAGATTCATTACATTTTCAAACAAGCTATTAACAACTAATTCTCTTAGAACTGACAAATCCATACAAGTTACAGGATTTATACTAGAAAAGACCTGGCGGATAGAATTAACAGCGGAGATGCGATCCGATGATGAAAGATCGTTCACTGGAAGCTCCAAAGATTCCGCCATTTTTTACTAGGTTTTCCAACTGGATCCCTAAATACATCGGCCATTTTTGCTCCAGTAATTCAATCAATTATATTATCCCTCTGTCCTCTAAAGATCTCTTGGCATATCGATGTTCAAATAAAGATATTCAGACGAAAGAAATAGCCACACAAATAAATAACTTTTCATGAATAATTGGAATTTTTATTGTGGTAGTAAAAGATCTTGAATGCACACTGTCACTAATCTATTAAATACATCAAATATTTTTATATGAAAATTATCTTAATCAACCATAACTCCAGACTACATATAAACTGCAAATACATTCTATGAAGAATATGCAGCACTGATACGCTCCCTCAGGTAGTCTCCACTGCGGATTGGAGGAAACCTACAAAGAAACCAACCAAATCTTAAGGTTTCAAGAAATTGATATTAACACCGAATGGAACTCATGTTTACAGCTTGACAGAAGATGTAAAATGTGACTATGGAGCATTTACACACACATACAGTGGAGGAGACGAGTCATTGCAACAGCTTTTCAAGCACTCCACCATACAATCCGGGTTAGGATCCAAAAAGAACGCCATCTGCATATCATATTATGAGTCGTTTACACTTTGAAAAAGAAAATAGCCCGTCCGTCTGGCATTTGTATTTTGTATTATAGGCCCCATCTTTACATGTGAAAAGCCCAGTTCATGTTCATTTAAGGCCACAGAATGAAAATACTATATCACCAAAACGAAAATGCTAAATCACAAAAAGAAAATTGGGTTTTTGTGTGAAAAAAATTGATTAAATAAAGCACGTAAGCAGATGCAAGTGAAATGTGATGGGTAGTAATTACAGAATATCGTTCTTTCCCAATTGGCATAACTCGGTGTAGTGTTGATCTGCAACAGATAGCGAAACACACTTCATTTTGTGTTATAATGGAGAAAATTCCAACCCTAGAAAGTGTATTTTACCGGAATAGACAATTAGTCCATCTCTCCATCATGTCCCCAAGATTAATAATGAAGGCTCTGCACCACCACAAAATACTTTAACCACACGCCGGATTTAAATTTAAGACTGCTAAAAGGCAGCGAAGTTATATTGGTACTCAAAAGCATAATACCCAATATCTAAAAAAAATGCGGGAATTTATATACCAATATTGTGACTTTCAGTTGGAACCATACCAAAAGGTAAATTGTTGCTATTTTTTGAGACAAACCAAAGCTGTTTACACTATTGCTGTGACAAAGATACATAAAATTTATATATGTATGCGTATGTGTGTATGTACGTTGACGTGTGTGTGTGTATGTGTGTGTTGATCAAAGGATAAAGAATCCCATTGACCACAATTTCCTAGAATCACACAAGTGTTGGTATATAAACTGATGCAATTTCGGGTGCAATCAAATGGCTCAAGAACGATCAGCTAATCAAAGACGATAAATTGAACCAAAGGTTCCAAGAACAAAGTTCTTATTAATTAAAACTCAATCAAAAACTGTCTAACTAAACAATCATAACCCTACTTATACTAAAGGAATTAAAAGATAAACATGGAAACAAGATAAACATAAACATTTAAAAGATAGTAAATATTAATTAAGTAAATATTTTCTTCTTATTCTCTGCATCTGCATCATACTCCCCTTCTTCGAAAAAAACTCGTCCTCGAGTTTTGCTTTTGGATCAAACCCGCCTGGATCAAAAGGAACACGTGTCTTGTTCGTTGTCACTAATGATGCGGATACCACTTGAGGAGCTAATTTACCCACGTTCCTTGACTCTAGATCTTTTTTTATTATTAACATGTTGCGCCACCAACAATGTATTAATTTTGCATGGGGATTTTAACCCACTTATTTTCTCATGTAGATCACTAGACTTTTCATTAGGATTAAATAACCCACGTGTCAAACTTTTGTGCTTGAAATCCATGCATACATCATTTTTGCAAACTTGATCCTTATCATTAGAAACCCATATCTTTCCTTCAATTTGAATATTGCTTCCTTTTTGAACCTCCGGTAAATCAGGAGATTCAATCAAATCACCATCCTTTCCAAATTCCGTAATCCTTGGGTCAACACGCCATCCCAACATTATTTCCGGCATGAAAGATGGGGTTACCATGTAAGCCAACGAACCACTAGTCACCACCGTAGGACCACCACCTTCAACATTACAGATTTTAGAAACTAATTCATCACCATGTTTCCCATTCATGGGATCGACACTAATCTTTGAATAATCAAACATTTCCTTAGCAAAAGACTTCTCGTCCAATCCCACATTTTTATTGCAACCACATGTATTGGACCCCCACCAATACCCATTGATATCCTCCAAAGCCGTTATAGATTTTTCAGTCAATGAGGGAGTTAAACACCCATGATCTTGAGAGTTTGATCTCGATTCTAACCCATAATGTTGCTGTGATACTAAAGGAGTAGAAACCAAAGTAGGAGATAATGCAATATGATTAGGATTATTAAACTCTTCTGTACTTACCGACGAAATTTTCCGGCCACCCAAGGAAACTGCGTGATCACCCTTAGCCACCGCATCACCACCTATAGTCAGCGCCTCCACCGTGGCGCCATCGTCGGCAATCGCATCTTCTTTGAAAAACTCACCAAAGGTAACGACACACGTTTTATCATATTCATTACTTGACTCTTCTTCATCATCACCTTCGTCCCACATGACGGTGCCCGAAACGGGTCCATCATCCGTCAAACCCTTCTCAGGCCGTTGTATTCCGACGGTTTCACCTAAAACCCCACCGGTTGCCCAAGAATACCATTCCTCGTCCCAGTATTCATCATACACGGGAGGATAATCACAACGAGTTTCGCCATTGGTAGGATGCTCCTCATCCCCGGATAACTCGTCCCCGACGGGTTCTTCCGGTTCCGTTTCCTTCCACGACGGCGAGGGATCAAGATCCTGGATCCTTTGCTTGAGTCGCCTGATCTCGTGTCCTAATTCGAGATACTAGACTTGCCGCCGGAGTCGCATGATCCTAAGATCCCGTGGGTCGGGATCAACTCCGCCGTTGCCTCGGTCGGCGGTTCTACGAACAGGACGTCGATCTTCACCACGAGCAAGTGAGTCGAGACTATCTCTACCGTTGCCTCGGTCGGCAATTCTACGGATACAAGAGTAATCGCTATCACATCGAGCCATTTGACAAACCAAAAGCTCTGATACCAACTGATGCAATTTCGGGTGCAATCAAATGGCTCAAGAACGATCAGCTAATCAAAGACGATAAATTGAACCAAAGGTTCCAAGAACAAAGTTCTTATTAATTAAAACTCAATAAAAAACTATCTAACTAAACAATCATAACCCTACTTATACTAAAGGAATTAAAAGATAAACATGGAAACAAGATAAACATAAACATTTAAAAGATAGCAAATATTAATTAAGTAAATATTTTCTTCTTATTCTCTGCATCTGCATCATAAACTCACCCCTTGACATGATCAACATCCTCCCAGATCCGTGGCTGCTTAAGTTTTTCCCTGCAGACCTGTGAAACCAAAAAAAAGTATCAGAAATCCAAACAACAAAAAAGATTATAATGACTGATAAAGCTAATGTTAAATTACCTGGAGGCCAGGAACAGCATCTGTTTCCAGAAGAGTGATCATTCCATAATCAGAATGTGCAGAAGCACCATATATAACCTCGTCAGAAGCCCCCATTTCACCTGAGAGATTAAACCCTCGCCGTGTGCTTAAACACTTTTGACTAGTATTAACCAACAGATTGTTAAAATAAGGATGGAGAGTTCACCTGGATAGTGCAGTAACCGCAGAAAACCGAAAGGTTTATCTAAAGCCCCTATTTTCTCAAAAAAGTCATCCTCCAAGTTCAAAGCCATTGCAATCAAAGAGCTCAACCGTTTCCCAACAGACCTGTCATTTCCCATAAGAATACATATATTATGAACTGATTTTTGAGAAGGAATATGTTTGACACAAAAAAGGTCAAACTAGATACCATTTATTCTTCGATCAAAGGAGAGAGATACATTTATTATTCTCGAATACACACACAACAAATAACTAAAAACAATCAACACTTACAAGACTTTTTGGTAGTACTCCTCCATTATCAATCTCCAAGAAGGTAACATTTCTGCAATTCCATGAAGATAGTAAGAATAAGAATGAAGCTCAATAAAAAGAAACAAGGTGGCATAAATATGGTAGTAGTACCTTTAGAAGGCCATTGATTTACATGACTCTCGTGACCCTCTAAAGGGCCGATATGGAACGTTTCTTTCAAATCCCCTGTAGATATTCGCTAACAGGCTATATTTTCTCGCATAATCATTTTAATATTGATATTTTGTAGAAAGGTTAAACAAGTATGTAGTTTGAACAAATCACTCAAATAATCATTTTAATGCCACTGAACAACTAGCTATACCTTTGGAACTGGTAGAAGAATCAAGGTTCTCGGCATAAATTGGAGAAAAACCTCTGTATTCCTTGAGACTCAGTTTCATCTTCTCTTCAAGTGAAAGTGAAAAGAACTTTCTACTTTGATCAAACACATTTTGCAACAGTTGTTCCTCTACCCCATGATTGATGAGGTAAAAGAAGCCATACTCTATGCAGGCCTATAAACATTCAGAAATATCAAAATAAGTGTCTTGTAGCTTCATTACATTTTCAAACAAGCTATTAACAACTAGGAATGTCTTCTTGTAGGATCCATAATCATATATTCATATCTATGTTGAGAGGCCTACGATAGGTGGTTATACGGCTGTTAGGGTAGAATAGAATCAAAAACTAAACAGCACAACTGCTGTTTGACTTTCTGTTGACTGGCGCTGACTGGTGGCAATGACAGCAGCAAACTGCTGTGATGACGGCTGAACAGATCTGCAGATTACTGTTCACAAGGTCCTGTGGCGGCGGCGGCACTATAGCAATACCAGAAACACACAACCACGCAACAGAAAAATAGAAAAAACGAAAAGAATAAGTGACACGGGAATTTAACGTGGTTAAGTCGGTGTGACCCACGTTCATGGGCCGCAACTAGTCTCTGAGATTTTATTAAGAGGTGGTGATAATTACAAGTACAAAGGTCCCTATTTATAATAAGGACTAGGTTACTGTGACTAAAGAATCATATAATTAGGTACCTCTATGTTTATCTTCAATTATAAGTTTGCTTGTTGTAACATCTCTTATGCTTCTGCAAATTAAGTATTTAGAATTCTCTTCTTTGTATGCTAACTAATCCAGGAAACCCTAATAACTGCCTAACGATGCACTATTGCCGGCCCAACGATACACTAAACAAAATCAGGTTAGATTCTGCAAACCTAATAGATTTAATCATAAAAAATCAAACAATGATGGTTGTAATTAGTGAAAACAATGTGAAGATAAGAGATTAAAAGACAGTGGAAGATATTTGGATGTAGAGATTAATTGAAGGTGATGTGATGAGAAAGAAGAAGCAAAAAAGAAAGGACCTGGCGGATAGAATTAGCGGTGGAGATACGATCCGGTGATGAAAGATCGATTACGGGAAGCTCCAAAGATTCCGCCATTTTTTACTACTCCGGCCATTTCGTTTTCATTGGTGATTAAATATGGGTTGTTCTTTTTTGCTTATGATTTTGGATGAATATTTTAATTTTGACTAAATTATAATTTTTGTACTTGATTATTGTTTAAATTATGAAATTGGTCCTTTAAAATTTTAAGTGTCACTCGTCGTTTTTTATTTTAAAAAGCCCTTTCAAATTTCGTCATTTTCACTAATAAAGGTTAAGTTTTTAAGTTGAATGATAGAATGACTATTATACGCTTAATATAATTATAATAATAATAATAGTAGTATAAAAGAAATACAGACCCCCGTCCCCAACCCCTATTCTCCCCCATCCAATTTCACACCGTTGGCGACCTTCAACCGAAACCAACCTCCGCCACCATCTCGTCGGCATCCAGATTAAAACCACTTTCACCTGCAACAAAGAAGTCGATATCGTTGGTTCAAATCTGGTGAAAAACATGTGGTTCAAATCTAATCGGTGGCTAAGTGATGAACAACCTAGACGGCTGTGAAAAGCGACGGGTTCTGCTTGGTTGGTGCAGCGGCAAACGTTATGGTATGAGGCGATTTTCCCGGTGTGTATGGGGTATTGGAAGGTTGCGATCAAAGAGAGAGAAAGGGGGCTCCCCAACCAGTGGCGAAGCTTGAAGGATTTCGTTGGAGGGGCTAGGTAGAGTCCTAAACTTTAGGAACGATATATGAGGAGGCCAGAACTTAATACCTATAAAAATTTCTCCCGAATACGTATAAATTTACACTTCTAGCAAAAAATCGTGGTGGACCGAGGCCCACTCTGGCCCCAACTAACCTTCGCCCCTGTCCCCAACCTCTAAACTGTGGGTGACATTGCATAGATGGGTAGTCGGTGGTGGTTTTCTTCTTCATTACCATCACCTAAAATCAAGAATCCATGTGAATCAATCGATTTGGGCAAAAAATCTGTTGCAATGGTCTCCTACTATTATCCATTTGTTGATTGGGTTTCTTTATTGATGTAAAATTGCAGGAACCTCATGTTGTGGCATCACTGAAACTGGAGCAGGGGAATGGTTGGTCTGTTGAGCTTCGATTTTGAGGAAAAGAGGTCGATTTAAGACCAGTTCTTTGTGATTTCGAAGTTTTGAATGATGATGGAGGATGCCATGAGGTGGATTTAGGTAGTGAATCTGTTTTATTCAAGTTTCAGGGTAACGAGTGATGATTGGGGTGTCGTCAGAGTCCCCTTGATGGGTAGCCAAAAAACAGAGAGTAACCTGGTGGGACGAAAAAGAACGACTGGGTGGTGGAATGAGAAATATATAATACAAGTCTTATCTTTTAAGGGTAAAAAGACTAAAATGTCTTCACGTGCTAGATGACTTAATTAGAAAACTTGATATCTGTTAGTGAAAAGGACAATTCGTAAAAAACCTTGTGAAATTCATAAAAGAGAACGATTGAAAGTGAAAACTTTAAAGTACCTATTATATAATTTATTAAAGGATAAAAAATTGTAATTTAATCTATTTATTTTCTATATTTTATCAATCAACTCTCGCGTGGTTTCTTAAAGAGGGGAAAAGGAACAGAGTATTCGAAACCTTGAAATTAGGGCTTTAAATTCAATCAATTGTGTATATTTAATTTCAAGAATAAACCGGTGGTACTTCTTTTATGTCAATCAGATCTCGTTGCGTTTTAGGGTTGAGGTGATCTATTTGGTTCCCATATCAAGTTGACGTGGTTCTTGCGGTGAAATTCGTCCGTTCAAGGTATGTGCATAACCGATTGCCAAATTTAAAGGTGTAGTGATTTTTATGCAGTTAATTTGGACTTTCATGTTTAAGTTTCAGATTTAGAAGTAGCTGTATATGTGATTTAATGTTAGCGGAGGCTGTGACTTGATATGATTTCGTATGTTTTCAGGAGTGATTTTATGTGAAATTTGTAAGGTGATGGTGTGATTTAGGGGAAACTGATTATTATGTATATTGAAGACTTTAAGGGCGTTAGTGAGTCATCAGGAGGGAGAGGTGAGAAGATCTTATCGGTGGTGGTGAGCGGTGGTGTGATTGGGTTATCTGATTCTAAAAGGGTTCTGGTAGGAGCAAGTGCTCGGGCGTTGTTCTACCCTACACTATTGTACAATGTTGTTAGGAACAAAGTTCAGGCTGAGTTTCGTTGGTGGGATCAGATTGAGGAGGTATAGTTCTATTCTCATATGTTTGCTTTCATAGATAGATTATCAAGTTTTCTTTTGATGTATTTGTAAGCTTGTTTGATTTGTTGTGACCTATTTTTCATATAAAATATCGTTTGTTAGATGTTTTGTGTGTTGTTAGTAATATGTGTGTATCCAGTTTCTTCTGCTAGGCGCTGTTCCATTTCCCTCGGATGTCAAACGGCTCAAGGACATTGGTGTTCGTGGAGTGGTTACTCTCAATGAGCCATATGAGACTTTGGTACCTACATCTTTATACAGGGTAATCTTTCTTTGTTTCTTTGATTTATTTGTGATTGGTGTGACATGTGCTTCACACACGTACAAATGAATACATATTACACACAGTGAACATATACATCTATGTGTATATGAAACAGGCATGTATTGTGCATGCAAACACACCTAATCTACGTATGGTATGTTTTAGTATTGTGTGGCTTACGGCTTACCTTTTCACGGGTCATTGTTTTTAAGTTCTTATTCATCCTTAATCATCTTTTTTTCTTATAATAAATGGTCTTATATAGCTGATTGATTGTAATTATGTGCTGATTTGCATAGGCTCATGGTATTGATCATTTAGTACTTCCAACAAGGGACTACCTATTTGCTCCGTCACTTGATGACATATCTGAAGCTGTAAATTTCATCCATGGTAAAATTTCATCTTTAAACTGCATTTCTTTTCAACTTTGATCATGTGTTTGATTGCAAAGAGAACAAACGTGGACATATCCCTCAGGAGAAGTTTTTTATTTGATTCTATTTGGGTTTTCCTGCATGAAATATGACGTGTTGCATCCCTTGGTATTTCTCTTTTCTTGTTGAGGCTAACTTAGCACACAAACTGATACTATATAATTCTATTTTTTGCCTTTTTTCTTTCGTTTGTAAACTGATGACTAGGGTATAGTTATTATCTTTTAAGCCTTGTTTTTCTTTTATTTAGGGAAAATGCTTCTCAAGCAGGCTACATATGTCCACTGTAAAGCTGGTCGTGGACGCAGCACAACCATTGTAATATGTTATCTGGTGAGTATCCATTTATATGTGTGTGCGTTTATATGTGTGCGCGCACGTGTTTCCCGTCATTTAAGTTTTCTTTGTTTAATAGATTCAGCATAGGCATATGCATCCGGATGCTGCCTATGCGTATGTGAGGTCTATCCGGCCAAGGGTTCTATTGGCATCTGCTCAGCGTCAGGCGGTGGAGGAATATTACTATCTGAAAGTGAAGAAAACGCAATTCTCAAGCAATATTTTGTTACGTAGCAGCCAAAGTTGTAGTATGATTTGTAGACCTATGAGGTTCTATCCAGCAACAGCTGATGTGTTCACATTTGATGATGGCGCAGTAGTTGTGATTGCTAAAGCTGATCTTGATGGATATGAATATGATGATGAAAAGTTTGGTGGTGGTGGTCAAATCTGGTCAGGTATGAATTTGGTTTGTCGGGTTGGAGTTGCTGCTTTGGCGAGGTTTTCCAGCTTGTTGCACAGCACAAGGTGACTAGTGTTGGGCTTGTAGCCAGGGGAGACAATTACTCCTCAAAAACCACTCATGGTGTCAGCATAAACATCCATCTCTACTAGAAAAAAGATCACTGGTTTGCGTATATATTCTTGCTGGCATGTAATAGAAAAACAGGCTGATTTGTCTTCATCATACAGTATTCCATATCATAATATGTATATAGGTTTGACACTGAAAATGTATTGCTTGTTTCATCTCAATATTTCAATTACAAATGTTTGTAAACTTACATGTGGCAGTCACATTGGCAATTCATTCTTTTGAACCCATATCAACTACTAATATACGTTTGAAAGCCTGAGTAAATCGCTGAAAAAACTTTGAACTGATGGTGGCCATGTATAAGATGAGGAATATCCTTGCAATGCCACCGCCACTTGTGAGATTTTGTCATCAATCGTAATGTCTTCATCTTTCAAGTAAGGGATAACATGTTTTTTTATGTCGTTATCAGAAATCCCGAGATGATTTCCTGACACATTGATGTACTTCACTCTTCCAGCTTCATCCAATGTTCTCAGACCAATCCAGTCTTCAATATAAAGGTTGGTCTGGTAGAAAAAAGAGTTTGAAAGCAATCACTAAGTGAGCATGGTTAGAGTTTGCCTTGAAGAGTAGTATTTATGTGAATGAAGTAACCAACCTGCTGTGGAGCCAAAACTGGAGAGAAGTGTCCATCTGGGTAGTATCCAAACCAAGCAGTTTCTTTAGGTATCAAAACAGTGTCCTGTTCAAACTGTTGCAGCAGAGACAGACATAATAAGCATGCTTATACATAGAGGGAACCATTTTTTAGCCATTGGATCATATTTTAATGGATTGGTCGAGATCTTCTCTTATGTCTCCTTTGCTACATGAATTGTGATTGTTGCCTCTTTTTGTCTGTTCCGTAATCAAAGGCTAAAAAAAACCCTTTAGTTCCTAATTAATAACAAAGTTCGTTGTCACGTAGTACCATGATAAGCACCAGATTTTGTAAGCTGCTAAATCTCTCCTTGTAAGTGGAGTTTCTCTCTTCTGGAACTTCATTGTTAAGCTTTGGGAGAAATCGGCAGTTTTGCAAGTAGGCATCAATGTTCTGGAAACAAATATTAACCATAATCAACCACCCCTCAATGGAAACAATTTACAAATTCCAAATCTTTTGTGTGATATCTTTAGCAAACATGCAATGAAGTTAATAAGGCGAGTAAGTAGAGGGGGCTTACGTTTGGCAACTTCAGATAACCACTGGGGGCCAAGTGTTCCTGTGCATTTACGAGTCAAATATTTTTAGCAAAATAAACATGTTGGTGAAGACATCATACCTATGTTTCAGGTTATCAGGCGGGTATCATCACCTAATACCACACCTGGCCCAAACCCGTGAAAAACTTATAATTTATCCCATATCCGAATACCGGTCCCGAATGTTTCGTTTTTCCCGTTGGGTATGGTTCTTCAGTCATCCCTACATACCTGGATATAATCGCTATATATCTCTGACTTGATGAGCGCATCTGCTATTATGCAGAAAATGCCCGACTGCAAAATAGAAACAATCTAAGAAAACAATATTGTGGGTGTGCATCCACCAAAGGTATCTACTAACAAAAAACATAGTGTGGAGATCCATAACAAGGCATTTAAGCAACAAAGGCCGGGTAGCACAAAAACCTCACCCTAGATGTGCGTGTGGTTAGGAGAAAGAGGGAGAGTGTCTTCCCCACATATGATAAACCTTGGTACATTTCAGATTAAATGCTAGATCTATTCGGACAGGAAAACTTTACTTCCTATATATTAGATGAAAGTTGACTCTTTTTTTATCCTTTGTGGTAATTGATAAACACACCAATATACTAAACAAATTAGAATCATAAAAAATGGGCTACCACTTCAATTTCTATTAAGTGTGATCTCAGACTACTAACAAATGAATTCCCTATTAACATTTATCTCTCAAGAAAAAGGAGCACTTACACCACAAAGCGGCACAGAGGCTGTACCAGCATGAGGTCCTCCCAAGGATATCAAATTATTAACCTGTCTTTGACAAAAAGCACGATTAAATAAAAACGTATTAATGTTAAATCATCAAGTGGATAAATGAAAAGAGCATCAACATATTGTGTGAAATGATATTAAAAAATGATGCCCACAACAAAGCTGTCATGACTACATCAGGATCTATGTTAATGTGTATTAAAATGCTATTTATCAAGTAGAAACCAATTAAATGATTTCATCTTTCTGAACATATATATCAACAAAGCCTTCTGATATTGTCTGTTGTGAGCAAAGTTGTGGCTGTGGAGGCTTGCGCAGGGGAAAGGGCAGCCGGCCCTAACCCTAGGCGCCTCCCTTGATTTCTTTTGCAAGTCTCGTATTTTAGGAATGTTAGCCCTAATTCTATTATTATAAATAGGACCCCTATGTACATGTAATTCTCATCACCTCCTAAATAATAGTCTACTTGTAGCCCTTGGACGTAGGTTAGTTTAGACCGAAACACATTAAATTCCCGTGTCTCGTTTATTTTCTGTTCCATGTGCTTGTGTGTGTGTTTGCGATCAAACCAGAAGCCTTCACCACCAGAAACCGCAAACAGGTTCTGTTTGCTGCTGTGTTCGATCAGACCAGTCCAGTGGGTTCTGAACAGCCTCGTTTTTCCATCCCTATTAGCAGATAACCACTTAACAAGCAAGAGTGCAGCTATGCTGATAACTTTATGTTTTCTAAGTTACCCTTGTGACAAGTTGATGTCTAGAAAGTCACCATGTTACATTCACTTATAATAACATCCATAACAACCTTATCAGTTATTAGCATCAACAATTTTTTTACTACAACCTTGAAGCATATTGTTTTCTACTTCCTTTAGTGTTTGACCTAACTATTTGGTACCCACCCCCAAACCACGAGTGTTAAGTATGGCAATGGCATAGTGCTTACAACTTTAAATTAGCAATTGAACCCCAAACATGCACAAAGCAAAAACCACGAGTGTTAAGTATGGCAATGGCATAGTGCTTACAACTTTAAATTAGCTATTGAACTCTGTGCATGCACAAAGCAAAGACCACTAAACTAGGGGAAACATATGTACTTGCCTGAGGGCCACCGTCACAAAATTCTACAACACCTCGGCCGATCACATTCCCCTGTATGCAGAGGGACAATTAGATAAAATAAATAAAGAGCACTTCTTGTTAAGGACCAACCTAAAGCTAACACATAGAAATTGAGGATAGTGGTGAGCATCACATAATCATGAGATATCAGAAAATGGCTAGGCCTTGTGCATAAGGACTCGGATTACTATAAGCAGATCAAACTAAAATGCAAACAAAATCCTACAACATGCATGTATGGTTACCATTGAAGCAAAAGATAGTGCAGCGATCCATAAATAATGTCCCCTATTACATTGATGACAAATGAGCTGTGTTTTAACATGCAACTTGGTTTGTAGATTAGGATGGTCCATGAAGAAGTATTGGTCACCCATGTAAGCTGTAACTAATTTACAGGATATATTTGGTTTATTGATAATAATAATAAGGTGAGGCCTCATTTTACTTGGAGACTCACAAACCCAATGGGATGCATAAATGCATTATTAATAAAAAAATAAAAAAAAAAGCTTTGACAGGATAATGGGGTTAGCCAGTGCGAATTACCTTTCTGATCTCAACCCTTTAACTCAGTCAAAGTTGAAATCTTTCAGATTAGGCCACCATGCATGAAACTATAAATATTAATTTCTTGCATACAATGAAAGGAATTTTTTTTGGCTATGTATCAGGTCAGATGCTTAAGCTTCTCAGAAAACAATTCAGATCCATTATGACATGGTAATCTTGGTATTGAAGTTAATATTTTCTCGTATCTAATTACAATCATTTTCTTATATAATTATTTTTCTCAATGGCCCGCCTTTAAAAGAAAGAAATAGAAGGGTGAAAAGAAGAAAATGAAAGAAAGAAGGTAGGAAAAACACATTAATGATAATTCTTAAGCATAAAGTGGGAAAACATGGAGAATTTATATGATAGACAATCATATATACACAAATAAAGGAAAAAGAAAGGACAAAAAAGACGCTAATTAAAAGATGGCAATAAGGTAGGAACAATGCACAATGTCTATCAACAATGTTATTTAAAGATAAAATGGGTAAATTAAAAGGTAAGACCAACCGGTAACCAGACGTCTTGATTTTGTAGTTTTTTTCCTTTTAGTTAACAGTTGGTTCTAATTTTGCATGTACCTAATTATTCAGGTATTGCTCCAACGTGTTTAGTAATTAACCACTATAGTAGAGTAATGACAAACCATAGGCTGGCTGCCACTATAGTACATTGATACCTTCTGTTTATCTGTTTATTAGCTGAAGTAGAAATTATAGTAACAAAGTGAAGCATGGTATATAAGCATAATCAAGCACAATGCAGAAAGAGATTAGAAGGAAAAAAAATCAGAAGGCGAATGTTGCATTATTGACCAAACATTGGATTTTGGTAAGTCACCTGGGAGAGTCCAACTATGTTGTAACCATTACTAAGTTCTTTCATTTCCTTCACCTGAAGCAACCATTTGCATTTACCAGTAAGCCAAAGAAATTGAAACCAAGAGAGAAAAGAAAGATGTAACAAGAAAATTGTATATCTCCCTTCACAGAGAAATCGCCACCTTATCGCAAACAACTTGAGTCTGAGAAACATATAACAAGATGATTTTAATGAGTAGATGATAAAAACAACATGATACTTGATAGTGAAAATCATCTCAAGGGACAGGACTATCCAAATCTACCTGTTCTAATAGGGGCATAAACCAGGAATCCCATGCTCCATCTCCAATTTCACTAGAGCATTGCATAAATAACATGGAACCAGAAGGGTCAATGATTTAACAAGTTGCAAACAAATATAAAAGAACCAAAATAAACGGGTGCAGAAATGAACGTCAAGAAAAAGAATTAACTTTTTAAATCATTATACATGGGGGGGACAGTTGAGAAAGCCCAAATCAAGCAGTATTATAATGAGTACATGAAATGCAACTTCAAAAGATTTTGTAGTAGTCAAAGTTTTTTATTTGAAATAAATAAAGGTCAAACTCCTTTTAACAACATAACAGGTCTGACCCAGTGAGTATTGACATTATCAGGTGCTACAAACAAAATCAAACCGCAAAAGACAAAAAGATAAATGAGGCGTACTGTACATGCAAAACCCTTGAGACTTGGACAGGCTGCTGAGTTTCTGGGTAAACTGTGTCATTCCTTTATTGGAACATTGATCGCCAATACCTGTCATAGAAATCGAGATCATCAGAAACTAGGAAGGTGCCGGATATTTACAACAACTCCCTTGAAGACTTGTTCTACAAGGCATCAGATGAAGTGAACGGTGAAAAATTCGATATATATATACAGCAGTTTATGGGTATTTAGGAATATCTGCAAGACTGCAACTACTTTACATCCACTTTCCAGCTTTTTTTGTTCTATCCTTGGAATATGTTAGTTGTTTACTGGTATTTGATTGTTTTGGTATCTAGATAATTGGAAATTTAATTGCATCTACATTTTCTGATTAAAAACCTTTTCGGCTTCCTTCACTTGTAGCTCCTAACAGAAGCTCATTGCTAACATGGGAGAGTGGTAGACAGATTTCAAGAAATATAACACACAAGCAGCGGCGTGTGGAATTTTTCAAAGAATCATGAGAATTGAGATCATGTCAATAGTAATAATATGAAAAAAAAAGTTGTGTTCAGATTAAGATAACTACATTATTTCCTAAATGAGTCAAGCTAACTGTTATCAAGATTGTTCTATTCTATTGATACAAAATCCTTAACACAAGGTCGCTCTCAAAGACGCTTTCAGATTTGGGAGAGTTTGTACATTGCCTTCCATTTTAAAAAGTAGTACTTGTGGCATTTTGACCAATTGGAAAATATAATCAAATCACTAAGACACTAAGTGACTAAACCTTATCGCAAGATACATGTATACATGTAACTGTAACAAAATAACTTTGAGACAAAAGCATTGGTTTCATGATAAACGAAATTGTAGCAGTAACTAAAAAAATATTGCAGGTAATCTAAAAATTTTCCAATACATAACTATATGGCTTAGTTTATATATATAATCACATTTCCTACTAAACAGCAAAGTTACTTTTTTTTACTACGGTTAGGGAAATGAAGTAACACACTGTGTTGTAAATTGTCATACAAATTATGAACTAAGGAAGGCAAATATTCAAAGACTTGTTCAGGTACACTAAGCAGTACTTAATCAATTCCAAATCTTATATCGCAGTCCAATTATGAAAAACGAAAGAAAAAACCCTAATTTTGTGGTTACCATGAAGTACGATGAAAGGAAGAGAGGAAGATGAATTTGGGAAGCAGGTGCAGAGGAAGAGGATGAAGATGGAGATGATTGGCGAGGATGAAGCCATGGAGTTTCCTTGAATCCAAACCAACCCCCGTTCACCCTCCTTCTGTTGGGGATTCTGTTTTGTGTGCGTAATAGTTTATAATCTCTTCGGGTCTGCGTCCCCCCTAAAAAAACTGACTTAATTTCAAGAGTAAACTTTGTTTTTGGTATATGGTTCGCTTAAAATAACGCTTTTGGTCTATTAGTTCTAGTTTGACTTTTTAGCTCACTGTCTTATGTTTTGATTAAGGCCAACTCACTAATACTGTTAGTCTTTTTTATTAAGGGTAAAGGTATTTTTGTCTTTTAACATATATGGACTATTTTTAATGGTAAAAGTTTTAGACATTTGTTAAGCTATGAATTTATCTACACATACTAATAAATAAAAGTTTTGAGAAGGACACTTGTCACTTCCTCATATATTCTCATATTAGTTTTCTCGTCTCTCTCCTAATAAATACACATATATCTTATTAAATAATAATTATATTATAAATATATTATTAAAGAAAAATACTAATTATATTAAATAAGAATATATATATATATATATAATAGGAAATCAAAATATAACTAATTAAAGAAAAATATTAATTTGTTATATACACACATTTCCACTTGATATATCTCGAGACGATCATAATAGTCTGACAACTTAGATAGTTATAAATAGTCTGACAAGTTAGGACATATTTACAAATTTATAAGTTATATCGGTTTCAATATACAACTCGTGTAATACACGGAATTCTAACCTAGTATCGTTATATAGTGATGTTTATTGCATTCGTTATATAGTGATGTTTATTGCATCATTCAATATTGTCTCAGTGCTATTGCTTTTATGTTATTGCTTGATTGCTTTTGTTTCAATATAATTCCATTGATTTTGCTTCATTGTCATAGCTTAATTATATAACTATATATATAATCTTAAAAAGAAGTCTAGTGAGAGAATCTTGATTGAAACAAGGGGAGTTCTTGGGGATTATCAATATCGGAGAAAACTAAAGTTGGTGCATAAACCAATGGACCAATTGGGTGTTAATCATTCAGAGATGAGAGATGGATCAAGAAATAGAAACAAGAAAACTCATAAAATGAGATTTTTTGTAGTTCAAAAAGGAATTAGTAAAATGGGGTTTGTGTTACAAGGGTTTGGTTTGAATAGAGAGAAATTTCATCAAGGATCAAGATTGAAATGAAGAGGAAAGACAAGAAATCCAGAAATCGTGTGGTGGAGTGAGTGTGTGTGTGAGGGAGGGAAAATGTTGAATGTTCCTGTGGCTTAAACAAGAAATCATTTTTATTTTATATTCAAAATACGTGTCTCGGATCTCAATGAGTGAAAGCGTGTGCGCATACAAAACACGTGCCGTTCACCTCTCAAATCTGAATTGGCTCTTCTATTTTAAGTTTTTTATTACATTTTCTTACGATATGAGGATAATTTATTAATAAATATTGTTAGGTTCATACATAAATAACATTTTATTCTAGATTGGTTATTATATCTAGTGGTATGTTACTCGCACGTTGCGACGTGTGTGTTAAATTTGAAAGGCTCGGTTTTAACGACCTGTACATTGTTGATCATCCCGTGAAAAAAGTCACATCGAAACGGCAAATGTTGTGGTGTGAAGCAGGGACTTGTGAACCACCAGGGCATGTTTATTTTTCTTCTTAATCTTTTTAACTATAATTTTTACTCATAAATACCATCTAACTTGTATTTAAAGGATTTGAATCAAGATCACTTTTGTAAGAGACAGTCACCAATATTACTACACCACAAGACCATAAACATTTTTTTCCTTCTTAATAGGTTGTCGTTTATTGTTTATCTTTATCTATTGATAGTTGGGACATAAACTACAAAGAATGTGTTAAATAAGTTATCCACATGGCAAACATTATTAATGTGTTAGGTATGTACTTGTTAAAGAATAAATGTATTGTGACATATAAGGCTAAATAAGTTGAAAGTGATGAAAAATGATAATAAACTCTATAAAAAGTAGGCATTTTTTCGTTTCTTTCGTAAAAGAGTTGTTAAAATCTTATGGAATTAATGACAAACGTCGATCTCTATACAATTAACATACACATGGGTGCCCGTATTAGATTTTTTGCTAGCATGGATACATCATATACTAATTTGCTAACATGTCAGATTTTTTTATTTAACTGGCTTTTGGTAAATACAGATCCATCTCATATGGAGAAGTATGTTGTTGGTAGGGGCGGATTTACCTTAAGGTGAGGGGGTATCCCTCAACTTTCGACTCGTAGTGGAATTTTTTTTTACCGTTTTATGTTTCCCGATACCATTGATACCTCTGAATTTTTTTTCTAGATCCGCCAATGGTTGTTGGTGGTTTTAGGTGTCACCGATTGGCTACTTTTAGAACACATATAATAAAAATATGTTTACTGAACCACTGGGATTGGTGGTCCGGTGACAGAGGCAAATCCTCTTGGAGTACGTAGGTTTGAAGGTGTTGGGTTCAAGTCCCATAATAATAAATAAACTTATCGTTTAAAAAAAGAAATGAAATTTAGAACACAAAAGATATTTCTTTTTAAGGAAAGGTTATAGAGAAAGGGGATGTGAACCTCCTCAATTTATGGTTTAACCGGTATTAATGCATTAACTTATGAAAACTATTGTTGGCTTAATTCTGTAGTATGATAGTTTACTTTTATTGTTTAATTTGCTTGTTTAGTTTTGCAATATGCTAGTTTATTATTATTGCTTAATTTGCCTACTTAACTTTACAACATACTAGTTTGCTATTACTCTTTAATAATTTTGTTTTGTGGGTTAAAATATGTTTAGTTTGCTATCATGTTAGTTTAATTTCTTTTACCCCACTCATATTTTACCCTCATATTAAAAATGTTAAATTCCTCATTTATCTTCTCTCATTTTTCGAAGTATGGCGACTCACATAACCATATACTCATACTCTTAAACTACACCAATTTCTAATATATCCAATATCAAGATTTGAACTAAGGACTTTTTCAAAGAGTCTTTGACTCTTTGAAAGAAGGCTCTCGTAAACTTTCTGCCAAAAGGGAGGTCCCCGTAAGCGGGCAGGGAATTCTATTGTTTGTGCCAGAAGAGAGGTCCCCGTGAACTTTCTGCCAAAAGGGAGGTCCTTTTTGAAAGGAGGCCCCCGTAAGCGGGCAGGGATTTCTGCAAAAAAGGAGGTCCCCGTGAAATTTCTGACATATCCGCTTAAAGGGAGGTCTACGCTACGGCTAGCTGACATTCTTGTGTTTGGGTGGGAGGGGAGAACACTCTTGTGTAGACCTTACAGGAGTGTCCCCTCTTGTGGGGCTCAGGGACAATGAGTTTGTTGCAGGCTAGGTTGCGTTAAATGCGGAATCAGGAAAAGTTGTTAAACACAAGAAAACTTGTTTAGAGAATCAACACGTGTTTATCCTTTTTGCTTTTGATACATTTGGTTTCGTGGCCCCGGATGTAGTGGAATTTCTTAATATGGTCCAGCGGGTCGTGCACAGTAATATTTCAGCCCCTAAGACTCAAAATTTCATGTTTAGTAGGATCGGTTTTGCTATCCGAGGTTGCGACGCAACTTGTTGTCCGTTTACCTGCGACTTTATTCTAATCATCTTTTTTATTTAAAAAATGTTATTTGACTCTAACCAATATGCAACCAACCCAAGTGGCGAATGATCTTATCTCATAACTAAAGTAAACTGAGAGTGAAATTGATACAATCATTTCTCTGAAATAATTCCGCCTTGTAGTTAACCACTAAATATATTTAACAAACAATAGATTAAAATCATATTGAACCTTCCTCTAGAAATATATGCACTTGTATATATGTATATTTGTAGGTGTGTATATGTATATATGCAGGAAAAATGAAGACAGAATACGAGATTGGTTTGGTTCGGTTGATAACTTGACACTTTCGTAAGTATAACCGCATGGCTCGGTTGAAAGCTTGACACTTTCAAAACCATCAGCTAAAGTCGGTTTCGATTAAATTCAGTTATGATTCGAGACGGTTATCTGTTAATTTTTTGTTATGGTTAAACTGTATTGATCTTTAATCTTTAGTTATTATAACGATATTAATATCTAGTTTTAACTTTTAAACTAGAGTAAACTCTCGTTTTAGTCCCTGTGGTTTGCACCAATTCCCTATTTTAGTCCAATAGTTTAAATTTCTCCTTTTTAGTCATTGTCGTTTCATTTTTGTTCCAATTAAAGCCGGATGGCTAACCCCGTTTGATTTTCTATTAAGTTTTTTAAGAAAAAACAAAAATACCCTTATTGCAACAAGCACTATCCTTATCTTCATAAAAACCCTAAAAACAAAATAAACTCCACCTCCACCTTCATCTTCCCCACCACCACTACCGCCACCACACCCCCACCATCGCAACCGCTACCCTCCACCACCGCAACTGCCGCCCTCCACCACCGCAACTGCCACCCTCCACCACCACCGCAACTGTCACCGCCACCCTTCACCTTCATCTTCACCACCCCCACTACCGCCACCCCAAACCACCAACGCCACCACCGCAACCGCCATTGCCACTGCCACTGCCACCCTCCACCACGTTTTTCCGGCCACACACACAGGTGGATGCACCGCCACTGCCACCCTCCACCACCACTGCCATGGTATGTTTCTTCACCCAGATCAGTTGCCCCACTTCTCAATCAAACCACGTCTACACCACCACCGTAACCCTCCTCCAACCTCAAACACACGAGATCTGTTTTTCACACCATAGATGGAGGCAGCAGGGTCGCAGACGGTGGGAGGCAGTAGTGGTTGGAGATAGACCACTATACCATCGCCATCTGAACCACCCGACGCCGCCTACCACTGTCACCGGTCGGAGACATGCTAGAGCTGTCGTCGGCTCTCCTCCACCTTTATCTTTCCCGACTCTCCTCCACCGGTCGGAGACACCACCACCACCGTCGTAAATGTGTTGCGGATCTGACCTGGACCTGGACCCACTGTTGTTACCGCCGTCACCCCCTCCATCTGTCGCCGGAGATGGCATGGCAGCCCCCCCTCTCTCTAACTTGTGTCTAGGGTTTTTCAAAATGTGGGGTTAGGTTTTATTTTATTATCAGGGGTATTTTGGTCTTTTCAGTTAAAACTTAACAGAAAATTAAATGGAGGTTAGTGGATTAGCTAAAAATGAGACAAATGGTGAAACTATTGGATGTAAATGGGGATTTTGAAACTATTGGACTAAAATAGGGAATTGACCCAAACCACAAGGATTAAAACGGGAGTTTACTCTTTAAACTATTTTATGATGAACTATTGAACGGTAGAAGCTATTCATCTGTTCCATCGTAAGGGTGTCATTTTTACCCGAAACCCGAATATCGAACCCCACCCGAATCAAACCGAACCCGATTAAGGTAAAACCCGAACAACTCGAACCCGTTTAAGATGGAACCCGAACCCGAGGTAGTATTCGGTTTGGTAATTGGGTTAAAAAAATGTTAATCGGGTTAACCCGATTAACCCGAATAATAATAAAAAGGTATTTTTATTATTTTAGTATTTATTTGTAAACTTAGCTCAATATACATGTAACCATTTTTAGTGCTTATTTTATTTGAAAATTTTTAATATATGATTGAAAACGAACAAGCGGATATGTAGGTGATAATTCGAAAAGTGAACATTTTATTCGTTGATACGATTTGACGTTTTTTAATTTACACGATTGGTTGACACGATTTGTTTTATGTTTATTTTATTTGGTGTTTTTTAGTTAACATATGTGTTTATTGCATGAGTTTGAATGAAATATCATATTGAAAGTGTTTTTATTTCACATTTTGTGTTTATTATTTGATAAGTATATTGTTAAATTAAATTGTAAAGTATGGTTTACAACTTGTACTTAGAAACCCGAATACCGATTAACCTGACCCGAATAAACCCGAAATCAAATAACCCGAAACTGATTAACCCGAATCTTAATTGAGTCGGTAAACAAGTAAGACTCTTATAACAAAAATCCGAACCAGAAACCGATTAAAAAACAGAAGAACACCCATCGTGAGAGTTGAATCCTCAGACGGGGGAAAGAAAGAAGCCGCCACTTCTAGAGAAGTTAAATCAGCCCTAAATTCCGAAGAAAAATTCAAGTTTTTTATTTCTGAAATATGGAAAGTAGTAGCGGCAGCATAATCGTATCGAAAAGGATACATAATCCATTTACTTTGAAGGTGGGTCAAGTATTTACCGGATTTGGCGTCGGATGTGGTCTTGGTATCGGCGTTGGCAGACCTATAAATCTAGGTAACTGCACTTTCTTTTTCTATGTTGAACAACAAGATGAAATTTGGGGGGATTTTTAAACCTAATGATGGGAAAACCCATGATGCCTGTATGTTGTTTCTTAACCGGCTATTTTTGAATAATTGTGATTGATGAGTTGCTTAAATTTTGAAAATTGGGTTTGATTTTGTATTGGATCTTGATTGCAATGCATATACATGTCCTTGAAGTTGTTGTAGTTTTGATAGTTTTAAAGATAATGTAGGTGGAATTTTGCAATGCATTTAAACACCTTTAATTGTTTTCATTCTCCCTTGATTTAATTTACATGTGCATATACAGTGCATCCAAAGTTCCAAACACCTGTAAGTGTTTATAATCAATCAGAAGGCTGGTCAGATCAAGCTTATAGTCTCATACTTCTAACTGCTAATCGCTTACAAGGAAATGTGTATCTCTTGAAGAATGAAAAACTTATAGTCTCATACTTCTAACCCACTTTAGATGTGAACAGTGAGTTATAATTTGTTTGACCTCTCTCAAGATGTGAAACCCATAAACTTCAACTTGCATAATGAATTATGCTAAACCTCGCTTTCTCTTTTATCTTGTTCCCAACATATGCATTCATAGTCCACCAAACTGTATATTCAGACATGTATATACATCATAAAATATGTTGCAGGAAGTATTTATTCTACTATGATTCAGATCATTACAGGTTTTGTTTTTTACATTATCAGGTGCAATACCAGTATTAAATCAAGTTATGGTTGCTGCTAGAGGAGCATCAGATGTTTTCTCAGGTGTTGGAAGACATGTTAACCACTCTGTAAGCTAATCCCGCTCCTTAATTTAGTTCTTATATAGAACACTATGATCATTCATTTATAAACTTTCAGTTGAAAAAGGTCGGAGCCAGAAACATTGAAGCAGGCATTGGATGTGGAGTTGGTTTCGGCCATGGTTTTGGAGTTGGTATGCAAGTTAAATATTATAAAAATCAGTAGTGAGGTTTGATAAATTGTAGTTTTTTTGTTATCTATTGTGTGACGCAAAGAAAATAAATAAAAACAATAATATTTGCATGACAGGTATTGCTATAAAACCTGGAGTCATGCATCAAATACAAACTAGTCTTTTAGTATGTGACTTCTTTTGATTACCTAGTCTTTTGTTTTCTTCATGTTAACAAAGTTATGCATCTTATACGACTCAAAATGTTCCAGCAAACCGCCACAAAGTTGATGATGAGATTTGGAATGACACCCACATTGCCAATTGTCGCTGGAGGCGTGTTTCCTCAATCATTACAAAGTGGTAATAGTGCCATAAATCCACTGGGAAATATGATGAAATTAGCAACAGGGCCTACATCTGGAGATGGAGACCTAAGCACAAGTGAGAAATTGTCATCATCGAGTTCATCTTATGCAAGTCGTACGGAGAAGGTTATCAGCAATTTCTTGCAAAGTCCCCTTCTAGAAGGTGAAGCAAAAAGCCAGGTATGTAACTGTGTCACCTTTATTTTGTAATTCCTATAAACCTCAAGACCTTACCTAATTGACCCTGATGGGCCTTATTAGGTGTTAATGAGTTCTATCGGGCGATAAATTATCTAACTGATCATGATGGCCTTATTTGGTCTTAATGAGTTATGTTGGGTGCTAGATTATTACCTAATTGACCGTGATGAGCCTTATGAGTCCTTAATGATGAAAGCACATTGTTGATTGCTTAAAGTATGCACAGGTACCAATTTGTGATATATTTGTGCTGTTCCATCTAAAGTCTTGTGTTTTGTAGGTTGGACACTTGCAGTCTGAGAAGGACGTAATTCAATTGGTATGGTTGTATCTCAACTCTGCATTGTGCATGACAGCCACATTTCCCATTTCACACATAAGCTCCTTTTTTATCTTAATTTGTATGAAACTTTTAAGGGTTAGTATCATAAATAACCATCATACTTCATTTTATACAAAAAAGTGCCTCAACCCAATTTACTATATTGAAGTCCCTAATTTGTCTAAAATACACATAGTTGTAAAAAAAATGACTTGTTAGTCCTTAAACGATTCAAAATTAGATGAAGTGGCACTCTAAATATGCAAAAATGCTGACATGGACCATTTTTTTATCATATAAGATGGTATAAATTTATATATAAATCGTTCAAAAATTGATGAGTTAGTATTCCACTCAAGAAAAGAGTGTACATGGCATCCACACCAACAAAAAAGACCATCCGCATAACATCCACATATGTAACGAGTGTGCTAATAGCCGACGTTTATTGTTGATCTCATGAATATGTTTATTTTAAACAAGTTCAGGGACTTTAATATATACTAAAATCAGATCAAAGGACTTTTCTTGCAAAATGAATAAGTATGTTGGTTTATTGTGGCCTTAACCCAAATATCAAATTCAAAGATTGATATTATTCAAAATTTGGACACACTTGATGTTGACTACGAAGTTGAAAGGTTTCTCTGAAAGAATGTTATGTGGTATGTAGGTCCTGAAACAACAACTTGCTCTTGAGAAGCTTAAAGAAGAAAATGAAAAGCTTCAGAAAATATTAGTGGAAGACTTGAAAGTTTCACCAGATAAGTTTAAAGTCAACGGCTACTCGGGCTCAGGGTATACAACCTGTAGTGATTGTTTCGAGTGTCGAAGGAGACAAAGAAGAGATAGGAGAAGGTAACAAGTAAAACGACTTTACGCATCCATACTTAAGTTTAACCAACTTCAACCTCAACTTGTTTGACCAGGCCAGAATAAGAGTCATATCTTGTATAAGTTTGCATTACACAGAACACTGGCCTATTTTGGTTTGAAACAAAAGATGCAAGCTGTGTGGCTGGTCCCCTAGGGTATGAATGTAATGCAATTAATGTTGTTGGTTTTGTGTTTTTTGATTAGTTGTCAGAAATGAAACAAATACAAAATACATGCTGAATTCTTTTGGCTCCATGTATTAAGGGACCACCTATTTTTGCTTTGGTGTCTTTTTTTTAAAGAAGGGCCACAAAAGTTTTACTATCATTAGACCTATGGTTAACATTGGATTAACTAATTTGAGTCAATAAATTAGACTGTTATGTTTGAATACATGAAAGATTTAACTAATTTGAGGAGTAAAGTACATAGATGGTCCCTGTGGTTTACCAAAATTTTGGATTTGGTCCCTAGCTATCCAAAAGTACATGGATGGTCCATAGGGTTTGCACTTTGTAACGCATTTAGTCTTCAAACTTTGCAAAAAATACATGTATGGTCCTTGTGGTTTGCACTTTGTAACGTAATTAGTCTCTAACTTGGACCTTTTAAAACTTATAGATTTGTTGGCTGGGGACTAAATATGTTACAAAGTGCAGACCATAGGGACCATCCATGTACTTTTAAAAAGCTAAGGATCAAATCCAAAATTTTGATAAATTATAGAGACCATTCGTGTACTTTAGTCTAATTTGAGTCAATAAAGTTTTTTTTTATCACAACTAAAATTGTTATATGTCAATTTGTTGAAAGATTTAACATAGAAAAACCTATTGTTATTCTTAGATTCGTTTGTCATCAAACACACCAAATATGTTTATACTATAGTCAAAGTCTTGTGGTTTTCTTGTTAAATGTATATGTAACTATGTTTTGGCTAGTGGCATGCCAACCACAAGTCCTAGAAATTTTATGAATGCTTTTAAATTACTTTATTTGACAGAAAAGTTTACAATACTTTTTTTATGGTCGTTATATGTCAACTAGATTATGCTTGCGCGTTGCGGCGTGTTAAATCGCGGAAAAAATTAATATCATCGAAAGCCTATAAGATAAAGTCATAGAAAAACAAAACCGTTAAAAAGGTTATTGTTTACGAAATAATAAACGTACTCGGAACTTTATATGAAGAATCAAAACATTTACGCAAACCCACACATTACAGCGAAATAGCTAGTAATATCACAAAAACTTTATTAAAAAAATGAAATTGTAACAAAGCCAGTAAAAAGTAGTATACCGGTAAAAAATCAGAAAAAAACCAGTTAAAAAAGTAAAGAGTTAAAAAAGTTCATAATGACACTAAACCCAAGTGGCTAGATAATTTCACACTATAACGCGTGATTCCGTTACAATTGTGTGTGTAACATGTCTCATAACTTGGTTGGTAAAGAAAAAAAATTACAATGTGTAAAAAGTAACTTTGTGAAAAGAAATGTAAAAAAAAAGCTTTTTTAAAGTTTAAGAGCTTAATAGTAAATCTCCTATAATTCAAGGAACCTAAATGTAAAATTTTATTAAAAAAAACAAAAGGTGATATCATCGACTGCTATACATGCTTACACTTTGTGCATTCTCTCTTTTCATTTTATGAAGGAGAAGCCCAGAAAGATTATTGGTGGTAAAAAGATGTTAAGAAGGCAAGACACGTGATAGAATGTTAATGGACCACTAACCATGCATTGAAAGGTAGTACCTTATGCAATACATGTTAGCTATTTGACAAATGTAAGTACTTGAATTTGCTGGTTGAAAGGGAATAAATGCTTTTAAATCACTTTATTAATATGGGAATCAAACATATGTGTCTCCGTTCAGAATATTTCACCTGTTATCTTCAATAGTGTAAATAAGTTGTGCTCGAGCTCGGCTCATTTCAAGCTCTATTTCTAAGCTTGAGTTTGGCTTGTAAGTAGTTTTTCAATCTCGAGCTTGGTTGGGGCTCGACACATTTATTATTTATTAATTAATTTTTATATTTTTTATAATTATATATATATATATATATATTATTTTATATAACATAATATAATATTATTTAGTTAATTTTATCATAATTTTATATATACTCATTATTATTATATAAATATATTTAATATTTTAAATTATTTTAATATTTAATATCATAATTAATATTATTATATTATTATTATATAAATAGATTTTATATATTATAAAAGCTCGGCTAGATTCGAACTTTTAATGAGCCGGTTTAAGTAGCTCCGTCGGCTTAACATGTTTATACCCCTAATTATCTCTATATTATTTATGTATCTAATCGTAAAATCTTGCGACGTCAAAAGATTCTAGCACACAAGTCACAAGATATAGGTTACACCACATGTGGACATCGCTATCTTGCTCTTCATACTTTGTCTCATGCTTCAACCTCAACCACCACCAACCACCTATTCCTCCCGTTACCATCACCACCGCCCTAAACCCTAATCCTCAACAACCCCCTTCAACTAGTTAACTTAACTTGACGATTTGTTTGATCTAATTATTTGTGTTTCAATTGAATAGTTTGAGTATTCTATAACAATGATCGTATATATTAGTACTAACAAACCAACAAAAATCTCACCCCAACTGTAGGGTCTGAGTAATATATGTTTAGAACTGATTCCAGTTATAATATATTCCGGCCATTCAATCTAAAACATACAACAATATCAGCTACAAGCTTTCTTTATTAAAAAATTTCACATATAAAAAGTCCGACATTCATCATATGATGAATCTCTCAATATCACAAATGTAGACACAAATTACAAAACAAAAAGGCAGAAAGAAAAATGATACATTATTAAATAAACATTGGCTTTAAAAGAAAAATAAATGGTTTCCTAATTTAGATGAGGAGAAGCCCTAAAGCTCCTCCACACAATGCCAACATGGTCATGCTAGAGTCCTGCAAGACAGCACCATTGGCGGGAGTCCCATCACCGGTTGGGGGCATCGTGGAAGGTACAGGTGACCCTGGTGGGGAGGCTGGCATCATCATGGATGGTCCTGGGCTCATGGGCATGGACATTGGTGGTGATGCCATGGACATTGGTGGTGATGCCATGGACATTGGTGGTGATGCCATGGACATTGGTGGTGGTGTCATAGACATTGGTGGTGGTGTCATGGACATTGGTGGTGGTGTCATAGACATTGGTGGTGGTGTCATAGGCGTGGTCATTGGTGGTGGTGTCATGGGTGGTTGAATTGGTGACATTGATGGAGCTTGAGCGGTGGAGAAGGCAGCAAAGTATGTGAAGGATAAGAGTAGAAAGAGCATGTGATGTGAGATAGCCATATTGAATTGAATAGTGAGAGAGGAAAAATGGTTGAAGCCAGATATATATCGAGAGAGCTAGCTAGTATATATAAATAGAGATAAGTTGGATTTTTTTTGTGCCAACCGTACCAGTGGTTATTGTAATTACACATCAACAAAATAACAAGCTGTTTTTTAAAATGTTTGTTCCATTTTAGTAGTGACTAAAATTGGAACAATTGGAAACTTGATTACTAATGTGTAAAGTTACCCTTTTTTAATATATAAATATGTGTGTGTATACATGTAACATATGTGTATGTATGCACCCATGAAAAATAGAATGCCATTCTGTCATCTTATTAAAGCCAAGTGAATCTATGCTTTTAAGTGTGAGGATGGCAATGCACAACGTCCTAGTGTGAATGACCACTTTCATGTTTTGGTATAGGAACCCCAACCCTCTCCAAAACCATACATATTTTTTATACAAACAAAATTCACATTAGTACTTTATATCACCCACTTAAATAAGAGAAAATATCAACTCCGTTCTTTATCATTTATGTTACTTTTTTTAAGGCATCATTTATCTTACTTGAATGGGCAAACTTGGTGCACGAGTTTTCTGTATGCGTAATACTCGGGGTGACGGTTACTTTGGGACTGATGTACGAACTAAGCATGCATTTCAACGTGAGGCAGTTTTCATGACTGGAAGTCTTGAACCCGTGACCTCCATCCAGGCCACGTGGCAGCAACCTTATCGTTGTTCAACTATTTTAGGATTTTAAAACTTTGTTACACAGGTAAAATCCTGGAAATTAGCGCCATATGACTAGCTTTTAGAGATCAATCATAAACATCCAAAACAGACTCCTAGAAATCCAAAACCATATTGGAAGGCTCCTCACACGCACCAAGATCAAACTTCGGTTCGTAGGCTTACAAGAATTGTATTCAAACAGCATCGGAATAATTTAATCGAAAATGTTTTAAGATCCAAAACAGCATACGATAACAAAAAAAAAACACCTAAACAACAAAACATCTCATCATAACAAGTATGTCTATCGCCTTAATAGGTAGAAATTTAAATATAACCGTATAGAACATAACATGGATTCGAGAAGTACCATTGAAGATAACTTAGTTTCTAAAGCCTCTGCTGTTTCTTCTTCCTCTAGCCTTCTCAAACTTCCTTCCCTTAGATCGCACATAGGGTTTGGTGTGACTGTGGGGGACACCTGGCGCTTTTCCAAAGTGCTTCACAGCTTCACGCGAATTCTTCGGGCCTCTTAGCAGAACCTGCAACAACCAAGCGTTCAGTAATCGTCAAATGTTTGCCATGTTGCATTGAAAACTATAATATATCAACATACAGTGTTCTGTCCAAGTGGAGCTCTTAGAGCCAGCTGGTCAAAGGTCAAACATTCACCACCAGCCTTCTCAATTCTTGCCCTAGCAGTCTCTGTAAACCTGAGGGCAGTAACCTTGATGCAAGGGATCTCATGAACCCTAACGTCATCTGTAACTGTACCAACAACCACAGCAATCTTGTCTTCCTGTTTTTATAAAGCCATTCATTGAAATTAAATACACTGAATCCAAAAACAAGAACACATTAACAATAAATCACAAAAATAAAAAAATACGCATACACAATAACTTACAAAAATCGGTACAATATAGAACAATTTCACACATAATAATGCTAAAACATATGACTTTAATGTGAAATTTAGAACAAGTGTATCTAGAAAAAAAAATCTTAGAAATAGTGATTTTGCAATTGAATCAATGAAGTACCTAAGCGAAGGTTCTATCTAACAGGTTAGAATTCAATCAAAACTGAAACAGTTGGAATTCAAACAAAACTAGGGCTGTAAACGAACCGAACCAAACTAGGGTTGTAAGACGATGTTCATGTTCGTTCGTTAAGCTTTTAACAAAAAACAGTTCACAAACACGAACAAAATTTTGTATTCGTGTTAGTTTGTTAAGGATATGAACTTGTTCGTGTTTGTTCATTTATTAAACAAACAAACTTAAACGAACTTCCCAGCTAACGGTTCACAAGGAGTTGACTAAAATGTTCAGTTCATCTATCAAAACAATGAATACCTTGCCGGACATGTATCGAATCAAACGAGAAAGAGAAATCGGAGGCTTGTTGACTTTGCTCATGAAGAGCCTCTTCAGAATCACAGCATTGAAGTTGCTTCCTGTTCTCCTAACTAAGAACCGATAAAGCTGATCAAAAGCAATTGTATAAGTATCAGTATTTTCATTCTATGAAATTGAAACCAAACAGTCAGTAAAAATGTGTTATATGTAGGTGCATACCTTGACGAGAAGCTTGAGGTAGATATCATCGGATCTAGGGGCGGTTCTTTTGGTCCTCTTGCTCTTTCCACCTGCAACGAGATCTATACCCTGGATCACGAAGCACAAAATCAATTAGCACGCAGTAACAACAAGATTGGATTACAGAGAAGTTAGGGTTCATTCGAACCATTTGAACGGCGTGTGCTGGTACCTGCAAAAAATAAAATGATGTGTCCAATGAAAGGGAGTGAGGCTAGGGTTTATCAACACAAGAGTAGATTGGTGGATCGCGGGCTGGGTTGCGAACAAGCCCAGTTAGGATACAAGGCCCGTATCCTTTTGTTACCTGATGAGAAATATGAGGTGTTTTTAGTTTACATTGATTTTGAGAAAATTATAGAACTAGTTATTTTTTTCAGATATGATATAGATGTTTAAAAAAGATCACTTTTATAGTTATGACATACGTGATACAAAATTACAAATGTTGAAAGAGACAATAGTTGTATTGTGGATTTATGATGAAATAAGACTCAAAGTAGTAGAAATGATCTTGTAAGTTGTAATGACCACTAATGAAAATTCATATATCTTCTTAATGTTGCAGTGAGGTTGGAATATGAACGGAATGATTCAAGTTGAATGTATAATCGTTGAAGGTTAAATAACATTAGTGGAACTTAAATAAGGGAATCATCGATGAAAGGATCCATCAAGTTGTAAATGGTGACAAGATATGTTGAAAATGGTTCTCAAAATCTTACTAGTTATGAAATTTATTATTCAGTTGACATTTGACCCGTTTATGTTGTTATTTGCTTAATAATGATAGATGAATCGGGTCATATGAACATTGGATTGAAAGAAAATGTTATACATGTGGTTAGAACTCAATATAAACCTTCAAGTGTGTGCTTATAATTAACCATAGTGGTAGTAAGTTGCTAGAGATTAAACATGCTTGCTATAACTCAAAACTTGGAAATCAGACATGTAGGTAGCGTACCATATGTCCCTCCAGCATATGGTACACTACCATGATATTGCTACGCTGGTTATATGCTCCAAAACATTCACCATATCAACGTATGATATGCCGGTCCAACGTATGACCGGCATATCATACACTAGGATGGTTAACCCGTGGGATTTTGGTATAAAATCTCACATGTTTAAAGTACCTATGTTAATGTATGTTATTAATACTAACCTTTAGTATTACATCGCATTAGATAAGGCTCATGAATGAGAAGTTGATCGAAGATCCAAACCTCGGAACGCTACATGTTCAAAACCTTTCGTACTTAGACTCCTTTAACAAACTAGTTGAAGTTTATGGTCTTTTGAACTTATTATAATACTTCTTAAACTTTTCTAAACCTGGTTACAATGCTGCTTTTGGTTTAAAACTATAAGTACTTAGTATAATGGTTGTGATCTTATAGTAATGGCACATGTCTGATGTTAGTAGTCTTAATTATATAAATAAAATATTTGATACCCACTTTTCCATAGTTAAAAATATGCAATCGGGTCTTTGATTTTAATTCCTTACATTGTTGGAGTTGGCATATAACACTTAGGGTACAGGTGGCATGCCTTCACGAGGCTTTGTGTAAGGAGAAAAAGGAATGTAATAGAATGAGTACAAGTTGTGGTATTTGTATTTAGACAAGGCAACAAATGAGATGGGTGTTTTGGTTGCTAAGGAATCGAATGATAATGTGGTGAAGGTGAGAAGGTGCAATGGTAGGATAATGATAAGGGATGAGGTAGTGGTAGTAGTTAGTGTTTACGCACCACAAGTGGGGCTAAGGGACAGAAGAAGAGATATTTTTAGGATGGCGTAGACAATGTTATTGGGGATATGAGGAGATTTCAATGGTTACATTAGTAAGGATAATGATTTTACATCGGTAGGGGGGGGGCGCTATGGGGCTCGAAACGAGAGTGGCGGAGATCTTCTATACTTTTGCGGTAACGCATGACATGCATTTTAATCTCGTTCTTTTAAAAGAGGGATATATTTTATCACGCTTAGCAGTGGGAGCATAACATGCGTATTGATTATTTTTCTATGCGGCTAGGAGATCGTAACATGTGGTTGGACTGCAAGATCATATCACAGAGACAGTGGTGGCTCAACATCGACTATTATGACAGATATTGTCATGAAAGGGAAGTTAGTTGATGGAAAGCGGAAGATTTAATATAGGATCAAATGGGGCTGTTTGGAGGGCGAAAAAATTACGATGTTCATAGATAAGGTCTTATCGGCATATCGGGGGATTTGTTGGACTGTGCAAAGATGCAAACCAGGCGTGGGAGGCTATGATAAACATAGTTACATGAGTAGCAAAGAAGACTCTCGGGATCACAAGGTTCATAACCTAATCATCATCCTAGACGGTAGAAGATAATTGAAGGTTCACTTGGAAACCTCTTGAGTTGTACACGATAATAGCACCTAATAATAGCACGAAAACTACTTTCCAGTTTGTTCAAAGTCAATTCAATAATAATAGTTTTTCGTTTGAAAAATAAACTAAAAAATAACATTTTTTTTCCAGACGGAGTCGTTGGCATCCGGATCTGATCACCTGCACCACCGGCTACCAGATTTACCATCTCTCTCTCTCTCTGTCTCTCTGTGTGTGTGTCTCCTAATTTCATTCTTTGTCTAACTTTTCGTTAGTCATTCCGTGACGGCAAGTTGCCGGAGTAAAGAAACCGCAATCTAAGTAGATGAATTCCTCCAAAACTCGCCGGAAAGTAGTCGTCGCTTCGGCGGAGAACGGAGACTCCGGCGACAAGCTTGACCAACTCCTGCTCTCATCTTCCATCTGCAACGGTGAAGATTTATCCCCTTTCATCTGCAAAACCTTCGCCTCGGGTAAGCCTGAAACCCTACTTCACCACCTCCGTCATTTTTGCAGATCCAAAGAGGCCGAGATCGAAGAAGTATGCAAGGTTCATTACCAGGACTTTATCATGGCCGTCGAAGACCTCCGTTCGCTTCTTTCCGGCGTCGAATCGCTTAAATCATCAATTTCCAATTCGAACTATCAGTTGCAGTCCGTCGCTAGTCCTCTCCTAACATCGCTTGATTCCTTCACCGAAGCAAGAAACAAGTGCCGAAACATAAACCTAGTGATCGATTCTCTCCGGATTTGTGTCCAGTTAATGGAGCTTTGCTCGCGAGCGAATCTTATCTATCGAAGAATAACTTTTACATGGCATTGAAATGTGTTGACTCGATCGAGAGAGACTTTATACAGAAGACGCCGTCGTCCACGCTCCAGAGAATGCTCGAGAAGAACATTCCTGCTATCCGAGCGCACATCGAACGGAAAATCAATAAAGAGTTTGGAGACTGGCTTGTTGAGATCCGTACGTTAGGGCAAGTTGCTATCGGACAAGCCTCTGCCGGTAGGCAGAGAGAAGAAGAATTACGGATCAGGCAACGGCAAGCTGAGGAGCAGAGTCGGCTCAGTGTGAGGGACACTGTTTATGCTCTCGAAGAAGATGACGACGGTTACTTTACGGGAAACGATGGTAATGATGCGGTAACGGTGGAACTGCGAATGCTACTCTAGGTTTTGATCTGACTCCATTGTATAGATCTTACCATATAGGTTTAAAAAGGCGCCAGGCGAGGCGAGGCGTTTCGGTCCCAAAATCCGAGGCGCCACGCCTCAGGCGCGAGGCGAAGGCTTTACGTATTTTAGACGCTAAAACTAAAAAAATAATAAAAAAATGTATTATGCATGACACACTTCACTTCTTAATCATAAAAACACAAAACATACTTTAATACTTAAAGTTAAAAGCTTAGAACATAATTAAACATTCATAAATTAGTCACAGCCTCACATGATAAGCCCAAATATGGTTACAAGCCTGATTTAGGGTTATTTAAATTGGTCACAGGCTCACAAGTTAAGCTCAACTACATATTTAGGCCCAAATTGGTTTAAATGATGGGCCAAGCCCAACTGATTTAAAGCTAAAAAACGTGAAAATACATGAAGCGGCGCCTCGCCTCGTGCTTCAAGCCTGAGGTGGCGCCTCGGAGCACTTCATGTATCTCGGACGCCTCACCCATTTGATGCGTTTTTCCAGCGCCTCGGGCGCCTCGCGCTTAAGGCAGCGCCTCACGGCGCTTTTTTAAACCAAGCTTACCATATCCATCAGACTCTAGGGCTTGAGGATGGGTTCAAAAAGTACTACTTCGAGAATCGGAAACTTCAATTAACTTCGGATTTTCAGGTATCTTCCATGACACCTTTTTTAGAATCGCATCAGACGTTTTTCGCTCAGATAGCAGGTTTTTTCATAGTTGAAGATCGTATATTAAGGACTGGGGGTGGATTGATAACAAAAATGGAAGTAGAAAACCTATGGGATACTGCTGTTAGCAAAATGTGTTCTGTGTTAGAAGACCAATTCTCTAGGATGCGTACAGCGAATCATTTGTTGCTTATCAAGGATTATGTGAGTTTGCTTGGTGTTACTCTGCGAAGGTATGGATATTCAGTTGATGCATTGCTTGATGTGTTGAACAAACACAGGGATAAGTACCACGAGTTGTTGTTATCAGATTGCCGGATACAAATTGCTGAAGCTCTTGGGGCAGATAAGTTTGAGCAGATGTGGATGAATAAGGAGTACGAGTATTCCATGAACGTGCTCTCGTTCCAGATACAAACTTCTGATATTATACCTGCATTTCCTTATATTTCCCGGTTTTCAACCACAGTGCCTGATTATTGTCGAATTGTGAGGTCTTTTATCGAGGATTCCGTTAGTTTTATGTCTCACGGTGGACAGCTTGATTTCTATGATGTTGTGAAGAAGTATTTGGACCGACTTCTGACTGAAGTCCTGGATGATGCCCTCCTAAAGCTAATTAGCACTTCAATTAGCGGGGTCAATCAAGCAATGGTTGTTGCGGCTAATACGGCTGTTCTTGAACGAGCCTGTGATTTCTTTTTTCGCCATGCTGCAAAGCTATCTGGGCTTCCTCTGAGGATGGTTGAAAGGAGTAGGCAGACTTTCCCCCTGCCCAAAGCACGTGATGCAGCTGAAGAAATGCTCTCTAGCTTACTTAAAAAGAAGGTTGATGGATTTATGACATTGATTGAGAACGTGAATTGGATGATTGATGAACAGCCTCAAAATGAAAATGAATATGTGAATGAGGTTATAATATTTCTTGAAACTCCTTTCTACTGCACAACAGATATTGCCTGGTCAAGTTCTTAAACGAGTGTTGCAAGATGTCCTCACTCACATATCGGAAACAATTGTTAACTTCTTAGTTGGTGAATCTGTGAAAAAGTTCAGTTTGAATGCTGTGATGGGAATCAATGTAGATATCAAGTTGTTGGAATCGTTTGCTGAAAACCAAGCTTCTCTTGTATCTGCAGAAGAGGCTAATCAGTTGAAGCAAGCACTAGTCGAGGCAAGGCAATTAGTTAATTTGCTTCTCAGTAATAACCCAGAGAATTTTTTGAATGCGGGCATCAGGGAGAGAAGCTACAATGCTTTGGATTACAGAAAAGTGGCGATTATTTTAGAGAAACTAAAGGATCCTTCTGAGCGACTGTTTGGAGCATTTGGATCAAGAGGATACAAGCAAAATCCGAAGAAAAAATCCCTAGACTCTTTAATTAAGAGGCGCAAGGATGTCAACTGAAATTCCCAGGTATCTTTCTCTTGCCCTTGTTTAGATATTATCTCACATTCTCACTGCTGTTATGTAACTGTGGTTTGCTGGACCTTTTGCTGTTCTTGCTTGCCGTTGTTTGATACTTTTAGTAGCTAACATGCCCTTAGATATACCAGTCTCGTCCTGTATGCAATGCTCTCACATGCTTAGAAAGGATTATGTGCTTGTGGTATGTGCCTCATTGGAGAATATTAGATAAGAATGATATACTAAGTTCTTAAGGTTTACTTCTATCTCTTTGTGATGATGGTATGGACAAAACTACCAATGTTGTTTTTTGGCGGGTCAATTTTAAATATATTTTAACTAGTATATACTATATATAGTTTTTTTACTAACATGGGGGAGGCCGGGAGCTGCATAATATCATGTGCTACCTACAACCCAAAAAGTTCCACAGTTATATCATAAATGCGTTACTATTAAAGTAATTTGAGTTGGATAAAGCAAAAAAAATTATGACTAATTATGACTATACCGAACTGTTTAGTTAGTATCAAATTAGAGTCATTTTGAGGTACAAAACTGAAAATGTTTGGGTTCATAGTTGAAATACTCATTCGACCTTTTAATATATAAAGTGGTCTACTGTTTTTGATGGGAGTATATTACAGTTAGAATCTTTCAAAAATCAAAATAGAAAAATAATGATGGGATATTAAATATATAAACTAGAGATTGGAAATTTTCTAGCAGACTGTATATAGATGGTACTGTTTGAGAAACTTAGCTTATTGTTTTAACTCTTTAAGCTGTTATTCCTTGTTTTGGATCTATAGATTGATGAGAGTAATGAAATTGATACTTGAAGTCATGAGTCCTCGAAGTCCTGGAAAATTAAAATCTAGCAGTAGGCTTTTAATGTGTGTCCAATTCCATGGCTAGCCATTTTATACAACCAATTTTTGTATGAACAGGAGAATATAGATAGAGAAGGATAATATACAAGATATAGGAGCATTCCCCTAAAAAGAGTCGCTATTAATTAATACCTTGATCAATGATTACATATGTGTGTGTGTGTGTGTGTTTGTGTACGACATCATCTTCTTGTTAAGAAGAGTTAGGAGGATAAGTTACGAGGATATCTAGCATGTTTCAAAACAATTTATTAGTCTATATAAAAATAGACTTTGGATAACTTTTAGCTTGAGCGACCCGTTTGATCTGTGTGACTATTAGCCAACTTTTTTTTACCTGACCTGTGCTAGCTAATTGTTTTATTATTTCAACTTGATCGACCCATTTGACCTGTATTAGCTAACTTTTTTATTTGAAAGAAAACACAACCCAAATCGAATGAGTCGAAATGGCCACCTTTACCACAACTATTCCATTTTTTTTTTGAAGAGTTGCGAGCTTCCTCCTGACCATGCCTTTTGGCTCACCGAACAGGACTGCAGGTTTTAATTGTTATATATTTATGAACGCAGGTATGGGCAGAAGATATTGTAGATCTGAAAGTGGTGTTGGTAGGGTTGAACATGAAGTTGATGCAGGTGCAATTCAAATGTTCTTTTAGTGGTTGTGTTTGTGATTAATTTTGATATGAGATTGTAAATAAAGTTAAAATTACATTCGTGACAAATTCTTTATTCTTGGATGCATGAAATGAAATGGTTTTTCTAGGGGTGTGTGTGTTGTGGTGAACACCCAGATTTGGTGCCGAAAAACTAAAGAAAGTTGAAGGATTGCAAGTGTGTTTATGTAAGGAAATGAGGATCAAGAATTCCGCATATATGTATTAAACATACATATTCATACATATATGAATTCGTACATCAACTTGTTCCAGACATACACTTTGTCCTATTTTTTTAAACAGCAAATCTTACTCCTACTCTACTTTACACCAATAATTTTAAACTATTATTTGTGTTTAAGGTAAAAATGATATGAAGTGTATAGATTGAGTAGAGTACTTAGGGAGTTAAGGGTTCCACCCTCTTCACCCTAAGAACGGTAAAGCTATATAAGAAAATGGATAAATTTTGGAAAAAAAAACTAAACAGTACTAATAACACCCAACTTCATTTATATTTTAGAAATAAAGTTTCTGTTGTTAATTTTAGACTGTGCGTAATGGGAGGGTAAGAAGAGGGGCGTGGTGCCACCTCACCCACCACGGGCGTGAAACACCACGCCGGACTCGGGTGGGTGGGGGCGTGAGTGGGGCAAGATGGTGGTGCTCACAGGGGTGAGAGGGGGTTACACACAAACATTACACATCTCTCTCTCACACACACACATTAACAATCTTTCACCTTCACCCACACCATTACACATCTAGGTGAGGGTGTGTGTGAAGAAGGCTCTGGTCTACGTGGCGCCTATGTGGCATCAAAAATCCGTCACCTTCACACTACCATCACACATAGCCCTTATCAAATCTCTGCCAAACTAAATACAAGACAAGATAGGTTATTGTTGCTTTTTTTAATACTTGAAATAGAAAGGTTGTATTTACTTTGAAAAATACATTTATTTATCATATCAAATTATCAATGAAACATGTACAACTTTTGGCCCATTTTTTTGCTACACACGTATCATCACCATATGTACCATCTTCTACCTCTCAAATGTCTTCTCCAGCGACAATGCTCCCTTTCACCATCCTACTTTTCACATCCGCCGCCATCTCCAAGACACTAACAGTGTACGAAGTGCTCGAAGATTATGATTTCCCAGTAGGTCTTATTCCGACAGGCGTAACATCATACACCATGGACACAGAAACTGGAGAGTTCCAAGTTAACCTCGGTTACACATGTAAGCTCTCGATTGAGGGTCACGATCTCAAATACAAGTCGACCATTAGTGGAGTGATCAGTAGAGACAAGCTGACAAAGTTAAAGGGCGTAAGCATAAAACTAGTGTTGTTTTGGATGGATATCGTGGAGGTTACTCGTGACGGCGACGAGCTAGATTTTTCGGTGGGAACGATTTTGGCGAGGTTCAACATAGATAATTTTGAGGAGTCGCCAGCATGTACAAGTACTAGGATTTTGTCACGTGAAATCAGTTGAGTAACGTTTTTCACATTTTCTTGAAATATGTATTGATATTATTTCAAAAAATATATAATATTTGGATTTAAATTATGTCTAGTTTAACTTATGTTGTTTTGCTAGGAAATGGATAATTTGGGTTTATTATATTTATTGATTTCATTATCCTTTATAAAGATTCATTCTGTTGAGTATATATTTCGAAGACTTGTGTGATGAGAAAGAGCCTTTAGACAATTGCCTCGTAAAATATATAGTATGATATGCTTTGGCTGTCTTGTCGGTAAGGTAAGGGGGGGTGGGTGTGTCTTCGCCATGGTTTCAGTATGGGTGATGTTGCTACGAGAACAATGCCCCACCCCTTGCTTGAGTATGATGATGAGCCAGATGATCAAGCTGAATGGTATTGGTCTCCTACAAGAGTCTCAAAAGGCTCTCCCCCAATGGCTAGTTTACTATTTAAAAAAATAAATTAAATTTATTTATAAATACCCAAAATACTTATTCAATTTCACACCAATCTTCTTCCTCTAAACACCAATTTCATACCTCAATCTAAAAATGTTTCCATCCTACATCGATCACTGACATGAAATGAATAAGGGTTCAAGATGGACGACATATAAGGTAAATTATTAATGAAGGTGATTTGATTCGGTAATCGGCTCTATAGTATGCTAATCTGCAAGGACGAGTAAATATTCAAGGAAGTTTTGTTGTGCTTCTTAGTCCGATTTTTTTTTTTTCATTTTTGTACATTTAGGACAATGCACCATTCAAGTAACTTGTAATGATGACTGATTACATAATCTACATCGGTAATAAAAAGCACACAATTATGTAAAGTTATCACCGACAAACACATGAAATTACCGACAAAAACTAATAAAAGTTCCATAAAAAGTATTACAGCATAAAATATAAAGACATTACATCATAAAAATATTAAACATAAAAAAATATAATTAGCTTTAAACGAGTCTGGAGTCTCGCATCTACTAACTCGTTTAATCACCAATAATATTTAGTTATAATACGTGGGTAAATGTGGTATTGACTACTTTTTATTAGACAATTGTATTTATAGTAAACCGTATAGCATTTATTGTATCCATATTTAGTTGATTGTATTCCCTTTATATTGGGGATCCTTTGTGAATGAAAGACACATAAAATATTCACCATAATCAACCTTTATGGTATCAGAGCCTTTGGCTCCAAGAACCCTAACCCTAATTCCGCCATAAGTTGTCGCCGCCTCTCTTCTTCTTTTTTTCTTGATTACGATCAGCATGGGTGACAAAGAGAAAAATGAGGCTGTCGGCAACACCAACTTCAAACCCATCCACCCCCCGTCACCAACATCAACAACAAGATTCGAACCCTCGATGGAACCAAAATAACCTACTCGACATGGGTTAAGTTCTTTATGTTGCACGCAACAGCATACAAACTGGTACACCACTTAGACGACGCGGCACCACCTGAAAAAGACGATCCCAATTACGAAGAATGGAAAGAGATTGATGCCCTTATTCTGCAATGGATATACAACACTATATCCGACGATTACGTGGTGTGAATCGTGGAAACCGGCCAAGGCAGCTTGGCTCAAGATCAAGAACATGTTTCTGAGTAATAAAGGATCTCGTGCCGCGTCTCTCGAACACGAGTTCACAAATCTAACTCTTGCTAAATGTTCACCCATTGATGAATACTGTCAACGATTGAAGGATATAGCCGAACAACTCCACGATGTCGACAACCCGGTCAGTGACTCACGTTTAGTCTTACAAATGGTACGTGGTCTACCGACAGAATACGAAGTCGTCGCCACTTTCATTAATCAATCCTCTCCAACATGGGATGTAGCAAGAAGTATGCTTCAATTGGAACAACACCGACAAGCTGCCCGTCAAAACCCCGACGCCACAACAGCAAGCCACCATGCATAATCAGGTGCCTGCTTCTCCTATGCAAAATGACACGAACCGATCATTCTACTATCCCCAAGATGCCACCCGCTACCGTGGTCGAGGTTGTGGCAATCAATGGCGTGGGGGACGTGGTCGTGGCAGGAGTCAAAGTCAGGGGCAGCGTCAACAACAGTGGAATGGTCAGACCTGGAATGGCCGTCGCATGGGACAACCCAACATGGACAGTGGAATCAGCCACCGCCTTCTCCCTACCCTTCTCAACCATGGAACGGGACTCCAGCCCAATATGGTTCTGCTGCTCATATTGCTTCATTTCAAGCACAAGGTAACTTTAATTCCTTCTCAAATGGGCCTAATTTTGTTGCTCAACAGCCTATCAACTTTGGACAACCAGCACCGCAACAAGCCCAATATGGACAGTCAGCTCTCAACGCTTTAAGCCCGACGGATCTAAGTCAAGCCTTCACCAACATGCAGCTTTCTCAGGACCATAACTGGTATATGGATACCAGTGCGTCATCACATCTGACCGCTAATCCAGGTAAAATTAAGACCCCTGTTATTTTTTCTAATCACACTATTTTTGTTGGAAATGGAAATCGTTTGCCAATCTCAGGATCCGGTAATAGCCTTTACACCCTTCCAAATAAAACTTACCAATTACTTAACATACTCCATGTTCCAACCATTATTAAAGACCTTCTTTCTGTTAGAAAATTCACATGTAAAAATAATGTTTCTGTCGAATTTGATCCTTATGGTTTTTCTTTGAAGGATCTCAAGACGGGTACCCACCTTTCCCGCCACAATAGTACGGGGGATCTCTATCCTTTCACGCCGCCAATGCAAGCTCTCCTCACTTCTACATCCACTGTTCCATGGCATAATCGGCTTGGTCACCCCGGAGCAAACATCATGGACTTTCTTATTCGTCGTACTTTTATTAATTGTAATAAGACTACTACTTCTTTTGTGTGTTCATCTTGTCAACTTGCAAACTGTAAACGGTTGCCATTTTATGATTCCACTTCTATTACATTTGCACCATTTGACTTGATTCATTGTGATTTATGGACATCTCTTATTTCAAGTAATTCTAGTTACAAATATTATATGGTCTTGATAGATAACTTTACTCAATATGTTTGGATATATCCACTCAAATACAAATCAGAAGCCTTCCCTAACTTTGTTAAATTCCACAAATTAATCTACACCCAATTTAATCGCACTATTAAAACTTTCCAATGTGACCTTAGGGGGAGTTTGTTATCAAACGATTGATAAATTAATCCTACCCTCCAAATGGCTAAATTACTTCACTCCTGTTTTTTTCCTTTTTCACCGCCAACCCACATACGACCGCCTTCGTGTGTTTGGATGTGCATGTTACCCAAACACATCTGCCACTCAACCCCACAAACTCCATCCCCGTTTCGTTAGATGTATCTTTCTCGGGTATCCTCAAAATTTTCATGGGTATCGATGCCTTGATCCCACCACGGGACGCGTCCATCTATCTCGGCATGTTATATTTGATGAATACACGTTTCCATTCAACCATCCCACATCCTCATCCACACACACGTTCCTTGATGATGACCCATTACCTATTACTATGCCTACCCATTTCACCTATCTGACCCAGCCACCCCCACCTCCTACACAGACCCACATACCAACCGAACAGACCCAACCACCCTCTCCGGCCCAACAGCCAATACCCTCTCCGTCGCCTGCTTTGGCGCCCTTACCCATTTCCAACCCACCTGTTCCTATCTCCCCACCTATTAATGACCATCACATGACCACTATAGCCAAGCAAGGTGTTATCAAACCCAATCCCAAATATGCCAACCTCACTAACAGTACACAAAACCCAATCTCACCCATACCCACCTCATACCTTAAGGCTCTAACGGATCCCAATTGGCTACGAGCCATGCACAATGAATATAGTGCTTTGCAGGAAAATCATACGTGGGAACTTGTTCCTCGACCATCGGATAGCCCAGTTATTAGATGTATGTGGCTTTTTTGACATAAGTTCAAATCAGATGGCAGTTTGGAACGCTACAAAGCCCGCCTTGTTGTTAACGGGAAATCTCAGACTGTAGGAATTGATTGCCATGACACGTTTAGCCCGGTAGTCAAGCCGGCCACCATTCGTACGGTTTTAAGCCTCGCCGTTTCTAAGCAGTGGCCAATACACCAATTGGATGTAAAAAATGCATTCTTACATGGAAATTTAGAGGAAACGGTATACATGCATCAACCCCCAGGGTTTATTGATCAGAATGCTCCTACTCATGTATGTCGGCTCCAAAAATCTCTATATGGGCTTAAACAGGCTCTAAGGGCATGGTTCACCAGGTTTTCTATATTTATTCTCTCTCAGGGCTTTCGTAACATCAAATGTGTTACATCCCTATTTATCTATCGCCAAGACGGTAGAACTGCTTATTTACTGCTCTACGTGGATGACATCATCCTTACTGCCTCAGACCCCACTCTCCTTCAACAAATTATCACTCTTTTATCTCGGGAGTTTGTTATGCCTGATCTTGGGTCTCTTCATCATTTTTTGGGGATTACAATCACACGGGACACCACTGGCTTGTTTTTATCTCAGTCCTAGTACGCTCGTGATATACTACACCGAGCCTCCATGACATCTTGTAAACCATGTGTAATTTCGGTTGATACTTCATCCAAACTTAGTGCTACCGACGGGCCCCTACTCACAGATGACACTCATTATCGTAGCCTTGCCGAGGCTCTTTAGTATCTCACATTTACTCGTCCGGACATCACTTATGCAGTACAACAAGTTTGCCTCTTCATGCACGCCCCACGGGAGCCCCATTTCGCATTCATGAAGCGGATACTACGCTACATACAGGGCACTATTGATTATGGCATTCGGATACATGCCTCACCTTCACAGTCTCTTACCGCTTATTCCGATGCCGACTGGGGGGTTGTCCGGACTCGAGGCGTTCCACATCAGGTTATTGTATTTTTTGGGGGACACTCTTGTATCATGATCCTCCAAACGACAGCCTACTATCTCCAGATTCAGTGCTGAAGCAGAATATAGAGGCGTAGCTAACGCCGTTGCGGAGTCAAGTTGGCTTCGTAATTTACTTCTAGAGCTATATGTCCCAGTTTGCAAGGCAACCATCATATACTGTGATAATGTATTCGCGGTTTATCTCTCTCAAAATCCGGTACAACATCAACGTACTAAACATGTTGAAATAAATATTCATTTTGTTCGTGAAAAGGTTCAAATTGGCCATGTCAGAGTCCTTCACGTCCCCTCCTCTTCACAGTATGCCGACATCTTCACCAAAGGGCTACTCTGGCACTTATTTGAGAGTTTTCGTTCCAGTCTGAGCGTCCGGTGACCTACTGCTCGGACTGTGGGGGACTATTAGACAATTGTATTTATAGTAAATTGTATAGCATTTATTGTATCCATATTTAGTTGATTGTATTCCCTCTATATTGAGGATCCTTTGTGAATGAAAGACATAGAAAATATTCACCATAATCAACCTTTACTTTTTGCCTTTTACTGGTTTCTTTTTCATGATTTTTAATTGAAACCGTGATTCCTCACGGTTTCTCCCACTTTTCATTGACTTGACATATCAGCTTCATTATTTGATGCATGTAAGAGGGAATCGATTTGATTCTCGGGTTAAAAACAAAGTGATGACTTGAAAATTAACTGAAACCGTGATTGGGAATCACGGTTTTGGTAAAGGACAAAACTAACTGAGCAAACGGTGGGTTAGTTAGGTTCGTTAAGTGTTTGTTAAATGAATACACTGAAGTTCTTTTGGCAAATCGATGATACCATTTACCACTTTGATTTTAAAAAACATACCATTTTAAGAAAAAAAATCTTGAATTGGTATTTATGGGTTTGTTTAGTCTGAGTTATAGTAGGATTAGTATATGATTAGTATAAATATAGGGGTTGTATTATCGAACTTCGACCTTCATTAACTGTGTCTAGAAACCCAAAAATTGTAATAATATTGTTACCTTTTTATCCCGAAAATGAGAAAGGCCTACGACCAAAATTACAAGGTAGCAAAATTGTTACTTAACTTGATTTTTTACGACGACAATGACAAGAGAGAGAAAGAGAGAGACAGTATTCAAGTGACAATTTTAAGGAAGAGTAACCATAATAATCTTATGGTTCATTATTATTATATACATAGAATTGTGCGTTAAAAAGAATTATTTTATATGTATTTAACAGGGACCGAGTTTATTGTTTTAGTTTTTTTAACAATAAATAAATTAAAGTAAAAAATGATTATTTGGTATGAAGTTGATATTGACGTTTTTTGTGAGTGAAGTGTCACACCCCGACCGACGGCGGAAAACGTCGGGGCGTGAAGCTGTGCAGACTGTTCATAGCTCATGGTTGCTAAAGTTTGAATAATTTAAACATTCATTTTCATTACACGTAGCAAGTTCATACCATACAAGAATCAAATGTAGCGATTACAAAATATAAATAGTTTAGATTAATTGCTAGGTCCAAATCCTATATGTAGCAGCTTGTAATACTTCAAACATTGTCACCTGAAACATGGTTAAAAACAAAGTCAACTAAAAAGTTGGTGAGAATACATAGGTTTTCGTGTCATGTAATAGAATATAGTGTTGTGTGTATACAATTCATACAAACATGGCAATTAAGGCATTTATGGAGAGATACCATCGTGTGACCTGGTAGTACAATCAAACCTTTGTAACTAGCATGCAAAACAAACGCGTGTTGGCAGTAACAGTCACCCTACCTGGGTGGGTTTGTCAGACTCAATAGATCTATCACTGTTTACTGTAGGCTATAAAATAGTTAATGATTACAAGTGAATAGCAAACTGCGTGTTGGTCTACACACCTAGTACTCAAGCACAAAGCTCAAAATTGTAACACATGATTGTAGGGTGGAATTGTATATTGTGTAGTTTGTAAACATAGTAAATAGAACGCATGTTCCACCCCAAAAGTTTGTAAATAGAGTAAAAGAGGGGCTATGTAACTCACTTGTGTTGGGGCGTGTAGTTTGCACAGATCAACAAAAATACCAATCGTGTTGTAGGTCGCTACGTTTGACCTATTGAATGAGGGTATAACGCGTGTCACTGTTTGTGTTATTTTGTGTCCAAAGTGGGTTCGTTGGTGGTTTGTGTGTTTAGGGTTGGTTTTGGAATAATAAATTAGTAGCGATATATATATATATATATATATATATATATATATATATATATATTTATTTAAATAAAATTTAATTAAACGATATTTGTTTAAATCAATATATATATATATATATATTTGTATAAATAAAAATGATTATATAAATTCACTATTTCATCGGTTTTGAAACTATCGGGAATTAATCGTTTTAAATTTTTAAATCAGCGATTTGGTATATAAATGATTCCCGGGTTTTGGGATTTTATAACTTAAATTTTTATAAACAAGTTTTGAAATGTTTAAATAAAAACATATTAAATTAAGTTTGAAAATAATAAATTAAAGTTTCTGGTCAAGGAGCACGACCGTGCTCAAGTAGGGCACGACCGCGCTCGTTGCCGGGCGTGACCGTGGTGGTCTGAGCGCGCCCGTGGTCGAGTCAGAAGTCACTACAGAGGGTCTGGACATAGAGCACGACCGTGCTCGTATCTGGCACGACCGCGTCTAGTGTTTGTTTTTGGTCAAGACTTGTTTGCTCGGTAAGCACGACCGGGCCACACCTGGGGCACGACTGTGCTTGGTCAGGCACGACCGCGCTCAGGGATGAGCGCGACCGTGTCGGGCCTTTTTCAGACACAATTCGATCGATTCTTATATTAATAGCTTCTATATTCTTAGGGCTTTCACTTAGTGGATGATTACGAATGTTTCTACATAGTTTAATTGTATTTATATCATGTCTAGAGTGTAGTTCGAGTAAAATTTATGTTTCGGCTTTTTGGTTCAAAATCGCATCGATTTGAGTGTTTCTACAACGAATTGACATAGGGCTTTCGTAGTAGAGGTAGATACAAAGCTGAAGACGTGTTACTTACTTGTTGAAAGTGGGCAATTGAATGCGGTCGGCTACGGGTCGAGCGGCTTCGTTTCTTAGCGATCAATCGGACGACAGAGGTGTTGTGAGCGTCGAGTGAGAGTTCTGAGAGATTGAGTGGGTGTATATGAGGGTGTAGGAAGCGTGCAACTGACTCTATATCGACGAATTTGAGAGGCTCGGTTGTGGTGTGAATGGGATTAATTAATTGTGCAAATTGGACGACAATTGATGCGTGTTTTAGACGAATTTCAGTCGAGTATGGTCTGACGCGCGAAGACCGGCTTTTCTTTATTTTAATTTTCGCGAATTCAGAAGGTATGGTATGGTTTGACTTTCTGCAGTCAAGTGGGTTCATCAGCGCGACCGTGCCTACTTTAGGCGCGACCGTGCTTAGGTCTGCAGGCGCGACCGTGCCTAGTCCTAGGCGCGACCGTGCCTAGTCATAGGCGCGACCGTGCTTGCCTAGTTTTGTAGTTTTTGAGTTTTGTCAGTTTTGGTCCTCGGGGCTTGTGAGATAATTGCGTTTTTGTTTAATTTATTGTAATAGAATAGTTTGTATATGTAACTGCATCGTAGTTTGTTTGTACACGAATCGAAACTGAAATGTGTTTGTTTATTGAAATCAAACGATTACATGATGAAAATCAGAAATGTTACAGTCTCCCCTTGTTGAGGGGATTTCGTCCCGAAATTCAACTAGTTGAGGCTGCAGAATTGGTGAATAGGTGAGGATACTTGAGTTTCATTTGGTCTTCACGTTCCCAAGTAAACTCAGGACCACGTTTAGAATCCCAACGGACTTTGACTATAGGAATGCGGCTGCGTTTGAGTTGCTTGATCTCACGGTCCATGATTTCCACCGGTTTCTCGACAAAGTGCATCGTTTCATCAATGCGCACGTCGTCAAGAGGTATGTGGAGGTTCTCATCAGCAAGACATTTCTTCAGGTTGGACACGTGGAAGGTTGGATGAACATTGTTGAGTGCTGGAGGTAGCTCAAGTTTGTAAGCCACTTTCCCGATTCTTTCAAGGATCTTGAACGGGCCTACGTAACGAGGTGCTAGTTTGCCTTTCTGTCCAAAGCGGATCACACCCTTCCAAGGGGATACTTTGAGAAGCACAAGGTCACCCACTTGGAATTCCAAGGGTTTTCGTCGCTTGTCGGCATAGCTCTTTTGTCGACTTCTCGCTACTCGGATGTTGTCACGGATTTGAAGGATTTTGTCGGATGTTTCCTGAATTAACTCGGGACCGGTGATTTGTGCTTCACCAATCTCGTTCCAACAGATAGGAGAACGGCATTTGCGACCATAAAGAGCTTCGAATGGAGCCATGTTGATGCTGGTGTGGTAGCTGTTATTGTAGGAGAATTCAATAAGTGCTAGATGTGAATCCCAATTGCCACCAAAGTCTATGACACAGGCTCTCAGCATGTCTTCGAGGGTTTGGATTGTTCGTTCAGTCTGGCCATCAGTTTGGGGATGGTAGGCTGTGCTTAAATCCAATCGTGTGCCAAGTGCCTTTTACAGAGATTGCCAAAATCTGGAAGTGAAACGAGCATCTCTGTCGGAGATTATGTTCAAAGGTATACCGTGTCGACTCACAATTTCGTTAATATAGATTCGGGCCAATTTCTCAACCCGATAGTCTTCACGGATGGGCAGGAAGTGTGCGGACTTTGTGAGACGGTCAATGATTACCCAAATGCTATCATAGCCGTTTGAAGTACGGGGGAGTTTAGTAATGAAGTCCATGGCTAGATTTTCCCATTTCCACAAGGGGATTTCCGGTTGTTCAAGTAAACCGGAAGGACGTTGATGTTCGGCTTTGACTTTAGAGCAGGTTAGGCATTTTGCAACATAGAGTGCAATGTCTTTCTTCATACCAGGCCACCAATATTGTGGTCGAAGATTGTGATACATTTTATCCGCACCGGGATGGATAGAATACCGAGACTTGTGTGCTTCAGTCATGAGGAATTCCCGGAGATCATTGCGGTTGGGAACCCAAATACGATCCAAGAAATAAAGCAAGCCATTGTTTTTAGTCTCTAGTTGGAATTCAGCACCACACGACATTTCCTCATACATATTGCCCTCGGTAATCGAGACGTGTTGAGCTGCTAGAATACGGGTTTGAATGTCGGAATGAATCTTGACACTTTGGAGCATGACGCGTTCTTTACGGCTCAGCGCATCGGCTACAACATTAGCCTTACCGGGATGATAACGAATCTCGCAATCTTAGTCATTGAGTAGTTCAACCCAACGTCGTTGCCTCATGTTGAGTTCTTTTTGATTGAAGATGTGTTGGAGGCTTTTGTGGTCGGTAAATACCACACATTTCGTGTCATATAGATAATGTCTCCAAATCTTCAAGGCAAATATGACTGCACCTAGCTCCAGATCGTGCGTCGTATAGTTCTTTTCATGGATCTTGAGTTGCCTTGATGCATAAGCGATTACCTTGCCTCGTTGCATGAGAACACAACCAAGGCCTAGGTTAGAGGCATCGCAGTAGACGACTAGATCATCGTTTCCTTCTGGAAGAGTCAGAATAGGAGCATCACATAACTTCTGTTTAAGAGTTTGGAAAGCTTCTTCTTGTTTTGGCCCCCATTCATAAGGTTTACCTTTATGTGTCAAGGCGGTGAGGGGAACAGCAATCTTGGAGAAATTAGAAATGAACCTTCGGTAATAACCCGCTAAACCAAGAAACGAACGAACCTCGGTAGGGGTTTGAGGAGCACTCCAATTCTTGACAGCTTCGATCTTGGCAGGGTCGACATGTATTCCCTTTTTATTGACAACATGACCCAAAAATTGAACCTCCTTTAGCCAAAATTCACATTTGGAGAACTTGGCGTATAATTGTTCGGTTCTCAGGAGATCCAAAACCAGTCTAAGGTGCTGTTCATGTTCTTCCTCAGTCTTGGAATAGATCAAGATGTCATCGATGAAAACGATCACGAATTTGTCAAGGTATGGTTTGCACATGCGGTTCATGAGGTCCATAAAGACAGCAGGTGCATTGGTCAACCCAAAAGGCATAACCGTGAACTCGTAATGACCATATCTTGTTCGGAAGGCGGTCTTTGGAATATCTTCTTCTCGGACACGCAGTTGGTGATAACCAGATCGAAGATCAATCTTCGAGAAACAAGTAGAACCTTGGAGTTGATCGAAGAGGTCGTCAATCCTAGGTAACGGGTAGCGGTTTTTGATTGTAAGCTTGTTGAGCTCTCGATAGTCAATACACATGCGGAATGAACCATCCTTCTTTTTAACAAACAAGACTGGTGCACCCCACGGTGAATGACTTGGCCGTATGAAACCTTTGTCAGCGAGTTCTTGAAGTTGACTTGCAAGTTCTTGCAATTCGGAAGGTGCAAGCCGGTATGGAGCTTTAGCCACAGGGTTTGCTCCGGGTATAAGATCGATTTGAAACTTTACTTCCCGAATAGGTGGAAGTCCGGGTAAGTCATCGGGAAAGACTTCGGGAAACTCCCGAATGATGGGAATATCTTCTATTCTTCTCTCTTTGTCTTCTTTTTGAATCACATGAGCTAGGAAAACCATGCACTTCTTTCGAATGTATTTCTGGGCAGTTATGCATGACATTAGTTTGAGTCCTTTGCAAGGTTTCTCGCCAAAGACTTTCAATATGTCTCCCGATGGAAGAGGTACTCGGATGTACTTTTCAAAGCACATGACCTCGGCATGGTTTTTAGATAACCAATCCATGCCGATGATGACGTCAAAGCTTCCCAATGGCATTGGTATAAGGTTGACTGGAAACGTGTGACCATTGAGTTCTAGTGAGCAGTCATGAATGATGGAGTCAATAGTGATGGAGTTTCCATCCGCTACTTCAACGGTGAAGGTTTTGTCGAGTTTGGATCGTGTTTTTGCAAGTAAAGGTTCAAAGTTAAGTGACACAAAACTCTTATCGGCTCCGGTATCAAATAGTATAGATGCAAATTGTTTATTTACAAGAAACGTACCGTTGACCACATGATCGTTGGCTTGAGCTTCATTGGCGTTGATGTTGAAAGCACGCCCACGAGCTCCGCCCTGATTATTGTTCACAAGTTTTGGACATTGGTTTCGGAAGTGGTTCGGGTTGCCACATTCATAGCATGCCCGTCCATTTGCATTGATTGGAACCACTTGATTAGCTCCGGGTTGATTAACCGGGTTGGCTTGAGTAGTAAGTGCCTTTTGTCGGCAGATATTGGCTGTATGGCCAAGTTTCCCACAATGATTGCAAAGGCGACATGGGACAGTTTGTGGGTGATGATAATTGCAGTTGTTGCAGAGTGGGTAGGTACCTCCATAAGCTTTCTTGGCTGGATTTTGAGCCAAGGGTGCAACTTGATTAATTGGGGCGGCTGGAGTGACTATTGCAAAATTCTTCGCCTTTCTCTTCCTGGTGTTTCGATACTGTTCGTTTTGAACTTCTTTGACATGAGTAGGAGGAGTTGTGGTGTCAGAAACTTTCTTGGCGCCCTTTTTGGTAAGAGTACCTGCTTTAACGTGATTATCGGTCAGTGTGGCAGCTAGACGAATAGCATCTTCTAGGGTTGCAGGATTTCTTCCCAGAACAGTGTCCTGGATTTGTCTCGGTAGACCACCGATATATTTTTCAATACACCTAGACAAAGGTGTAACCATGTGCGGTACCAGCATGCTGAGTTCGTGGAAACGGTTAGTGTACGCCAAGCTTTTACCGCTATCTTGGGTAAGATCCCAAAATTCCGCTTCCAGTTTCTTCATCTCATTTCAAGGACAGAATTCCTCGGTCATGATCCTTTTCAGCTTATCCCATGGCAGAGCCATTGCTACTTCTACTCCCCTTGTTCTCTTTTCCCCATTCCACCAGGTTAGTGCCCGTTTTTGGAAGACACTAGTGGCATGGCGGACACGCAGATTGTCCGGACAGTCACTATTGAGGAAGGTGCCCTCAATACTTTCGAACCATTGAAGGAGTCCCGTGGCTCCTTCGGTACCATAAAATTTCAGGGGATTGCAAGAGTTGAAATGCTTGAAGGTACATTGTGGCGGGTTGGCACCACCGCCACCACCAGTATTAGCACTACCACTGGCGTTCCCATTGTTGTTGTTATTGGCTTGAGTTAGTTGAGTTACCAGCTGAGTGAGGAGAGCAGCAAGGTCGGTATTATTGTTGTTGTTGGCATTGCTGGTATTGGTGTTGGTGCTATCGTTGGCGTTGTCGGTGTTGTTGCGGTTGATGTTACGACGAGGAGGCATTCTATAAAAAGAGAATGATACAAAAGTGTTGTGAGAATTTATAAAAATCCGTTGAAATTTAGGATAGGAGGAATAATAACACATTTATTTCATAGTTCGGATTGTTTTCAAGTAATCACATTTCTACTTGAACACAATGACATATTAAGGTTAATTAGACTTATATAATTTTCAAGGAGACGTGCTTTAGCCTATAGGTAAACACTCATCCCGGGAATTCCCAGGAAAGCATACGGATCCCTCGGTTGATTGGGATTTATATGAAATGCTTTCCTAGACAGAAAACCCAGAATACAGGTGTCACCCTTCCAGATTGCACGTGTCCTCTAATAATTAACAGAGTCTAAAACCTTAACGGGTATGAAAAATATTTTTGATAGGCATAGGTCCACGAGTATGAGTTTTTCCACAAGTTATGGCGATGATGACATAGAAGCAGTTAAGGAGGATATGCGGCTTAGGATACGGGTATAGATACGATTTATTTTATTATTTACGTATGCTTATTAAGTCTTGTAGTCTAAACAATTTAAGTATCAAATAACTAACACATAAGGCATGTGACATATAGCAAATAGCACGTATCACATAAAACATGTAGCATGGCATTGTTGGGTGTCCTAAAGTTATAGTCTAGGTCAATGGTGTCTAATAACCTAATTCCCTATAACCAAGGCTCTGATACCAATCTGTCACACCCCGACCGACGGCGGAAAACGTCGGGGCGTGAAGCTGTGCAGACTGTTCATAGCTCATGGTTGCTAAAGTTTGAATAATTTAAACATTTATTTTCATTACACGTAGCAAGTTCATACCATACAAGAACCAAATGTAGCGATTACAAAATATAAATAGTTTAGATTAATTGCTAGGTCCAAATCCTATATGTAGCAGCTTGTAATACTTCAAACATTGTCACCTGAAACATGGTTAAAAACAAAGTCAATTAAAAAGTTGGTGAGAATACATAGGTTTTCGTGTCATGTAATAGAATATAGTGTTGTGTGTATACAATTCATACAAACATGGCAATTAAGGCATTTATGGAGAGATACCATCGTGTGACCTGGTAGTACAATCAAACCTTTGTAACTAGCATGCAAAACAAACGCGTGTTGGCAGTAACAGTCACCCTACCTGGGTGGGTTTGTCAGACTCAATAGATCTATCACTGTTTACTGTAGGCTATAAAATAGTTAATGATTGCACGTGAATAGCAAACTGCGTGTTGGTCTACACACCTAGTACTCAAGCACAAAGCTCAAAATTGTAACACATGATTGTAGGGTGGAATTGTATATTGTGTAGTTTGTAAACATAGTAAATAGAACGCATGTTCCACCCCAAAAGTTTGTAAATAGAGTAAAAGAGGGGCTATGTAACTCACTTGTGTTGGGGCGTGTAGTTTGCACAGATCAACAAAAATACCAAGCGTGTTGTAGGTCGCTACGTTTGACCTATTGAATGAGGGTATAACGCGTGTCACTGTTTGTGTTATTTTGTGTCCCAAGTGGGTTCGTTGGTGGTTTGTGTGTTTAGGGTTGGTTTTGGAATAATAAATTAGTAGCGATATATATATATATATTTATTTAAATAAAATTTAATTAAACGATATTTGTTTAAATCAATATATATATATATTTGTATAAATAAAAATGATTATATAAATTCACTATTTCATCGGTTTTGAAACTATCGGGAATTAATCGTTTTAAATTTCTAAATCAGCGATTTGGTATATAAATGATTCCCGGGTTTTGGGATTTTATAACTTAAATTTTTATAAACAAGTTTTGAAATGTTTAAATAAAAACATATTAAATTAAGTTTGAAAATAATAAATTAAAGTTTCTGGTCAAGGAGCACGACCGTGCTCAAGTAGGGCACGACCGCGCTCGTTGCCGGGCGTGACCGTGGTGGTCTGAGCGCGCCCGTGGTCGAGTCAGAAGTCATTACAGAGGGTCTGGACATAGAGCACGACCGTGCTCGTATCTGGCACGACCGCGTCTAGTGTTTGTTTTTGGTCAAGACTTGTTTGCTCGGTAAGCACGACCGGGCCACACCTGGGGCACGACTGTGCTTGGTCAGGCATGACCGCGCTCAGGGATGAGCGCGACCGTGTCGGGCCTTTTTCAGACACAATTCGATCGATTCTTATATTAATAGCTTCTATATTCTTAGGGCTTTCACTTAGTGGATGATTACGAATGTTTCTACATAGTTTAATTGTATTTATATCATGTCTAGAGTGTAGTTCGAGTAAAATTTATGTTTCGGCTTTTTGGTTCAAAATCGCATCGATTTGAGTGTTTCTACAACGAATTGACATAGGGCTTTCGTAGTAGAGGTAGATACAAAGCTGAAGACGTGTTACTTACTTGTTGAAAGTGGGCAATTGAATGCGGTCGGCTACGGGTCGAGCGGCTTCGTTTCTTGGCGATCAATCGGACGACAGAGGTGTTGTGAGAGTCGAGTGAGAGTTCTGAGAGATTGAGTGGGTGTATATGAGGGTGTAGGAAGCGTGCAACTGACTCTATATCGACGAATTTGAGAGGCTCGGTTGTGGTGTGAATGGGATTAATTAATTGTGCAAATTGGACGACAATTGATGCGTGTTTTAGACGAATTTCAGTCGAGTATGGTCTGACGCGCGAAGACCGGCTTTTCTTTATTTTAATTTTCGCGAATTCAGAAGGTATGGTATGGTTTGACTTTCTGCAGTCAAGTGGGTTCATCAGCGCGACCGTGCTTTGGTCTGCAGGCGCGACCGTGCCTAGTCCTAGGCGCGACCGTGCTTGCCTAGTTTTGTAGTTTTTGAGTTTTGTCAGTTTTGGTCCTCGGGGCTTGTGAGATAATTGCGTTTTTGTTTAATTTATTGTAATAGAATAGTTTGTATATGTAACTGCATCGTAGTTTGTTTGTACACGAATCGAAACTGAAATGTGTTTGTTTATCGAAATCAAACGATTACATGATGAAAATCAGAAATGTTACATGAAGTAAGTTTACACTAATTATTACTCTTTCATAAAATAAAATGAAGGACCACGTACTTATTCATCTTTTTACTTTAAGTGTTGTACTATTTTGATGTTTTTAGCATTTAATCATACCAATGAATGTATAATAAACTTTTTCACTTTTTGTAGTTTGGAGTACAATTTCCTGCTCTACAAAACCACCACTAATTACCTTATCCCACTTCTCCTCCCAACACTAAAATGTCTTCTCTGGCGACCGTACTCCTATTCATCCTCCTACTCCTCACCACTACCACCGCAGCAGCAGTGAGCAAGACACCAACGCTGCCCGAGTGGCTGGAAGAATACATTTTCCCAGATATTCTGCATGTAAAATCGTACACACTAAACAAAGAGAGCGGAGAATTCAAAATTAATCTGCGGGCTACGATTGATATATCATCGACGTCTGAGTCTGATGGGTTCCACCTCAAGTGCAAGTCGACGATCAGAGGTGTGATGAGTAAAGACATGTCCAGTGTGACGAAGCTGGAGGGGGTAAGTGCAAAGGTAGGGGTTTCCTGGGCGGACATCCAGGAGATTACTCGCATCGGTTTCATAGCTTTCTCCTTCACATTGGTATCGGTGGTGGTGGTGATACTGCTACCTTTCTCAATAGTTTCGCACTCACCAAGCTGCAGCGTGGTTGGGGGGTTTTGCACCAAGGTTTTAGGGTTTGTGAAAGAGAAGATGAAGAAGCACTGGTCACTCTAAACCTAATTATTTAAAAAAAAAAAGGATCAAGTGTTCTTAGCTAATGTGTTTTATTGTTTAATGGTGTGCTTATGATCATATAGTATGTAGCTACTTAGTTAATTTAGATGTGTTTTGTGTTTTTATATTGTGCTAGCTTATCATTTCATATAATTAATATATATTTGTTGGGCATCTACCACAATAATACCCTGGTGTTGAGTTAGAGTTTAAGGTCTTGAATCTTAGTATTTGAGTCTTACTTTCAGTTTAGGCTGGACGAGTTGGGTCGGATTTAACCCGATCCGAAATAGGAGGTATAGATTTGTCTTTCTAAAAAAATTAATATCACTCTTTACCGATGGAATTAGGTTGCTTTTGCTTCTTTTTTTTATAATTTTCTGAACGATTAAATATGTAAACTGATCTAAATTTATTATTTGGTAATTAGCTCATGATGTTTGACATATAAGGAATCATAATGTTTGTTACAACTTAAAAAAGAATTATATAATGCAAGATATTCAATTCAATAACAACATTGAATTTAAGTAGTTTTAAAAGCAGAACCGTACAACGGAAATTTATATATATGAGATGAAGGGATCATAGAGATTTCGTCATGAAGGGATCATAAAGATTTCGTCAGAATCAAGAACTTCATCTTGGTTGATTGTTGTATCCTCAAAGCAGATCCGTACAGCGGAAATTTCTGTTTTAGGACACTGTTCACAGGCCTCAATCTGATTATTTTCGTGAGTATAATCATCAATCAAGTATGTTCTATCTTATAACTAGTTTGATTGAATGTAAATTTTGTTATTAGCATATGTATGTAATTCTTTTATATTCATCAGTAACTTTTGTCATAACATGTGTATCTGGGTTGGACATTCGAGTTTTGTTGAATAAACGGATTTGGTTGTTGAGTAGCTTGGTTAAAAGCGTTTTGTTGTTGAAGAACTTACCCAGACGCGTTTTGTTGTTGAACGTAACGATACTAGGTCAAAACGTTGTTGGGATCATTGCGATTTATTTTGATTTGAATATGAATAATAGAAGAGAGAATGGATAGTTGTGTGTAAAAGATGTGAGAAAACGTGTGATATTTGTAGAGTATGGTTTTAAAATTAAAAATAAAAGAATTTAGCCGTTGGAACAGTTAAAAAACGATAACATTTTTTTTATGCGTGAAAATTTTGACGCCAACATCTCTCACACCCCTTTCACGGGAATTAAGGGTGTGATTTTTCACGCCCCTCATGGCTTAGAGTTAAAGTCAAGGCTTCACATAATCAATGTCTCAAAAACTTCATTACAAGTCTTGCCCACTCAAAATCATAATTCATAAAAGTTAAATGGGAAACTATCCTGAAGAAATTTTTTATAATAATCCATCATTCCAAAAAAAAAGAAGAAGAAGCTAAAACCTTCTCTTGGGATGAGTCCCATTTCATGATGACTTTAGTTTTAGGTATGTCTTTGTATTTATTGGAGACCATGCTATAAAACCTTAAAGTGGCTAGAAATGGTGGAATCCAAGAAGATAGAGTTGAAGAAAGTGTCACATGAACAAAGATGAAACATTAAAGTGGAGATGAGTTATGAAGTAAGTTTGAAAACCTTATAATAGAAATGTTCAATTTCATGCTTAAAACAAAGTTGCCTAGAAACGTGCAATACTTTGACTTTGAACTTAAAATAGAATGTGTTTTCAGAAGAAAAAAAACAAACAGAAATATGAATTACTACATCAACAATTGCAATCTAAATATTTTTAGATTAATATAATTAACATATATACTAAATTAACAATAAACATGTTTGCATTTTTTTAATTCATTTTGGCTTGTAATCATTCTAGGTTTTCTAAAAGGTATATTGTAAGGGCTCACATAGTCGGTCCAAAAACTTATAACTGAAAAGTGTAGAAAGTGTTGGAAATCAGACCCAAAAATACGAACACGGAATTTGATCTCAATCAAGATCGACTCTTTCTTGTTATTAATTCTTGACCTCTAAGAAACTTGCGTTGCACATTTCCATGTCTCTCCAAAACTTCCAAAACTTGCTAACAATTTTGTAGACTAATTCCAACTTTTAACTCCATGTAGAAACTTACGGCTACCTCTTTGACACCAACAATAACTCAAAACCTCCAATTTCCAAGCTAACCCTTTTAATTCCAAATGCTTTCAAAACACCCCTTGAACTTTCAAATGTGAACTCAATAATTAATCCAACAAAAAGTAGTGTTGATGAGTAATAGTCCTAACATAACATAAAAATAGCCCTGGCCCAATTATTATGGTGATCATTATTATTTCTCTCTTTATAATGGAGCACGTGTCACCAATCCACATATAACGTTCACAAGCACCAATCAAAATACGGTACGAGATAAAGAAAACCCTAATTGGAAAGTATAATTAAATATGAGAGAAAGAGAATGAGACATTCTCCCTCACCATTGTTAAATGTCTAAATTCACCTTCCTTCTAAAATCACTACTTACTCTCACACTGGAAGGTGGTTACAGAGGCCCTTCTCCCCCTGTGACGCCTTAACACATTTGTTATATGTGTAAGGCGTAAAATCAGACGATCAAACTCTAGGATAAGTGTAAGGATTACTCTGTTGTGAACCAATTGAGAGAGAGTTTGTGACGTATCAACCCTATATATTTCCTAGATCGGGATTTACGTCAACAAGTCTAGTTTAGCCAGGTAACCGGGTTAAGTAGCTTATTCTCAAGAGAGTGGTTTGTAATAATACCATGAAACGATTACGACTTGAGCTAGTGGACAAACCATATTAATGTTATATTATATTTTTGTATAATAAGAAATCTATTATATTTTTTAGGTCCATAGATGGTTTTTGAAGCTAAAGGTCTTCTTGGAAACAACCTCTTTGTCTTCGTGGATAGGGGTATAATTTGTCTACATCACACTCTTTTTAGACTCTATCAATAGTTTGTTTATTGGTGGGATATTACTAGGTATATGATAGAAACATTAACATCCAGTTCCCTTGATTTTAGTTTGGAACTCGCGATTTTCTATTAATATCCAAACTTGTAAGCAATGATAGGTATAGGCTTGTAATTTATTTCAACAGTTTCTAAAACACCGGTTTCCGTCTTACTTGGGGTTTATTGGTTAAAACCAACATAACATGATCATTTAAAAGAAAAAAACCTGAACTCGAAACCTGAAATATTCAAGAAATGAGTATTCGGATATGTGATTGGTTTTAGAAACTTTCATGGGTTTGGCACGATTACTCGAATATATTAATATATAATTTAATCTTACAAAAAAATATGACAAATAGTATGTTAAAGTTTTTGAAAAACTTGAAATTATAAATAGTATATTATAGAACTTGGTTAAAATCCATGTATTACATGGGTTAAATAAAGACAACTTGTTGTAAATCAGTAGATCCTATGAAGATTTGTACGTTTGATGTTATTGGTGAAATAATTATTTTTAAAAAATATTTTATAAAAAGAATGAAAAAAATGTTTAATTTATAAAAATAGTTTATGATCAGGCATATTTTTTTAAATAAAAAAACGTTTTATAAAAATCATTATTATTTAATAGGAGAGAGAGATGAGAAACAAAAAAAAATTAAAAAACTTGTGTAATTAATAAGAGAAAGACGAGAAAAAAATGTTAAGAATAAATATGAGAGTGAAAAGTGTCACTTCAAAACCTTTATTTATTATATAGTATAGATTATTTGAAATCTAGTTGAATTGAAGAGCATTCGGTATTTCAAGTGGGTTTAATTTAAGACCGGGTATGACATATAATTTTATAACTAGATTGGGTTTGGGTTTGGGCCTTGTTTAATTTTTGTAAAAAAAAAAAGCTTTCTTCTTCCTGACTGGTGGAATTCCTGTACGATCGAAACAGAAAATGGCAGAGATGACGGCCGGCGGCGAGACTCCTCCGAAGAACACCATATACATTAGCAATCTGAACGAGAAAATCAAACTCGACGGTATTCCTCTTTCTATTTTGATGCATATATATTTGGTTTGTGCAAGACCTAAATGCAAAAATCCTTGAGATACTTGCATTCAAAACCCTAAAACACAAGGGTCAAGCATGGGTTGTTTTTGAGGACGTTTCATCTGCCTCCACTGCCCTCAACAGATGCAAGGTTTTCCATTTTACGACAAACCCATGGTATGTTAGATTCGGTTTTTTTTCTTTCTTTTTGGTTAGGTCCAGCTTTAATTTGCACCATGAAGAAATTGAAAATACATTGTTTCTCTAGGATTAAGGGGTGTTTGATAGTTTATACAGTTAGTTAAAACTGCTTATTCACTTATCTTAGCTGTTTATTTGATTGATTACCTATGAGTGAAATAAACTGTTTGAGTGTTTGGAATAAGCGGTTAGAATGTGCTTATTTCAAAAGGCAATAAGCAATCCCAATCACCCTCACCATAATACGCCGCAAAGGGCCTGGAAAAGTTCTCTATATGAATACAAATGAAAGATAAAATTGGATGAAAGCCGATATAATTGAAATTCATGGATATACCAGCCATGATGGTTTCCGTTCTTTGAGTTAATGAACTCATGGCTGATTTCGATAAAAGTTTATGAAACTAAACAAACTACAACAAGCCATGGTACATTTTGTCAACTGAAGGTTCTTTAGTTACGTCTAATCTCTAATGATTATATTAGATATATAGAGATGGAAACTACAAATTACATTATAACAGTAACTTGTGAGTGTAAAATATGCTAAGGTTTGGCAGTTGGTGTTGCTGTTGGACCAAGTTCAAAATGGCTGTTTCTATTATAATGTCGGTGCTCCAAAAGAGTGCATGATTTTTTCTACTAAGTAGGTGTTTGGGTAAGCTTATTTTTGCAGCTTTTTAGTTTATCGCATCATCAAAATGCAATAAGCTTAGCTACAAACTTGTTAAAAGATGCTTATTAGCTTATTGAAGAGTTAAAAAAGTGTGTTATGTTACAGCACCATGGAGATGGATTTTGCTTAATGCAGAAGCTATTTTCAATAAGTTCACTTGAAGTCTCAAACACCACCTAACTATTGCCCAAATAACAGTAAAACAGAAGTTTATACGATATCAGATTATTTGGCAACATATATGTTTTAGCCTATATACTTGTTCATAATCAACGTTTTCCTTTTACCTATATCTATCAACACTATTCTATTTTAATGATTGCAGAGAATACAATATGCAAAAACAAAATCAGACATTGTAGCGAAAGCAGATGGTACTTTTGTGTCCCGAGAAAAGCGAAAGAAGCATGACGATAAAGGTAACACATTTGTTATTATTTGGTATTTAGTGTGGTCTTATGGTAGTAAATTCTCTTTAGTTTCTCACTGTAATGACAATTAAAACAGTGTGCTTATTAAACAAACACTCTTTATTACTGTATGGGCACACTAACTACTATCGATTAGAAATAACAAGAATATATTGCACTTTTTAATAGAAATTTTTTGTATAAATAATTAAATGCATACAATGGATTTACTTAAGTTCATATCAAATAGTTTGTGGATAGTAGATTCTGAGGACATCAAAGAACCTGGGATTATTGTTTATACTGTTGAATTATTTCTCTACAATGAGTTTGCTATTTCTGGTCAAAATCAATTTTTGATGCAAAAAGACACGCTGAAGTGACCAAATTACCCCTGACCAAGACATTGTCATGTTAAGTCTTACTGGGGAGAACCGGAGAAGTTGTGTTCCTGTGAAGGTGCAAAATGGGCGGGTTGTGTAACATGTCAAAACATGGTCAGGTTGGCTAGAAACACTTTTTGACCAAAACAATCATTTTTTATTACAAATAGTTAACATGTCAGTTATGATTACAAAGTTTACATTATAATTTAATATTTTACACCTGTGAATTTCACCTGTTTCTTTTTAAGGTATTTTCCTTTAACCCATTTGACCCACCGGAGATGAAACATATTCCAAATCGACTCGTTCGTAAGTAAATGGGATGAAATTGCTACCTGAACTACTTAACAAACAAACATACCTAGTAAAATCCCACTCACAGGGTCTGGGGAGGGTGAGATGAGTGCACACCTTACCTCCATCCCAAGGGATAAAGAGGCTGCTCTTAGAGAGACCCTTGGCTCAATAAAAACCTCAACCACATCAACTAATTATGCAACAGTATAGGCCCAAAGGCATGTAACAGTGGCTGTAATATTGGTCAAGGACAAGTTATCAAGTCTTGGTATGGTAGTAATGTTTATCTATTTGTTTCAGTTATCCAATTCTTTTATATGCCTATTAATTTCCTTCCATCCTGTTATAATATTTTTTTTTCATGCAATAGGGAGGCAAAGAAAGAGCCATCATGATGCTAATCAAGCAGCAGTAGGTGTAAATCCTTCTTATGCTGGTGCATATGGTGCTACTCCTCCGGTAATTGAATTAACTTTTTATAACATAACTTAAGTTTTTGTTTAATTAGTTCTGTCCTAAAGTCATATATTAATTATTAGATTTTGATGCAGTTATCACAAATACCATACATGGGTGGTGCTAAATCCGAGGCACCAGCCCCACCAAACAACATTTTGTTCATTCAAAAACTTCCTCACGAAACTTCATCAATGATGCTGCAAATGTTGTTCGGGCAGCACCAAGGGTTCAAGGAAGTAAGAATGGTGGAAACAAAACCAGGGATTGCTTTTATAGAGTATGGAGATGAGATGCAGGCAACTGTTGCTATGCATAGCCTTCAAGGTTTTAAGATTAATCCTGAGAGTCCTATGTTGATCACCTATGCTAAGAAGTAGTAGTACATTTACATTCACATTTGCTTCCTTTTTCTTTCTCTGGTTTAATGGTAATTCAATGAGATATTTTGAATATTTTTTGGTTCTAGATTGATATGTTGTAAAATTACTTTTGTAACAAATTTTAAGTAGATAATTGTGAGAATCGCATAAATACATTTATCTACTGCTTCAAATGCAATTGTATAACTGCTTCTCTCTGTACATATGACGAGCAATACGTACAAAAGTTTATTGCGTTTTTTTACTTAAAGTTGGTACTGGGAACATCCTACTATATTATTCATCTTCTTTTATTTATTTGGAAAATAGAAGAAATGGTTGAAAAAAGTAGCTGTGTAAATTTATGTTTTTTTAAGTTTCAAGAACTTCGAAACTATTTTTACCAGCATTACTTTTAGCAACCATAGCAACTTACACTTTTACTAATAGTAACATAAATTATGTCATTCACTGTTTAAGTAATTACTTATTTGGAGTATTAAAAAGTTAAGCAAAAAGCCTCTAACCAATTAAGAATTCAGACCTCAAAAATTCCTCCAATGAGTATATAATAAATATAAAATACATAAAATAGAGTTGGGATAACAATTAAATTATGTTTTATTTATGATTATAAAAAACGATATTAACAATAGCATTACCCAAGTAATTTCTTAGACACAACAATCTAATCATTTTTTTCCTCTTTTTCTGAATTCAAGAAATGCTTGCAGGTTCCAAACAAACATTTGGAAGCTCTTCATGGGAAGAAGTGTATGCAACACAAACTTAAAATTGAATGAAAGGTAGCACTAGCTAATAATAATGTCAATTAATCAATAGAATGTATTGAAGTCATACATTTAAACCCTCTCTAACTCAGCATTGTGTTTCTCTAATTGGTCCTTTAACTCTTTTCTCCACCCCTGAATCAATCTTTCTTGTTTCTTGATAAGATCAGTCTTTGTCTTCAGTTCTTCCTCCATCATCGCAATATCCTGCAATAATTTTTAAGAATTACAGACCAACACTAATGTCATAGAATAGCAACTTACCTGGTGTATGGGTTACCTTATTTAAAATAGCTAATCAGCTTAACAAGCTCTTTGGTAATGAATAGACATCCAAATCAGCATAGGTTGTCAAAATGATGTGGCAGGCCACAGCATCAGAAATTATATATATTTTTTTGAAATGGACTAGATTGATAACTTAATGATAAGCCATCTCATCAGATAAAAGCCACAAAAGAAAGAAAGTGGTAATCATGTGATCAAATTACCAAATTAGCCCATCTCTAAAAAATAAAATTACCAGCTCGGTAGGTTATTGAGTACAATTACCAAAACAGACTAACTAATAATGCCACATACAACTACCAGTTCAGGACGTTATTGAAACTAAAAACCAAAAAATCAGAAAGATCATCATTCAGTCTTGATTACCTTTTGCAAGATTTCTTCTTTGGTTGGCTGGTCCTCACGCTGCAAACTGATAAAGTAAAGTTGGAGTTTTTTAGCAGCCTCCATGAAATCTCTAGCATGCCTCTCCACATCAACTGAGAAGAGAAAGTAAAAAAAATGATGATATAAGCTTGCTAGGAAACCACTAATGCGTCAACACTGTTGATTCTTTAGTTATAAGAAAAAGAATCTAACACAGGTATAGCAAAAACACATCAATATGCTGCAAATGCAATATCCCTAGATAGTTAAAAAATGAGCATACTGTAAGTAAGTTCTAGACTACAAGCTCAGTTGAAATAAAAGAGAGCCCATTTCCAGAATATGAGGGCCTAAAAACTTGACATAAATTGAAAAGAAAACCTCAATAGTATATTAGTATTTCCTAAAGCCAAGAACAAGAACAAATGAGCTGCTTAGTTTTGTTACATTGCTATAACTATGTGCATCTTTTTTGTATTTCAAAATCCAAAAGAGTGTCTTTTTATGGGATGCCAGGATGGAATGAAATGTCAAAGAAACGGTATGATGAACTCTATAATCCACAAATGTTCCATTATGATGCAGAATATATAAGGAACTAGCATAACATCTGCCATCTAACTCAGCCATTAAAAGAAGGGTTGTTGTCATAGAGTAGTAATGTGGTCCATTTTGGTACTTATACTCAATACTGTTTTGAGCAGATACTTATACCTTTCTGAAATGGACTAATTTGGTGATTAGATCATCTGATGACAAGTTTATTGCATGTGTAGCATTTTTATAATGAGGTGGTTTTCACTAAATTACCAGACTTAAAAGAAATGGACTAATTTGGTGATTAGATCATCTGATGACAAGTTTCTTGCAGGAACATTATCAAGCATAATACCAAAACATCCTTAAAAGAAAGATAGAAGCTCACTCACTCTGATGTGAAGGGTGGGGAGATCGATCAATAGCTTGAAGCTCTCTTGCAGGAAGACATGGGAGTAGAGCAGCCTCCAACGCCATAACATATCCAATCATATCATCCTTAGCTGGTGGTTGAGGAGAGTGCATTTGAGTATCATGTGCATGTTGTGGATCACCCAATTGTCTCTCAGCCATATTTACAGCCTACTATTAATTACAACAAAAACACAACATACAATATTTTAAGATAATAATCATTAACTAAAAGTCTAAGGTGAAAATCAATAGTATCGGATCCCCTTTGGAATCGTAAATCAACAATTCAACAGAGAATAGCAATACAAATATACAATTATGCAAAAACTACTATTTAATACAATGGCAGCAAGCCAGCGACACATTTTTCAAAACAAAACATCTATAAATAAAGGAAATTACTGGGTGAATTTTAGCAATTAAGCCATATTCTTTAAATCTTGTAATAAGGGAAATTACTTTGCAGGTAAGTGAAGAAATAGACTGCCTGGTAAGTGAATAAGTACAAATAAGTTCATTCATACTGTTTAATATAAATAATTAAACATACATAGAAGAACTAGTCTGCCCGGTAGAAAAATGGGTCAAAACTCATGCATCTAATTAGACAAACTTTCATTTAGAAATTAATAGATTTGATCAGAAGCAATAAACACGTAACCACTTCAGGGATAAAAGGTTAAGAACATGTAAATTTTACTAGTTCTCATCCTTTTTAACATTGTTGTTCTGTTCATACTTAAAAGATATACAACTCATATGTTGAACAAAAAACAAAAAACCCCTTTAAGTGAAAAAACAAACATTCGGGTAGCATAACAGTCGAAAAGTTAGGAACACTAAAACATCGAATGATAATGCAAACTATATTACAACCTATTCTGTTAAGAATTTGATTTCCCCCAAATTTCATATTTTTTCAATAACCCTAAATTATCTATCAACAAAGAATCAAAATCGCACAGCAAATCGAACAAATTTCAAGCAATTAAGCATGGATAGATCAGTGAATGATCCTATTGTAACAAAGAATGAGCAATTGAGCAGTTGAAAGAAACCCTAGAACCTGACTGTTGAAGTTAACTGCAACTAAACAAGCCGTGAATCTGAAAAAAATGATCCTGTCGTAACAGAGAATGAGCAATTTCTTTCACGCAGGTGCCTTTTCGTTTCTTCAAGCAGGAAGCAGGTAGCAACTAGTAGGTTTTGGGATTACTTTTGTAACCTAACTTATAAGCTTCTTTCGATAAGTTTCTTTTTTATAAGGGTATAAAAGTTGATTTTTAAAGGATAAACGATAGACAAGTTGTTTTTCAAAAGTAAAGAAAAGTAAAAATTTAAAAGTAAGAAATACATACTTTTGAAAATGACTTTTGCAAACGTTATAAGTAGTTTCAAAAAGTAATACCAAACACTCCTTAAGTGGGTTCTTGCTTTTTCAAAAAGTCAAAAGTTGTTTTGCAAAAATAATCCCAAACATGAGGAGCACCCGTTCTAAAGGTTAAACTGAACATTTTTTATTAATTTAAAATCTATCCATCTTAACCCTTTAACAACTTATGTTCAGTGTTGTAAAAATCGCGCCTAGGGGCCGATTAGTCGCTAGGCGGTTCGTTAAGGATTAATTTTGGCCTAGTCGGTCCAAAAATCGCTAGACGGTCCAAATCGGCCCTAGGCGGCCAGATTCCGGCGAAAACCTGAAATTTTCGGCCAAATTCCGGCGAAAACATTAGATTTTCCGGCAAAACCTTGGATTTTCCAGCCAAACCCTTCAAATTCCAGTCAAATATGTGTATAAATATTTAAAAATGAACATTTTTATAAAAATTACATATAAAAATATGTGTATATATATAAAAAACTGAAAATTACATATAAAAATTCTAATCCGATTAATCCCGCCTAGGCCTAGGCCCCCACCGTCCGACTAGCGCTTAGCGATTTTTACAACACTGCTTATGTTAACCTAAAATAACTCAAAACTTTATTTTCAAAACCCAAATCAAAAAATCTAGGTCAAGATTGTCAGGCCTAGGTTTACTCAATCAAAACCGAACAAAATTTGAATTATGTTTTAAACTACCTAAATATGATTCGGTTCGACTTTGGTTTGACCAAAAAAAAAGTAAACCAAACCTAAAAACACCCTACTTTCAGGTCGGTCAATTAAATTACAAAGAATTAAAGAGCCATAATTAAAAGAGTAAATTACTATTTGAGTCTCTGCTCTTTTTTTTTAAACAGGAGGAAATGAACGAGAGATATTCGTGTAAGTCGTAATGCCAAATAAAGAAAGCATTGGATTTTCTTGGTAGAAATCGTCAAGTAAGCAAAATGACTAAGCTTAAAAGGTTCAATTACGATCTGTTCTCTTTGCTCTATTAGACATCAAGATCGATCTTTTAAGGTTTTGATAAAGCATGCCAGATATTATATCTCGTTTTCGGAAAGGTTTCAAGTAATTTTACGTGCTAAATCTTTTTTAACTAAATGAACATCACTAATCAGATATCAATGTTCACACCATTAAGACATTGCCCTCTGATTGTGTGCGGGCGGGTACATTTATTTCTTTGGTGGTATTTGATTTATTGTTTTTCTTTACAAAGTTAAGTAGTAGAACAAAGGTATATGATGTAAACAAAGACATCATGAATTTTCCTCTTTTTCCAGGTTCGGGTAAGGCGGTTCCGATTCTATAACCGGTTTTTGTGTGATCCCTAACCTCGTTAGCAAAGAGATGAGGAGTTTTACTCTTTTTCCAGCTTACATGGTCATTACACTTTTTATTAAACTTTAACAAATATTGCTCATCGTAGTTTCTTAATTTATGAACCCAGATCTATGCAAAATCGCTCCTCCGATCATCTGGATCCAAACTTGTGCACCACACAAGTACTTCTCATATTCTAAAAGAAATGCAGCACTACTTATATGTTAAGAATAACTTTCAGTTCAAATGCCAAACAAAAGAATTGATGAAAAGACACCAAAACTCAAAATTCCACTACAATATAGTTTCCAACAGTTGACACAAAAAATCTGATTAACATATTTTAAAAGGCAATCCAGGTAAAAAGAACAAACATAAAACGAGGTCAACTTCTGCTCAGTCTTCCTCTTCACCCTCATTCTCAGCAATGTTGAAGTAACGTAATTCATACACGTTGCGGTCTTTGTTAGATGCAATCACGCGAAGCCAATCCCTAACATTGTGTTTTTTCAAGTATTTCTTTGTGAGGTATTTCAGATACCTGAAAGAAAGATGCAAAGTTAAGCAACTAATCATCACCTTAAAACAAACTAATTTCACGTCTTCTTAATAGTTGGATGATGAAATGGTAATGATCAACTGGATTAAATACATGATACATATAAACTGATGAGTGATAAATACTTGTTCCAGTTTTAGCATTTTGACTATGTCAAGAATTAAAATTTCTATCTTATTTTAAGATCATATAATTCATATGTATGGCATTGGTATAGCAACCAACTTCCAATTTAAGGAAATGTAAAAGAAAATAGAGTAATAAAATACATGTTAAAATTCAGAAACGACAGTTTTCAATTCGTTCAGTGCCAACGGTCCAAATGGCGGCATGTCTGCATTTACTTGCATGTCATAATTTTACTAACGATGAACACCATGGTCAGGCTTGGCATTGAACAAAAACATTGGGTTCGTTACACCAGAATGCAACATACCTTCAGCCTGTGTGCTAATGTATGCAACATACTTTCTACATTTTACTTTTTGAGTTTAAGAGTTTAATATCCAACTAATGAACTAAAAACTTGCATCCAATTAAATCTAAAAGAGGAAGATAAATGACTAAAAGGTTACGTATTGAGTTAAAATAAGAACATGAGTAGGATGTTTATAAAACAACCTGTTGGTCAATTTTGGTGTAATATTACACCATTGAATTAAATGTTGCAAGTGATTTAAGGCTAAAAAATTAAAAGTAGAGGATAAATAGCTAGGCAACTAAAATCATGCATCCAATTAAATCTTCCAATACAAATCAAATCAAAACCTAATGGACAAACAATCATGTATTAACTGAAAGTTACCAATGCATAAATTATAGTTTAACTAAACAGCAGAGTACACAATATCATCGCCACTCAAATTTGATTCTATAGAGATATCAACATATTAGTCAAAATTAAAAGTTAGATTCAATAAACCTATGCAATACAACACATTGTAACTTAGGGGAGACACGTGTAGATTACCTTTTGGAAAAGTTGCTATCGGCGGTGACGGAGATCTTGTTTTTCTCACGTGAAATGGTAACGGATTCGCCGAGATTTCCAGCCTTGCCGCCGACCTTGATTCTCTCCTGAAGAAACTTCTCCAGCGATGCAATTTCCATGATCTTGTCCTCAACAGGCTTCCCGCAATCGATCACGAACGTCGATGTTTTCTTCTTTCCCCCCTTTGCATGACTCATCTTGCTCTTGAATCAAAAACAGGCAAATTAGAATACTCACTCGAACGGGGATATAGAAGATCGGTGCTCGTACCGGCTGGATTCAAGGACGGCGAACTGCAGGTGGAATGCTATGAGTTGGTTTGATGTGTTTTAGGGTTTTAAATTAGACTGGTTGTGAAATGGGCCCACGTTTGTTATGGGCTGTAGCACAGTCGTTGGTTTCGGTGACCCATCATTATTCTTAAGTTAAATCATTTTTTCATAATAGAAAACAAAAAATTGGATGCGGGAAAACATAAGTTATCCAACGATTTGCAATTAAATAACTAATTTGTTTTGCGCTTTAAAAGTTCCTTCATGGAAAGTTACCAAGTATTAGAAATCGTGTCTTGACAACCAACACGTGTTTATCTCATTTACATTTAGTACTTTTAGTTTCATTACGTCTGATACTCGTGTGAAAAGATTTGCAATCTCACCCACTTCAGTGACTAATCCCTCTTTGCTGTAACCACAACACACAATCTTAAAGTGTTAGATTTACAATGTCCTGACCACATTAGAATAGTCTCACTTCATGCTTTGACTCGTGAAATTGAGTTGTTTTGGTTAAAAAGGTGTATACTCATAGTCGATTTTATAATTGTTTTGTAACAAAATATATTTTTTTCTTTAAATTTCATATTTTTAATGATATATAATCAAATTAAACGGTCATAAATAGTAATTAATAATGTACTTTTAAATAATAAAACCGGAAAGTGAATTAAAAAAAGTCAATAACTCACCAAATTATAACTATTTCATAATTTACTCTTAGGGCATTTGTAGTGGTTCCACGACCCCTCTTTCACGCTTCGTCACGTCACTTTCATGTCAGTATAGGGGAATCACTGTCTAGAATTACTAAGGTGCGTAGTGGTTTCACGCCCCGCGTGTATTTTTGAATCTTTTTTTATTTCATTTTGTTAAATTTTATAAACAATTGATATTTATTTTTAGTTGATATATCGATTCAAACACGTTAAAAAACCATTTATGTGACGAATTTTTATTTTTTTTTTGAAAACTAGTCCTTTTTCGTTAAAACTTATGCCTGGATGTTGAGAAAAATAAAATAAACAAATCCGGGTATTTCGTTGTTCTTTAAATAATTACCGAACATTAGTTATTTAAGAAAACCCAAATTAAATCCTAAACTAAATTAAAAAAAAAATAATGAAATGTTAAAATTTGATTGAAAGCTTAAATGGTGAGTTTACCATGAATTGCCTCACGTCTCCCTCCTTTCATTCATAGAGGGGGCGGTGGCGTGAAATTGGTGAGGTAGCACGCCCCTCTGGTAACGCCACCATTATGGATGGTGTTAGTTCAATTATGAAAAGATAAAATTATATTTATGATTTATCTTAAAAATTAAATAAATAAAGAAATAAAATTAAAATCAAATCTCTCACTTACGTGGTATTTGATATATAAAGAAGCACAGGACAGAAGAGAGAAGCAACCCTAAATAATCATCACATGAATGGAAGAGGTTTGCCTTTTCTCTTCTCTCCCATTCATCTTCAATATTTCTCCATTATTCAATTGAAATCAAATATTGTTCTTATTATGAATTTGGTAATGGATGATCCTATACGGCTCTCAAAGAATTAAATACTGTCAGTATTATTTGAAGAATATTTTTGATCCATAAAATTGGTATTTCATTTCAGGAGTACATAAAGAGGATACATGTAGATGGCTTCCTCTATCTTCACCAAAAGCCCTTATTTTCCTCTGCCATGGTTCTCCATCTCTTTCTCTTCAGTTTTCTTAATTATGGATAACATAAGATTAATCAAATATTATATAAATTTGCAGGTTATTATGGTATGGAATGCAGCGACTTCATGAAAGGTACCAAATAATTGTTTACTTTTTCACGTGAACAAACATCATCTTTAGAATCCTAAAACAATCACCATCAACTCAATTTCCATGAGTCTCAAGATCATGACTTTCTTTCTGTTTTAACTTATTTTTATAACATTATGAGGAAAAATAATAGTTTTTTATTAAATTTTGATTTGATGTTAATTTAATGAGTTTTATTTTTGATTTGATATTGAATTTAATGAGTCTTTAGTTAATAATTAATTACATATTTAAACACTTTTAGCAAAGCAAACTAAATAAACAAACTTATTGACCAAATTTAACATCTATAGTGATCATGTTTATTAAAAGAAAATCAAAATGAATCACAATCTTATAAAGAGGCATAATCATTGAATTTTTTTTTAACGATAATTTTTTACTCCTAAATACCACCTAAATCTATATGTGAAGGATTTGAACTCACAAAATTTATGTAAGAACGCAATCACTACGCCACAAAGCTATGGACGAATAATCTTTGATAGGAAAAAAAAATGAAAGATATCCAATGTTTTTAATAAACATTTGGTATGTTTACAAGTTACAACAAATGGGATCATTGATCCATTATTAATCATTGATCCATTATTAATTATTTATTTTGCTATATTTGAATTTCAAGTTTTTATCTTATTTTTAGTGAAACCATAAGGGCTTATAAATCCATCCAGAATTCATTTTGAATCGTCTTAAAGTTGTCAAATTAGTTCCTTAATATAGCAATTAGCAGCCATCACCTTTCATGGTCCCGACAAAAATTGCATGATCTTGACTCGTCTTTCTATAAAGAAAGTTTCATAACTTATATCCTCCTAAGTTATCATTATATTTATTTATTTTTAGAATAGCACATAATCTACTCACATAAATCATTAATACCTACACTTCACAGGATGTGAACCCTTAATCTTTTGAATAGAGATAAAACACTTTACCGTCACGATATCCCCTTAGCGACATTATATTTATTTATTTAACTTTGTCTTTTAAGGTATATAAACTTTTAGTTATAAATGAACTTAACTTTTCTAAGTCTATCAGTTTTTGGGTTTTTAGAATATTGGATTAACTAAAAGAATGAAACTCCCCAACACGACATCATGGTGAAAAGGTGTCACTAAGGTTGAGGGTTTCATAGTAGCAAAAGTGAATACCCATGATTTCACTAAAATGAAGATATACTGGATTCAAGTTCCATTTGTGACAAAACAAAAAATAGGGGTCCACGTTAGGCCAAGGGGTTTTCTTACCTATGGTGGGTTTTCTCTTGAGGTTGGTGGAGATAATCAGATGGACCAATGACCCGTTAGTGGTCTAAATTGTTGTTAAAAAAAGAGTAAATTACACAGATTGTCCTTTAGTTATACTAGAAATTACACTCTCTGTTCTTTGACTTCAATAAGTACACCACAAGTCCTTTTCTTATATACTTTTGCACATCTTGTGTCCTTTACACTAACTGGTGTTAAGTTTTTCTGTTAACTATAGACATATGCATTGCACATGAGGGTATAATGATTATTTTACCCACAAAATGACTATTTATGTAATTTCCCTAACCCCATTTCATACATACACTCTTTCTCTTCTCCCCAAAATACTCAAATCCCTGATGCCAAAACAAAACGAAATCGAAGAACCCTAATTATGATATACAGAAGAAGTGATTGATGTAATTCATAGAATATTTAGATCAAGAACGCGAAATCTTGTTTCAAGTACCAATTGTCTGGACCCCATTTGAGTTTCAGATGCCTAACCCCTTCCCCGATTCGTCAGATATTTGTTTCAAGTAACAATTGTCTGGAATATGATCGGATTATTCGTTCCTCGGTGAAGCCGATTAGGCTTAGGTTGTTTAGGTTTCCTATTTCTTCATCGACCTTCGGTGGCGGTGGCGGTGAGAGTAAGACTGAGCAGTAGTGGTTCTTTGATGCGTTGAACGCCGTCCAGATCTCGTCTGCACCGATGTCTCGACCTTCGGTGGAGGTGGCGGTAGCGGTGAGAGTAAGAAGGTGCAGAATGTCTCGGCGGTTGTGGTGGCACAGATGGATGTTCCGGAAGACGCTCGGCTGGGATCGGATTGTGGCTCAGAGGATAGTAATAGCAATTGTCACGTGATCTCTGTTAAGGTTTTTACATTTAACTATCTTAATTTGTGGAAATGGAGTGCAAACCTGTGCATTTAACAATCTTCACTTAAATGGTTTATCTGTCTTGGTTCATGGTTTGGATTCATGGAGTAACTAATTTGCTCAGCTCTCTACTTTTTTTTTTACTTTAAATCAAGGATTCAGACATCAAAATTATAGGAGAGTTGATGGTTGTCGTCGGTGATCGGACTATTACCGGATAATGGATGAGTGGAGTTGTTGCCGACGATCGGACTAGACACACAGAGAAGAAGTTGGATGTGGTGGGTGAGGGAGTAGATTATAAAAGAGTAAATTACACAAATTGTCCTTTCTTGGTAAAATGACCATTATATCCTCATGTGCAAAGCAAATGTCAAAACTTAACAGAAAAACTTAACACCAGTTAGTGTAAAGGACATAGAGCGTGCAAAAGTATATAAGAAAAGGACTTGTGGTATACTTATTGAAGTTAAAGGACAGAAAGTGTAATTTCTAGTATAATTAAAGGACAAATTGTGTAATTTACTCTTAAAAAAAACTAGAGGTTGAGGGTTCAAATGGCATGTATATTAATGGTTAATTTTTTTTAAACGACAACACTAGATATTTTAAGATAATTGGGTTTCTTCGGGGCAACACCTAGAACATCTAGGGCAGCCCACTATAGGAGGAACCCCCCAACTGGGCCACATACCCCATTTTTTGCTGTTGCCAGGATTCGAACTCAAGACCTCCACTATGGGAAGTCTTGGGGCTACCATTGCACCAAATGGCCAACGGTTAATTGATGTAGATTAATAGAAGAAAAACTAAAAGCATTGAAACATCATTATTATGATTAAATGCTCCAAATCTTTTCATTAATTATCATTCAAGTGTAAGGTTATTAAAGAGGAATAAATGGAGTTAAGTATGGTTTGTTGAAGTTGATGAAACAAGGGCCCTACAAATATTTAGTGTGGTCACCAAACACCGTCTCTATAATGTTTTTCACCTACCACTTGATGTCGGTTATTTTTTTATTTTAAATAGTATATTTTACACCAATAATTTTAAATTTGTATAGGTTTAAATATGAAACATCCTCTTTAAAAGACATGTAGCTCTATCTAATAAGCTAGCCTCACATTATAAAAGCAATTATTATTTGTAAATAAAAAAACTTTTTATACGAATTTTGGAAATGTACAAACACAATATTTTACTCAGAGAGTAAAATTTGGAAGATTAAAATCGAAGAGCTAAAGCTTAGCTCCGTCTCAGGAGTGCTTAACATGCAAAACAAAACAATTATATACTAATACTTTTTTTCTAGGATATTTTATCATGTAAGGTTGAATATTTTGTTTGTATTATATATGAATGGTTTAGTTTTTGAGCTAAAATTATAATATATGATTCAAAGTTTACAAATTCTCTAAATGTTCTCATAAGTCTAATGTTCTGATAACCAAACTAGTAATCAAACTGGACACTTTACCGGTATGCTAGTCGAACTGGTTCGACCAATAAAGGCAGTTGCAAAGCCTTGGTTGACATTATAAATAATTTAACTTTCATATTATTTACATATACACTCGATTTAAAACAAAATAAGAAACTTTTTTTTTCTTGGTTTTGAAATGTTAACAAAAACATGAAGCTTGAAATAAAAAAAACAAGCAAGAAGTACTAAATGAGATTTTGAAAGAAAAAAATAAATAAAAGAAAATTGAAATATTGTCTAACCACTCGGTCAAGCTCACTGGCTCGATGGTAGCCGATCGGTTCAAATTGGGACGTTCAGATAGGCTCACCGGACCGCTTATGTAGCCGGTTTTCCAATCAGACTGGTTGGTTTGGTTACGAAAATAGTGTTGCGTAACTTATATCCCTCACATGAGTTTATACAAAGATGGAATTTGATGGGTTTTTTTCTATGCTAGGGTGTGGGACTAAGCTTGCGAGCTACGGGTATGCGGTCTTTGGAATAGACTACGAGGGGCACGGGCGGTCCCTTGGTGCACGATGCTACATCAAGAAATTCGACCACATTGTCACCGATTGCTCGAATTACTTTAAATACATTTCTGGTACATATGCATTTCTATCATGATATTTATACTCTAAAAACTGAGCACATGAGACCACTAACTTATTTATGGCTCGAACCACTCAGTCCAAAATGACTGCAGGGATAAGAGACGGTTCCTGTACGGTGAGTCCATTGTGGTGCAGTTTCCCTTCTTATACACAAAAAGGACCCGGCTTTCTGGCATGGCGCCATTCTAGTCGCACCCATGTGTAAGGTAACCCAAAAAGATTGATCAACAATCAAGCTGATTTTTTTTTTTAATTTATGACTGATGTTAATATTTTTGAACATGTATCTTAACTATAAACTTGTAGCGGTTGTATCTGTTGGCCCCTGAGGTTGCAAACTCGACTAGTTGTCTTATATTAACGAGTTAAACATATTAAAAAAAAATACAAGGAAGCGCGTCACTTATAGCTTATGAGTGTTGTACAGTACAAGTTGTTTAGGCATCATATACCGCCATTGTTTTAATATGTTGATAGATATCCGAGAAGGTGAAACCTCACCCAATGGTGATAAGCATGCTAACAAAGGTGGAAGATGTGATACCAAGATGGAAGATTGTGCCTACAAAAGATGTTATTGATGCGGCTTTTAAAGATCCCCTTAAGAGAGAAGAGGTAACATCTTTTTCTTTTAATCCATCAAGGGTAAACATGTAAATTTATCATCATTCAAACATTTGTGCAGATACGTGCAAACAGACTGATATATCAACAAAAGCCGAGGCTAAAAACGGCTCTTGAAATGCTAAGGACCAGCATGGGTCTCGAGGACACGTTAAGCAAGGCTATTTTTACAATTTTACCAAATCATGTCATGAATGACTGCCAAGAAGACGATCCAAAGCCAGATCTTTTGGGGGTCAAGTCGAGCTCAGATCGTTAATAAAACGTTTTTGATTAACTAGATTCATTTAATAGCAGTTGTTCGTGTGCAGGTGACGTTGCCATTTTTTGTGCTACATGGAGAGGCTGATACAGTTACAGATCCAGAAGTTAGCCAGGCTTTATACGAACGGGCCAGCAGCAAAGACAAGACCATAAAACTATACCCAGAAATGTGGCACAGGCTGACTTCAGGTGAGCCCGATCACAACATCAATATCGTCTTTTCTGACATCATTTCATGACTCGATAAGCGATCTGATGATAACCATACTGCTGAAAAGCAAATTTACAACAATGTTGATGTTGCTGATGGGATAGAGCTGGTCTCCCCTGTGAATGAAAAGATCAAGCCACGGGGTTGGACTCATGGGAGCTATCTTTGTGGGTTGAATGGTCGACGGATGCACCACCTCTCTGCCGTGTAGCCATTGCCCTTCCAACTATTTCTGTTGTTCAGTTCAAAGAAATTACATGATCTAATATGTAGGACACATATTTTGTTAACTTAATGTTTACAATGCAGAACTTCATTTTAATTTAAGGTCACTGGATCATATTTACAAGCCCCGGCTCATTATTTTGAATACTTAATAATTGAATAGATCACGCATATGATAATAAAAAAGGGTCTATGATAAAAGAAGTCCTGAATAACGATCATTGGTAACTTTTTTCTTTCTAATATCCATGATCAACCAAAGGGGAGCTAGGAGTCATCATATCACAAAAATCATACAAACCAAAAGAAAACAACGATTACCAAGTCAAACAGTCACCAGCTGCATTTTTCTTCACACTAGTCTAAAGTCAACTAGAAATTTAGAACTCCTAATTGACGAAATCCTCCAAATCTGCAATGAAAAATACGTGTTTAGTTCAGCAAATATATTCAATATATAACTAAAGTTAATGTTGTTATTCAACTTTTCCACATTTTGGGTTTCCTTTTGTAGGATATGAAAAGAAATGATGCAACTGTGGGGGTCTAAACTGCTTGCTCTATTCACTACATAAAACCAAAAAAGATTATCAAACTACATGTTTACTAAAACCAAAAAAGATTATCAAACAAACTGGCAGCTAGTGCAGAAATATCCTTGGTCTGAAATAACCCCAGTGATGGCCTACCCCCCTAAGCTAGCAATCTCTAGTAGAAGCCCTAGCAATGTGCAGATTACACGACACTTCTACAAATCATTTTTGGAGGTGTTTGGGATTTGCTTATTTGAACATCTTATCTGCTGATTAAGTTTTTAGAAGTACATAATCATGTGTGAGTGTGTATGAAGAAAAGTGTTTACGTTATATTGTTTGTCTGGCTATTTTAGGGCGAAATAAGTTGTTTCCAATAAGCAGCTTGAGACTGCTTATGGATTCAAAACTACATGTTTCCGTTAAGGTGAAATAAGCTGTTTTCAATAAGCAGCTTGCGACTGCTTATGGATTCAAAACTACATGTTTCCGTTACGGTGAAATAAGTTGTTTTCAATAAGTAGGTTATCCTGTTTCTGCTTAAAGGCATAAGCTGTTTATAAAAGGCAACACCAAACACCCTCTTATGACGCTCATTTGGGTTTTGGAGGCTGTGTACAACATCTATTTGCTGGCACATCCACTTACAGCTGACAGTGAGGCTTAGAATCATGCATGCAAATGCTAAGACTTCCAAAACTCGTTTTCACATCATTCTTTGTGTACAAAAACACACTCATTAACTCACATTAAGATGCTAAATGAATAACAAATAGAGAGTATAACATCTGCTTTTGAATTTACTTGGTTTTGTTTTGTATACTCTATTTTGCCTTTTTTTTTCTTGCCTGAATGTGAGTATATTGGTCCAAATCAAACACCAAAAAGTGCATACCTAAGTCGCAGAGAACTGCTAATTGAATAAAAAAGCAGCAGCTTTACTAAACATGCATAAAAAGTAAAACTCGTGAAATGAGTAGGTTGGGCAAGTAGGGTAATGGGTCAAAACAAGTTCGGGTCAAAACTGTTGGGTGTGAAGGCTTATTGGGCCGGACTGGGCCCGGTGGGCCTGGGCTGATTTGGGCTGCCGACAACAACAGGGCCTTGGGCCTGTTTTGCGGCTGTTGGGTCAGCATGAGGGTGGCGGCTGCCCTTTAGGGCTGTTTAGCCCATTGACTTGCTGATTAAGTTATTTCCTAATTAGTAACCCTAATCTAGTCTTATAAATATATTCCTGATGTAATTGTATTCTCTTGAGCACCTAATAAGATTAAACCCTAGTTGCAAAGTGGACGTAGGCCAATTGGGGCTGAACCACTATAATTCTCGTGTCTTCTACTTTTCTGTTTATCGATTGTGTGCGTGTGTGTGTGATTCCGCTGCGTTAACGACTCTTGATACCTAACAAAAACAAGTTCGGGTCAAAGTGCATACTTTTGGGTACATGCCAAAATAGGCAGAGCCGGATCACATTGAGTTGACGATAAACACTATATTGTCCAAACCTTACACATGCTTTTTTTATTTAATAAGTGTTTCAAAGATGATGACACAAGCTATATTACTTCAATACTTCACTAAAAATCTAATGTTATGAATAAATGATTTTGGAAGTTTAGTTTAATAAAACAAAAATACAGTTTAGCGACTTTCCACAAGTTCAACTAATTCGACCAACTTCCAATTTAGCTAGTTTGTTTTTACCAACTTGAAATAACAAGAAAACATACCTTTCACTTCGGGTTCCTAAGCACAATGATAACCGAGTCTCCTCGAAGAAACATCTTGCTAATAAACCTGTCTTTGTTAACCGGAAGAGCTTTCTTCTTGCCTTTTCCTGCCTTGGGCACCTGCCATACAAAAAAGCCCAGGATAAAAAAGTGCATACCCTTGTCTTAATCAAGAAAAATGGAACTAAAATACTGGTAGATAAGTTATTTTCGTTTCAGAAGTAACCTCAGTCCACATCTCCCTAACATTTTCCAGCACCATGTTGCAGTGTCGATCAAAGGCCCTAACACGACCAAGAAGCTTTTTATTATTCCTGCAGTTGATAAGAACCTGGATTGACAAGAAAATGTTATCTACAATCAACAAGGACAATGTCAACAACAGCAGCCTATTCAAAACAATGTTAGTACTACTACTACTAATGAAAATGCCCAATAACCAGCAGAGAATGCCAAAAAAAATGTGGTGGTCAATTGGTCATTTACAAACTGATTACAATTACTATTTATTTTATGCAAATATCTTTTAAATAGGTGCATTGCATTAACTACAAAAATGGAAGCATATGTTACCTGTGTATTGTTTTTGACACTCATCATCAAGACAGAGAGAGGCCCAGTGTTGAACTCCTCTTCCTCATTCTTGGTCTGCAAGTTTGTTGAAAAAAGTGAACCATTCGAATCAGATGCAGAACTTATACAGATGGATTGTAACTAGAATCAACATGTGAAATAGAATCTAAAAGTACTTACTGGTGCATCTTCTTCCATTGGTCGACTGCAAAAAATAAGAAAAAGGAAACAAATTATTAGTACCATCACTAAGATTTGAAATTGAAGCAATCTAGGGTTTTGTTAAACGCAAGTATAGGAGTAATGTATGATGGAATCACCTCATGATCGATGTAAAAAGGACAGTGAAGGCGCCGTTAGCGAAAAATAAAATCTGAAAGAAATGAAGAAAGTTAGGGTTTAGGGTTATGAATGATAAAACCCTAATGCAAATGTGTGGATACGAATGTGCGCACTTAAGAAGTTGCAGCAAGTATCGGAATGGAGATGAGTACTAACGGAAACTGAAGGGATTAAGTTGAAAATAAGGAGGAAGAGATACCTGTTTAGACGCCGGGAGGATGGTGCAGGAGATGGAAGAAGGGTATAAGAGAGGTGTCTGCCCGATATACTATATTGGCAGGTCCAGGGATACGAAAATAAATCTTCGATCATTTTTGGTAAATAAAACGTATTTAGTTGTGAAAATATTTTTATTGTGTTTTATATATAGTTACTGTTTTTTTTAGAATGAGAAATTGTGTGACTTGAATCCATAACCTTCAAATTTAGATGTTGTAATAGGTTTTGTCTCTGTGCAACCCCGGTGGTTGTGTTTATATATAGGTATCCGCTCATAGATTAGTGTTTACTTATATTCAGTCATGATGTATTACCGCTATATACAAATATTCAGTCATGATGTATTATACAGTATAACTTTGTGTTGATTATGAAAACGTTATGGTGTAGAAAAGATCATTAAAAAAAACTTGTCGGTAAAAATGTAGCTCAAATTTTTTATATTATTCTCGATGGTTCTTATTTGAACTGTGTGTTTATATGCCGGAATGCAAGGGCAGACCTACTAGATCTTGACGGGGGTCACCCACACCTCATGGGATTTTTTTATTAGTATGTATACAATTTAATCTACACACCCGATAGTTTTTTTATGCAGCCCCCACTGAATTTTAACACTGGCCACAAGGAAAAATAATTTAAGATTTTAAAATCTATACTAATAAATAAAGGTTTAAGCTGGACACTTGTCACTTTCTCATGCCTTCTTATATTGATTTTCCCGCCTCTCTCTCCTAATAAATGTGCATCTATCTTATTAAATAATAATGATATTATAAATATATTATTAAAGAAGATTACTAATTATATTAAATAAGAATATATAATAGAAAATCAAAATATAACTAATTGAAGAAAAATATTAATTTGTTGTATACACACACATTTCCATCTGATATATCTCGAGACGATTATAATAGTCTGATAAGTTATTACGTATTTACAAATTTATAGGTTTTATATTTTTTAATATACAATCTCGTGTAATACACGGGATTCTAACCTAGTTTAAAAATATAACTTATTATACACTAGCTTTTTTTTTTCGAAAGCCCGTTATACACTAATTAACATATAAAAAGGAATTATAAACTAATTGGACCAATACCCTTTTATGATTTAAATTTAACCCAATATCCATCTTAAATAATTATGCACAATACTACTTTTAAACAATTAAGCTCAATGCTCATTTTAAACAAGTATTTGTTTTAGCTTTAGCAGCATTCTTTAACACCCCCTCGGCCACCCATCGAAATTTCAATCAGAGCGTGAGAGCGACAGTTGACATTCTACCGCCCCAACTGATCAAACATACCTAGTCACCTGAGCCGGAATTCTGCCTACTGTCGCAACCGAAAAGCCGACGGCCTCCACTGGTCCGACCTATTCTAATCAATCATGATTCCGATTCTAAACAGCCACTATCGAAAGGTTGAAACAACTAAACACCTCAACTTCAAGCCAATAAGTTATCACACGACGATACACACATAACATCCACACGAGCATGAAAGTTGAAACAACTAACCATCTCAAATTAGGGGTTTTCACGGTCCACATTCGACAATTTGTAGGTCAAATCGTGAGTCAAACTATTAGTAAAGGTTGTTGATCGTTGTAAAGCAAAACCAATACGCTGAAAATTAAAACCAAACCAAATCATTACTAATAGTTTGGCTTCAGTTTTGTTTCACGGTTTGTAATACTTAAGCTTATTGGTTTGGGACAGAACTTGTTAGCGGTTATAGTTGTTAGTTTGGCCAATGTTATTAAAGATTTACAATTTTGTGCTTAAATAACCCGAGTTTGTTATTTTGTCAGTGATTTGAGGTCTACGAACCATCTAACATTGTTGCCAAAAGGAGTCTAGTTCATCAACTCTGAAATACTTTTAAACGTTATTTCTGCAACCTATCATATTGGTGCTGTTACAGTCACTTGCATTTTAATAGGAAAACTGGGGTACAACTTACAACTACTTCCCATACAAGTCAATCAATTGTTGCTCAAACTCCTTCCCCCTATCCAAAAATACTAAAAAAATCAAACGTAAATATAGCAAATTTCAAAACTAAACATTGAATAATCGGCTCAAAACACAACTGTTTAGTGTATACAAACCGCCACCTATGCTGTGGTGGTGGAGGCGGTGGTGATGGCAGGGTTCTTCTGATCACCAAAAATGCGCTGCCTGAAGTCAGAAACCATCATAGGGAGACCTTTGCGAAGCGGGACCTTGGGCTTCCAACCAAGAAGTTCTTTAGCCTTAGTGATATCTGGCTTCCTTTTGTGTGGGTCATCTTCTGTGTTTGGCTTGAACTCTATTTTTGCGTTTGGGTCTATTGTTTCCTGGACCACCTGTTCACAATTATAAAGTGCCACCAATTTTAAATACCAGACTCAAGTTATGGGGCTAAAAGAAAACTAAGGGGGCTGATTGGGATTTATGTTTTCAAAGTTATGGTGTGATTCTGAATAATCACAGGTACATAAGTAGTTATAAAACAGAAAATAGTGTTCGGATATGATTCTTAAACAATGTCTCATTGGAAGCAGCCTCTCTAACCTCTGGATAGAGCTATAGTTCGCATACATCTCACCTCCCCAGATCTTGCTATTTGTGGGATTCTAATGGGTATGATTGTTGTTGTATTTGACCTATTCTTATATGGTTATTCTTGTCGAGATAAATAAGAGGATACCTGAGCGAGCTCGAGCATGGTGAATTCACCAGGGTTTCCAAGATTGAAAGGCCCAATGTGTTCTCCTTCCATCAATCGCATTAGACCTTCCACCTTTTCAATTCAAACATAATAAAGGAAAAGAATATATTGGAAATAAAAATGGTTTAAATTCATTTGCTGAATTTTGTGGATTATATGCCAAAAAAGGGTAATTTGTTGAAGAAATGAATGAAAACTGTATGTTGAAAGAAATTAAATTACCAGTGAACAAAAAAGAATGAAGAAGAATCGAATTGTAGAGGAATACTAACCAAGTCAGAAACATATTGGAAACTTCTTGTTTGCTTGCCATCACCATAAACAGTGAGTGGCTCTTTTCTAAGTGCCTGCATATAAATCAAAGTCATAAGATAACTGTTATGACTTATGAGTTATAAACAAGATAAGCGCATATCAACCCACCTGAGCAACAAAGTTACTGACAACACGACCATCGTCAATGCACATCCTAGGTCCATATGTATTGAATATCCTCGCGATCCTCACCTACATTGTACATTTCACCAACTTTTTAATATCAAAACAAAACCAAAAATGTGTACAAGTTATATAGCGAATAAACTGATGCACAAAGTTCAAGATCTAATGTGTTATAATGTTGAGACATATACTCAACAGTTTATTGAGGTTTCTGAAGTATTTTTGTCATTTCTTACTGTAGTTTAAACATCACAAATAAGCAGAATTCATATGAGATATAACTTAAGAAAACCCATAATAACAATTTTAAAACAGGAATCACCTTTTTGAACATTTATTCCATTTTCATTCCAAACAAATAATGTTCGCGGAATATGCCAACCACAGTAGTTAGACGATAATGAACAAAAGGTAGAAACATGGGTATATAATAATCACTCTTACTTGTCATTTTTGTCCAACAATAATCATTTTGATAAAGTGACATGAATAAATTATTATACTGTATTAAAATACGACTTTTGTAAATGTCCTTTTATTTTAACAAGACTATGTATTAAAATATAGTTTGCGAAGTTTTGGGCACATTCAAACCGCTCCTAGTTTAACATATATATATTTTTTAATTGCTAGTTTATCTGAAAAAATATATACCAAGTAGAGATATTTAACTTTTATTATCACAAGAGAGTGGGCCCAACTATATAATTTAAGTTATAAAAAACCGAGTAAACAGACCTCTACGCCAGCACCTCGATGATAGTCCATGGTCAACGTTTCTGCAGTTCGCTTCCCTTCATCGTAGCAGCTTCTTACACCTGTCAAGAAAAAGTACTAAATACCAACTTCTCTTCGTTACACATTCCTCCCCTCAGATCTCCCCACAATTAACATCCCAATTTCTCAAAATTAGTTCAAAGACCCAATCAGGACCCGCAAAAGTTGACACTTCAAATCCCTGATCAGATCTAAATTATGTTTACGTTTTTTTAGTTAATAATTCTCCATGCTTTATGAAAAGTTTCACGTTTAAGTACCTTACTAAAGGTTTTAGTTTTATTTTTTTCAATTTTGTAACAAGTATTAAACCTAATTTTTGTTAAATTTTATATTAATTTAAGGTGAAATGATCAAAATATTTTTTTTTACTTTAGACCCTTAGCACTCAATCCTGTTTTATTTTACAAAATGTATTTTCTTCATTTTACCCAAACTTAACCGAAAAATTTAATGAAAGTTTAGCCTTAACACCCAAACTAAAATTATAAACATAAAACCCAACTTCTATTACCATAAACTTTTAGTACCCCAACATGTTATTTTTCATAAACCCCATTGACTATCTGATGTAAATAACTCCTTTTTAGGAACAACTTTTTGTGCCTAAATACCACATGCAAACCACTTTAGCGAGGGCAAACCTAATCACTAGAAGACTAGGTCATGATAATTGCGTTTACGTATGATTCGTAAACTAGCAGAAGGAAAATAGAGAACTCACCGATAGGATTGACGTTGCCCCAATAGGTTTCGACTTGAGGGTGTTGAAGGGGATCACCGTAAACCTCGCTGGTGCTTGTTAGCAAGAAGCGCGCACCAATCCTCTTGGCCAACCCTAGCATGTTCAGTGTCCCTACTACATTCGTCTTGTGAGGGCCAAAATCGGAATTAAGGATTTCAAAAATAGAAACTTATAATAATCAAACATGAATGGTTAGTTGACTAATGATGAAATTAGAATTAGAATTGGAATTGAGGATCCAGAAATAGAAAATTATAATCAAAATTTCAATATTAAGGATTAAAAAACATATAATTAGTAATAAGGATATGATTGTCTTGACGGGATTGAATTTGTAATGAACAGGGGAAGCAGGGCAAGCAAGGTGATAGATCTGATCGACTTCTAGAAGCAACGGCTCCACGACGTCGTGTCGAATAAGCTCAAATCTAGGGTTTCCAAAGTGATGCATGACGTTATCCTTATTACCGGTGAAGAAATTATCAACAACAATCACGCTGTCTCCCCTCTCAATCAACCGATCGACGAGATGACTTCCGACGAAACCTGCACCGCCGGTCACCAGAATCCTTAACCCCTTCCGTTTCAAACCTAACGGAATCTTCCCGCCCATGTTGAACGACTCGAATCTGGTAGGATAAACGGATCGCTGCGGGTTCATCAATTGGACCGATTCAGAGACGGAGTATGCATCAGTGGTGATGTGTGTAGAGGACGGGAGGAGCGTGAAGACGGAGGTGGCGATAGCAATGCCGAAGAGTACAAATACGAGACGTTGTTCACGGAGCATGTAACGAACAAAGGTCCATGACTGCTTGTTAGGCTTGGGCGAATAAGATTCCGGCGGCGGTTGGTTCTCTGGCCGGCGGTATGTCAACTCAGATCCCATATTCATGTTGTGTATGAGATTGTGATTCTCTCTCTATATGTAGATGTAGAGAGAGAAAGTGGAGGAGAAGTGGAGGGGAATATATAGGGTGTGGTGGTGGTGGTTTAAACGCTCCGGTCGGTGAGTCAGTCGGACGAGATAATAAAATAAGGACCGGGTTGGGAATTTACGAAATAGGCCCTGGGGGAGTGGGGTTTTGTTTAAAAAGTAAACGTTAGGTATTAAAGTAGGAAAGAGTTGCCGAAAGTTTCTCTGTTTGTGTATAGTTTTCATTTTCGAATTTACGAAAAGACCCCTCTAGGTTTATATAAAAATAAGAGTAAACTCACGTTTTAGTCCCTGTGCGTTTGGTTAATTCCCTATTTTAGTCCATTAGTTTTAATTTCTCTTTTTTAGTCCTTTTTGTTTTATTTTTGTTTCAATTAAAACCAAATGACTAACACCGTTATAACTTTCTGTTAACTTTTTATAAAATTACAAAAATACCCCTCTAACTAAAAATACCCAACTACACTATCTTCTTCTCCATAAAAACCCTAACATATACTGTTGGATTTTATGGACCGACCCGATGGACAACGCGGCAGACCGAGCTATGACCCGTAAGAGTTACACCTAGGGCAACAAATATTAAATCCACTTAACCTGCTTAACTGGTAATTACGAACCGTTAGCGAGACGATATATTTTATATATATTCGTGAGACGCGAATTATAATTTATACTAGTTTATAAATAATAATTGTATATATATTGTTTTAATCTTTCATTAAAACAATTAAATGGGTTCGGGCTTTTGCATCTCATATTGGACTATGGGCCCGGAAACAATTAGCAGGGTTTATTATTATTATATAATAATAACCTAAAAAAATGTTTTACCTACAATAAAAGAATTAGAGATCAGCCGCCGCAAGGGCTATTGGTCCTTTTGCTTTTTGATCGAAAAACAAGTAGAAAAAAAAACTTTTGGTTTTGTGTTGTTTCTTCGCCCGCGGCCAAACACCAAAATGGAATCATCCTTTTGGTGATTTCCGGCAACCTCCAAGCCAGCCCCATCCGCCGCTGCCTGCCCAGTTCTCGGTCAGCCCCGGCATCCCGTTCTCTCGCGTCCGGTTCGTGATCTAGCATCGGCTCGTTGTACTTAGGTGTCTCAACCGGTTAATCATTAACCACTAAGGTATAATTAATCTCATCAGTAGATTAATTGTTTTTTTTTGTGTTTACGTGTTCATAACCAGATCATGTTCGGTTTGTCAGTGTTATTAAATAGGTTATGATTTTATTTTCCGCTGCATATTTATTAATTAACTGAATTAATTAATTTCTCTGCCAAAACCCGTTTTTTACGAAAGTCAAACTGATCACCACTGCTCCCAACAGTGGTATCAGAGCCTGGGTTATAACACGCAAATCGGAACCGGTCTGGTTTCACCGGTTAGATTAATCACAAACTTTAACTATCTTGAAGTTTCTGATCTAATCTGTTTTTTTGGGGCATTTTTTATTTATAAATTTGGTCGATTTTTAATTTTTTATTTGACCAAATTTATTGCCCATGTGATTGTGTTGAATATGTAAATCTGGCCCGACCCATGTGATTGAGTTGTTTGTGTTTATTATTCAGTTTTTGGTTTTATGATTTTGGCCCACTTTTGATGGCTCAAAGTTGTAATAGAATAGATTTTTTTATTTTATGTAATGTAATAAAAACCCGAATACAAATCTGAAGACGCAACATGAATCATTGATTCAGTGGGAGTCATCCGAGACGACTAGATGCACGAAAGTCCATCCTTGTGGTTGTTTTAATTTTGTGGACCCCGTGACCCGTTTGGTCTTGCTAACTGGCTCTAGCAAGATCAAACAAACTTGGCCCTAAAAGATTTACATATTTATTTGCTTTATAGTTGCTTTTAATTTTTTATAACTTAAATTTATTATAAACCAACCAAACACCAAACGTTTTAAAAGGAGTTTTAAAATGTCACAATCTGTCACAACAAGTTCTAATTTTACAACTTGTAGAATTTTATAAAAATAACAACTGGCTTGTTTTTATAAAATAAATAACTGCTAAAGTTTTGCAATTTAAACTAAATTTAATTTCAAAACTTATAAATTAATAGTTTTCAACTATTAACTTTAACTGGTTATTCAAGTCGCGACAAACTTAGTTTTAATAGGTTATTTAAAATTAAGTGTCCTGAGAGATGAAATGGTTCATCAAATTTGTCATGACTTTAAATAGTAAAACTGGCTTTTACATCACACGTATGATTTAATCATTCGTTGTGTTTGACCCTATTCGATAAACACTAAAATTGGAACCCATATTTAAATCCAATGGTCTATGCCATCCTATTATAAGGAACACTTGGAGCATAAAACGAAACATCGATGTTTGGAGCCACAGCACCGCACTGGATGCGTAGTTTATCCTTCCAAGGCGCAAGGGTTTAGTTGACACATACGGCCCTTCCGCAAGTACCTGTTTTAGGACGACTATTACTTTTCTCTCTTGTTACATGCCCCAGCTGACAAGAGATTAAAAGTGGGCATAGATGAGGCTAAACGTATCAATGCATAGACATGTCTTGTCTTAGCGCCCTCATACACGAGAGTTGTGCATCTTTCCACAATTGACACTAATTGTCAGTCTAGTTACCCACTTACTAATGTTGTATGCCACAGCTACCATTAGTGACTGATTTAGCTAGATTCTCACTCCTTATTCTAATTTCTGTAATTGAGTCATAAATTAATAAGGACTTTTCACTTTCTTTATACTAATTTATTTTCTTTGCATATATTGACAGATGTCTACTGAAAATAATAATACTAATAACTCCTTCGCTCTCAATTCTATCCTTGAGAATGAAAATCTGGATAACACCAACTTTCTCTCGTGGCAGTGCAATCTGAGAATAGTTCTCAAGATGGCCAAGAAGCTCTATGTTCTCGATGCACCAGTCCCTGAGGCACCCGATGGTAACACGGCTACCGCTCGTAAGGTCTGGGAAAAACAAAGAGATGATGCCACTGAGGTGGCCTGCCTTATGCTAGCTTGCATGTCCCGTGAGCTCCAAAAGAGCATGGAGGACCTGAGTGCCTTTGACATGATTGAGCAACTTAAGGGCATATTCCTGAAACAAGCCCAACAAGAATGCTATGAAACCATGTCTCAGCTCATTCGTTGCACGATGCAAGAGGGCACGCCTGTTAGTGCTCATGTACTTAAGATGAAAGGGTACATCGACCAGGTGAACAAACTTGGATATCCCATGAAGGATGACATGGCTACTGATTTCATCTTAATCTCTCTCCGAGGCTCATATGCTCAATTCGTAATGAATTTCAACATGAATGGCTTGGAGAAGACAGTGGCCGAGCTACATGGTATGCTCAAAACGGCCGAGATGAATATCCAAGGAAAGAAAAATCAAGTTCTAATGGTCAGATCTGCTGGTGTTAAAAAAACTAACCCCAAGAAAAGAGGTTATAATAGAAAAGGCAAGAAGTAGGTTAATGTTGCTGCCAAGCCTGCCACCAACAATAACAAGAAAGCTTCAAAAGCACCCCTCATGAGGAGCGCCAATGCTTTGAATGCAACAAAATGGGGCACTGGAAACGTAACTGTCCTGAATATCTAGCCAAACTGAAGCTGCAGAGGGCCAGTGGTGAGGGCACCTCTTCAGGTATTCTCATTTATGTTATTGAAATTTTTACTGTTTCTAGCAACACATGGGTATTTGATACTGGATGTGGATACCACATCATTAATGTCTTGCAGGAGCCTAAAAGTTGGAGGAAGCTAAAACAAGGCGACATGGAGCTCATCGTTGGTGATGGGAAAAGAGTACCAGTTCTTGCAACTGGAACATATCATCTCTCATGTCCTTCTTGCCTTGTGGTTGTTTTGAATAATTGTTTGTTTGCACTTGGTTTAACAAGAAACATTATTTCAGTTTCTTTATTGTTTGAACAAGGATTTAAGTATGTTTTTAATGGTATTGTTATTTCTGCCTACTTAAACGATATCTTTTATTTTGAGGCTAAACCTCAAAACGGTATTTATGAGATTGACGTTCAAACTGACAACGACATATATAATCTTTCTAAACGTATCAAATCTGGCATTAATGATACTTTTCTATGGCATTATCGACTTAGCCACATAAGCAAGGCACGCATTAAAAGACTCCAATCCGAGAGAATTCTTTAACCTACCGGACAAGACTCATTTGATAATTGCGAGTCTTGTTTAGCTGGCAAACTCACAAAGGACCCCTTCACCCATGTTGGTGAACGAGCCAAGGATCTGCTAGGCCTTATACACACTGATGTGTGTGGCCCTTTCAAAACCATGTCTAGAAATCATGAAAGATACTTCGTTTCATTTATTAACGATTATAGTCGATATGCTTATGTCTATCTTATGAAACACAAGCATGAAACATTTGAAAAGTTCAAAGAGTTTCAAAACGAGGTAGAGAAACAACTCGATAAATCTATTAAGACAATTCGATCAGATCGAGGTGACGAGTATCTCAGCTTATAATTTCTTAATCATCTGAAGGAGCACGGAATTATTTCTCTGCCCACTCCTCCTCGCACACCCCAACTTAATGGCGTGAGCGAGAGGAGAAATCGAACCCTACTTATTATGGTTCGATCGATGATGTGTAGAACTAACTTCCTCACTCCTTCTGGAGTTATGCTCTTATGACCGCCGCCCGCCTTATAAATCTGGCACCGACTAAGAAAGTGGACAAAAACCCATATGAGATATGACACGGGTCTAAACCCAATTTGTCTTACCATAGAGTATGGGGATGTGATGCATATGTCACCAACGATTCTGATGACAAGCTCGATCCCAGAGGCGAAAAAGTTGTTTTCGTCGGTTACTACAACAAAAGCGGATATTATTTCTATCATCCTGATGCAAACCTTGTTTCCATCAAAAGGAAAGGACGCTTTCTCGAGGAAGATATTCTAAATCGAGGAACCGGAAATAATATTATGGATCTTGAAGAAATTCAAGAAACACAAACAACCGCTGAGGAAGTCGGAGCGTCTGATCAACAAGAAGTTGTTGCTGATGAATCAGACATAAACACAAGCGTTCGTAGAAGTAGCAGGTCTCGTAAAGAACCTAATAGATACATATGGCATCTTGAAGCTTCTAAAGTCCTGTTAGTAGCTGAGTCAAATGGCGAACCTACAAACTATAAATCTGCCGTCTCAAATCCTGAATCCGAGAAATGGCTTGAAGCCATGAACGCCGAGATGCAATCTATGCGTGATAATCAGGTCTGGGACTTGATTGAACTACCCCCCGGTTCTAGGGCAATAGGGAGCAAATGGATTTTCAAAAGAAAAACGACATGCATGGTAATGTACAAACCTATAAAGTACGGCTAGTTGCAAAGGGTTTCACTCAAACTCAAGGTATTGACTATGATGAAACTTTCTCACCCGTTGCTATGATCAAATCGATCAGGATACTGCTTGCCATAGCCGCGTACCATGATTACGAGATATGGCAAATGGATGTCAAAACCGCTTTTCTTAATGGACATCTCTCTAAAGATGTCTATATGGTTCAGCCTGACGGTTTTGTTGATCCAAAGTATCCTAGTAGGGTCTACAAACTGAATAAGTCCATTTTTGTACTTAAACAGGCATCTCGAAGCTGGAATCTTCATTTTGATCAGAAAATCAAAGAATTTGGTTTTGTCAAGAATGAAGATGAGCCTTGTGTTTACAGAAAGGCTAGTGGGAGCACTATATCATTTCTCATCTTGTATGTGGATGATATACTGGTCATTGGAAACAACATCCCTGTGCTTGACAAAGTCAAACAATGGTTAGGATCTTGTTTTGCAATGAAAGATCTTGGAGAAACAGCTTACATTCTAGGAATCAAGATCTACAGGGATAGATCTAAGCGGCTTCTAGGGCTAAGTCAAGGCACATACATAGACAAAGTCATGGCACGCTTTCATATAGAAAACTCCAAGAAAGGAGGTGTTCCTATGACTAAAGGAACTGTGCTTAACAAATCGCAATCTCCTTCAACGGACATTGAAACCAAGTGTATGGAAGCAATTCCATAAGCTTCAGCGATTGGTTCTATCATGTATGCTATGTTATGTACCAGGCGTGACGTCTCGTATGCTTTAACCATGACCAGTCGTTTTCAGCAAAGTCCTGACATTGCCCATTGGACTGCAGTCAATAGCATCTTGAAGTACTTGAGAAGGACTAAAGACATGTTTTTAATATTTGGAGGAGTGGAAGAAGAGCTCACTGTAAGATGTTACATTTACGCAGGCTTCCACAATATACGGGAAATTGTGGAACGTGGTGACATCATGATAAGCAAAGTAGACACAGATCAAAACCTAGCGGACCCGTTTACTAAGCCCATGACTCAGGACAAGCATGATCTTCACAGAGATGCTATTGGTCTTAGATTTGCTAGTGATATGTTTTGATTTAGTATTTTGAATGTGCGAACATTTAAACAGTTGTACTTTTGAATTCTTTTTGGTTTACTGATTTAAATGCAATTCTGAATTCTTATAATTGTGTTCAATTTTAATACGTTTAATCCATGAATCTTGTATTCTTAATTATCCGTAGTCGGTCAGACTTGTGGGAACGTCTCTGAATTAAGACTTTTCTGAACTTCGGCTTAAGGAGTTGACTCCGAACTTCACAGGCCTCATTTTGAATGACGTTGGATGTAACTCGCATCAAATCATCTTCATGGATCTTTGTCATAAGATGTTTTGCTATTGGTATACTCATTAGTATCCTCTGACCTGAGATACGTACTAGAACTGCCGTTTACCAAGAACCATTCTTTAATCACTGTCAAACGTTGTTGCGTAACTGCCAGTCATAAAGGCTTTGATTAGGAATAGTTCTGAAGTTCAGTGGGAGTTGATGTCAATAAGGGATTCTGTACTCTTGCATTATATGTAACAGATAAGCATCGTGGCGCCCTCGTTGATTCAAACTGGTGAAGTGTAAAGCCTTACCTAAACTTACTGTGTGTTTGATTGGACCACTTTGATTCTTGATCGAGAACAATAATAATTGAACGCCATATGAGAATGAACTAAATCCATGTCTCATTGATTCAATTGATGTTTTATACGGAAAGGATGAATGACAATTATTGCCATAAGTCTATTGTCTTGCTTTAGTTAGCTGTTACTAACACCGAGATATTTGGTTAATGACTTTAAAGCGTCATACCTTGTTAGGGACAACCATGTGCAGCTAGAGCGCCGCTGACTGTTTGCGTTGATTTATCGTGGATCGTCTAAGTGGGAGATTGTTGGATTTTATGGACCGACCCGATGGACAACGCGGCTGACCGAGCTATGACCCGTAAGAGTTACACCTAGGGCAACGAATATTAAATCCACTTAACCTGCTTAACTGGTAATTACGAACTGTTAGCGAGACGATATATTTTATATATATTCGTTAGACGCGAATTATTATTTATACTAGTTTATAAATAATAATTGTATATATATTGTTTTAATCTTTCATTAAAACAATTAAATGGGTTCGAGCTTTTGCATCTTGTATTGGACTATGGGCCCGGAAACAATTAGTAGGGTTTATTATTATTATATAATAATAACCTAAAAAAATGTTTTACCTACAATAAAAGAATTAGAGACCAGCCGCCGCAAGGGCTATTGGTCCTTTTGCTTTTTGATCGAAAAACAAGTAGAAAAAAAAGCTTTTGGTTTTGTGTTGTTTCTTCGCCAAACACCAAAACGGAATCATCCTTTTGGTGATTTCCGGCAACCTCCAAGCCAGCCCCAGCCGCCGCTGCCTGCCCAGTTCTCGGTCAGCCCCGGCGTCCCGTTCTCTCGCGTCCGGTTCGTGATCTAGCATCGGCTCGTTGTACTTAGGTGTCTCAACCGGTTAATCATTAACCACTAAGGTATAATTAATCTTATCAGTAGATTAATTGTTTTTTTTTGTTTACGTGTTCATAACTAGATCATGTTCGGTTTGTCAGTGCTGTTAAATAGGTTATGATTTTATTTTCCGCTGCATATTTATTAATTAATTGAATTAATTAATTTCTCTGTCAAAACTCGTTTTTTACAAAAGTCAAACTGATCACCACTGCTCCCAACATATACACCCACCTTCACCTCCACCTCCACCTCCACCTCCACCTCCATTGCCACCACCACACACAAAAATCCGGCCACCCTTCAAGGGCCATGGCTTCCTGGTACCGTGCAACAGCCCTTGCTTTGAAAGAAAGCTCTTTATTCCCTTGACCAGCACCACCACCACCACCACCATTTCTGCACAGTAACCAAATCAACATATCCGACGGCTACCTAGGGTTCCGACGCCTTTCGGGGAAGATACCGTCAATCCCACTACCGGTTCCCCCCAAAGTGATGGTTCCCTGCCTATGAGTGAGGCGATTCCAGCTCCTGATGTTGCGTCTGCCCCTAGTCATCTTCCTCCCCAGCCGACTTCTTCGATTGGACCTCAGGACCTTCCGCTGTCTATGCGGATTTTTGTGTGTGGTGGTGAAGGGGGAAGTTATGGTGGTGGGGAAGTAGGTTAGGTTAGGTTTGGAGAGAGGGTGAGGCGGTGGAGAGTGGCTGGATTTTTTTGGGTGGTGGTGGTAATGGAGGTGGAGGCGGAGGTGGAGGTGGAGGTGGAGGTGAGTGGTAGTGGAGGTGGAGGTGGAGGTGGAGGTGGATTTTAGGTTTTTATAAAGAAGAAACATAAGTATTTTTTTTATTTCTGTAATTTTTACTAGTATCAGGGGTATTTTTGACTTTTCACTAAAAAGTTAACAGAAAATTATAACAGTGTTAGCCATTTTGTTTTAATTGAAACAAAAATGAAACCACTAAGAACTAAGAGAAATTAAAACTAACGGGCTAAAATAGGAAATTGACCCAAACCACATGGACTAAAACGGGAGTTTACTCTAAAAATAATAAGACTTAAAAATATGGATTTTGCTTAATTTTAAAAGGTTATGTAAAAGATATTCAATTAGTATTTATAGATACACTAAACAAGCCAGATTTAAAGTTCGATATGAAAAATATCTCCGTTAATTATAAAAGTATTTAATTATTGTTGTTAGTAATAAACTTATATAACATAATAGTTGTTATAGGAAGATATAGATTGTAATTCGTTAAATTAAAAGAAATATAAAAATACTCGAAATTAAAATTTTATCTTGATTTGTTCTCTTGAACTTGCACATATTTCACACAGAGAACCAACCTCAGTGGTTACTAATCGGCTATATATATTCAATACATTTATTTGGTATTGATGTGGTATGATCATCACGTCTCTCTCTAGTGTATAATAACTATCATCATTTTCAGATTCTGAACAATGGGATCAAAGAGATCATATTCTTCATGCGACTATGAATAATAAGATTTGATTGTTCGTGGAGATTCATGTGATTATGAATAGTAACATTTGGTTGTTCGTGCTAGTGAACTCATATGGTGCTTTTAAGATATTGGTTGGTATAATGCATTGTGGACATCCAGCATTCACTCTCAACGCTATATCATAAGAGGAGACGACCATGAAGATGTTACTGAATGACATTTTTTACGCTTAATGAATCTATTAAAGTATATGTGAAGATTTACAAGTTCAATGTCATGTTTTTGTTTTATCAAAATAAGTAATGCGAGTTTAAATTTTGTTTAATTTTGTTTGAAATGACTATATTTCTATAAAGCTTATAAACATGTCTTATATGATCTTAGCGTAAGTTTTATAAAGGAATTACAGGTTTATAAAAATACTGGTTTAATAAAGAAATGACTTTAAGATTAAAAAATAATGCGATATTCAAGGTTATTACTAAACAAGTTTCCTAAAATGAAAAGAGAATATACATTATATCCACACAAAAACACTCATGACTATTGATAGTTTGATACACGTGTTTTTTGCCCGTCCCCTTTAAATAAAACCAATATAAATTAGAAAAAAGATTAAAAAAAAAAAACTAGTTTCCATTTGAATGTGGCAATGTCACTCAAAGGTGGGTTGGCGGTGGACTTTTGAGTAATTTTGACTCCATCCCCAAATGTCAAACTCTAACATGTACATGCACCTATTGTGGATCTTAACAGCATTCAATTATTAAAACAAGGGGAATTAACAAGAAACGTCACTAAAATAACGATGTAAGTAAGGTATGGGTATTTTCAACGATTCAATGAACACCCCTATAAATATTTATTAATGTAAGTTAATTTCAAATATTTTTTTTAATGACAAGCAATATTATTAATCATCACAAGCCTAGCAAGATGCTAGACACAAATCACCAAAAACATGTCAAAAACTCAAAAGGTGAAGTTTTCAACAAGCATTCCAATCTATACTTGAAAACTTGCCCCTACGATGATGCAAAGGAAACCCAAGATTTTAGTATCTTCCACGATCTTGAACGAACAAAAACGCTTGTCATTGAATCCATAATCATTTCTTGAATGCCAAAGACACCATAATGTAATTATTCCCAATTCGGTTCAGTTAGAAATATTCTCAATTCAATTCAGTTCGGTTCGGTTCAGTTAACGAATAATGTTTAATAAATCAAAACCGACAAACCGTTAACCGAACCAATGAATATCCCTAATGGTCACAATATTGACGTCGTGGTAATCCCTAGCTTGGACAAGGAATCCTCTGTTGGGATTTTATTTAAAAGAACTCGCAACGCAAAGACATTAATCTTGATTGGAACAAGCTTGCTTCACATAAATGAGTTAGCCGATTGTAAAGCCAAATCAAAAGAATGGTATGGTATGCATTTTGAATAGAGGACCGAACAAGAGTAATAGTTGAATAAATCAACTAAGAACTAATTATTACCAACTAAATTTGTATATAGAATATGAATCCATCTAATTTGTAATTAAGCTTCAAATTTTCAATCGATTAAGTTGCTAAACAACAAATAGAAACAAAATTGGTCCACTTTTGTTCTAAATACTAATCAAACGAAGTTGGCCACATTCAATCGAATAATTGTGTTGTTGGAGCGAATCCACTATTTAAGGCAATGGGGACCGTCGGATATGTAAATCCAACGGTGAGGGATTCATTTTTCCGTTTAGACGTCGCAATTGAATTCACATAGAAGCAAACGTCGGACCTTTTCATGACGTTTGGTGATTTGCTCATTGCACGCGTTATAAACGCCCCCATATTCATTTTATTTACTTTTTATTTAATCAAATATTTTATTATTTAAAAATTAAAAGCAAGGGTGTTCATAATATATGTCAAACCCAAACAGAATTGAACCAAACAAAGTTTGACGATCATATTAAATTTGAAATTTTTGAAGATCCGAATTATGTAAATCATAATAGTTTTGCTACTTTATATAAATTAAATAAAATCACTTATAATAAAATTTTTAAAATAAAAAATAGTGTAAACTTCGTTTGTTTTTAACTTCCGTGATGTGGTCAAAATAATGGATTTGGGCCTATTACTTTCAATTTAACTTTTTTATCAAATTATCTCAATCAGACATCCTTGACACTCACTCAGCTAATAGAAGGATATTTTAGACTTTTCACATATAAAGACTTTACATAATAATCTATAGTTAGGTGTTGATTGTGTAAACCTTTCACCACTTCAAAGACTATTTATGTATACAGACTTTTCACAATTTACACTCACTTTAACTTCCCGCCTCCACCAAAGCGCCAGCACCACCACAGCGTCGGCACCTCCACACCAACACCACAGCGCCGACACCACACCACAACCACCACTGCTTCACGACCACTTCGGTAAGACCATTGCCACCACCACAACATTGGCACCCCCCAAGGGCGAAGGTTAGAAGGGGCCAGGGGTGGCCCCAACCCCCCCCCCCCCCCCCGTTTTTTCAGTTAGTAGTGTAAATTTTCGCGTTTTCGTCCTAAAAAATTTATATGTAATGACCCTGTCCCCCCTGGTTTTTTTTCCTAAAAATTTTTTGTCCTCCTTTGATTTTTTATCCCTAAAAAATTCAATTCAATGCTCTATTCATATTGATTCGATAAGTTATCAATACAAAATAAAAAAAATTATGCATTTAAAAAATAAAAGTATAAGTTTAGGGGGAGAAATGAAAAGTTCAAATAAATTCACCCCTAAAATTGTTTTTCCCTCTTTTGTTCGATCTAAACATCCAGACCTTAAATCCGAAACATAGCGATTGGGAATTTTTTTGGGTCTCGTGAATTTCGGGCCCCCTTTTTTATTTTTTCAAGCTCCGCTACTGACCCCCACACCACCACCACCGTTGCTTCACTCAGATCTCGTCTTCATCAGCGCCTAAGGTTTTGGACGTATTTGGGTGGCCGACGACACTGGTTTGGGTGGTTCCGGTGATTTGGAAGGGTAGTGGTGGTTGATGATGATGGTGGTCGATGATAGTGGTGCTGGTTAGATGATGATGGGAAGGTGGTTGGTGGTCGTAGGAGGTGATGGCAGGGAGAGGGGGAAAGGTGGGGGTGAGCATATTATAAATTAAAGTCGATTACACAACTAGTCCCCATTAATTTGAGTATATTACATAACTAGTCCTATTTGTGAAAAAACTAAAATACTCTTATTTTTAACAGAAAAACTAATTGAGTTAGTGACAAAGGTCTGATTAAGACAATTAGGTAACCACAAGAGCAAAAAAACAAAGTTTACTCTAAAAAGTATATTAAAATTATCATAAAGCTTTGGGATAACTTTGCAAAACGATGAGCATCATGTCCCCTAACTCATAACTGGTTACAAAACTGCAATCATTATTGGTTTTAAACTTTTGTCGTTTAATATTACCTATAGGGTTCTCGGTTCCCCGTGGGTATCGTGGATCATCGTTTAAAAATTTGTGGTTAAAAAGACCCGTTGGGACTTCTATTACCTGAAGCATGATGTTAATATCACCTAAAAATTGACTGAAATAACAAATACTCAAGGGCTAGTTTTAACAATACTAAAGCTTTAAGTAATTAACATCTTTAGAACACTATTTTTTTAAGATTATATAACATATTTAGTTTCGACGTGGATAAATAAATATGAGATGAATAATTGGGTAGATATCATCTAAAATTATAATAAATTTTATATTCAATCTTGTACCTAATTACCAGTCACATTACCTGTCCAAAATGTTTTAAAAACCTGTTGGATATTGAAAACACTTTATCAATTGTCATGAGCTCGTTTGATTTTATTTCATTACATATGCATACAATCTTATAACAAAGCTACATTTTTGTTTAATATAATCTTGATGGTGATACCGTCGGTCAATAACCACAGCCCCTCCACTGCCTCTCAGCATCATCGTAGTTAGCGAATTAACATTTTCATATTATGAATGGAGTCATGGCCATGGATGTTAAAGAACATCATCATAACATGAATGAACATGCAGTTTATAGAGTGGTTGGCTGCGTTGTGACATTGAAGTAAGCATGAAAAACAAATCAAACAAAATAATAATTAAATTTTCTAATATGACTAAAGAAATTTTAAAAATCTATCCAAATTCTCTAATAAAAAATTTTGAAGAATCATAAATATAAATAAACCTATTATCTAATAAAAAAATTTTAAAGTATTAGAGCTCCTCATTTATAATCCGTCATTTATAGCCTAAGAGTAGTTTCTGTACATTTGTTATTATTTCATGTACCTATTTGTATCTTTACTTTCTATATAAACTCCTCTCCATTATGTGTGGAGACATAGAGACTTAATATTCAATATAAAGAATCATAAATAAAATTAAAGTAATAATTCCAGCTAAACTCCAATTTAAAAATAATTTCCAGGAAAAATAGATGTTTGAACAAACCCAAAACCCACACACATTTTTAAGACCATCTATATATTTAGTTTTTTAAACTAAATTAATTATTATAATAAACTAATTAATATTAATAAAATTTATTTTATAAAAGTTCAAATATATATAAATATTTATATATTTTTCAATAAACCTAATACAAAAACTGAAATCTGAAAAGACAAAAACCCACGCCAACCCATTTGTAAACTCTGCTTTCAAAATCAACAAACCTATATCCAACCTACAAACTATAAAAACGAAAACCGAGAACTAAAATCAAGTTTAAACATAGTAACAACTTTTAAAAAAGATATATTTACACCTAGAAGATAATAAGTTAGAAAGACAGTCGACAAGTCCAAACCATGTTACTAATTTAGACAATATAGCTTAGCTTAGGTTAGGTTATGCTATGCAGCTGGTTGTGAAGAAGTGATGTATAGTCACCAAACTGAATATCAGTTGGAGGATGCAAATTGAAAGAATACACAGTTGCCTTTGATGCCAACATTGGTTTTTTGGTAGCAACACCATCAGACAGACTCCCAAAGCTGAATTCATCAAATGCAAATGATTCCCTCAGGTAGAAGAAATTCTCTCTCCCCAGACTTTCAACCTGCACCAGATTGTTATTCATACAGATTTATTAATTTTGACCCGTTTACATTATGAACGCGTTCATGGAGTGGTTATGTTTTATCTTTAGAATATCAAAACGGGTAAAATAATAGCATAAAAGAAAATGAGCTGACAACTCGCCCCTGCCAGCCTGACCCACCCATAGCCTCCTAAATCAATTAGTCATAATTAGTTTAACTACCCATACTTGACATTCCAAGTTGACATCTAGTAGTCGGAATCACTATGTGTATGGGTTTGATAAATGATGTAATTGGAATGGGAATGTTTTCTAAACCCAGCCCTTTTAGTTGGATATGGAGATCCATTGGTTGTTCAAAGTCCAGTCCGGCATATTTTGACGAAAACACTGGGCTGAACAGCCAATGGAGAACAGGCAAACCGAAGTGTTCGGTTTAAACCGCTTTAAGAATTTTATTTCATTCAAAATCATTAGTTTGTATTAAAATTTTAAAAATGATAAAGATACTTCATGCATATTTACATACGCATAACTGCATATTGCTATATTCAAAAAATGAAAACAAAATTAAACAATAAGGTAAACAGCTGGTTCGGCTTACACAGCTAGTTCCAAGTTTCAAACCTTGAACCGCCCGTATAAACCTCAAGCAGGCTAAATAGGCTGATTTTTTTGTATGGTTTGTTTAGTCAGTTTCAACGGTTTATGAACACCACTAATGGAGGACATCCAGTTTTATACCTATCATCTTCATTCCTTCAAACCCATACCTTCAAACCAAACATACTCAAAGACTATCAAACAACACGCTCTGATTATTTACACAAAAATAAAAATTTTGGACGATGGTCTTCCCGCCCCGTTTTGACCAGCGGACTGGTCTGACCCACCATTTAAAACAAGGGGGAGAGAGAGTACCTGCAGTTGAGCGAATCTGAGGTTGTTCAAAACAAGAATAACTGGGACTTCATACAAAGCATCACCCAATATACGTACAGCAAGATACTTAAAAAACGTTTTGATAAGACCTTTTTCTTCTTCCCAGTTCTCTCTATCGTTACCAAACATAGGAATCCATACAACACATTTGACTTCTTCCCACGGGATCGAGTTATTAGAAGCTTTGGAGATGATAGTTCCATGTGGGTGAGAAAGTCCCCAAACTATTCTTAAATCTTGCAAAAGGGGTTTGTTTGAAGATTTAACTGCAGACGTAGTGCAGATAATAGAAGACGGATTGTAAAAACGAGCAAAATTTGATGAGAATTGAATATCAAAGTCATCAAACAAAAGAAGGCAGCCGTCATCTGGACTAGGAAATAAACTTAAAAGCATAAAAGGATCAGCAGGTACATCTTCTGCTGCACATGATATGTGTTCACTGTTTGGTAAAGAAAGCTGGTCTGAACTGTGAGAAAAAAAACAAGAATTTCCATATCTGCAACCCTGTAGGCATATTAACAGTTTATCAATGATCAAGTTTAACAATCGCTTTTCTAAATCTATGTTTTGGATATTTATTAGATATGGTTTGCAATCACTAAGTTACCCAAGTACCCAACCCACCCATTTTGCCACCTCTGATTGTAGGTTTTTGTTTATAGCTTCATTTCAATCAAAAATTAAGAAAAGGAACAAAGCGAACAGTACCAACAAAGAGTACTGTTATCCGATTAGACATAAGATAATTACATTATGAAAGTGATGCATACCTGTAAGGATAAGAAGAATTTACAAACAGGTCTTTTAGCTTCTAATGAATGAGAAAATGAACATTGGCTTCCCTTATTGCATGTCCCATTGACAAAAAATCTACAAAGAGAAGCTTCTAGCCCGTTATAAGAAACGAGATTCTGAGTTTGCTGGTTTCCAGATGAGTCCTCAAGATAACAAACCCTTATCTGGTTGACATGATATAAATCTTTGAACAGGAAAAGCATTAAAGAAAGGTGAAGCAAAACTTTTAAACAAATACCTCTTTAATCGAATTAGCCAATCTAAAAGCCACCACATTTTTATTAAATCCATTTGCATCCACAAAAGGTAAAGCTATACATTTCTTTGTTTCATAAAAAGGATTGCTGAGGTCATCATCTGTTGCAAGAGGGTCAGAATCATCATTGTGGTCAACTGTAAGAAGACAGGTATGCTGAAACTCATAGGGCTCATAGTAAGACGGTAGACCACTTGAGGTTGCTAGAAAATTGGGGCGGTACCGATGCACAGAATTAAGAACATTCTCATCTGCAGAAAATAAGTACTTCAGATTAACATAAAACTCGTATATAAGTAGAAGTGACAATTTCAACCGTTTTACTTACTAATAGATTTAAACTGTTTGAATAAAAGTTTAGCTCAAAAGGAATGGGTCAGAAGGATGTGGCCAAAAGAGTTGAAAGTTGCACAAAATGGTCATTGGGTTATTTTAATCTCGGATGGGTCAAACTGGTAGATAAGAATTTTTAAGGGAACAAATCAAAAGGGCAGAACAGATTAAAGGGGTTGAAACTTGAAAGCTGCAAAGAGTGTAAATTAATGCATACAAGTATATACCATCCTAAATCAATTTATCAAAGATTCAGATTATTTTTGTATTAATATTGTTTTTCGTAATCATATTTAAACCATTAGCTATTTAACAAACATATTTATAAGTGGACAGCAAAATGTGAGCTTTCGGGTCAACCCAAACCAACCTGACCCATACTAAAAATGACATGTCACCTAACTTGGCTGATCCACCCATATAACAATTTCTATATAAAAGGCCTAAAATTGGCATCTCAAAATCATACATATACTGGCTATATGCTGGAGTGATGACTGGACAAGATTGTGGAACAAGCACCACTCTTCTTCAATCTTCAGGGATGCAATTTGGGTGTCTGTTGTCTCATCAAACTTTAAAATGTGTTTTAACCGCTCAAGCCGAAGATTATCCTTCACGATGGTAAATACATGTCATCCATGCTCTTTAAAAATTAAAATGTATGAATAAAATAAACAATAAATCATGTCATCTCTATGTTACCTGAAAAGTACGTTGCCAGAACTGGAAGGCACAAAAATTTGCCATAAATATCACCTCTTTCTTACCCATTGAACCAGTGACCTTACCATCTTGATTATAGTAGCCATCAGTGAACTCAGAAAACTGTAAATTTAGGCTAAAATGCATCAAATTGTCTATAAGGTCAAAGGTTGAATCAAAATTTGAAGCTCATTAGATCCAGTATTAAAGGTGGTCATTTTGATTGATTTGTTTATGAACAGCCAAATTAAAGATTTTAGCTCAAAGGCGAACCAGATGAAAGTCACTCAAACTCTTTTTAATGCATTCAAATTTCAACCTCTTAAATTGTTTTTATAAAGGAAAAATGTATACGGGCCACCCAAGTATACAGAAGTTTTAACCAAATCCACTCAAATATTAAAACAACTTTCAGAGGCCATTCAAGTAACAATTTGGCTTCGTTTACGCCAATTCCATCAAAATCTTGTCCGAAATTGTAAAATGACAAAATGCTCTTAAGGTTAAAGCTTGTCGCTTCTAGTTGTAAAGTGAAAAAAATACCCCTAATCTACTAAATATGTTTTGACAATCCATCTAGAGATATTTCTTTTGAGTAAAGTCAAAGGTATTTTTGTCAATTTCACAACTCTAGATGTGACAAAACTTTAATTTAAGGGCCTTTTGCACCTTTAAAAATTTCCGGCAAGTTTTTTCTCCAAGAACCGGCATCAACAAAACTAAATCAAAAGTTACGTAGCCACAAAACTTGTTTTTAGTACTTGAGTGGCCTTAAAGAAAACTTTTGAATACTTGGGTCGCCTCATAATCCTTTATAGAAAGATATAAGATATTAGTGCACTAATATAATTGGTATCCATTCACCAAAAATGTGGACAAAAAAATGTTTATGGAGCATCCTAAACCCATTACCCAACTGGCCAGATTAAAATGTTGAAGTTCATTAGATCAAATATAAGTACCAACGCTTCTTGTCCAAAGGGGTGGATGATTGGTAAAGGTTGGGTATCCATTAGGATGCCAATTATAATGCCTTCACGTAGCATTCCAGCCTCACCAAACTTTACAATTAGCATGGAAGCGTCAAAGGATAAAGAAAAGCTGGAAAGCAATCTTCCATAAAAAGTTGGCTCATAACGGCCTCTTGGAGATGTTTTCTCTAGAGCATGAATATGGACCAGCAATTCTAGTGCATCATCAATAACTTCGGGTTTTGGTGGGTCCATAACTTTCTGAAACAAGACTGAAAACAACTCTAATATCAGTTCTTAATTAATAAAGGAGGCAATTTTGACCCATTCATAAACGCAAAAACTAAAGAAGTAAAGAATGTAGGTAAAACTGAAATAAATATAAACTAACCCAAAGCGTATTTAAAAACCTTCTATGTCGTCTTTTTAAAAAAATACATTATTATTATTATTTCTGACAGTTGGACACATATATAAAGCGAACTACGGGGTGTATTCCATAGAGATTTAGGGTAAAGTTCTTAATTTGTAACTGTGATTGAAAAGGTACAAATATATAATGGGTGACTTTAGAGTAAATAGGCTTGTAGGCCTTAAACCTAACATGTAAACAAATTTCAGCACTAGGGAAATGAGTCTATACTGTTTGCCTCAATGAGACATATACCTACAGATAACAAAATAGTATATAGAAAGAGAAGCTTACCTTTTGGATCATTGATAGCTCTTGATTCAGCACAAGTTGTAAGAAGCACTTGTTGCCTCAATGATAACTTCAATATTGACGGTGTTTCAAATTTCTCTAATTGGCCAAAAAATGGTTCAGTAACAAGTCGATATACTTCACCATCACAAGTACGGCCTGTTCTTCCCCGCCGCTGCTCAGCCTATAATATGCACCATGGAGATATTAAATTTTAACTAAGGCAGTTAAGAAAGAAACAAATAAAAATTGCTAGTTACCTGAGATTCAGATACCCAAACAAGCTCTGATGATTCATTTTTCCTATTTGCATCCCAATAGACTTGTAGAGATCTGCATGAATCAATCACATAGGCAACTTTTGGTATTGTTACTGAAGATTCTGCAATATTTGTCGCCAATATCACCTGCACCAAGAAGACGTTTCAGAGGAAATGAGAATTGCTACCAAGAGTCAAAAGACCACAATTTATTATTGCTGGAAATAAAATGTCTAATTCAGAATGTTTAAGAAACTAGTGTATAAACAAGCAAAAAAGACATTCTAGAGAAGAAAAAAACAGTTTTGCTGAATGGTAGCAAAAGGCTCCCAAACTAGGTTAAAAGAGGGGTAAAAACGTAGCTTTCTTTACCCCTAGTCCCCTACATAATTAGGTTTGTTGTGCTTGGTATGATATCTACAACTAGTTATTTGTAGGGTTTGTAAATCATGTTGGCTTGTAGGGTTTGTATAACCCGAGCCCGAGCCAATTATTTTATTGTACTCAAAGCTTAACCCCAACCACAACACGTGTAATCGGTTATCTAAACAGGTAAAATGGATTGTAAACAGGTAGGTCATGTCAGGGTTGGCAGGTTGAACTTAGAATCTAGAATTTTTTTTATTCTAGCTCTAAACTGGTTGACGGGTTAAAAATGGGTCAGTCACTAAATGCAAAACCGACCCAACCCGTTTGTTCGCCCTGTTGACCCATTTAGCCCCAACCCTGACCCGTTTATTTCATGCCAGGTTCATGCCGTGTAGAGAATGCCGCCCCTAGTTAATTGACGATAATAATTAAAATATGTTTATCAAAACATTACAAACTGAATTTTGCGACTTCAAGTCGCGATAATCAGCTCCAAAACGCATATCCAAAGTCCAAACACCCCCTAACACATAAACATGAAGAACAGAGAGGCTAACCTTCCTATGAGACTTCCAAATTCTCATGGCACTGAGAGCTTGCTCTGTATCAATGCTACTATGTAGGATGTGAATTTTAAAAGCACTACTAAAATGACTCAAAGTGTGCCATTGTTGCTCCAATGCATGATACGTTGGAAGAAATATTAATATGCTCTTTTCCATATCTGGTTCACTCTTGTGAATATGTAATACCAGATTGTGTATAAGCTTGTGCACTTCCACATTCATAGTTGCTTCAGATAAATCTGGGGTTGGTCCAGAACAATATTTCAAGGATGGGGATTCTGAACTCTCTTCTAAAATTTCAACCACCTGTTTTTATTTTATATACAACAAATAAGATGACACAGGATCTATACATATACCATCATAACTAAATGTTGCAAGAACAGTCATAAGGGTAACAATTATTCAAATTTCAAAATACCTTTTAAAGCTTTAAAGATACTGATATTCCTTTTTGAAGTTACAGAGCATGCATAAAGACATTGTATCAAAATAACAGCTGTGTAAAATATCATTTAAAACTTGAAGGAGAAAAATGTTAATCAAGGGTTCCCAAATGCATGCGGAAATAATACGCTGTCTCGGTTCTCCATTTTTTGACTCTTTATAAACAAGTATGATGCATCTTAACAATAGGCTTTAATGTAAATCCTCCCTCTCTCTCACTCCAATCATACCTTTCCTTGAAATCTCAATCTTGTAACCCAAGCAAAACAGTCTATTCAAAAATATATATAAATATTAGCACTGAGGGTGAGGATCATTTGTAAACTTGTTGTTAGGTGTGGAGTCTCGTTTAGAGGGGGCCGGCCCTAATTAGGGTTAGCCGGCCCTAATGGGCCTATCTCTACGGTTTGGGCCTAACTTGGAGAACAAGTTAGGAACCTTAGTTTTAATCTATAAATACCCTATGTTGTAACTGTAATCTGTGTGCCTAGAGCTTAATGAAATAACCTAGTTGCAGCCTGTGGACGTAGGTCCCCCACTGGGACCGAACCACGTAAAATTCTTGTGTCGTTTACTTTTCTGTACCGCGTGATTATCGTTTGTGCATGTGTGTGTGTTGATTCCGCTGCGCCACGTTGTTCCTAACAAGTGGTATCAGAGCTTTGGTTCGTTATTTACACACGGTCTGCACGGTTTTCGATCGAGAAAAAGGGTAGAGGCTGATCGAGGGTTGATTTCAGATCTGCTGCTACAGTACCGCCGCCGCTACAGTACCGCCGCCGTGAACAGTGTTTTCCGGCTTGAACGGTGTTTTCCGGAATGAACAGTGTTTCCGGAAATTTTTTCACTTTTCTGCTGCTGTTCCGGGGCTGATTCGTAGCCTGGTTTCTTGTTTTTTGGGCTGCCGGATATAGGGTTTTCTCAAACCCTAGGTTGCGCAAAAGGAGAAAGAAAACAGGGCTGTTTTGGAGGAAAACAGGGCTGTTTCGGGAGAAAACAGGGATGTTCGGGACTGATTTGGAGTGATTTTGCAATTAGAGTTTCTGTTGTGGATCTCTTGGAGTTGCTGGTTTCACTCGGGTTTGCAGGTGAAGCGTCGGGTCAGGTGTCTCGGGTTATGATATCGCAGGTATAAATGGTTTTGTTTATAGTACCGGGTTAATCTCTTTGAAGCCACCGATTAGGGTTTGGTTATAAAACTCTTGGATTTGTCAGGTAAAGGTTAGAGATTTGGTTAGTTTCTGTTGACTGTTTATTATCACCTGTTTGGGAACCGGGTTATGTGAAATTCAGTATTCGGGTTTAGATTTGTCTGCGAGGTTTATTGCAGGAGCAAATCGGTCATTTGACATGTTCTGTAGAACATCTGTCAAATTCAGGCCCGTGACATTACTGTGTTTATTTCATTGTTTCGATTTGTTTCCTGTTTGCTATTGTTATAGCTGAAGACGGGATGGGTGTAATCGAAGGTTTGACGGTTATGTATTTTGGTTGATGGGTTTGTCAAAATGGAACTTGAATGGGTACTGGTGTTGGATAAAACAGGTGAAAATGGAACCAGCAGGATTGGAATGCTTTGGGTTTTAAGTATTCCGTTTCTGGTGTGCTGGTGACGACATAAGTGAAAATAAAAAGGAAGTCAGGTGATATTGCTCGGTTGAAAGATTTTTCGGTTAGGGTTAGCCGATCGGGTGTACGGTCGCGGAATCTTTGGTACCGTTTGCTTTCATGAAAGCTCTGCTGCTGTTATAACTGTTTGCCGGTTAGCTGGTCTAGAACTGTGAAGTTGTTTCTTGTTCGGTGGTGATCAGTGGTACGACATTTGGCATGGGTTGGGATAACAGGGACAGTGGGAGCTGAGCATAGTTGACTTGGTGGAGCTGCATGGAGGTATGTGGGACATTCTTTAGAGTCGATGTCAAAGATAGTAAATTCTGCTTTTGAGAATGTGTCTGGGTTGATGCATTGGGACTCAGTAAAGGCAGTGGAGACTCTTGGGTTCAAGATTCTGGTATGCTTCATTACTCACTTCTGTGAAGTATTGGTGAATCTATTGTTTGAAGACTTTGGGAAGATACAAGTTTATGTATCGCTGGAAGAAGGGAACCAACTTCCGAGTATTAAAGTCTTGGCTCGCTGCATCGGGTAGAGCTAAGTGGATTCATTTTGCAAGTGTGAATCCTAGAGCCACGGAGATGTTAGCTTAGTGCATTCGGAGGTTTAAACCAGGTAGGGGTTTTGGGAATAGTGGGAGCATGGGACGTGTTCTGGGTACAGTTCAAAACACCGTTGGGTTTTGAAGACCGGAATTCCGAATGGGAAAATCTCTCCATGGTACTTGCAGGTTTTGGAGAGTGGTGTTTCCTCTGGAAGTCTCTGGAGTCGATAGTTCGAGTGAGTAGGTGCCGGTTGAGATTGAGGATGAGTCAATCGCGGGTTTTGCCATGGCTGGGTCAGTGATGACTGCTGGGTTGGAGCTCGGGGGAGCTTCAACAGGCTCTTCTGGTAATTGAGGAGTTGGCTGCTGCAACTAGGAGGATTGGATTGAAGTCTTAGCTTGTTTATGGGAACTGAAGGCTTGGAGGACTTTTGTTATTTGAAATCTTAGCTTGTTCTTGGGAGCTGGAGGCTTGGAAACTTCTAATAGTGAAGTGTTAGCTTGTTCTTAGAACTGGAGGCTTGGAGGATTTCTGTTATTGAAGATTACTGGAGTTACTGGTATAAGGTCTACTTGGATGGTGGATTGAGGATTGCTCGAGCCTCCAAGTGGGAGATTGTTAGGTGTGGAGTCTCGTTTAGAGGCGGCCGGCCCTAATGGGCCTATGTCTACGGTTTGGGCCTAACTTGGAGAACAAGTTAGGAACCCTAGTTTTAATCTATAAATACCCTATGTTGTAACTGTAATCTGTGTGCCTAGAGCTTAATGAAATAACCTAGTTGCAGCCCGTGGACGTAGGTCCCCCACTGGGACCGAACCACGTAAAATTCTTGTGTCGTTTATTTTTCTGTACCGCGTGATTATCGTTTATGCATGTGTGTGTGTTGATTCCGCTGCGCCACGTTGTTCCTAACACTTGTAAACCAAGAAACCAAATTCTTACCACACATTTAATTTCATCTTATTTTAATCTAATCCCTAAAATTCAAACATCATATTAAATATAATAAATATGTGGCCAGGATTTGGTTTTTTTGTTTACACACTTAAAGATGGTTTACATTTGATCCTTTAATTCCTATAGGTGAGTATAAACAATCTAGATTATTCATTTTTGAACAACAAAACATGCTCAAAAGGGAGCATATAGAAAATAAAACCTTGCAAATAGCCAAATAGGGGTGTAAACAAGTCGGGCCGCTCTTGAGCTACTCGAGATAGCTCGGTAAAAACTCTAATCAAGCCGAGCTTAAACGAGCTCATGCTCAAGCTCAAGCAGGCTCGCGAGCCTAAACAAGCTTTTGTTTATATAATTTTAATTGAATGTATTAAATATATATTTATATAATTATTATTATATATAAAATAAAATTATGATAAAAAATAACTAAAAAATATATATAATGTTATATATATAAATTATATGTGTAATAGTTATATAAATATATAAATAAAAAAATTAAAAAATAACCGAGCCGAGCCCGAGCTTGAAAACTACTCGGGCTCGGCTCGGCTCGTTTACACCCCTACTTGCAAATCACAAAAATATTGCAAATATTTGTAATTTCAGTCCTCCAGGAATAGCAGGGACAAGCACAAAAATAACAATAGACACACGGTGATAGTAAATTAAACCTTAACGTAGTAACTGCTCAAAATCATGGTCGGCTACTTCTAAATTTCTACATGGAAAATAAGGTTTCTTTCTGGTTTGTGAAGTAATAAAAATTTACCTGCTCAAGATATGACACTCTTTTCTGGTACAAAGTATGCTGACTCGAGCTGGGAACTCCTAAAACTTCAACCCTTTCACCTCGACCAATATCTCCAAAATACTCCTTGTATCTTGTAATATCAGCAGTAGCAGACATCAATACCACCCTAAGAAATGCATTCAACAATGTATTAGCGCCTACAACTGAATGGCTAATATGATATTATATGGAATATGTATGCCACAAATAAAAGAAAAACAGACAAAATGAAAGAAACAAATACACAAACCTTAAGGTGCTATTTTTCATAAGAAACTGCTTCACACATACAAGAACAAGATCCGACTCAACAGATCGTTCATGCACTTCATCAAGAATAATAACTTTATACTTTAGAGCATTCATTCCTTTTTCTCGCATTTCCTCCAACAAAACACCAGCAGTTTTGAAGATGATCTTAGAGCTGCAACATTAGATAATGAAGAATTAATGGCTATAAAAATCAATCAGCACAAAATCTGCTGATGGAAAAACCATTGTGTAAGAATGTTTATGTAAAACTAACTCTACAATCAACATGAAAATTATAACTCTCCTTGATCACTGTATGAGATTATTTGAAAATGTCATCAACACTTGTCAATTATAAGACTCTCAAGATGGTATCCAACAAGACAGACAAAAAAAAACTATAAGAAGGTTTAATGAGATTCCAAGGATACTCATAACTGACGTAACAAATTTGTTCATTAAGGTATCCTAAACGTTTTTAACAAACAAACAACCATCATGAAAAAAATTGGCCCAGATGCCACGTAAAATAACTTCTTTCCTTGCTCACCGGAAAGTAAGACCAACAAAAGAAAACTATGGTCAACACCCTGGGTCAACAAATTTCCTCTTAAGCTTCTAGAAGCAAACTATAACCCGATGTTGTTGTTGGCTGCCTCTCAAACTTGGTAATCGATATACTACAAAAGGATGTTAGATGAAGCTGAAGATGATCTCAAAGCCAAAAAGTAACAACGTGAAGAATCTAACAGGTCAGTTAATTATGATAATGTAAGTACCTGGCAGACATAACCCTGGAGTGACCTATATGATATCCAACCTCCTCCCCTATCACACAGTTTCGAGCATTAGCCACCATTTTAGCAACTGCCACCACAGCAAATCTCCTCGGTTGTGTACATAATATTGGCTCGATATTTTCTTCGAGTAAAAACTGAGGAACTTGTGAGCTCTTCCCTTGATCATCAAAAAGGAATGTAACCAGCATAAGTCAAATTTTATGCTCTTGCAGTAGAGATATCATAATGTATAATCAAAAGTTTATTGTTAAATTCATTATTGCTGTCCCCAAAAAACATAATAGAGATTCTTAAGAATTTTAGTACCACTTATTAAACAAGGAATGAACTGACCATTCGTGAATTAGGTCAAGTCAAACAAGAAAGGGCAAACCCACATCACAAGCAAAAACAATCAATAACACCAAACTAGAGTATTACACGCCGAGCACATGTCTGGATATTGTTAGAAATTTAACCCTAGGCACTTCTACTTACACATGCATTCACGTGATCCGAAAACTTTTCTAAAAATTTCAGGAAAATCATGAAAACGACTACGCTTTAGGTCAAACCGAGTCTTCTCTACAGTCCAGTGAGTCACTTATCACTCTATTCAAGATAACTAGAACAGAAACGTAGAAAAACTACACATAATCAAAGAGAATTTACCGCAGCCGGTTTCACCGACGATTAGAGTGACGCGATTCTCCATTATCTTCTCTACGATTTTGCCCCGGAGCGACATGATAGGAAGGTTTTTGAAATTGTCTGAAGGCGAAGACAATGACGACGACGACTGGTGATCTGAAGAAGTAATCGGCACGGCCATCGTTCAAAACCCTCTGCAAACCCTGGGTCTGTGAAATTGGAATTTGGAAAGAAAATAACGTGAAGCCTAGTGGACTATAGATGTGTAGAGACCCTACAAGACTTGTGTGGCTCGATTCTCGGTGACGACTGGACGTGACCATGACGCACTCGGTTCTATTAAATTAGGCAACTTAAAGTAATTAAAGCTAAATTTCATGGAATAAATAATATTCTATATTAAATTGAAGCTTATTATTCTTTTTTAAACTTTTTAAATTCAACTTTAATTAAAAGCGTCAACGACCGACGTAATCGTCTCATTGATTAAACCCAATGATTCACGTAAATCAAAAGGAAGTAGGGCATGATGATAAAATTGCCTTTAGTCGTTGTCATTAACACTATGGAACTCCACTATATTTTATTTTACTTTTGAAGAGCAACAATAATTTATTTCATAGAAAAGCTAGCGGGCAACTAGCAATACCTCAATTACACCAAGTCAAACGGTATACACCAAAACTATAGTAGAGTGGTTATTAACTAATTAGATAGGAAACTTTACCCAATACCCTTTACTGGATTTGTAATCCAATTCTCCAAGCGTATCTGTGGTTCATGACTCATGTGCTCTCTCCATTTAAAGCTCAATATTTTTATATCTTCCTCCATGTTCTCCACTGATCTTCTAGTTTTTGAGAAGACCCAATTATTCCTTGTCTTCTAGATTATCCATAGTGTGCAATAACCTATTGAGCATCTTATTCTTTTTATATCTTTTGATCCCGTCATTACCTTCAAATGCTTAACCAAGTCCTTAACATTAGAGATGTTTAGAAAGCTTTCACCTATCCAGTTTCCGATTCTGCACCATACTTCCTTTGCAACCGGGCAGCGTAGGAAGGTGTGGTCCTCCGTTTCTGCTTCCAGGCAACAGAGTGGGCAGTCCGTGGACAAAACTGAGATACCACGGGCCGCTAGGGACTGAGCCAGTGGAAGCCGGTATTGTATCAATTTCCAAATAAAGCATCGAACATTTAGCGGTACACCTTTGGTCCAATGGAGGGTTAAATTCGAGTTTGACAGGGATTTATTAACTATCCAATTTCTACATGAGTTTGTTGAGAAACACCCCTTCTGGTCTCCTTCCCACACCCACTTGTCTTCCCCATCCCTAACATCATATGATCGAATCATTTCTTCCAGATAGGCCAGTGTTGTAAAAATCACGCATAGGCACTAATTAATCGTAGGCGGACAGTGAAGGTGGAATTTTGACCTAGTCGGTCTAAAAATCGTTGGGCGGTCCAAATCGGGTCTAGTCGGGATCGTTGTTCTTGAGAGAAATCCATACCTTTCGATGGTTTTCACCTTCAGATCGAATCCTTCGATGGTCTTCACCTTCACGATGCGACGGAGAATAGACGAGATCGAACCTTTTGATGGTCTACATATTCACGATGCGACAGAGAGGGTCGTTGTTCTTGAGAGACCGCCCAGCATAGATCGATGCAGATCGATGTAGAGGGGGAGAGCATAGATCGATGTAGAGGAAAGATGCTGTTTGAATAGAGAGTGAATAGGTTTAGGGTTTTAAAATGACATCAATGCTCCTATATGATTAAAAAAATCCAGAAAGAAGGGAAAATGAATGTGTGGCCATAAATTAGTTTATGAATTTTCACCAATAACTATATATATATATATATATTACATATAAAATTCCAATCCAATTAATCCCGCCTAGGCCCTACCCCATCGTCCGACTAGCGCCTATAAATTTTTACAACACTAAGATCGGCTATTTCTTCCACTCAATTGCCAGCCGCTTTTCTGTTCATTCAGTCCCAAGTAAACCTCACTGTTCCGTCATCCAACCTACATACCCTTTCAGAAATCATACAGTTTTCCCTTCTTTCAATCTTGTACAGGTCAGGAAAATGAGACTTGAAAGAGCCATAACCAAACCAGCTTATTATCTAAAACGCATAGTTGCAACCGTTACCAATTTGCTTCTTGGTTTGGTTGTTTAAAACTGTCCCCAACTGTCCTAAGTCTTTAGAAGCTGAATTTATTGCAGACCAGTGATCCTTTCTTGCTTTCATGTGTAACTCATCACGTGACTCAAAATTGCAGTTATGGATTGCCTTTACAAGAAGCCCACAGGCTATTCGGGTCATTTAAGGCTTTCCATTTCCATTTTTTAAGTAGTGTCTGGTTCATCGTATTAAGGCACCCAAGCCCAAGCCCACCAAGACATCTAGGCTTCATTATATTTTCCCATGCCACCGAGTGAATTTTTTTGGTTGTAGAGCTACCCCCCCATAAAAACCTCCTTCTAATGGATTCTAATTCTTTAACAACCTTGCGAGGAACTTTGAACATAGACAAAAAATAAAGGGGAAGACTACCTAAAACCGGCTTGGTTAGATATAATGTGTTCTCTATAGTTTTTACCTTTTACCACATATGTATGTCAAAGTGAGAAGGCTTTATGTATTGTAGATACGCTAGGTGCACTTGTCTAATGTATGCATAGTAGGTATAATAAAAACCATATTTATAAGTTTAAAACTTGTAAAGGCACTAGAGTCTTAAGATATCTATACACTCACGCGAACAACAAGTTTTTGGCGTCGTTGTCATTGGTTTGTGCCTGGTAGGATAGTGTTGTGCCTTAGTTTATGCCCTGTAGTACTTACAGGAGAAGGACGGACACAGAAGACGATATCATTGCCGACAATGATCTCGAATAAATTGAAGCATTAGATGCATGGACTATCATCGACTTCGCGAAGCCGATAACAAACGGGGTTCGACCAACAATTGTTAGGTTTGCATTCGAGTCCAACAAATTTGAGATCAAGCCTAGCTTAATCAACATGATACATAACTCTTCTCAATTCAACGGAGGATCCAAATAAGATTCCAATGCGCATATCACAGTCTTCCTTGAATTGCGCGACACGTTCAAATACAATTGAGTCACCAGGGCACCATGCGATTAAGGCTTTTCCCTTTAGCGTTGCAGGGGGAAGCCAATTCTTGGTTATTAACATTACTTGAAGATAACCTCTACATGGGACTAGATGGTTGATAATCTTTTAATTCCAATACTTTCCCCATTCCAAGACATCATCAATGCCAAATCAGATCACGAAATTCACATAGGAAGAGGATGAGTCCCTTTATGAAGCATGGGACCGACTCAAGGAGTACTTGAGGAAGTGTACACATCACGGGTTCGAGCCCTGGTTTCAACTACAAACCCTTTATAGCGGTTTACTACCACCCACCATGGTCACGGTTGATGCATCAATAGGAGGCTCGCTCTTAAAACACACACCCAGTAATGCACACACATTACTATAAGACCTCACAATCACAAGTAGAGGTGCACAAACCGGGTTTTTGGCCCGGACCGGTTTGAGTTGACCAAAAGTGAAATCGGTTTTGACTAAACCGGTTCGGGTATAAACCGGTTTTCCACATGTAGAATCCCGAACCTGTTGAACCGGTTCAGTTCGGTTCTGGACCGGTTCGGGTTGGTGAACCGGTTTAAACCGGTTTTATTAAAAAAAAAATTTGTTTAAATATTTAACAAATAAAAACATAAAGTTCAACGTTTATTCATACCGTAGAAGTTCGGAAATCACAAAACATTACAAAATTAAACATTACAATTCGACAAAAAGAAAAATATATATATATTTTTTTTGTTTTTTTGTTTAATTTTAGCCGTCATTCTCGGAGTTACTAGTGGATCCTCGTAGTCTATCATCTTCGGCGAGTTCTTCATTTGTAAGTGAGCTCGCCAATCCTTGGTTGACCTCAGATTCGTGTATGAATTCTTTAACTTCAATTTCGTCTTCAAGCGAACTCCTATCTTGTCTCCTATCTACCGCATCCAAATGGTCTTTCAAGCAAATGCACATTTCCATTGCCGCGGGGGTGAGTCTAGTTCTTCGAATAGATAAAACTCTGCCACTAAGAGAAAAAAACGGATTCCGAAGCTACCGTGGAAGTTTGGACGGTTAGTAAATCACGGGCCATGGCGGAAAGGACCGAAAAAGTAGATTCGTTTCCTTTCCACCACGCCAAAATATCAAAGTCCTCAAAAACATCCGGACTCATAAATGATAAAAAGTTTGTTCCCGTATACCTTCCGAGTTCGCTACTCGGGGTGGATCCTCTAGCCCGTTTAGTAAATTCATTTCTCATTTCGTTATACAAATTTAAGTTCACATTCATCGAGCTACTACTTGATGGGCCCGCGCCCATCGTATCATGTGGGGTTTGTGTTGTACCATATTTATGTAAATAAATATCAAACAAATCTTGCAAACATTTGTTAAAATAAGTTTTTGTTACGGTTGAAAAATGAATATCTTCATCATTCAAATCCAAATCGTAAGTTATTTTATCAATCAAGGTTTCAACACCGTAAACATTAATTGTAGGGTTTAATGCGGCGGCACAAGTTATAACTGGAGGCATTTCTTTAAAATATTTAAGAATTTTTTCTTTCATCGGTTTTATCATTCTCGTAAAAAGAGTATTTTTATTTTCAAGTTCGGCTAATTTGTTACACATTAGAAATATTTGTTTAAGAGCCAAGGGACTTGTGGGGTAATAAACCCCGGATAAAAAAGTAGTGACGGTTTTGAAAACTTCGAGCAATTCGGTTATATTTTCAAGAACGTCCCAACTCGTAGACGGAAAACTTTGAATTTTACGACGCGGTTTTGAGGAAAGCATATCATGAAAAATTGATAAAGTATCTTTTTGACGTATAGCACTATGAAACATTTTATAAGTTGAATTCCATCTTGTTGGGAGGTCCCAATTGGGACCTAAGCAAATCAAACCCGTATCGTTACATAATCTAATATATTCATGGTATTTTTTTTTACTACTACTAAAAACGTCTTTAAGCATGACTCGAAATGCATTACTTAATTCAATACCGCAAGCCCGTCTTGCACGGCTAAGTTGATGATGTGTGCAATACATCGACTATGGAAAAAAGCGCCGTTGCAAATCGGATTATATTTTAATATTAATTTTTGAACCGCATTTGTATTATTTGAGACATTATCAAAAGATATTGAAAATAATTTATTTTGTAATTTAAATTCGGTTATCACACCATCTAAAATGTGAAATAAATTTTGACCCGTGTGCGGATATTCAAACATCTCAAACGCGATTGTACGTTTCATCATTTGCCACGTATTGGGATCAACCCAATGAGCGGTAACGCAAATATATGAGTCGGGAATACCATGTGGAGCCGACCAAACGTCGGTGGTTAAGTTCACACCTGTTTCCAATTTTTCAAAACCTAAAATTAATTATTTTTTTGCTTTTTTCCACATTTTTAGACAATCACATCTAAGAGTACTACGACTTACTTGATGATAACGTGGTTGAAGGGCTTCTTGAATCATCCTCGTCACGAGCGGGTTATCGAAGTGGTTGAATGCCAAACCTCTTTGAATAACTAATTTCGCCATTCTATCTCGAACAATATTTGGATCGAAGTTCCAAATTCCACCCTCGCTTGTCATAGATGCTTGACCCTCACCCGGAATATTCTTCAAACTCGGACACGATTTTTCCAGATGAGTTTTTAGAGTAGAATTTGATTCCTTTTTAAAAAAACCACCACAATTTTTGCAACGAGCACGTTCCAACCCGTTAGACAACTCACATAGATCGTAGTTTGACCAAATTGCGGGGTTCCTCGTTGTTGGTATGATTTTCACAACGCTAACTTCGTTAGAGGAAACACCAAAACTTGATTCTGCCATAGCGTTTTTTTGAGAGTTTTTTTGAGCGTTTTTTATAAACGAGAGTGTAGAGAGCGGGTTTAAGAAGTATGATTTAACCAAAACACCCACTACCTATTTATAATGTGTTTGGGTGTTAAAATGGGTGAAAAAAACGGTCAAAAACGGGTCTAACGGTCAAAAAAAGGCTATATAGCCGTTATCCCAACGGTTATATTTTGAAAGTTACCGTTAAACCGGTTTGACAAACCGGTTCACAAAAAACCGGTTTTATATATTTGCCTATTAAACCGGTTCCACTTAAACCGGTTCGTATTCGGGTCGGGTTTCGGGTTGAAACCGGTTTAACTATTCCAAACCGGTTTTTTTGCCCACCTCTAATCACAAGCCACCATTGGCCAATTGCGATCAATAAATCAAAAGCAAATTGTGTTCACAAAGTTGACGAATATACACCACTGGATGCGAAAGTCGATGCTCTTTCATCGAAAATCAAGAAGATGCAAGTCCACAAAGCCAGGGCCAGCTCAACCATTTTGAAGGCCTAAGGCGAAAAGGTCTTTTTTTCAATTGTCATGGTTATAAAAAGTGCCAGATCTAGGACTTTTTTTAGTGAGACAAAAAGCGATTCGTTAAAGTAAGATTGAACTGTGTATATAAGAAAAAAAGTTGGACTAGATATTTTTAGACTCAAAACAAAAAAAAACCTATATTGAACTATATATAATATATATTTTTTTTAAATTGGGGTCCCCAATAATTTGGGTGCCCTAGACACAAGCCTAAAAATCCAAAACATAGAGCCACTCATGCACAAAGTTGAACAAAGTTGTGAATACAACAAAAGTTCACTCACCACATCTAATTGTTATCGGCTCGTCGCTGGTGAACAAGCATATTGGGTAAGTGGTCATAGCCTACAAACTAATTCTTTTGGAAACAATTATCACCGTGGATGGCATAATCATCCTAATTTTGGTTGGAAGCTAGGTGGAAGCAACCAGCAACCTCCCGGTTTTCAGCACCTCCAGAACCAAGAATACTTCTAAGGAAATAGTCTTTATCAAGAGAAAAGGAAAAGTTTGGAAGAGACCAAGAAAATCTAAAGATTCAACAAGACGCTCAAAACAGATTGAAGGATCACGAAGGAGAACTAAAGAACCAAAGGGTGCCCTCTTAAATATAGTAAGGCAGTCAGGCCAGCTTGCCAAACTTGTGCCAGAAAATAACAATGAATACCTGAAGAAATAGAAAAGAAGTTTTAAGCCAATGTAGTGATGATAAGCAAAGACAAACGAAGAGCACCATCATGGTGCCCGAGATCATCCGAGAAGGAAAGCAAGAGGACAAGTATAATACCATAGCATCAATTGCCATACCGCCCAAGAAAACTGACCCAGTGATTTTTTATTCCTTGCAAAATTGGAGGTTAGGTTTATTCGAGAAGAAAGCTCTAGTCGACTTAGGTGTTGACATAAGCATTATGCCTTACTCGGTATTCACTAGTCTAGGTTTGGGAGGACTAGCTCCACCAGACAACACAACTAGTAATAATTGTTTGTAAGGTTTGTTTTTTTATAAACATGTTTGTTCAGTGGCGGAACCAGAACATTTTAGTCGGAGGGTCATCATAAGTTTCTCTTCTATACCGACTACGACTAAATGATCAAATTCAAGTTTTTCTTTAAAAAAAATCAACTTTTATGTATAAAACTGGACAATTTCAGGTAGCTGGAGGGTCAATAGACCCTCTTGACCCCTCCCCTAGTTCCGCTATTTCAACTGTTTATATGTTTTCGTCGATCAAATATTAGTATTTTTTATGTTGTACGAACATATAATAACAAATCGTTGAAAAATTTAAAGAGTGTATCTTTGCTCATATACAAGAGTTAGTTTTATTCTTTTGTATGCTTTTGGATATATAAATTTGTGTGTTAGTTTAACATGTAACTTGATAAATTGTATTGTATAATATTTTAAGTTTTATAACATTACTTTACTTTCTGTAAGTATAGTGGTTTTTTTATAAATAAAATATTTTAAGGACTAGGGTGAAAATAAGGTTCTCCAAAACACCCACGGGATAATTGCTCATACTCGTCGTCCCTCTCAAAACCCTAATTGTCGAAATTCTATCTACCTGACCGCAAGATCTTCAGCCCATCAAGGTACACGCAGCTTCACCTTTTGGTCGATCATTTACATTGTAAATTTAGCAATTATCCCACACACGTATGGCTGTCTTCATCATCGATTATATATCTGTTTAGGTTTTAATGTTAATATTTTTGTTGTTCTGTTTTGTTCAATCGCAGTGTTACGTAGTTTCGCGTTTCCTGCACTTCTTCGATTAATTTTGTAATTCGGTTTTGCGATGTAGGTTCTAGTAATCTGTCTTATATTCTTTCTAAATTTGTGATTTTCAAATTTTATTGGTGATCAGGAAAAAATGAGTCGCTCTAGCAGAACGCTATATGTTGGTAACCTTCCTGGGGATATTCGAGAGCGAGAGGTTGAAGATTTGTTTTACAAGGTAATAATTTACACCTGGTTTTAATTCTGGACGTGTAATGCACAAAATTGAACACCAACATTGCAACCATAGTTTCAAATTGAACTTGATATGTCCCAACATCTGGTTTCACTCTGGACTCTGCATGTGACAACATTTGGTTACAATGTTGAGCTATTACATGTCACAACATGGGTTATTGGTTTGAAATTGAACCCTTCTTACCATAATATTTGGTTCTAATTTGAAGTAAACTTGACAGTATTTGGTTTGGATTTTAAGTAATAATTTTTGCTAGGTAGTCAAAGTTGCAACGTGCATTGAAGCGCAAAGAGCAAAAAAGCGCCCGATTGAGACAAAAAATACCATTCCACAAGTATAATAGAATTAGCAAATAGCAATTAAAATCATCAAGTTAACACCAAAGGTTCAAAACTAATAACAGCTCACAAAAATAAGCAAGGTTTATTGTTCAGTGTTCATCATCATTCATTACTACCCAACTTGTTAAAACTTGAATGAATTTAAAAAAAAAAATTAGATATAGCCTTGTCGCCTTGCCTGCGCCCGGCCAAAGGCGCGTGCCTCGGGTGCACTTTTGAAAGCGCCTTGCCTTCCTTGTGCGTCTAGGAATGCGCCTTTGACTACATAGCATTTTAGTGCGTTTGCTAGGTTTCATCTAATCAGGATATTGGACAGCATTTCAGCTTCCAAAATGTTATTACTTGTTCAAATTTTCAGAAGAGACATGGGCCACATTGCAGGTTCAGAATCAATATTTCACAACTTTCAAGAAAAAAAGATAGCTTATAAACCCTGTATTTGGAAAGCAACATCTGTGATTTTGCAAGAACTCTTTTCTAATTTTCCCTCCTCTTGGAAGGAGAAAGTTCATTTCATTCATTAGTACATCCAAATACATGATCTTAGTAACTTGTCTAGATAAATCAAAAGGTCCAGCTTACTAATAAGTGTTAAAAATTATATTTTTTCTATGTTTTGTTATCAGGAGCAATAAGCTGGTATATATTATCTGTTTTATTTGATTTCAGTATGGTCCAATAGCTCACATTGAATTGAAAATTCCACCAAGACCTCCAGGTTATGCTTTTGTTGAGGTGAGCCTCATTTTGCTAATATTTCCGCTTTCTTTTTAATTGTTTTTGCCCTCTTATAGTCTAATATTCTTTCTTTTAGTTTGAGGAGGCTCGTGATGCTGATGATGCTATTCGTGGTCGCGATGGCTACGATTTTGATGGGCACAAATTACGGGTTGGTCAGACTTGCAATAGACACATGAGATATCATGTTGTTCCACTTGTCAGTACAGCAAAAGTCCATTCGTTTGATAATATACTGTTAAATTTTGTCTAAACAGGTGGAACTTGCTCATGGTGGTCGTGGTAACTCGTCTTTTAAAGACCGTTATAGCAGTCATAGCAGTCATAGCAGTGGTCGTGGTGGTCGGGGTGGAGTTTCTAGGCGGTCTGATTACAGAGGTTTGATTTTAGCTTGCTTGAGCATGTTACACCATTTTAATAACGTCGAGGAGTAAAATTCTTACGCATAATTGTTTTATGATGGAAACAGTTTTGGTGACTGGTTTACCCTCTTCTGCATCATGGCAAGACCTTAAGGTTAGTTTGATTTGCATGTTTGTGAATTGGGCTTTGAAATAAGGTACATGCACTTGAGTATTTTCATCACAACTGAACTCTAATTTATCAGTTACCTTGTCTTTTTGTAGTTTTTTTTTGTCTGCTACCTAGTGATACAAGATTTCACTTTGTAGACACTTGTTATATTGTCAAATGTCTGGTCCATGAACTGTAATGGTTTCTAATGGTGCCATTTTGTGTTTTTAAATTTTTTTTTTTTATTTTAAACTTCTAGAACCATATTTCTATAAGGAATTGTTGCATTGTTTGGTATATCGGCTAACATGGCATCTTTTCTTTTATTCAGGATCATATGCGCCGTGCTGGAGATGTTTGTTTCTCCCAAGTTTTTAAGGAGGGAGGTGGTAAGATTATTATTAAAACGAGTGTGCTGTTAGGCTATATAATTATAAAAAAAGGATGTAAACATTTTTACTTTATTAAAGTGATTGTGGTTATATGTTATTGTTTTGCAGGCACCACAGGCATTGTGGACTACACAAACTATGACGATATGAAATATGCTGTAATTTTTTTTCCACCCTTAGCAGCTATGAATGATTTTGAAGTTATAGTGTTAATAATTATCAATTTTGGCTACAGATACGGAAGTTGGACGACACTGAGTTTCGGAACGCTTTCTCACGTGGATACATACGTGTATACTTTCAGTTTTTAATTTGACTATTCAAACGTGCATACCTAATGATTTCAACTAATTTTCCAACTATGCAAACCGGATTCGATCCCTACCCGGCAAAAAAACAAACCCGGTCCACCAAGAACCGGTTAAGAGCCGGTTCCGGTTCTTGGGCCCAACCCAGTTTGTGCACCTATAATGCAATTAATCTTTTGTTACGCGTTAAAATCTCAACTCAAATTACTCACAGGTGAAGGAGTATGATTCAAGCCATTCTAGAAGCCGCAGTCGGAGCAAAAGCAGGGGCTATAGCAGGAGTCGAAGCAGGAGCCTAAGGTTGGAACAGTTACTATTGCACTATTTATCTTATTTCTAACTCATGAAAGATAGGGGTGTTTGGGATCGCCGATATAAAGTGTGATTTTTTTGGAATAATCAGTTTGGATAAGATACTTTCAATCTGGTTCTCCAGAACTGAGTACTATAGTCTAAAATAATCATATAATTTCCTCCATCCAAACTCTCGAGATCTGTGATTTAGAAAAACAAAATTCAGAAGATCAGTTTGCAAATGTAATCCCAAACACCCCTTATTAAACATAAAGTTTAGTTTAATGTCTTCTCATATCCTCATGCTGTCATGCAGCAAGTCCCCAAAAGCAAAATCTTCACGCCGCTCAAGATCTCGTTCTGGATCTAAACCTCGCTCTTTATCAAGGCATACCTCTACTCTGATCTAATATTTTGTCTGTTTATTTTAACTCAAGGTTTATATTCATATAAGAAAGATGAGATAAATCTTACCTGACAAACCCATCAATTTACTGATTATTAATGACAATTGTCAACTAACAAGTCCTATTCTCCCATTTATTACTAAGTAGTCTTGTTGTAAGATAATGCCAATATGATTCAGTTACCATTATTTTAAGACTGGTACATTTTGTTATTGAATTGATTACGTTGCAGTGAGTGTGAATATGTGATTAATTGTTGCTACAGCCTATAAATGTAGGTCGGTAGATGAATTAAATAAAATTTTAATAGGAGGAAGTGCATGCTTATTAAGGGTCCTATGGTTTAGCTCCTGATTTTATTTAATCAGACAAGTTGAGCAAGTAATTGCCTTTTTTTTCTTTTTAATGATGAAATGAATATATTCAGAAATGAATATATTGAGCAAATAATTGCCTTTTTTTCATTATAAAATTTTTAAAGGGTATGGTATAATTGGCTATACCACTTCTGGTTGTTGAGGTATGGTGCTTTTGTATGCCAGTTTTGGAATTCTTTATGGTGTACTTTAATACGCATCATGGATTTTGGGAACATGAAGAATCATGGATTTGGATTGCAATTGACTTAAATAAGCCTCTTTTTTTCTATTCAAATTATAATTTTTGGTTACCTCATAATTCATTAGGCCCTGTCATAATATTTTGATTAATGTTGATTATGGTTACCGAGTCACTGACGTGGAAGTGGCATCAAGGCTCTTGGATCAGAATTGTTAAAAGTGGATCATGTGGATATTAAAATCTGTTTCTGTAACTTTTGCAGATCTCCTTCAAGATCCAGATCTCCTGTACCATCTGTAAGTGAAACCATGGTTTTATTTAGTCTGATATACAATAGTTTTATGGTTCTAAACTGCTCTATTTTGATAATCGGATGTGGCCTAGTCAAGTTAGGGCTGGTCATAATGGGTAAGGTTTTGGTGCGAGTTGAAACGTAGGGTTGACTTTAAACATTTCTTCTCTAAAGTTTTTAGTGTTTCCAACTATGATTATAAAAACTATAAATATTCAGTAATAATCTTATATTTTGACAATATGATTTATGAAGATTTTAATGTATTAAAAATGCGAAATAGGCGGCTTTCAATCTGGTTGACCCACTTCATTATTCTACTTCATATAAATGGGTCAAAATTGCCCCTTTTAATCTCTATAGAATCATTTTGACTTGTCAACTTGGTTGTCTGACTATGCTGTTCAGCGTGAGAAGGCTGCTAGTAAAAGTCCAAAACGACGCAGTCCAAGCAAAAGCAAGAGTCCCGAAAGAAGCAGGAGCAGGAGCAAGAGTTTATCGAGGTATAACTAAACCATTCTATACTTGTTTTTTTGTTGTAATAATAAAAAAGTGGTTCCTGGAACAACATTATAAACTGTTGCATTAGTTTAGTGCTGATTCAGAAATTATAAAATGTCTCCAGGTGATGATTTAGCAGGTATGATGGTTAGTCACTGTGCCTTGGTCTGGTCATGCTTACTTATTTAAGTCCTAAATTACATTTCAAGACTGGTTGATTATGCAACCAAGTTGGGTGTTTGTTTGTTTTTGTTTTCGTATTCTATCTTTAACCTCTTAGTGGGCTGAACTAGTATTTAACTTGGTGTCAAGCATTTAGTGGATTGATGTTTAAAATTTTAAATCCATGGTTGTGAACCAATGGTTTGAAGAGTGAACCGAAGGCGTCACAGGAGTGAGGGTCTGTGTTTGTTCCATTTTTCTAATATTGAAAATGTGAATAAAATAAAAAGATTTTAAAAAGGTTTATAAAAAATTGAAAGCATTTGTTATTATTTACATTTTCTTGAAATTCCCTAACCAAACATGATACCTGTTCCTTTTTTATTAATTTTTTTAACTTGTTTGTATTTTTAAAGAACATTTTACTAATCAATAAATGCCTTTTGATATGTGATTGTCGCGCCGTGAAGTAGTATTAGTCGTCTTTTCCAAGCTGTCGTTTCCCTATGGCTGAGGATATTGGTACACCCTAATGTGTTTAACAAATAACCTAATAAGCATTACGAAGAATACGACTCATAATGTAGAATACGACTCATATATGTTCGAATAAAGTCACATGAGTCGATTATTCTTAAAGTTCTTCCCAAATAGTCAATGTTATCTACAAATTCATTTGGGATTTAATCATGTAAAAATAAAGTCCTAGGACTCATGTACAAATTCAACAAAATATAAGTTTTTTTGCCCAAAATTTCATTAACAAAACAACGAAACATTTGATAAATTTTCGTAATTTTTTTTTTAAATGCCAAGTAAATTCAAAACTGATTTTTTTTATTCTTTTGACGAGCATATGGTTCATTGCAAGAAGCTATCTGGGTTTAAATACATGCATTATTTGGTTAAGATATCAAGGCATAAAAATAAACATATATATTTAAAAATATTATATATGTTGCTTTCAATTATATAAAGTCATCCTGTATGAAAATAATGTGGAATGTAAAAAGTCAAAAACTACTTTTCTCGCTTTCCTTGAAAGCTACCATCCATTTTTATTCTGAAATAATATTTTACTTTAGTTTAAAAACTTTAGTTAACGTGTCGTTTGACTCTTGAGTAATTTAATAGTAGAATGTTATTTTTTTTTTTCTTCAAAAACTTAACTTTTCCTTTAATTCTCCTCATACTATAAATATAAATAGAAATTACCTTTTTGAAGATATACATACTTTCACTGCTATGCTATGGAAATCATTTCCCATGGCTTGACAATAAAAACACTGATTTAAAAATGTAATATAGAAACTATTCAATTGGTAAACCCCCTAAAATACATCGTTTTCGTGGCCATCTGTTTTATTATTATTAATAATAATAATTTCATTTTCCAAACTTTTCACCAACATTACACCTTGAAAACTGCCAAAATATGTATTAACTAACGAAACAGGAAGTGGATCATTTCTAATTCCCCTGCAAAAACAAGATGAAATTCTGCAAGAAATACCAGGAGTACATGCAAACGCAAGATCAGAAGAAATTACCAGCTATGGGTTTCAAAAATCTCAAGAAGATCTTGAAACGTTGTCGAACTGATACGATTCCTCATCGATCACAATCATCATCATCGCCTCTTATTAACGAATCTCCTTGTGGCAATTCCGATACCTGCCCTCATCATTGCCCTGGTATCATTCATCCACATCTGTTTTAAATTTGTCCAATAGAAATTAGCATTGTATGCCAGCATGGTCCTATTGATTTGGAATTTGGAATTTGTAATTCTGTATAAGCTGGCGTGTTTTACCTTGATCACCACATTTTGTTGACTTTGTCTACCAGGTGTTCGATTAAATGTCACAAAGGAGGTAGTTGTATGATCCTATAATGTCGAATAGAATTTTCGTTGGTTTTAATTATTATTCAAATGATTTATATTATATGGATCACACGATATAATGTCATGATTTTGTTCATATGATCTAGATTACAGCCTAGTGTTGGCAAACGCAATTTAATGATACAAAATATGATGTAGTTTGCGATGGAACATTCTTTCCTTCCCTGATGAAAGATACGTCAGCAGTGGTCGGATGCTTTAACAAGCGTGCACAGAAACTGCTTGATGTTCATCTAGCGACAGGGTTTCGCAAGTACTATGTTTGGTGCAGAGGTAAGTTGCAGGGTAGCCATGGTGCTTTAGTTCAAGAAGGCAAAGACCTGGTTGCTTATGCAATTATCAATGCCATTGCTTTGCGCAAAATTCTCAAGAAATATGATAAGGTTGGTTGCTTTCTCACTTACTTTGAGTCTAGATTTTTGTATCTTCAACCATGAATTTAAAGATGTCAGTTTCAACCTGGTTACTTATAAACGAGCCAATTTGGGTTGAGTTTTATCTCAAAAGCATATATGTGTCAATTTAGAAGAAATAATTAAAATGGACGGGTTGAAACTTGAAAGTCACCTAAAGTCTATTTTTAATGCATACAATCTTCTAGATCAGTTTATCCATTTACTTGTAATAATTAAAGTAGTAATTAACACATTTGTTATATATATGAAATGCAGATACATTACTCTAAACATGGGCAAGCATTCCGGTCACAAGTCCAAAGCATGCACATGGAAATCCTCAAGTCTCCATGGCTTTGTGAACTGATCGCGTTCCATATCAATTCGAAGGAAACAAACAGGAAGGCGTATGAGGGCCCTTCTCTTGTATTTAATGACGGAAAACCATCACTTTCTTGTGAGCTTTCTGATACCTTCAAAATTGAGATTGATTTGACTTGTTCTATATGTTTGGTAAGTCTTCCATTCTTTTTTATTCCTTCTGCTGCATTGTTTATGCTTCCACTTGCTAATCGGCCTAACTATTTACCACTTGTAATGAAAACATTTAATTGACATTTGTCAAGGAGCTAAATAACTAAAAGGTGGTTATCAAGATTTCTTTGAAAGTTAAATAAAAACAAAATTGATCAGTTGACATAAAAGGGGTAAGACTGTAATTCTACTTTTGGGTATTTAAATATTTAATAACCAAATGGTCAGTTTCTTACATTTTTTTTATATCACTAGATTACCAAACTAGTTCATTTCAAAAAACTATAATTATATGAGATGGTTTGCCACACTTTCCACTCTAATGGCTATACCATCCATCCTCTAAAATGATCTATAATGCTCGTTTATAATCGCTACATTGAGAAATTATAAACAGATAACCAGCCTAAATGTGTTGTTATTTGATGATATTAATATCTTTTTGTATTATTAGTGATTAAAGAACTACAGAACTCATAGGCCATGGATTTTTTCAGCATAATTTTGTTGATTCTTTAGATACAAACTGTTTATCCTTTGATTGAATTTGTTTGAACAGGATACCGTATTTGATTCAGTATCTCTTACTTGCGGGCACATCTTCTGCTACATGTGTGCTTGCAAATCTGGATCAGTAACAATTGTTGATGGATTACAAGCAGCAAGATCAACGGCAAAATGCCCTCTTTGTCGAGAAGTATGTCCCTTATCTCCTGGTTTTACTCAAGTGTTTATATATGTTATATTGGAGAGTGTTACATGGTAAATTTTTTGAAGTTGACTACAGTCACAAGTCGGTCACTAGGAATCCCAGTCCCGGGCCTTTTACAAACATTTGTTTGTAGCAAGTATTTGTTGGTTTGACGAAAATAATATCATACAACTCAAGAAAAGAATGTTAATTTTATTGAATGCACATAATCTCGTTTTTTGTCAACTACAAAGGTTTCACATACCCTTATTTGTTGATTTCCAGGCAGGGGTTTATGAAGGAGGTCTCCATTTGGATGAGCTTAACATTTTACTAAGTAGAAGGTATACTGTATAAACACTATAATTAAGCATCCATATTTGCAGAAGATGATACTTATTAGGGTTTGGTTTGCAAACTTCAACAGGTGTCCAGAATATTGGGAAGAAAGACTTCAGAATGAAAGGGTCGAAAGAATTCAACAGGCAAAGGAACACTGGGAATCCCAGTCCCGGGCCTTTCTTGGTATCTAAATGCAGTAATTATTTTCAGACCTTAAATAAATAGCAGCAGCAATCGTAGTGCATAATCCTTGTTTTTAATTTTATTCAGACTGTTTTACAAATTATTTTTGCAACGAATTTGTACATAAAGACAGGCTAAATCTTTATATTTTTTTAGTAATGATCCAATTTTAAACCACTCCGTAGCAACTAGAGATTTTTTAAATTTGTCAGGGGTGTTTGGATTGCATTATTAAAAACTTCTTACTGTGTTTTGATAAAACAGTAGGCGGTTATCAGGTGTCTTGAGTTGTCTATCCAAACAGTTATTTCAAATAACCAGTTTCAATCAGCAATCCCAACACCCAATTATTTTAGTACATAAGATAGCATAGTAAATCACAACTAGTACATATAATTTGCAATCTTGACATGACATGATAAATGATAATAATGATGTAATCATGGTTAGCAAATAGAGAGACATCATGTAGCAGATTAAATAGCTGTGTGTATTACCCAAAAACATATAGGATCACAATGAAATGTCAAAACTAGGATCATCAACTACAAATTTGCTGTAACACGCAACTTCTGGGACATAGAACTCCAAGTAGCTAATAAATCAAAAGGGGACAAGCATTGGATTCTTATCTTTATACATGTGATATCTCTTGCACAGCTTCTCAAGAGTTGCAAGTGAGTGCTGCAGCTTGTTAAGTTTTGTATCCATGAACATGCTCTGCAAACCGGAAGCCAGTGATGAAAACAAAACAAACTCAACATAACACTGGCCATTTTGACCCATTAATTTGCTTAAAGATTGAGTTAATTCGAACTTAAACAGATCTGGTCAAACTGGCTGAACCGGATCAACAAAAGTAAATATTTTTATTAATAAAAAGTATAATATTGTTTAAGTTATTGAACTTTTGTAGACTTTTTGGCCAAAAGTGCTTTGCACCAACCCAACCCAACCCATTACCCTATCAGCCTGACCCGCCCATTTTGCAACCCCAACATACTAAAAAACATGTATCTTCATTCTGTCAAGTTCTCACCTGATAATCATCCCCGTATTTCTGTACCAGTGCTCCGATATGAAGCCGCTGCATAGCTGTTAATGGTTGCAAAGGAGCATTTTTCCCGTCTACACGCTTTTTCCCAAGTGCTGATTTTACATCTACAATACCAAATAAGATGTTATTATTATCATCATCTGGTTAAAATAATATCTCCAAAAAGTGAAACACAAAACTCAAAAAAGAACTAGAAAATTATACATGCAGTGAGCATATATTCATATGGAAACAAAATCATCTTGCACTTGATATATTCAAGCCCTAGAATTTAAATTGAAACAAAAATAAAAACAATCCTGAACCAAACGAACTGCTAATTGTAAACCTAATCCTTTCAACCTATGTTGTGATTGTTAATTCTATTTCAACGAAAAGGGATCAAATTGGCTGCAACATACAACCTAAGTCAGTCAAAATATAGTGAACAGAAAACAAGCAACTCACCGTCTTCTTCGAGTTCGCTTCCGGAATCAATCGGCTCAAATTCATCGATCGGACCATCCAATTTGGGAACGGGGAGTTGAAGGGACTCGCTCTCGATAATTTTCGAGGTGCGAGAACGAACACCGAGTAAATTAGGGTTCGAAACAACACCGAATGACTTGTAGTTCTCGAGAACACTGCCTTGGTCGTCCCATTTGGTTTTGGACAAATCGACAATCGATCGGAACTTTGGTGGGATAGAGAACGCCGGTTTGAAAACGTTAGGGTTCTTCTTGGGCAATCCTACACGGACCTTGGTTCTAGATCTCTTGTACTTTCTTCTTGATCCACCCATCTTTCTATGTGTCGAGACTGGAGGCCGAAGATGAACAAGAGGCTGGAGGGTTTATTAGGGTTTACGACTGGGGGCTTTTTCTATATACGAAATCCACCCTCATATCTATTTTCATTTTTTAACCCCATCACAAATTTTCAATCTAAGGCCTCGTTTGGTAGCCTCTTAATGGCCTGATTCAGAGCTCACCTCTGAATCGGTCAGAGGTGTGCGTGTTTGTTTCATTCCTCTTAATGGTTCAGAATACCACTTAACCATTCAGTGATAAAAAGTAGTCATTCTACACAGTCGTTCAGAGGCCTAACCAAACAGCACTAATGGTTCAGCACTTAACTGGTTCAGAGTCTCTTACCCATTCAGACCTCTTACTGATTCAGCACTTACTGGTTCAGAAGTTGCCAAACAGCCCCTAAGTTTGTTTAAAATTATCAAACTTGTACTCCGTAAAAAACAATTGAACAGTCTTATTATTTATGCCTTTGATTCCAACTACTCCTTTTGGATGATCGTCACACTTCTCTTGAGACGAGATCAACTTCCCTTGTTTCTTACTGTTTGTCGACCGGTAACATTTTTAGTATGTGACACTAGTTGACGTTATATTTTTTATGAAAAGATTAATAGACAAAAACTTAAATCTTAAATCCCCAATCCCTATTTGTTTTGTCCCTCCCTTGTTTTACAGGTGAAACCACCACCACACCATGAGCAAAAACAACAAATTCGTTCTATGTTGCACATATTTGGTCAATTGAACCATAAGAAGCTCAACGAGGAGTTTATGAGAGTATGGTGTTACGTGTCTACCATGTGCCCCACGTTCCTTATGCAATACGCCCATGCAATCCTCAATGTTTCCTTTAGTAATTTCCTTTCTGTTTAGTTTATTTATTTAATTAAGTAATAGTAGGTTAATGTGATTAGTGGGTAGTTGTTATGATTAAGTAGGAGGTAGTGGGTCTATTATGGTTATCTCTTTTGTAGGGCTATAAATAGCCAAGTAGTATTTAAATTATGTATGAATGAAAATGATTTAAGTCTGGTTCCTAAATCTCTAAATTCTTTCCGGTTTTCGTCTCTATTTTCTTGGCTAATTGGAGTTCTCCGGTTGGAACCACATCATATGGATTTAACATTTAAGTACGATTGAACCATAATTTCACATTCAATCGATTGAACCATAATTTCGCAGTCGAACAATGGGAACCTTTTCAGTATAAGTCTTGATTTTGATTTCCGTGTGAAGAATCAACGAGGAATTAGGGTAGATTGTAGCTCCCAAATGCGGTTGAAGCTTGAATTTGGTGGTGGTTGTAACGAACCAACTTTAGAGTTTATTATTATAATATGATCTTTCATAATGTAAGGGTGTAAATAAATAATATGAAAAGTTGAGGGTTTGTTGTAAAAGTTAGGTTTTAACTAGTTTGGGTGTAAGGGGTTGTTTTTAGAACTCCAGAGGCTGTTTTGTAAAATTGTCAAACCTGGCCAAAAGGGGGAGAGGGGGTCGCAAATTACACAAGTGTGTGAGAGTTTTTTTGGTGTCTTGCATGTGGAGAATAAGAGGAGTGGAGCTTAGATCGAAAATCCTAGTGATTGCATGTGAAATTAAAGGATTTTTGTGTGCACATCTTCCTCTAACCATCAAGTAAATGATCTTTCATCTCTTTGATCCACCATTTGAGGTGTTCTTGGTGGGTTTTGGGTGAAATCCGAATTGGGGCTGTTGGGGGTAAATTAGATGGTTAGAAACTTGAAATAAATAGTTATCTAGCTTAATTTGAAGTAATGAGAGATGGATAACATCATCTAAACATCTAATTTGGAGATTCAAGAATTAGGGTTCTTGAGGGAAATTTGGGGGTTTTCTATTTAATGATGTTAGAATGTTAAATTGAGGTTCAATAAGTGTCTAGGGAGTTAATAGACACATAATTAACCATAAAGCCCCAATTTTTATGGTAATTTGTAAAATGAGAGTTTTGGTGGAACTTGGGTGATTCCTTAACGGGTCATTTGGGTTCTTGGAGTGTTTGATGGGTGTTAAGGGTTTGAGCATGTTAATCTAACCTAGACAAATGTTAATGTTGGTTATTTGGTGTTAGGAGTGTGTTAGAATCTTAATTGGTGTAAATTGGGATGCATAGACTAATGTTGAGATGAGTTGTATAGGTGATCGTGCGGCTAAGATTGAAGCTAAACCGAAGTCATCTAAATCTCAAGGTAAATGCTTTGCACTTACTTAGTAATGATAGGAGTATGTCATACAATTTGTTTGATATTTTTTTATGTAGCAATGTTTGTATGGCTATGTTGTATGCAAAGGTTGAGAAAATGAATTATGGTTTGAAGTCTTTAGACTTCACAATTAGAATGAGGGGATTGGGGTCTTTGAACCCCACATGTCGGTATAAAGCATGGGTTAGTAATTTGTGTGTACACTTGTTGTATGTTTAAAGTCGGTGATTGAAGTCTAAGAATCTCACGCGTGGTAATTGAGGTCATGAACTTCATTTGTGTTATTGTTGTTTGAAGTTATGAACTTCACTATTGTCATGGTGATTTGAGGTATTTGAACCTCACATGGGAGTAAGAAATGATATCATGAATAGGAGTTTGAAGTCTAGGAACCTCACTTGGAGCTATTTGTGTAACATCTGCCACAAAAATGTTTCAGAATTGACAAAAGGTAAACCCTATGGACTATAAGTGTAATTATCTTAAAGTATAGGGTTAAAAGTGAAAAATGTGAAAATTAAGTAGATAGCGGACCGCTATCAGATTCCATAACGGTCTGCTATGAGGCAGGCTTGGGTGGCGGACCGCCATCGCCTAGATAACGGTCCACTAGTCGCAACTCAGCCGCAATTTCTTGAACTGACATGTGTCTTGTGACTCGGCACCATGTCGGACCGCTAAGACCCCCATAACGGTCCGCTAGCCGCAAACCTAGGAACGGTCCAATCGGATTGAGACGTGTAGGGCTGACGCATGCAAGGGCGGTAGCGGACCGCTACGCCCGAACATAACGGTCCGCTATGGACCCCAGTTCACCCTTATAAATACTTGATCGATTTTGATCAAAATTCTCACAACACAATTCGTCCTCTACTTTCAAAAACCACTCCATAGCTCCCATAGACGATCCCCGACGATCCCGGTTCAATTCCCGCTCCTCGTAGTGCTCGGTTTAAGAAGAAACGCTCGTAGAAAGGTCAGGACGCTAGAGAAATCAAGTTAAGAAGCTAGACACTAAGCTTTTGACTTTAGAGGCTCGTTCCTACAAGCAAGGTGAATACTTTATCGCTTTTAAAACTTGTGTCAAACATTTTATTTGCGAACATGGCCAAATAAAGGTTAACGAAGTAATGCTCAATGTTCTTCTACGAACAAGCATTCAAGCCATAGGTATACATAAAACTTGCAAGGGATACATGGGTCTTGGGTGAAATTCCCGGATTGCGGCTGATACTTCCCTTTATAACAAATGAGGAGACATGGAGTCCCTGTTGTTATAAAGACATACTACTAATGTATACTGTGGTGCGATTGAACAGGACGGGCCTGCTGAGTGTGTAGAATGAATAGGAAGTTGTGGTTATGAAATTAATACTTGTTTGTGCCAAATGATTTTAATGTCAAGATATTGTATTCACCAGCGTTCGCGCTGACGTTTTATTTTCAAAATATTTTTCAGGTAATGATTAAAATATGATGAGAAGGGAGTATGGGCAGACATGAGATCTGACCCAGGAAAAAGGATGGAATGCACGTAAGATTCTCATGTCTCGTGTAAAGGGAACTCCTAAAGAAAGGAGATAGAACCAGGGAATTGATCAACCATGTGTTGCACTATTTCCAGTGGCTCATCATGTATTTGATTTCAAACTTGTTTTGTAATCAAATGAGAAGGGTATCGAAACCCTATGTTTATAAAGTAAATACAAGGCTTTTGTTTTCCAACCGAGTTTTGATATTTACAATAACAACCCTTAAGGTTGAGATAAATGATGAAACGATCCTTTTGAAAAGACTTCCGCTGTGTGTTATAAAACTCTGAAATTAAGTAACCAAACGATACCAATCGGGCTCGCACACGTCCAGGGAGTGCCTGAGGCGGGGTGTGACAATTTGAGGTCATGAACTTCACAAAGTCGGTTGTGGTGTTTGAAGTCGTTAGAACTTCACAAAGGAGTATAGTCGGGTTAGGGGGAAATTAACTAACCAATGTATGTAAGGTGCTTTATATGTTATTTGAAGTTTTAGATGTTATTTGGCTTTCGGGTTGGGGATAAACATGTATAGGCGATAATACGTGTTGTGAGAAAAAACCAAATTTATTTTGGGTATTTCTCAGGCTAGAAAATGAACCACGAAAGCCATGATATATCGATTTGGGGTGCCTCGACGTGAGGAAGCTAAAAATGAAGTTTGTTGTGCAGGTGGGGGTATAGGTTACGCCCTACCCGGCGTATCCTACGCTGGGTTGGTTATGCTTATGTCCTCGGCTTTGTGCTACGCTCCCCAAACGCCCTTCCCCTACGTTGAAACCCATTTTTGGGTTTTTCTTATGTTTAACCCATGAGAGGCTATGAGAACTTGTATATATCATTGCTAACTTGTTTTGTGGTGTTCCCTTGTAGGAAAAGCTTTGGTTTGATGCCTTGGGTCATGCTTCGCCTTGGTTGGATTATCGATCTTTTGTAATGGATGTAAATGTTTTTTTTTTGTTATGACTCCTTGTTGAGAGTCACTAAACCTGTTTTGAGCTAACCTTTGGGATGTTAGAACTTGTTGTTTTGTGACACGTTGGTTGGTTATGGTTAAACAAAACTACGTCGTCGTCCTTTTGTCGTAGTTAACATGTGTTGTTTTGTCAAGAACGTTAATAGGACCTACTTTCGTTTGTATTTTTGAAAGTTAAAATCAGTCGAATATTTTGGGTGGTACAGTGGTGATTCTTAGAACCATGACTTCACATACGATTATTAATGTTGGTTTTTAGATCATAAATTCATAAGCATACATGTTATTGAAAATATGGTTTTTGCGGTGTCATTAACGTAGCTAGTACAAAAATAAAAACGTGGTTAAATAAATTTTGTCTCACGCCCCGCGGCAGAACGCGGACCTTAACGTGTCTAAGCACAAAAAGAATCGTAGTTAAATACATAAAAGAAACGTATGAAGTTACGACGAGTTAGTTGTGGATGTCAAAACATAGATAAAGACAGTTAGATAACGTTACCTAAAAAAAAATAATTAAAAACCGTCCCCAAACTTTAGTTTATTTGATGTGATTTTGGTGTATGTGTAGCTCCTTTTTTTTCCCTTTAACTTATTTTTCGTTGTTATTTTTCTTTGATTCGACTCTATTGTTATCTGCTTTGGCAATTGTACAAATTCTTGTGTCAAAATACGAGAGCGAAAAATTATTTTAATTCTAATGACTAAATTGACATTGACGATATTCATGTTATTTTTTGACACCAGCCTGTTAAAAAGACTCTTCATGTGAAGGTGGATGAAATTTATGTGTATCAGAGAGAAATGTATAAACTATAAAATACATTATTTGCCAGATATAGACCACTCTAGGTTTCGTGGTGTAGTTGGTTATAACGTCAGTCTAACACACTGAAGGTCTCCGGTTCGAACCCGGGCGAAGCCATTAACATTTTTTATATAGCTACTCAGTGTCTGCGACTGGGTGTGACTGCGACCAACAGGAATAATAGTTGCTATTACCTTGTTTTATCCATAGAAACACATTATTGTTATTATTTAAATTTTTAATTTTATTTTAATATTTGTTTTGAGGTGTCGATTCCTGAGCAGTCTCAAATATTTACATTTTACAAAATTGTTTTATTTATGAAAATATATTATTGTTTCAATAAACGGCAACTTGTCCAAATTATTTACCTCATATGTCTTATTATTTGTTAAACTTATGATTACGCTTGTTAAATAATACGTAGAAGGTCCGTTTACTACCCTTACTTACTCATTTACTCACCAACTTTTTTTGTAAAAAAAATAAACATTTAATTTTAAAAAATACAATTTCATTAAATAAAAATTAACATAATACAATTAAAAATAAAAAACCTACAAAATAAATAAAAAGCTAGATAATAAAAATTTAAGTGCATTGTCATCCATACTTTGCGGTAATTTCACGTTTACGTTGCAATACAATCGACAAGTACGGTTCTACGAGATGATCATGCGATTCGGTAAATGTTTTGATGTCACGATCCTTTTGTTTTTCAAACATCAACTCAATCGTTGTTTGTTCTCTTTTTAATTTTGCTTCCGCCATCTTATCCCGAATATTTTTTTTCTATCTCCAACACTTTCATAGTCTTGTATTCTTCGACTATGTCTACCAAATTTCCCTTACTAGATGAACTTTCGGCCGATTCTTCCCCGAACGTTTTGGCCTTGTCGGTGTCGTGTCGTCTTGCGGTTCGACGTTCACGTTTATGTCGGGAAAGAGGTTTGTAAAACCCTTCGGGTCACTTGGGGTTCTCGACTCGGAAGTTTTTGTTCTTTTTGAGGACTGACTTCCTTCTAAATCTTCACCCATCAATGCTATGAGTTCCCATTTAGCATTGTTGCGTACAACCTCCCAACATTTCAAGTTGATGAATGGCCTTTTGTACACTTTCTTGTAATGGCTTAAAGCCGCTTCAACAAGGTCCAAATCACTTGTACCACTCGGTCTTCTTTGTTTCTATATATATATATATATGTATATATATATAATTTGAAACGTTAGCTAAGAAAATTAAAAAATACCTATATAATTTGAAAAATAAATCTTACCATTTGTTGGTAACACCCGTTGAAGGCGGTCATTTTTTTATTAAGATCCTTCCACTTCCAAGACACTTGGTCAACGGTTCGATCGTTTTCACCAAATAAAGCGGTAAAATGCGCAATGACTTTCTTCCAAACGAATCACCTTTTTGTTGATTTCATTTTCTTTTATTTTGTGTCTTATGAATATAATCTTGGGTCACGGCAATTTCTTCTTCTTCCGTCCATCTCTTTGGTGGTAACCGGTTTTTGTGTTGTCTTTTCGGCTTGGCTTCTTCAACTTCGACTTCTTCTCCTTCAACTTCTTCATCTTCTCCTTCATCAACATCCTCCTCTTCCGTTTCTTCATCAACATCCTCATCTTCTCCTTCGTCTTCGGATTCCGAACGGATGATTTCGTTTGGAACACGATACGGTTGGTTTTGGTATTGGTAGGAAAATTGAGATAAAAAATTAGGATCCATATCAAGCGAAAATTGAGATAAAAATTTTGGATCCATATCTTGAGATAGTATATTTGGATCGGTTGAACTTTGAGGGTAGTAGTTTGGATATTGAGGTTGCGGGAAATAGCTTGGAATTGGTTGAGGAGGTGGTTGGGTTCGTCGGGGAGCGGCTTGGGTTCGTTCGGGTCACGATTGAGATTGAACTTTTGGCCTAAATTTCTAGGCTTTGTTGATTTTTTGAATGATCATTCCATTTTTTTTGTAGAGTGTAAAATTATATAGATGAGATGAAAGATATATAGATGAGATAGGTAAAAATATATGTTTATGGAATGTGGGTATATATATGTAAAAAATTAGTATTTTTTTAAAGCACCCAACCTATGAAAATATGGTATATGATAAAAATTGTTATATTGCTTTACAAAGAATACAAACCTATAAATAACTAATTACAACATATGGAAAGCATAAGTTCAGGAACTAAATAAGGAATATAATAATATACAATAACTGCAATATTGACCAGAGATATTGAGAGGGAATAATTCAAAATTCAAACATTGGATCGGGTATTAGGATGATCCGTAATACGCCCCCGCAAGATGGAGGATCCATCAGAGACTCCAATATTGGAACGAAGACGAGTAAAGGTGATACAACTTAGCGGTTTGGTGAGAGCATCAGCAAGTTGATCTGTAGAATTGATGTGTAGAACCCGAAGTGACCCATTTTGGACCTTTTCTCTTACAAAATGATAATCTAAAGCAACATGCTTCATACGCGAATGATAGACGGGATGTGCACATAAGTAGGTAGCCCATGTATTGTCACAATATAGTGTTGGTGGTTGTGTTGAGGTGATACCAAGTTCTCGAAGAATCTTCTGAACCCACGAGACTTCCGCGGCGGCGTTGGCAAGTGCCTTATACTCCGCTTCCGTTGATGAACGGGAAATAGACTTTTGCTTTGTAGATCTCCAGGATATGATGTTACTACCAAGATACAAGAGATAGGCAGTAGTGGATTGACCAGCCGTGTAGACCCCGCCTCAGTCGGAGTCCGAGAAGGCCTTAAGATCAAGACCGGTATTCTTACGCAAGAAAAGACCATGGTGAATAGAACCTTTTAGGTACTGCAGTAATCTCTTTAATGCTTGCCAATGTGTTTGAGTGGGGGAATAGGGGAATGCATAAACTGTGACAATTTTTTGACAACAAAGGATATGTCCGGTCTTGTGAAAGCCAAATATTGAAGAGATCCCACAAGCTTTCTGTAAGGAGTTGGGTCGACGGAGGGAGTACCATCATCCGGTTGGAGAACAACTGATGTGTTGAGAGGGGTAGTAACTTCTTTGGCACCATCCATATGGAAATGTTGGAGAAGATCTTGAATATGACGGTGTTGAGAGAGGAAAAGGCTAGAGTGGGTGGGGATAACTTTGATTCCTAGAAAATGGTGTAGGGGACCAAGGTCTTTTAGAGAGAATCGTTTGGCAAGGGTGGTGACAAAGTGATTTAGAAATACAGTGTTATTACCCGTGAGGACAATGTCATCAACGTAGACCATGAAGAAACATGTGACGCCATCGTGGTTATAGATAAAGAGAGAAGCATCAGCAAGGGACTTGGTGAATCCGAATGCGAGAAGAAATGTAGTAAGCTCAATGTACGAGGCTCTCGGTGCTTGTTTAAGACCGTAGAGGGATTTTTTTAGCTTGCAGACATGATTTGGATATTCAGGATGTGTGTAACCCGGAGGTAGGGTCATAAAGACTTCTTCATGCAACGTGCCTTGGAGAAAGGCGTTGTTGACGTCAAGTTGACGAAGGGTCCAATTATTGGATAGGGCTATCGAGAGGATGATGCGGATAGTGACCGGTTTGGTGACAGGACTAAAGGTATCAAAATAGTCCTTTCCATGTTGTTGAAGAAAGCCTTTGGCTACTAATCTGGCCTTGTATTTATCAACCGATCCATCGGGATGTCGCTTGACCCGAAAGACCCACTTACAACCAATGGGTTGAGTAGTCGATCTTGGAAACGAGTTCCCAAATGCCATTTTGAAGTAAGGCATTAAACTCGGAATCCATTGCCTGACGCCATTGTGGGTTTTTAAGGGCCTGAGTGTGTGTGGTTGGCTCTAAGGTGGTGCGAATAGGATGAAGGGTTTTAGAGTTAATGAATTGGGAGTTGTAGTATTTTGTATTTTGCTTACGGGTTCTGGTTGGTAAGGGTGTGGTAGAAGGAGAAGTAGAGTGAGGGGATTGAGTAGTAGGGGCCAAAGTTGTGGTTGGTGTTGATGAGGTAGGGGAGGTAGGATGGTTTGGTGACTGAAGAGTAGAGGGAGGTGATTGTGTAAGTGAAGGTGTGGAGATCGATGGAGAATGTGTGGAAGGATCATTTGATGACGGATGATCGGTGTCGAAGGGACCGGTCAAAGATAAATAATTAGAGTGTCCTAATCACCTTAAACTAGTTAGGGTAAGAAGGGTGTCGAACCACGAAGAGTTTGTGGTCGGTGCTCAACTTCAATTGACAATGCGATTTATGAAGTTGCAATGGGTCTTTCTGACCAAACACAAGCAATGATTGAGGTGAAATTAACCAATCTAACAACCAATGATTATCAACTAGCAAAACGATCACGAGTAATCAAGTAACAAATAAACGGTTTAAGTTGTAAACAATAATTAAAAAGGAATCACACCCGGGTTTCAAGTTCACAAGTAATTAGGGATTATCACACCAACATATGAGTTCAAACAATCAAATGGTTATCCAAATCAAATTAACCAAATCTAACCAAGAACATCAACATTCATACATCATCTCCAAATAGTGTAAAACAATATTCACGAATGAAATCGAGACAAATGTATGCAATATAGAATTAGATTAATCAATAGATTCAAAACAAATCAAAGTTCATAGCAATTATCATCTAACGGGGTCAATGGTGCAAGAATTTATCGACTCCCGTGAGTTCATAACCATACTAAACACAAAGATTCAAGTATTTCAAACCAAACGATTACAAGAATTGTTTCTTAACACTAGCACATGATAAAACCCTAAAAACTTACAAACAATCCACCCGAAAATGATTACCGGTGGATTAGCCGCTCATGGTTGTTGAATTCATCTTCGATTCTTCAATTTCTTGATACCAATCTTCAATAATATGTTTCTAGCCTCCAAAACTCTCCAAAATCGCCCAAGAAGCCAGGTCCTGAGTTTCTGCCCCGTTTTCTCCGTGTCTCTCCCGACTCTTGCATCTCTCACCTAATATCTTCCAAAATCATACTTTAAGCTTTCAACACCTGCAAATGCATAGCTACACAAAACCTTTGTATTCCCCATATTAATTTGCATAAATATAGTATATTGCACCCTTTAATATATGAAACTTTAGTCACTTATCAACGGAGAGGTGTGATCAGTGGGGGTAGTAGTCGAAGAGGAGGGTTGGAGGTCATTGTTTGGTAATGGAACAGTAGGTAGGTAGGGGTGGTGGAATAGAGGTGGTGGGGTTAGGTGACGTGGTCACATGGGGAGTGCTAGTTGGGTGCATGTATTGCATGGTTGAGTTTGGGGATTGGTGTGAGTTGAAAAACATGGTGACAGTAGGAAGTGGGTTTGAGATTAAGGAGGGATTTTTATAGGGAAATTGGGATGGGACAAACTCAACATGTCGTGAGTGATAGAGACGTCGAGTTTTGGAGTCATAGCATTTGTAGGCGGATTTTGAGTTTGAATATCCGAGAAAAATGCACGGTGCGGAACGGGGTTGAAGTTTGGAGGTGGTGTAAGGTCTTAACCAAGGAAAACATAGACACCCGAAGCGTTGTAATTTGGAATATTTTGAGAGTTGGTGAAATAAACGTTGAAAGGGAGTTACATGGTTAAGGATTGGAGTAGGAAGTCGGTTTATCAAGTAAACGGCCGTCTGGAAGGCATGTGACCAAAAGGTCAATGGAAGACCGACATAGTGTAGAAGGGCTAGACCGGTTTCTACAATATGTCGATGACGACGTTCGGCCACACCATTTTGCCCGGGTGTGTGAGGAGGGGTGGTGTAGTGAGAGATGCCATGGGTTTGGAGAAACGGTATTAGACCTTGGTATTCACCACCATTGTCGGTAAAGATAGAGACAAGAGGGGTGTTAAAAAACTTTTCAACCAAGGCTTTGAATTGTGGAAATAATTGAGCAACATCAGACTTCCGTTTCATTGGGTATAACCAAATGTATTTCGAGTAGTAATCAACGAATATAACATAATATGAAAATTTGTCGATTGAAGTTTGAACGGGTCCCCACACATCAGAATAAACAAGTTGTAGTGGCTTAGTAGTAACAAAAGAGTTTTGGACAAATGGTACTTTGTGGATTTTATTAAGAGAGCATGATGAACAATGAGCATGAAAATTCAACATAGTTTTAGAATTAAAACCTAGACATTTGATAATAGATTTAAACACATTAATAGACGGGTGGCCAAATTTGTGATGCCAATCACGAAAGGATGATGTAGTGGTGGTGTTGACTTGAAGATTGTTTTTAGGCTTGAGGTGCAAGATAGCATGGTAAACATCATCAGTGTTCTCCCCTCACATGAGACACGCCCCCGTACAAAGATCATTAACAAGAAAATAAAGTGGGAAAAATTCAACAGAAACATGGTTAGTTCGACATAGTTTTGCAACGGGAATAAGATTTCGTTTTAAATTTGGTACACATAAAATGTCCTGTAAACGTAAGGGTTTAGTGGTTGTTGCAATATGTGATTGACCAGTATGAGAGATATGAAGACGCTTACCATCACCGAGTACAATTGCATCCTGGCCACCGTACCCGGAGACATTATGAAGATTGGCATGATTGGATGTAACATGATTTGATGCGCCTGTATCAAATAACCACGGTGCAGTAGGAGTGGCGGAACCGGTTGTGGTGACATTAGCCACCGGGTTAGATGGGTTGCTGGACATGATGGTGATGTTGTTTTCCTTCAAAAACTTGGACAGTTTTCTGCAATCCTGTGTGGTATGCCCCGAGATATTACAAAAGTGACAGTGGTTCTCGGCACGATTGGAACGATTGCTACTGGATGAGTGCATGTTCCATGGGGTACGGTTTGTACGTGGTTGATTATTGGAGGAGTAGCGGTTTGGTCGTGAACCATGGTTGGAATCAGTACCAAACCGAGATGGTTGGCAGAAGCCTTGCCGGTTGGTGTAGTTCACGGTGGTGAGACCCGATTCAATAGGTGGAGTTGTCTCGTGTAGAGACCTTTCAAAATCAAGGAGTTTGTCAAATAACTCCGGGTAGGAAATTGCGGTTTCATGCACCTTAAGTGCATCAACAATAGTCTTGTATTCATCACCTAGTTGAGAGATGATATATATGAACCAAGAGATCTTCCTCATGGACCGGATTTTGGGCAAGAGCAAGATCATCGGCAATGCCTCTCATATCATGCAAAAACTCGGTAATGGAGCGGCTACCTTTCGGGTTTTTAGCAAGCTTAGATTTGAGAGAAATCACACGGGATCTGGAGGCACTAGCATAGCTTGCATTAAGCCGTTTCCAGGCTTCTTGAGCCGTGTTGGCAGAGGACACGGTTGGTTGAATCACATCGGAGCAACTTTGGAGTATAGCACGAATGAGAATCTGGTTTTGCCTGAACCAAAGCATATACGCCGGATTAGGTTTATCAGAAATTTGTTTCGCTAGAGGTTTTAGAGAACCGTCCAGGTATCCGTAGAGATCAAGGCCAGTTAGGATTGATTCGACTTGTTTTATCCATACGGAAAAGTTAGTAGTAGTGAGTTTTATAGGAAGATGAGTAGCAACGGTAAGTTGAATGATAGAAGGGTTGACCATGGAGGTTGATGGTGTGGAGAAGAGGTAGGATCAGAGTCATTTGAGTATTAGAGCTCTGATACCATATGCAAATATGGTATATGGTAAAAATTGTTATATTGCTTTACAAACAATACAGCCTATAAATAACCAATTACAACATATGGAAAGCATAAGTTCATAAACTAAATAAGGAATATAATCATATACAGTAACTGCAATATTGACCAGAGATATTGAGAGGGAATAATTCAAAATTCAAACATTGGATCGGGTATTAGGATGATCCGTAATACAACCCACCCCCCACCCCCACCAACGGCTAGATGCCCCAACGACTCTCCCAACGGATACCGAGTAAATAAACCCGTTCAACATACTTGGACTCAACTACCCGGCCATACTCGATTTAATGGGGGCGGTGTACCCCCTTTACCCGGTTTCATCTCTCATACTCGATTGTGTTCGAGCCTTGCGCCTCCATCACCCTAAGAGAAGCAAACCAAAGAAAGGTCATTCGTTGATTATTCCCAAGAAAATTGTTATTATGGAATATAAACAGAGGCGGATTCAGTGCCCAACAATGGTGGGCCACTGCCCACCGTCCCTAGCCCAGCGAGCCCACATCCGTAGAAGGTCCAGCGAGTAACATAGGGTTTTTGTATACCTGCCCAATATCCTAGCCCACCAGTGGTTTTTTAACGGCTTCCATGCTTGAATGCTTCCATCCCCAGATTACGTACGTCCCTTCCAATTCCCACACCAAATCTGGATCGCTACTAGCAAGCAGTGGTGGATAAGTTTTCAATTCAAGCCTCCAATTTCGATTGCCCACATACGTATATCAAACCTCCAATTCCGATCGCCCCCCCCCCCCTCTAGGGTTTTCGGTTTTTGATTTCTGAGTAACCGGTAAGTTTTCAAGCTTTTTTACATTATTTTTTATCTCTTGATAGATGATAACCCGATTTTAATACAAATTAGTTGTTAATTACAGCAATACAACCTTCTTGATGATGTCTTCACATAAAGTTAAACAATGTGTGTATCTTTTAAACTTTTACCCTCTTAAATAAGTATTGAATGTTTTGTGATTTATGTTTTGTTTATGTAATTGTGTATTATGTTAGTATGTTACTTGTTAGTTAATTTGGAAATTTCATTTTTCATCTAGGAACTCTTTTTGACAATTTCTTAAAAAGAAAAGAACCATCCTCAAATGAAATTCCATCTGGTAGTATGAATAGTCCAAGACCTATCGCTACTCCTTTTATGCCTAAATTAGTTGATTTGGATAATCTTTCATGGGATCCTGTCGATAGGATAAGAATTTTAGATTACCATCCAAATCAAAGAGATGACATAAGGAGAAAATATTGGTTAAAAGGACCATGCCAACCACGTGGACATAAATTTTCACAAAGAAAAATAGGAGATAGTAACTGACGTTTCCACGAGACTTGGTTTGATGATCATGGTCGTTGGTTAGAGTATAGTATAAAAGAAGACAAAGCATACTGTTTATGTTGTTATTTATGTAGAGACTATGTTGGGATTGGGATGGCGAATGGAGGTGGGCGGGAAGCATTTATGACAACAGGCTATACCAATTGGAAAGAACCAAGATTTGATAAACATGTTGGTTCATTTAATAGTTTTCATAATAAATCCCTTCAAAAATGTGAAGATCTAGTAAATCAAGCTAAGTCTTTTGCCGTTGCCTTAGATAAACAAGATGCCATTATAAGGAAAGAAAATCGAAGTCGGTTGACTGCTACGATTGACGCTTGTAGGTTTTGTTTGAAATGTGCATTACCATTTCGAGGTCATGATGAGAGTGAAACTTCTAGTTTTAGAGGTATTTTTTTAGAATTAATGGATTTAATCATAAGTCAAAATGAGGAACTAAAAAAGTTACCAAAATCTCCGGCAAATAACAAATATTTGTCTCCAACTACTCAAAAAGATGTTGCTCATTGTTTTGAAGAGGAACTGCTTAAACATATATTTGATGAAATTGGTGATAACGTGTTCACATTATTAATTGATGAGTCTAGTGATGTATCTAAGAAGGAACAAATGGCTATTGTTTTGAGATATGTTGATACACATGGAGTTATTAAAGAGAGGTTTGTGGGAATTGTACACGTGATAGAAACATCTTCTTTAGTTTTAAAGTCTTCTATTGACACTTTTTTTGCAAAACATAACTTGAGTTTCAACCGGTTAAGAGGTCAAGGTTATGATGGAGCAAGCAACATGCGTGGTGAGTTTAATGGATTGAAGGCAAAAATTTTAGAAGAAAACAAATCGGCGTATTATGTGCATTGTTTTGCTCACCAGCTTCAGTTAGTGGTTGTGACGGTTGCAAGAAAACAATTGGTGGTTGCGAGTTTTTTTAAGAAGGTAGCTACTTTGATGAATGTGGTTTGTGCTTCTTGTAAAAGAAATGATATTCTTTAAGAAACTGAGAGAGAAAGAATAGCAAAATAAATTAATTGTGGGTTAATTATAACTGAAAGTGGGTTAAATCAAGAGCTTTCTCTTACTCGGCCAGGAGATACACGGTGGAATTCTCACTACAAAACACTTATGCGCTTGGTTGATTTGTTTCCATCGATTGTTAATTTGCTTGAATATATTGTAAACGAATGCCCTAATGATTCTAGCAGAAGTCAAGCTAATGGTATTTTGGAATACTTCGAATCATTTGAATTTGTGTTTTATCTGCATTTGATGTTTCACATTTTAGGCCTCACGGATTGTTTATCAAGAGGACTTCAAAAAAGAGATCAAGAGATATTAGAAGCAGTTTCTTTGATGGAATCAACCAAAGCAGTCTTGCAAAATTTTAAAGAATCTGGATTTGATCAAATTTTAGAAAAAGTATCTACTTTTTGTAAAAAGCATGATATTCAAATGGTAAGCATGATAGAAGATTATGCCCACTCAAGATCTCAAAAACAAAGGAACAAAATCACCAATCAACATCATTTTAAGTTTGACTGCTTTTAACACTATTGTGGATATGTTGCTTCAAGAATTTGATGATCGTTTTAGTGAGGCTAACATGGGATTACTTAAAAATATGGCGGCTTTGAGTCCACGTGACTCTTTCTATCAATTCGACACATCCAATTTACTTCGGTTGAGTGAGTTCTATCCATATGATTTTGATGATGTAGAAAAGGATAGGCTTGAGCATCAACTTTCCATGTATCATCATAGTGTTCTAAAAGACACGAATTTTGCTAACTTGAATGGTATCGCCGAACTTGCTAAAGTGATGGTGGAGACGAGGAAACATTTATCATATCCTTTGGTTTATCGACTATTAAAGTTATCATTGGTTTTGCCTGTTGCAACCGCATATGTGGAGAGAAGTTTTTCGGTGATGAAACGTGTAAAGTCAAGTTTGCGGAATCGTAGTGGTGATGATTTCTTGAACGCTTGAGTAATTTGTACGGTAGAAGTAGATGAACTTCTCAGTGTTACTAATGAAGATGTAATCGAACGTTTTCAAAAGATGAAAACACGTAGAGGACAATTGTAATCAAGGTATTTTTATATTGTGTTTGAATATTTGATGAACTATATTATTCTATTGTCATTTCATTTTTTTCATCCGTTCCCTTTTTATTCACCCGTAATTTGCCCATCCTATAGAAAATTTATGTATCCGCCACTGAATACAAAGGTGGTTGGAAATACGTTAAAAATCGTTATAAAAGTTGATCGCAATTAACTGGAGGTATTAAAAATCGTTAGTGGCCGAGGAGAGTGTGACATCGGTAACAATACAATTGGGAGTGAGTGAGGGGTGATATCCGGAATGGGATTGATAAGGGTAATTTTTCCATTTTTACTACATTCTACTTCCTTTAATAAACCAAAGACCTCGTAAAATGTTGATGAGGCTTTAATCTTTTTACCATATTTCATTTCATTCTAAAACGTTACGTGAATCAAAAGTCAATTGAAATTTGAATTGGTTTTTTAATTTTTCATGTAAATGCATTTTGGTACCGACGAAACTTCAAATTAGCATGGATAATATCTAAAATTATACTGATCATCTTACATATAAAAATAATTTTAACTCCAAAAAGTTACAGAGTAATCAGTGTTTTTTAAGTTTACCAATCCGATCCCGCCATCCCCATTCGTCCCTGTCCTTCTACACAATACAATACCTACTTTCTAATTGAAGGTGTATTTAGCCTCAAAACACATTTGGTTTTTGAGTAGCACCATACAAGGGTGTTTCGTAGTTCAAACTGGCATTTGCGATCCTTAGAGCCTAGGAGCCCAAATTTATAAAAAAAATATACTTGTATATATATAAATATATATATTTTAAATTAGAACCAAAATAAGTTTTTGTCTAGCGTATGTATTAACATATTACATTATATATTTTATTTAACTCGTGTAATACACAAATATATTTAACCCTTATAAGGCTAAAGGGAGTATCCACATATTTCCACACATCCACATCCCTCCACGTCAGCGTCACATCATTTTCACACCGTATCGGGGCGTGGTGTTTCACTTTCCACTCACTTGAAAAATACGCATGTTTAAACATCTTTGGTCTTGATTCCACTCCTTGGCCCCACCTCCTTCACCTCTCCCATTCCACGCTAGTGGACCACGCCAAGGGGCGAGGTGTACCACATTTTCCACACCTGCCACATCATTTTCATGATGGTTTCACGAGGATACTCCCCATAGTCTAATATATTATTTTTTAAAGACATAAATTTTATTATTAGTAAAGAACATGTCCATCGTCCGATACACTGATTATTAAAGAGAGAAATCTATACTAATAAATAAAGGTTTAAGGGGGACACTTGTCACTTCCTCATGCCTCCTCACATTCCCCGCCTCTCTTTCATAATAAATGCGTTTTTATCTTATTAAATAATAATTATATTATAAATCTTACTACTCTAATAAATGAAAATCTCTTCAGGACACGTGTCACTCTCTGGTTACTCCTCACATTTATTTTTCCGCCTCTCTCTCCTATTAAATATTAGATTTTCTATTTCTTTCTCCTATTAAATAATAATCTTTATATTAATAAATCTAATTACGAATAGTTATTATTTAATTATAAATAGTTATTATATCATCAATCAAATGAACTTAATATTAACTAACATTTATCAATTAAATAAAAAATTAATACTCAGCTGAAAAAAATGTTTTTAAAAACTAACTTAACAGACCTTATAACTGTCACGACAAATTACATTTTTTAAAAATATATTTTGACAAATGTGTTTGTTAACGAATTACATTATATTTTATTCAACCGATGTTATATACTGGTTTATTCAACCCGTGTGTTACACGAGTTTTTAAAAATATAAATTTTTTATTACTAAATATATAACATTTTATATATTTAACCCGTGTAATACACGGGATTTTAACCTAGTAAGTATAAAAACTAAGGATGAACTGATGAATAGGCTTGTAGCGTCTGGGCCGAAAGAACATCCTAGTTTGGGCCAAAAGGGCTTTCAAATAGTCCGTGTTCCCCGATTTAAAAGGTCCGCATTGCCATAAACCCTAGAGCCGCTACCTGCAAATCTGCAGCTGCTCTTTCTCTCAAATCCGGAGGAAAATCAAGAAGAAAGCAGATTCGCCATGGTAATTTATCCAGTCACTCTCATAATTTCGTTCAGCAAATCACTCACCTTTCTTTTTTGCTTTTATACCTGGAACCCTAAATTTGTTTAATCTTTAATAATTGCAAGGAATAAATCATTTTAGATGTTTCTCATAATCATCGTTGTTTTTTAGCTGCATGATAAATATGTTCATTAGATCTAACCGATCTCTTCGTGACGCTGTCATTTTAATCGTGTGCTTTTTATGATTTTTTTCCCTTTTAGTTTATGTTTATTGTGTTGATTCTATTTGTTTTATTTTTTAAAATTTAAGGTGTGATTCTCTAAAATTGAAGGCAGAAAGGTGTTGTTCATATATATGTATTTCTAGTTTAACCTAGTCTAGATCAATCAAAACTTGAGTTAAATGCTGATTTTTTTTCAAACGAGATGGAATCCAAATTCCAGATTCCAATTTCAGTAAGGTGTTTGAATTAGATTCAAAATGCACTCAAAGTGAACCAATATGCACCTTAAGGAATCGAGTGTCCGACAGTTCTTGACAAATGACTAGTATGTCAGTCTGCCTAATTTGGCAATTTGCATAGTTGTTTTATATTGAGATCTTATGTTCTGTGTTTTGGTTCTTTCGAGGGTGAAAAACATATTTTATTAACACTGCTTTTTGAGCTTTTTTTTGGTAAAAGTCAAAGAGGAAGGTTAGAGAGCCAAAGGAAGACAATGTCACCCTTGGTCCTGCTACCCGTGTGGGAGAGCTTGTATTCGGTGTGGCACATATCTTTGCATCATTCAATGATACTTTCATTGTAAGTTTAAAGCTATTTATATATACATATTTAATAGAACATGGAAGTTTTGATGATTTATTTTATTACTCCTTTATGCCTTTCCAATTGCAGCATGTGACTGATATCTCTGGGAGAGAAACCTTGGTTCGGATTACTGGTATGTTTTGTTAGTTTTATTGGGAAGCTTATCAACTTTTTTATGGTTTCTTCAATACAAAAATAAAGAGTACAATATTTGATTTTGTACATTGTCTGATGGAAGCAGTCATATGAATCAAATATTTTTTTATTTTTAAAGAATCAAGCATAAAATTTTTGTAGAGGGTAGTTTAAGACACCTTTTTCTAATATGGCTAGTGAGTGACATATTGGTACTTTTGCAAAGGCAATGCATCATATCAACTGCCTGCTTAATGAAAGTTTTAAGTCGTTATGTTTTTATGTTTTAGTTTCTTTGTGCTGCTTGTTAAATGCTAACAATATCTTCATAAGCATCAGTTTTTTATATTCTTTTCTAAGTAGTAAAAATTTGGTTTGATCTTTAATACCTTGTTAGAAATAAAAACGTTATATTTTGGTCTGTTTTTAAAAGATTTAAATCTATTTGTAAAATGTTTTCATAGGTTATCCTTCTAAGTTTATATGTGTTTTTGTCAGGTTTTTAGTTTTAGTGTCATTATGTTTTCTTCTTTCACTAGGTGGGATGAAGGTGAAGGCTGATAGAGATGAATCTTCTCCATATGCTGCTATGCTTGCTGCACAAGATGTTTCAACGAGATGCAAGGTGCTTACTTTGTTTTCTTTTCTTTCACATTTTACTCTGAGGATGGTAGTTATATTTTTTTTTATCATTTCCTGGCATTTTCAGAGCAAATTTCCAAATTTATTTTTCTTAACATATACATTTTATTATAATTTTCTTTTAGCTTGTTGTCTGTTTAACTTGTATAAAGGTTTGTTACTGATGTAATAACAGGAGCTTGGAATTAATGCCCTCCACATAAAGCTACGAGCAACCGGAGGAAATAAGACCAAGTCACCTGGTCCAGGTGCTCAGTCTGCCCTCAGAGCTCTTGCTCGTTCTGGCATGAAAATTGGTCGCATTGGTATGTTTTTCTTTAATTTTATTTATTTACAGATGTTTGTTTATGTTTTTCTTGGGTCTTTGATGAACTTTGATTAATGTTTCACCAGAATAGTTGTTTAAAATAAGTTGTATATTTTGATGATGACAGAGGACGTGACACCAATTCCAACTGATAGCACTCGTCGGAAGAGTGGTAGAAGGGGGAGGAGGCTGTGATGTGTTTTTGGTCTACCAATATGTTTCCAGAGTTTTTGCATTTGGGATTGTGGTTTTGTGTTTATCAAACTTTTGTAGGTTGTTTTTGTGTTATGGTTGACATTTGAGGATGACAATGTGGACATGTTATTTGGTGCCGTTGCTGGACTGCTTTATGCATCTATTTAATGATCTTTTTAATATTTACTTATTATGTCGTAACGCTTTATCAAACTTAACCCAAGCTATTGTGAGGGGTTAAGACTGGTTAAGCATTTTTGTCTTCCACAGTTGCTTCTGTGGTTTGAGGCCTAATCAAGAGTCTTTTAAGGTTTAAACAAATATCTTGAACTTTTATTACGTCCTTTTGCTTTTGTAGAAGCAAGGATCATCCAAAAACTTCCTCATGTAATGTAACTATCTAGACTCTTTACTTGATCCTCGTAGGCTATTTGGTGCAATAGTAGCCTCCTCAAGACTTCCCATAGTAGAGATCTTGGGTTCAAATCCTAGCAACATCAAAAAAAGGGTATGTGGCCAGATCAGGGGAGTTGAGGGTTCCTCTTGTGATGGGTTGTCCTAGATGTTCTAGGTGTTGCCGTTTACAACAAAAAACTTGATTCTTAGTCGTCTAGAACATCTCAAGCATTTGGGAGAACCCTAGCCACCTTTTTGCCGGAGTGCGTTGATTGGTGGCCTTTGACGATCATTTTGAGCTCCTGAAAGGTTCGATTTTACTAGTCTTTTAAAATAAAAACTTTGATGTGAAATTATCGAAGGTTATTGGGAAATAAACTTTCTAGACAGTAACATAAACCCACAATCAAGAACAAAACCACCTGGGCCTTTGTTGAATTTGTAAGAGCATAAACTAAATGATAAGAAATCTTTAGTCTAAGGATGGAAGAATGCTCCAAAAAGTCTTTGAATGACGTATCAATGTCACTCGGCTTTTCTCTCTAACTCACAATTAGGTGAGAATACACTCCCTAAACTATTTAAAATTTTGTACGTATTTTAAATATTAAAATATTTATTTAATTATATATTTTAAACGTAAAATTAATTCAAAAACTAACTACCAAACGAAATAAAATGAGATTTCATTATTGAAATGGAAGAAACACTTCATTAATTAAAAAAATTAAATAACAAGGAACATTTCATTAATTAAAAAAATAATACAAGAAGCCTGAAAACTCCAATTCTCAGTGTTGCATTATTTCACGTTTCCGTCATAGCATTGCATTCAACATCGCCTTGGTATATTGATCGTGCAGTTTTAGAAAAAAAAATCCAAGTCCCCTTTTTTTGTTATTCATCCAAGGCGTGTTGTCTTCGCATCAAGCCAACATGAACTCCTTGTTTCTCTTTTAAATGGACGCATCAAGCCAACCTGAACTCCTTGTTCCTCTTTTAAAAGGCGGAACTTCTCGTCTCTAACCTGTTTTCTATGATTGGCTTCGGCTTCAGAGAGAGTGTTGAAGTTGGTAACCATGTTTAGTAGAGCATATGGTTATGAAAATGATTCCACCATTTCCTTTTCTTTTCATGTGGGTCTTGCAGGCTCTTCATAGCTAGTGACTTCGTTGTCATCGATGTTAAGATCAATGATGGGAAATTGGGTATCCGAAGATGTGGTGTATTGACCTGATTCGAGATCTCCCTCGTTCTTTTGGCCGATTGCGACTGAAGAGACCGGGCACCCATGGGGGAAAGATGGCCCAAAATGAGTGATGGAAAAGAACTTCCCACGCAGCCTGGTGAGTAAAGCCTTTCGCCGAGACGGTTTTCTTGAATTCATTAATTGTGGATAGCAGTGCGACTTGATCTGATTGGCCACTTATCCGATTCGTGCCCTTGTTGTATATGACGCTGAATTTCATGACAACAAGATTCAAATTATTCCACTTGTATTACAATTGATGTACGTTTCAGTCGTACGTCCCCAATTGTCCTTGTAAATGTTCAAAAATCTAAATAAACGTACAAGAAAAAAAATAAAAAAACATTAGTACAAAAATATAAATCAGCAAGTTAATACAAAACGAGACTTTTCTCCAAAAACCCGTCTCCTCGTTGCTGATTGCCATGCATCGGGTCTTCAGAACAAAAAACAAATGCCTTCGCCAACGCCTTTTCTTCCCCCCATCACCCCATGGTTTTTGATTTCATCATGGTTGTTGTTTATTGTCTTGCGGAGGGCGGTATCTCAAACCCTGTTTATCACTTGGTTCAGATTCTTGGTAGTTATCCAAGTTAGTGGCGGATCCAGGAATTTTTGTCAGTGGGTGCACAAAAATAGCTAGGTTAAAAAGTCGAGTCAAAATAAGTCTGGTCAATGTGGGCCAAGTAAAATCAATTCGATATTGTAAAACTATTCAACATATAATAAAGAGTAAATTGCTCTCCTCCACCATTCATCTCTTCTCTTTTCGGTTTGTTATCAACCTTATCAGCGGGTGCCTCCAAAATATTTATGAAGGTGCATGAGGAAAATATTTGAAAATTTTCACTCTTTGGATTAATCTCAATGCATAAATGATCCAAGTTTTGTGTTTCTTGACCTAGTTGGAATTCGTTGTAAACCACTTGTTGAAATTGTGTCGGGAATTGGCAATGTTGAGTTATATTTGGGTTTTTGTTAGTGTTGTTGTGGATAGTATGATGTGTTGGAGCAGTTTTGTTGACATTGCGAGATTTGAGTTGTATTTGGTGTTGTTGGGTTGAAGCAGTTTTGCTGACATTGCTAGAGGAGGATTCCATTTGATATATATGAGAGAGATATATTAAAGTTGGTGTGAAGAAAATTTTAGGTCAGGCCGAAGGGGATGGAACAGAGGTTAAAAGGAAATGATAAGAAACCACTACTCTAATCCACCAAGATTAAAGGGAAAGGGAACTCTAAAGGAAATTGACACCACCACCAAGATCAAAATCAAAATCTATAAAGAAAAATGATGATTTCAAGAAAATAAATTCATATTCATTAAGTTTGGTTACAAAATGGGAAAACTATGAGAAATAAACAAAATGTAAGGATTTCTCTCTAATACAAGAATTTCAATCAATAACAAAAGAAAGATTCTACAATGTTTCCTGAAAATCTGATTTTTGCCTTGCTCTAGGGACAATAGAAGTTCATACCCCTTTGGTTGTATTTTAATCTTCATTTTCAAGGCAAGTAAGCCATTCGTTGTATTAAGACTTGACTTCTAAATCAGTAATTGTCCACCAGTCAGTTTTCACCCAATCCATCCATGGCTGGCCTAGTTTTGAAGCTTTTGATGAATTATTGCGATATTGATTATGATTTTTAAATGTATTAGATACTTTTTGTGTAAATAAATACTGTAATGCTTGAAGTAATGAAGTTGTGAAAACTTATATTGAAATGCTTCGAGAACATGGGGTGTTGTTTAAGCCCAATAGTTTTACATTTCCACCTCTGATCAGCAAACGAGGGATTCGATATTGGGTAGGAAATGTCATGGGCAGGCTGTGAACTTTGCAAATAGAGAATGCTTTGATTCATATGTATGCTATGCAGGTTGTGGGTTCAATGATGTTGCATTGCATGAAAGGTGTTTTGTTGAAATGTCATTTGGTGTCTATGGTGGATGGGTATGCGGTGATATGGGGAATACACATAAGTTGTCCTGGAATGTGATGATGAAGGGTTATTTGGATGGTAAGAACCCTGGGGTTGTGCTGAAGTTGTTTAGGTAGATGGTTAGGATGGGGTGTGAGGAGGAATGAGACGACGGTGGTGTGGTGGTGGTGAGGAGAGGAGGGAGGGTAAAATATATAACTTTTTTTAATCATTTGAGTCCATGAGAGTTATTTTAGTCTTTTTATAAATAAAAAAAATTAACAAAACATATAACATAGTTAGTTATCTGGACCCAAATGGTTATAAAAAACAAAAGTCATGCAACAAAGCGATGAAAAAAAGAGAGCAATAACTCAAATAGTTAAAAATGTCAAATCTCAGGGACTCAAATAGTAATTTACTCGTGTTTATTTAATACTAGGTTAGGATGCAAGTAATCTTAATAGAAAATTTTATGTTTTTAAAACACGGGTTGAATAAAGACTAAATTACAGAAAGTAACCTTTAAGTATATATACTAAATTATATCCACAGACCTTTATCTTCACTAATTACGCTAGACACTCTTTATCTAAATGGTTTGTGTCAAGTTATAACCTTTAGACTAATAGATGTTAGATTTTTCAGTTAGTTTTTTATAAACAGTCAAATTACCCTTACTATTATAAAATAAATAAATAAAAAAAATTCAAAAGCATTGTGGGCCCCATCCATTATGCCTTATTCCTAAACAAAAACCCAAAACATACAAATCAAATTCTCATACTTAAAAAAACTTACATTCAGTTGGCAAAATTCAAATCCAAAATGAAACCGACGGGTGTTTGGCCGGCAATCCAAACCCAAAATGACCAATACCCAATTGGTGGGCAAAAATCCAAATTCAAAAATACAGAAGCTTCGACCGAAATACAGAAGCTTATAATCGGCCTATAACCCAAATCGTTTGTAACAATGTTTTTAAACCCGGACCGGACCGGGAACCGTGGCCTCCACCGGTCCGGTTACATGCTCTGAGACCGTTTGCTGGTTGAACCGGGCGGTCCAACCGATTCAGCGGTCGAACCGTGAACCGCGAACCGGTGGTCGAACCGGTAGTTTAATTTTTTATTTTGTTTTTAATTTTTTTTACGTTTTTTTAATCTTTTTTATCCTATAGTCCTCCTACTTACTTCTATTTACAATTTTAACCCAATTTGACTCTTTTCTTTTAACTTATACGCTGTAAAACCTTAATCAAAATTAAAATTGAAGATTCAAAAGAATTAAAATTACTACAGACCTACGACCCTCGTCCTTGACTCAAAATTGTTTAAATGGTTGTATATGTAGTATTTGAAATTTTTTATATTTTTCTATATATTTTTATGAATATTTATATTATTTATTGCGTCATCCAGTTCTTGAATCCGGTCCGACCAGTGAACCTCTAAGACGTCCGGTTCGTTGTCCGGTCCGGTTTTGAAAACATTGGTTTGTAAGCTTCGACCGAAATATAGAAGCTTACAATCGGTGGGCAAAATCCAAATCCAAAATGAAATCGATTTAAATGGAAACCAAATTAGGGTTGGATGTGTTGAACAGAGGGGAAAGTCGGAGAACAGAAAGGGAGGCAGAGGGGGTTCGGTTGTTCCGGCCGGCCGACGGTGGGAGGGCGATGGTATGTGTCTGTGTAGACGATGGGAAGGAGAGGGGGAGAGAGAGAGAGAGAGAGAGAGAGAGAGAGAGTAAGAGGAAACGAGGGTAGGAAGAGAGGATAGAAACTTATCGATGAAGGCGGGTGGCGGTTAATTTGTTAATCCTGGACGTGTGTTGGTGACTGTGGTGGTATGACTTTTACTTGTTATAGAGCTTGAGAGAGTAATATATATATATACACACACATATATATATCTCTCTCTATGTATATATTAATTTGTTAATATAAGAATGAAGGGTAACTTAGTCATTTACATGCCATTTAACTGAAAAATATAACGTCGGTTAGTCTAAATGTTATAACTTGATACAAACCATATAGATAAAGGGTGTCCAGTGTAATTAGTGAAGCTTAAGGTCTGTGGGTGTAATTTGATATATACCTAAATGTTGTTTTTTGTAATTTAGTCTTGAATAAAACATAATGTAATATGTTAACACATACACTCGTTAAAATACATTTTTTTAAAATGTGTTTTGACGTGACGAGCTAATTTTAAAATATATTTTTTTAACTGAGTTTTTTTTATGTAATTGATAAATGTTATTTCATATTAAGTTCATTTGTTAATAATATAATAACTATCCGTAATTAACTAAAAAGTATCCATAATTATATTTATATTAAATATTTTAAAATATATTATTTTAATATCATTATTTAATAAGAGACAGAGATGTGAAAAACATGTTGAAGATGTTTTCAGAAAGTGACACGTGTCTTCTAGTTTAATTGTGTATTAGGACATAGACCCGTGTATTACATTAATAAAGTATTTTATAGAAGTTATATATTTTTATAATGTGTAAACAAATTTACATTACTAAATTATTTTTATTACATATGTATTAAAATACAATTGATAATTTACTTATACTCTTCTTATTACTGGACATAGACACTACCCTATATTATATAATTCTTTAAATTAGTTTAAGATAGGTATAGATATAAAAATATGTGAATACCTACCATGGCAAAGAGCAGAATGAAAACCCTCTAAATCATACACCTAAAAAAATCATTTTCGTAAAAAAATAAAAAAATGGCTGGGTGAAAAAAATAAATAAAAAACATGTAAAAAATAACAAAAAATCTCGTTTTCTCCTTTTTATATAAGTAACACGTCTGCAATTTACATATTTAAAAAAAGTCAGATATTTTTTAAAAAAATTATAAAAAAACCGCTTGACGTTTTTTTATATTTTTTCACCAATAGTGATAAAATTTAATGTAGAGTCCATCTAAAAAATAAAAAGTTTTTGTGTTTGATGTGTTACATATGTAAAAATAGAGTTTAATGAGTTTTTTAAGTGGAGCGGGTTTTTGTTATAACCCTCTCCTACCCACCATTATACTATATATATATATATATATATTTAAAAGGAAACTTCTAGTATAGTTTCGTAGTTTTGCCACTACTTGCAGTTGTCCATTGCGTGTTTTCTTGAAACCCGGGAATACTACCAGCCACCTGTGTGGCAGGGGGTGGTTGCATCCGCCTTAACATATCATGTATTCAAAAAATATATATTTTTTAATTAAACAAACTTCCTACGATATCATGTATTTAAAATGTATAACTTCTTAATTAAACAAACTTTCTATCATATCATGTATTAAAAATGTAGGATTAGGCTCAAGTAAAAAAGATTCTAATTCTAAGAAGGGTGGGAAGGATTTAGAGTCATTAGATTAAATTGTAGAAAAGATTTAGTGGTTAAGATTAAATTGTAGGGGAAAAAGTTGTTGGAATGGTATTTTAGTCTTGACCACTTTTGTTGACTTTTTATCAAGTTCCCCTCTCATTTTTAAACGTTCATAACTTTTACATACGACATTCTTTTTTCAAAAAAATTACACCATAAAAATGAGCGTTTTTTTATCTTTAAAACGAGTATAGTGTCGTTATAAACAAAAAAGAAAAAAAAATTACGTTTTCCACCTCATTGTGTAATACAAGTTCATTGTGTAATACAAGTTCAATGTGTAATACAAGTTCATTGTGTAATACAAGCTCATTGTGTAAATACAAGTTCATTGTGTAGTACAAGTTCATTGTGTAGTACAAGTTCATTGTGTAATACAAGTTCAATGTGTAATACAAGTTCATTGTGTTATATGTATTTATCATTGTGTTTTACGTTTTTCAGCTCATTGTGTAATTAGTCAGGTCATTGTGTAATACAAGTTTATCGTGTAATACAAGTTCATTGTGTAATACAAGTTCATTGTGTTTTACGTTTTTCAGCTCATTGTGTAATTAGTCAGGTCATTGTGTAATACAAGTTCATCGTGTAATACAAGTTCATTGTGTAATACCACGTCTGGTCATTGTGTAATATATGGTCATTGTGTAATTAGTCAGGTCATTGTGTAATACAAGTTCATTGTGTAATAAAAGTTCACTGTGTAATAAAAGTTCACTGTGTAATACAAGTTCAATATGTAATACAAGTTCATTATGTTATATGTATTTATCATTGTGTTTTACGTTTTTCAGCTCATTATGTAATTAGTCAGGTCATCGTGTAATACAAGTTCATTGTGTAATACCACGTCTGGTCATTGTGTAATTAGTCAGGTCATTGTGTAATACAAGTTCATTGTATAATACAAGTTCAATGTGTAATACAAGTTCATTGTGTTATATGTATTTATCATTGTGTTTTACGTTTTTCAGCTCATTGTGTAATACACATTGACCTGGTGTATTATACATTGACCTGATGTATTACACATTGACCTGGTGTATTACATATTGACCGGGTATATTACACATTGACCATTATGCCCTCCCTTTAAAAATAATAAAATGACGCATGTCAAGCTTAAAATCCTTCTTACCCTTCTTATTTTTAAAACCCTTTTTACTATAACCTAACCCTAAAAATATATAACTCCTAAATATACCATTTATTCAAAATGTATAAGACATTGTCAATAAAACTCCTTATCATATCATGCGTTCAAAATGTATAACAAACAAATCTAATTAATTAAAATAAACACTAAAATCGTCAACTATTTTTAAATTCATATAACATCTTATTATTAAATTAAAATAAATATATATAACTTTAAAATAAAAATACATTACTTTTGAATGGAATTAAAAATAGGGATGTAAAAAATTGGCCATTTCAAAATTTGAATTTTGGGTATAGATAAAAAGCTTGACATCAAAGAGCGGCCCCTCACCAAAACGGAGACAACTTTGGATCAATTCACACTCACTCAATAACATGGTATGGTAGCCATATCTTCTTCAATTTTTTTTGTTAATCGGTTGATTTTATTTTACTGGGCTAGGGTTTCATGTATCGGCAAGTTTTTCTTCGATATGAGACCCTTTAGCTCGAAATTTGAACTGATTTCACCCATGAATTATGAGACAATTTAGTTTGAGAACTTGCATTGAAAAAGTGAATTCAGTTAAGCTTAAAAACTGGCATGAAACCAGGTGATGTCATTTTGTAATTATTAGATAAGTATATTTGGTGTATATCTCTTCCCATAATTACTGGGGATTCTTGTAACTATATATTTGAGCCAAATCCTTGAGGGAATTTGTAAAGGAATGTTGTTTTTTTGTCACACTGTGGAAGGATCTCATTGGAGCTTTGATGGTGATCTCGTTGATGTTATGAAGAAAAATATTTTGTTTTGTTTAGATTTAGATTTTGAACTGCATGTATTTTATCAGTTTGAATATGTTGGCAGGACGGACATGATTCTGGAGATACCAAGCAAAGCACTTCTGACATGACACAAGTTGTAAGTTTCAAAAACTTTTGCTTATATTATTAATATTATGGCTCAGGCTTATTAGTGTCATCTGCAATTACCAATTAAACCGGGCTTGTGTTGAATTTTTGTAGAAGCTAGTGACCTTCAGATCCATATTTTGTATCCACATACACCTAATTTTGATATAAGTCTTCACAAATTTTTATTCTAGATTGCTTTGTGCATAGCAGTTTCACATTTGACTTGTGATCTGATTTCATGCATATAAATCAATAAAAGAGTTTTATTTATCAAGTGGATTAATCCTTATACTTTAAGCCTGCTAGTACTTGGTCGGTTTATATACACTTCAAAATAAGGTTTTTGAAGCCGGGGGCTTGGGATAGAGGAAAGGTTTGCCCTCATCTTGTCATCCTGCTGTCCCTTGACCCTACCAATAGCTCTGCTACGTGTGGTGTGTGTTTGTTTATTTAGGTGGATAAATGTGGATTTATAAATCTTTGTTTGAATTGGGTCATATAAAATATACATGCTATTACAAAAATCTTTCTAACTTGAACCTTTTCAAATATCACTGTCCCTTCCTATAATTTTCAGTTTTCACTATAAAGCACATCTCCCCCACACCATGGGCCACCTGTGTTTTTCCCTCTCCAGTGCACTGCCCTCTCTTTCTACTTTATTAAATTTGTCTTCCAAAATATTATGTAATTGTTTTAAATTGTGATGACTGATAATACTTTTTTTTTTATTTTTAAATGTGATGATAGTTTGATGGCAACAAGTTTCTATAAGAGTGGATTTTATGACGGCTTTATAAACTTGAGTAGTTTAAAAAGTTTATTTCATAAACCACCCCCATTATAAAGCATTTGTCACCACGAAAGTAGTCACATTCTAAAAAGTTTGAAAATATAAAATAAATTGCATTGCTATTTGGGTCATGGACTCATAGATTAATTGGAGGCCGGATTATGATCCATTAACAACCCACTTAGGATCACAGGTCATTTTTATATCATTAGCTGATCTGACTCAGATTTAACCCCTCACAAACCTATTTATAGTTATGTGACTAAATTAATTCTCTCATTTGCAGGTTCAAACCCTTCTTCAGCAGATGGTAAGATACTATGATGTAATTGGTGTTGTGATTCTATATTTACTTCTTTACACCACTAGTGTTAAAATTATGACCTAAATAATCGTATTAGTTCCGAGATCATCACCATTTTTTATGTTACCAACAAAGAGACCCTTTCATTGTTTCATTCATTAACCCATAACTTATGACCTTACTATCGATTGGTGTATGCGAGAGGGTGCAAAAGGTTGATTGACATATAGGAATTTGCCAACCATAATCAACCACCGCTGTAGCGGTTGGTGGATTTTGTTATCTTAATTGGGCCTAGATTCCACACCCCTATTGGAACTACACCCCAGGAGGAAACCTATAACTGAAAAAACTTCTTGGCTCAACCTAGAACAATTTTTGTGTCAAACGTGACTTGAACCCATGACCTCCCGTTTGAAAAGTCATGTTGTGCTACCACTCAATTTGAACGCTCACACTGGTGTAGATGGTTGCTTGTTTTTCACATTTGGTGTTAAATAGAAGAAACTATAATTCAAAACAGATTATTTAAATAAGGTAAGGCTCTGGAATCGAATCTCGATAACTTGTTCTTGATTTTGTGAATATGATTTCAAATTTCAAAATAAATATTCGCTAATCTCAAGAAGGAAATTGAAATTATTCATCGAAGCTAGGCAACAATCTTATGATGAAATTAACGTCGACAACGAGTAATTGTACTGCAACCACGCTGGTAAGGGTTAGCTTGACCACCTGCTTGACAGTTATAGTACGACGCACCTCTCTGTGAGCACGGCACATTGTTCCCCTGCAGCGCTCCGTAGCTTATGTAATTACTCGCCGCTAATATACGCCTGCTGCTTTCCGATTCCATCTCTATTTCTCCACCTGCCATACACTCGGCTACAGATCCTCTGCATCCTGCGCCTTGCGTTGAAATCCAGCTAAACTCATCGCCGCCACTAGCGGCTACCGTCGGTGACATGGATAGCAGGAAGGCGGAGATCACCAGGTTAAGAAGAAGAAGACTGGCCATTGCTGTTTTGTTGAATGAATAATTGAAGGTGAAGAAGAAAGAGAAATAGAGCGGGTGGGTTGCATTGCAGGCCTTATTTAAATACTCCTTTTGTATTCGTACTCGCTTTCATTTTCTTTTGCTGTTTACCAAAATTGCCCCTCACTCTCATTTTAAACTCTTTTCAAATATAAAAAAAGAGTAAATTTCATTTTTCGTCCATAAAGTTTGCACAAAACTTCAGGTTTCATCTCTCTATAATATATTTCATCCTTAACGTTTTATATTTTAACAGTTTCCGTCCCTTGTCCTTAACTCTGTTAAGTTTTCTGTTAGTTTTTATACAAATTTACTAATATACCACTCACCCCTTCTTCTTCATCAGGCTCAATAAAATATATATGTGACCCAATAACATGAATGACACTTTCCTTTGGTGCGACCTCCCTCCGGCCACCGGCTCTCTGGCACCACTTCCCCCTGACCGACGACGGGTCTTGGTGGCTCCAACAGAAATGGTGGCGGCGGTGATTCCAGGAAGCAAAGACAGAGGTGGAGACAAGGTAGCATGCGGCGTCGGGTGGCATAGATAGCGACGGTGACGATGTTAAACGACGGAGATGGTGACAGGGTGAGTTTTCCGGCGACACCCCATCTAGGGTTCTGCCGTAGCAACGGTGGCGGAGGCTAAGGTGAGACCTGATGGCAACGGAAACGGAACGAGGATGGTGTTCCGACGACGGAAACGGTTTTCACAATTGCTTCTTGGGTCTGATGGAGTCAAAATTGAGTCAAAATGTGGAGTGTAAAAAAATGAGTCAAAATTGCTTCTTGGGTCTGATGGTTGAAAAAGAAGAAGGGGTGAGGGATATATTAGTAAATTTGCACAAAAACTAATAGAAAACTTAGCGGAGTTAAGGACCAGGGACGCAAAGTGTTAAAACATTAAACTTCAGGGATGAAATATGTTATAGAGGGACGAAACCTGAAGTTTGGTGCAAACCACAGGGACGAAAACTGAAGTTTACTCTATAAAAAAAATAAAAATAAAAAATAAATTTATGAACTCGAATAAAGTAGGGTACTAAAAAATAAAAATGTAATTCCACTTCATATATTAGGTCAAATATTACAAACTAAATTCGTTTTCGAAAACCGAATTCAAAATTCAGTTTAGATACTGCCCAATTTGAAACAAGAATTTGATGTGTTTAATTTTACCATCTACCCTACTCGTCTGTTTTAATATATTTACCAAAAGTTATTTTTAAAACCTCATTTATTATTTTCATTTAGTAATCTCGTAATTAAAAGATCAATTCCAATGGATAATATATAGTCATTTAAATTCTTTATATGGATCTGACATTTTTAGATACATGTCAAGAATGGTTGGTTTCGACATGTCATATTCATTTGTTCTTACAAGAAACCTCTTCCCCTTGTGGTACAAATTTAATGCCACCAGTTAATGTGGTCACATTTTGGAGATTTGCAATTAAACAAACATAAATTAAAAAAAAAAGTTTCGAATATTATCAACACCATCGCTAAAATACGTGACTTTACCCGACGGTTTTGTTTTTTATATAATGTTATGAGTATTATAAACATTCCCGTCGTAAAGTGTGGGTTTACTTCTACTAGTTTATATACAACACAGCTTTTTTTTAACGGCAAATGGTCTAGCGATAGGGGGACTTTTGTTATCTTAATCGGGCCCAAAGTCCCCACACCACCCAGGAGAAAACCACAACTGGGAAAACCTTATGGATCAACCTGGAACAATTTTTTTATCACAAGCGAGGCTTGACCATGACTTCTCATTTGAAAAGTCATGAGGCTACACTCAATAAAAAAACTCGTGGTATAACACATAACTATTGTAGAACATAAAATGGTAACATTTGTGTTAGAAGATTAGATAACTAGATAATGAGGAGAATACGAGGTTCCAACTACCCTCCGATTTGTTGTCCTAATCTAAACTCTCAATGGATGTATATTAATATATACTTGGATAAAACCTAAAGAACTTTGTTTCGAAAACGCCACTGATATTATTCAATGAAAGTCTAATGCTTCAATTCAAACTTGATCTTTTTGCTGGCAAGAATTGAAGTTGGATTTATGACATTTTCTAAACCTAATAAAAGAAAATGATGTAATAAAAATACAAGGATTCCAACTTTCAAGTCTACGAATCATTTTCATAACTATGGTATAAGTCGTCTTTGAGGTTTTGGAACTCTGGTTAAAAGGAATTGTGTTATTCTTCTAACATTCTTTGTTATATATTATTTGATTGATCTTATTATAAGTCATTTTTCTATAAAATTTCATGTTTAATGAATATTACTTGACTACTTGCAACTTACGAAGTCTTTTCACCGACATTTGTAGAATCCAAATAAGGTTTTAGTAACCTAAGTTTTATTTTTACAACTTACTACAATGATGAAATAGTTACATAAGTAGTAAATAAAATCCTACAAGTGATATATTTATGTTAAAAAGAATATAAATGTCTACAAAACTATAAAATTTTCCCATTAGAGAAAAAGGGAACATGTAATTTTAAATCTATGTATAAGGCATTTTTACTAACAACAAATGCATCATTATTTTCTAACGGACACTCTAGACGTATTCAATTAAAAGTTTTTATGGAAATTAAATAAACACAATTAATAGTTATAGCCTAAAATTAAATGAATAGATTTAAATTATTAAGAATTGTTTATTTTTAAATTAAAAAAATTAATTATGTCGTCAGCAAACCGAAAGCAGGGTAGAAGGTGAGCTACAATTGTGGATACTAATAAGTATTAGAGTATTCATGTAGTTTATTGTTGTAAATTTGCAAATTGTATTATCCCTATATCAAATTATCAATCAAGTCCCAAATATAATAAGAAACTAAGGTGGTAGGTAATTAAGGTGAAAATTGAAAGGATAACCTAAAATAAAGCATTAGCAGTTCCTAGAAGTGTAAATAATATAGTCTAAAGTGTATCTCTCCCTCTTTTTACTTAATAAAACTACCAACAAAAATTAATAAAAAACCATGTGGCAGTTGGGATCCATGAGTTAGGAAGAAAACAAAACCACAAAGTGACAAAAAGAAGAATCTTGGTCAAAGTCAACTCATTTCCAAACCCTTGTGAAACAACAATCCATTGATGCAACCGACATGATGTGGAACAGATAACTGAGTTGGTTCATTCCTATATGAAGAAAGAGGAATTCAGCGTAAAACGAATGTAACTCTTGCTCAATCGCACTGTATTGTAATTGTAAGTAATGATATCTATCGGTAACTATTGCATCTGTTCCAAGTCAATGAAAATTTGGCAAGGGACATCTTTTCTATTTGCTTACTTGAACATAATTTCTTTCTATTAAAAGGAAGTATCGAAATGGGTTATTTAATAGCAAACAAGAGTCCATAAATAACTTTACATAACCCTTTTTCTTTCTTGCCAATAAAAGACAGAGCCAATTATAAAATGTTAAAAACTGGAAAATGGTTAACAATTGAAGGGCACAATGAGGTAGTGACCCAAATAGCTTAATATGTAGAGATGAACAAACGGGCTTGGGCTGAAGACTGTCTAGTCTTTAGTCTGCCAAGAAAAGGCCCGGTAGACTTTTGTAAAGTTTGAAAGTACTTGGGCCTCAATAATTGGCCCAAAATCTTGTCATAGATCCTATCAACATCATCAAGTATCACCTATCATCAAAGTAAACCTGAAAGCCAACGTAATTCCCGATACTTTTCAGCCTTCAGGTAAAGATGATGGCAAATAGTATATGGTTATAGACTTTGATAAAACCGCCTTCGACTATTGTGATGACATTGGGTTGTTAGAGATCGGGTGCATTCATTACAAGTTATTTTGGGTAAATGATACAACGTTCCGTGTTGATACCGAAAAAGACACAAACACTGACCCTGTATTTAGCTAGGATGAGCATTTAGTAACGAGTACCAGTAGTACCGTACAGATATATTCGGTACTGGCACCCACTTTTTCATAAATTCGGTACCGATACCAATTAAAGATGAACATTTTTTAACATGTATTGGTACCGTACCAACAAATTCGGTACCAATACCCACTTTTTCATAAATTCGGTACTGCTACGGTACCAATATCATCCCTATATTTAGCAATGTAGGACTGAGTCAGGTCAGACTCATATTTTATGGAGGACTGGGCTTTTCGGATCCATTTAGGACTACACCTTTTAGGGGCGGCATTATCCCGTGTCTAGTTTTTTTTTTTGAGCGGCAACACCTAAATGTTGTAGAATAATTGGGTTTCCCCGGGCAACCCATCCTAGGAGGAACCCCCAACTGAGTAAACCCCTGATCTAGCCACAAACCCTTTGTTTGTTGTGGCCAGGATTCCACACAACGACCTTTCATTTGAAAGTTACCGGGGTACTGCCAGGGCAAAGCCTCTTTGGTATTCCATGTCTAGTTAGGTTAGGCTTTTGTGCATCTCTATTGACTAGTTCTATGATGGTTAAAATCAAATTAATTGTTGTAGATAAGATATTATTTTATATTCCCGCAAAATATTAGGCAACGTAGGTGCAGAAAAGAATGAAATTTTTTAATAAAAAGAATCACATATAGACACTTTTAAGTTTTCAATATTTATAAAAATGAGTTGTGACGTGATCATCTTTCCATACATCAAATCTTCGAGTCCTAAAAGTTCTACAAGAAATTGATACTTATGTTAAAAGATAGGGATGGACAGAAAAACTAAATAATTAAATCATAATCGAACCAAATTGAGAAACCTATGGTTCATTTTTTTTTGTAACGAGTCTTATAGTTTGATTATAGGTATATGTGAGACTTAACCTAACCGAATGTTATTAAAGCCAACTTTTATGTGTTTTAATTTTTATAAATGGTATGTGTTGGACAGTTTTTATATTGTGTTACCTGTTTCCTATTCTTTATAATTTAACATGTCTTTTTTGTGTTTTATTAGATCGACAAGTTAATTGATGGAAATGAATTAATCCACTCCTGGTGGCGGTTAATTGATGATTAATTAACTTTGTTTTTTTCTTTGGAAAGTCAAATTTCTATATTCATGTGGGAGTGGGACTTGAACCCACGACATCCTTAAACCTTGATGTACTTAGAGAATTTTCTTCTATCACTGAGCTACAACCCCAATAATTAATCAACTTTCCTGATAACCAAAATAACTGAATCGTTTTTAACAAAAAACCCACATGTCACAAAAATAAAGAAACCGAAAAATATAAATTTGATTTGATCAATAATCAAACAAAATCGACACATTCCCCCATCCGTTACAATCTTTGTAACTGGTTACAATTACTATACACTCTTTGTGGACCTATAATTATATAAATTTATTATAAGAAGTCTGAGACATAACAAATACAACACATAGTTCACAAAAAATTTAATAAAGTATTTAAATGGTGATTAAAATCTAAAGGAAAACGGTATGCTCCAAACTCCAAAATGATGCCTATCAATACAGTGTTCTGTTCAGTGTAACACCTTTGATAATATATCGACATTACTTTAGTCATTTACTAGAACAATAAGTAATTGTAAAATTTAAAGACAGACTATAAACCGATCAAAATATTTTTAAAATATTAGATTATGAATAAATTAACAAAATTTCTATAATCATATTCAGGGCATTAATTGAACAAAAGTGTTTCGGATCAATACAACCCCAGTTGTATAATAGATTATTTTGATTTGTTACCCAATCACCTTGACTCGGCCATTTTGTATTGTCTTACACGAGTTTTGATGGGTGAAAAACTGTGATCGGCAGTGGATTCACATGCCCTTAATTCAAGGAAAGGGTCTGATGGGTTATGTTTCATCCATGCATACCCAATTTAGTTACGTTGGTTATATATCTAGGCTCTTTGGTCGGCTCAAATGTTCATACACAGGCAGAAAACACACAACACAAATTGAACATATATATGTTGTGCGGTCTGATGATGCATGCAGCTTTTACTTTGATTTATCTTGGCGTGTCCAAAAGGAAGGCTAGGGTACCTCCATTATTGCCGCCATCAAGAACAACAGACAATTATTTATGTACTAGAAAGCAGCCCATGTGGGACAAATCTTTGAGCTTTTGAGTTGAGTGGTTTACTAGTCAGATTCAATTCTCTAGGCTAACGATCACTAAATTATGTCTCTTCCTACAGCACCACGGATCTAGAAGGCTTAATTTGATAACTTTTCTTGAGTAATTAAAAAATCAATTTAATATATGAATTTTCAAGACACAAGTTTTGATTTTGGTGAGAAAAAAGTAGTTGAAGAAAGCGTGTTGTTATAATGCATGTACTGATACAGGTTAAAGAAGAAGATTGGCTACTGAAATTGTTGATTGTTTGAGTTGGAAAGTGGGTGGATGAGGTCATCCACGGGAATATGATTCTGATCTGAGTATGGATTTTGGATATTTGTAGGAAAAAGGCAAATGGAGGACTTGTACGCCAATGTTTCCTCTTTTTACTGTTCTAAATATCCTAACTTACCTTTCTCTTCTTGCACTCCTATCTAAGGCAATGGGAAAAATAAAGAAAACACCTTTTCTACTTGCAGTTAGTCACAACATAAGATTTGTATCGATATTGTCTTAAAAAGAACAACTACAAAGGCTCATATTTGCTGAAAGGGAATCACCTCTATTTATATAGAAAACTCTAATACACACATGTATAGAACATCACCCCTCCTCTAGTCGGACCGTAAAGATGTTAATCATGTTTTAACTTGTTACACATTAATTCTTATCTATGATTGATTTGATTTATGTAACAAGTGGAGTTATTGTGTGTGTATGTGAGAGAATGAGTGGAAACAATAATAGGATGTGACACATACAAAAGAAAGCATGAGCACCAACCTCAGCAAATTAAGATCTTGAATTCATAGCTAGGCTTTAATTAATTCATGTTGGATGGATGGATGAGGATGAGCATCTGTACTGTACGTAACTAACTAACCAATGGGATTGTGTGGTGGAGACAACTTCTTTTTCAACACTAACGTCTTCGACTCTAATCACATCAGCAAAAAAAGATATCCAAGTGCATGCATAATAACACTTTCTTTCTTTCTTGTAAACAACCCCCCACACATCTTTTGAATAAACGCGACTTTATTTCTCGTTAATCAATTCCATCACTATAACTTTTTTATTTTCATTTGACTCACTAATCAGAATATTATTGGAACTTGAATTGGACATGATATTTTTTAAATATATTATTCCTTCTATCACTTCATGTCTTTTGATGTTTTTCCGATCTTCATGTGTTTATTTCTCAGAATATATGCACATAAATGTGTACGTAAGCATGCAAACAAGATATTATACCTTATCCATCTGTCAATTAATATATCAGGAAGGAATCTTCCATCTTCTATATGCAAGATTATTTTCTTATGTCATCTAAACTGAAATATGCAAATTATATAAACCTTAATTTTTACAAATCTTGTTAAATGCACCCTTTTAACATAAATTTTTCCTATAAATCTTAATTTCAAACATTAAATAAAGAACGTTAAGAATTAGTCATAGGCATTTGGCTGGAAATATTGTGTGTTAATGGCTCAATATACATGAAAGAAACTACAAATCCTAGAGAAATTAACTTGGGGAACTAAACGACCTTAATAATATACCAGTAAGTAATTATATGTAACAGCATTCAAAATGAAGCATCCCACATCATACCAATCAGAATGGATAAGAAAGATTGCCTACATATAATTAGAAGAGAATCTCAAGTACACCTAGTGTCGCATATATATTTACTTTATTGTACGTACTAAACATAGAATATGAAACCATTAGCATAGCCAAACAACTATATATAGACCACCTTGGCTCTTCACTTACATAACCCATAACTACTTCCAACCATACCATACCACACCACACCACACTTTCTGCTTCCTTAACCCTCCTCATTGTTTAGTGTTTACTAATGGATGGAAAAAAACTGGAATACAATGGAGATGAGGCTTTGAAGGAGATTCAGAGGCTAACTACAGAAGCTGATGAAGTGCAAGAAAATCTGCTCAAACAAATCTTAACAAGAAATAAAAATACTGAATACCTAAAAAAGTACATGTCCTTGAATGATGTACAAGAGTTTAAGCAGAAGGTACCAGTCATCACATATAAACATATATCTCCTTATATCCAGAGGATAGCTAATGGTGAAGACTCCTCTCTGATTTCTGGTCACCCCATTGTGGAGATGTTATGCAGGTACACCCAATTAGATGTAATGTTGTGTAACTAGATGTAATGGCTAAATTATTGTTATTATTTGTTTGGTTTTGCAGCTCGGGTACGTCTGGTGGAGAGCCGAAGCTAATGCCAACCATTGCAGAAGATCTTGACCGTCGAACCTTCGTCTACAATATGGTCATGCCAATAATGAACCAGTTAAATATTCTCCTTAATTTAACTTTCACCATAATTTCCACCTATATTATCTTTCTTTTTTTCTGTTCCTTGTGTTCATTCCTTTTTCCCCTATGGACCAAAAGTTCAACCCCATAACCCTGCCTTAAAGATAATGTTCCTAAATAAATATATAAGTGTCAATGTGAACAAATAACAACATACTTTCTGTTTTGTTTGTTTCAGAGTCACTGTACTTTGATCCGGTCCATTTTAGGCACTGAAAGTAACAAAGTGTACTACAATTTACTTAACAAACCATAAACATTCATGACAGGTATGTGGCAGGACTTGATGAAGGTAAGGTCATGTTTCTGTATTTTGTGAAGTCAGAGATGTCAACTCCTTGCGGTTTACCAGCCCGTACTGTCCTCACCAGTTATTACAAAAGCAAGCATTTTAAGGCCCGTTCACATGATCGTTACAATGATCAAACAAGCCCTGATGAAGCCATTCTGTGTGATGACAGCAACCAAAGCATGTACTGCCAGCTGTTAGCCGGGCTAATCCACCGCCAGCAAGTCCTACGGCTTGGAGCCGTATTTGCATCAGCTTTGCTACGTGCAATCACCTTCCTTGAACGCAATTGGGTAAGTCTATGCAACGATATCCGTACGGGCAAATTGAGCCCGATGATTACTGACTCGGGCTGCCGGTTAGCCATGTCATCGATGCTCAAATCGGCTGAACCCCGTCTAGCAGATGAGATTGAGAATATTTGTAGCCGTCGTTCATGGAAAGGAATAGTGTGTAATTTATGGCCCAAGGCTAAATACATCGAGGCAGTGGTTACAGGATCTATGTCCCAATACATACCAGCTCTTGAGTACTATAGTATGGGGAAGTTACCACTGGTGTGTACAATGTACGCTTCTTCAGAGTGTTATTTTGGGGTAAATTTGAAACCACTATGTGATCCTGCAAATGTCTCATTTACCCTCTTACCAAACATGGGCTACTATGAATTCATACCTTTGGGTAAAGATGAGACCTATGGGAATGAGGATGAAGAGATCTCTTTGAATATGCTTGTTGAGCTGGTGCATGTTAAAATTGGTTGCTACTATGAATTGGTGGTCACAACATTTTCTGGTAAGTTTTTTCACAATTTTCTTCTAGAATATGTGCTATCACTTACAACTGGGGTTTGCAACCAAAAAAGAAAAGGCTTCTAATCATAACATCAACATATAGACTATAGAGAAACAAGTAGGAACTACCGCCTAGAAGTTTCTATAAAGTATTATAAAGAGAGAGAATCATATTCTTTTGACAAACTCTTTAAGACGGTAGTTGTGGTTGAGATTTTCTGTACCCATTCTTTAAGGTATCAAACTTTTAGAATGGATGTAGAAGTTTTCAACCATGAGAATATGTAACTTTTCATGTTTGATACTTGTGTTCTTAAAAGTTTGTCCAACTTAATTCTCATAAGTTTGCATTTCTGTATTTCATAAAAGCCAACTTGTAAGATGTGCAACTCATTAAGAATAGCTGTTTTTTTTTGGTCAATTCAGGACTAAACCGATATCGTATTGGAGACGTGCTCCAAGTGACTGGATTTCAAAACCAAGCCCCACAATTTCGGTTCATCTGCAGGAGGAATGTCATTCTAAGCATCGACAATGACAAAACCAATGAAGAAGATCTCCATAAGAGTGTAATGGCAGCAAAAAGACTATTAGAACCCTACAATGGTCTACTTGTGGAATACACTAGCTATGCTGACACATCATCAGTGCCAGGTCACTATGTTATATACTGGGAAATCAAACAATGCACACCCTCAGTCCTAGATAAGGTCACCTCTCCAATTAGCCCTAAAGTGCTTCAAGATTGTTGTATTGCAATAGAAGAAGATCTTGATTACATTTACAGGCGATGCCGCACCAATGATAAGTCAATCGGACCCCTTGAGATTCGTGTTGTGAAGACTGGCACTTTTGAGTTACTGATGGATTTTTTTATCAAAGAGGGTGCATCTATTAATCAGTATAAAACTCCAAGGTGCATTAAGTCAGATGCTGCACTGAAATTGCTCAAGTCTAATGTGAAGGCATGCTTCTTTAGTCCCAGAGATCCCACATGGTTTCCTTAATGAAATTAGTTATATGTAATAATAACCAAATTCTCTCTCTAATGTAATGGGGCAGCTAATAATTTATGATTAGGGAAATCATGTATGACGTTTATTAAAGATCTATTCCAAGTAACAGCTTGATTAATCTTAAAATTATATAGATTCTCTCTTTTCAATCTGCTTCTTAAATATAGGGATTAATGGTGAACGTAAAACAATCATTGTTCACCTTACATGCATGTATACTCATTTTTCAATAACCCTAGAGCGGTGTAATAGCAAAACTCGTTGATGAAATTAAAGCTACTGGCAGGATGAAATGAGAGAGAGTTATAAGTTGACTTACGAATATCAATCAGACTTAGATGCAATCGGAATACCTGGTAAAGGAATTGTTGTAAACAACTCCGACGCCTTCCACCACCGGAATTGAGAAATTAGGTCAGTTTATCCATCCTGAACAAATATATGCAGATAGATTATTTAGAGAAGCTTATCTAGCCCTAAAAACAAAGAATTAGGTGAATCTATTACAGTGATTTCAAACAGAATATATGTTATATCGCTAGGGAGGGCTTGCTTGCGAAAACATACCTTAAATGAGAACTTGTTGAAAGATGATAGAGGCGATGGAGAACATCACTATCAAGAATAAGAAATCAATTGTCGACTTGTATTTGGTTTCAAGCTATTAAGAGTGAAAAGTTAACAATTAAACAAATTTTGAATTGAAGAGTAAAGATTTAAAAGAAAGCTGTTTTTGGTTCGTGCTCCGACTTTCCTACTTCCATCACCTCGGTTTAGATTCAGCAAATTGAAAGTTACTTTCTAAATAAATAAAACAAATCAAATGTATATCATAGTACCCTCCCACGGTACTGACCGGGGTTACTTCATCAATCTTTCATGTTACTGTGCATTTTCATTAGTTAGGTTTGGACTATGATTTTTTTATCAATTTGGGTTGGCAATTTTTCACTCGATACCTTTACACAACACATAGTTAGCCGGTTTGGGTTTGGTTTGAGTTAAACCAATATGGGTCATATACGATTGACACGATTATGACCCAACTAAAAGCGGGTTCAATCCCCTAACATGTTTATTAAAACTATATAACTTTAAACTTTTAAATAATTAAATATATAAAGCTTAATTAGATAACCAAATATTCAGACACTAACCTTTGTTATTTTAATAGTCATTAGAGTTGGTGGTTCAGTAATAAAGGAAAATCCATCTTTTAATAAAAAACTAAATGATTTTGCCACTTGACATCACTATATTCCATCTCACAACTTCTTCCCCACAAAACAACATTTATATCCTCCATTTAATACTTTCATATTTAGTCATTTTTTTAAATTACATAAATAAACATTTTCATCATTATTACCACTTGCTCACATTTTTTTTTAAAATTATCATCAAAAGTTAATATTTTAAAAAAGTCAAGAATTAAAAAACAAGAGATTTAAAAAAATGATTTTTAAAGTTTTATTATTAAAAAAAAATTTAAAATTTTATTATCAAAAAACAAGATTTTTTAATTTTACATATAAAATTTGAAAATACTAAGTTTGTATTTTAAATAAATATGTGTTAGAACAAAGTTTACTAATATTTCATTAGTAGTTTTTTAATTGAATTTGATATTTATAAACAATTTTTTTTTATAAATTTTAAAATTATTTTTTAATAAAATTAAGAAACTTGGAAATATTTATTTTTAAAAGTATATTATATATTTTTTAAACGACGAGATTTAAAAAAAAAAATCATGATTACAAGTTTCAGTTATAATTTATTAGTTTTAAATTTTTCATATTTAATTTTGGAATTTTAAATTTAATTGTGTTGAAATATTAAAGAGTGAAATTTTTAAATTTTGGAGTTTTAAACTTTGAATTTAAAAGACGATATATTGTTGAAATTTAAATTTTATTTGTATCTTTTTATTTTTTTTAATGAGAGATTTAATATTAAAAGTTTAGCAAGATTGTCATCATACAAGTACAAATAGTATCCGTCGATCAGAGCATCTTGATAAAAGTTTATAATCTCATGATTTTCTAAATGGACTTACATTATCAGGTTTGTCAAAACATAAATTAGTTTTAAATGTCAGTGTTTCAGTTATGCTATTAATAAATATTGATGAAAAAATGATTTAGGTAATGTAACAAGTTTTTAGATCAAATCACAAGGTAATCATTATATAGAAATGAAGATTATATTTTGAAGCAACATTGTTCATCACAATTTTATCCCTATAATTGGGTTAATATATTCAGACAAAAGAATTTCATCAAAACTTTAAAGAAAAAAATATACAATTGTTGTATTTTTACAATGACCATGAATAAAAGTTTACGGCAATCACTTTCAAATGTTGGCTTGTATTGAAAGATCCAATGTTTATTCATGATTAGTTGTATGTTGCATTATCAAGAGTTAAAATAGAGATAGAATCAAGCTATTAATCTTTGGTAAACATGGAAAAATTACCAATACCACGTCAAATGTTACATGCAATGAAATATTTTCAAATTTGTAAATAATCATTGTAAGGTTTCATTTGACATGTAATTTAATGTATTGTAAAAAGTGCATAACTTATTAAATGAATTTTTATGTATTTTTTTTATTTTTAGTTATTCTCATCCATATAATCTTAAAATGTAATAAAATGAAAAATTTACAAATACAATATCAAATTTGTATAAAAAGAGTTATTGAGATATTTATCAATATAATTTTAATGTTTCACCCCGTGTAACAGACGGGGTTAAAGCTAGTACTCTATTAATACCAATGTTTGAGAAGTTTATGGGTCCAAGTATCACTCTCACAGAAATAAAAAGACTTGTTTTTTAAATAAAAAAACCTATGTTATTTTAATGCATTTTACAACTAAATATCCATTTTCCGACCGCTCGGTCCTGCCTTCAAAACAATGGACTCGTCTGTTGAAGTTATCAACACGCCATCATTTGATTATTCTTTTCTTGTTTTTTAAATGCAGGTGAAATATTATTACGAAAATAAAATCATATTCTCCAAGCAAGGAGCAAGAAGAATATGAAAGATACAAAATTACACCATTACACGATTACATATCTACATCAAACTATACCTTGTGCTCTGATTAATATGGTGTAACTATCGTTTGATGTAAACCATTGGAGAACTCATAAAAGGATCAAGCGACCAGTAAGGTGTGCAAAAAGCCAAAAAAACCGAACCTAATTGTGAACTCGGTTTTTGATTCGATTCCTAACTGTATCCGAACTGTGACTTCGATTTTCCTTTAGGTTATTGGACCTTTTTTAATTCGGTTTATTCGGTTGACCGATTTAACCGAATAAGTTGATACCTATATGTCTATATATGTAGTTAGTTAAGTTTATGTTAGCCTAATGTCACGACCGGTTCAAAACGCTCAAAATTCTGCTCGAAATTCTGATCTAGAGCTGCGTTTTCCAGAAAGTTCCAGACATCATTATTCCAGACAATTCTGGACAGATCTAGGTTGTTCAAGTTCTCATGAAGGGGCTAGACACATCAGATCTTGTCCACAAGAGTATGGAGATTACTAGAAAACTCCAACGAAATATCAAACTTGGAAGGGCTAGAAACATCATGTAAATATCTAAGATATTTGTATAAGAAATGTCTAGATAGGAAGTTTCTAGAGATAGCTAGAACATAGTGTTGCAACTATAAATAGGATGACTTGCCATTTGTGCAATACACCTCCAACACTTGTAAATTCACCTTGTAAAAAGCTCACTTGTACTCTTTCCTTGTAATTAATATAAGTTATTTGATTACGATCTTGCTTGTATGCATCTTATCGCTTCCGAGTCACTACATAGTTGGGACAAAGGCTGAACTTAGTAGGAGACTAAGTGTCGCACGCGAGTCAAAGAAGTAACTCCGTGACAAGTGGTATCAGAGCAGGTCGACCCTCGGATACTTTGGAACGTGACTTATCTCAGATGTGCGTTTACCGGGCGAGTATGGATATGCAATGGTGGTGGGAGAAGGCCAAATGGGGGAGCGCTTTGGCGATGGTCTTTGTACGCCGCGAGTATGGGATCGGGAGAGCCGCCCTAGTCCAGTTAACATTGAAGCCCGTCATGATCAAGTTTAGCAACTGCGGTCTAGCAGAGCCGCAAAATGAAGATAGAAGTCTGCTACAACCTCCAGGTCCCCATACTGGAAACTAGGCGAACATCGGCGCCACTTAAATTAATCCGATGCACTTAACTGAACGGTCAAGACGAAGATCTTTGTTGCTGAACTGCCGGGTGTCCTTCTTACCAAAGTGAATCATGCTCAATCATAAGGGTGAAGCATTGTCCTACGGCTGCAAGCAAGTATGGGATTGCATGCATGAGGACGTGCATGAAATGGTGGCGGGAGAGTGTCACGGATCAAATATTCAATGATCGTTTTGCTATGTTTGTACTTGAACGCTTGGGTTTGCTGGCTAGTTCGGACTTCATCGGGGACGGCCACAGTGGGATAGATGACGTGAACATGCCTAGGTGTGTTGGTACACCGAAAGCATCACTGGTCGCGAGATGTTACCGCTCTCCTGATGAGTCCCAGGGCGCCACACGAGGCCTCGAGAGATGACCCCGTGACAAAGTGGTATCAGAGCACGTCGGTTCGTTAGGATGGCGACTGATCCGAGCAAGATTGAGGCAACTGTGGAGAATGTTGTACTCGGGGAAGAGAAGCATGGTCGAGATGGAGCTGGAAAGAAAGACGGGAGCGCTAAGGATAGGGCCTTGGAAAAACGCTTTGGTGACATAGAGAAGGCCATGACTGGGCTAGGTCTGCAGGTCAACGATACGCTCGCACAATTGGATTCGATGGGAAATGACTTCTTAGGGCTGACCGAAGACTTGAAGGATGCCATCCAAGTTTTCCGTAGCGAGACAACGGTGATGGTTAAAGACGAGATCGCCAAGCTACGTCGAGACATGGATGAGTTGTCACTAAAGCTGCACCAAGACATGGATGAGATGTCTCAAGACTGCCATAGAAGCCTGATCGGGTTAGAGGCCAAGGTGAATGAAAGCGGCAAGGCTTTGGTTAACGTAAGTGGGAACGTTAACCCATTTGCTCCAAAAGTCAAAATCCCCAAACCAGGTACGTTTGATGGCAAACGTGAGGCGCGGGCTGTGGATGACTTTCTTTGGGAGATGGAGCAATACTTCGTGGGGGTCGGCATCGTAGATGATGAGACAAAGATCAACACCGCTACGATGTACTTAAAGGATACCGCAGCTTTATGGTGGCGATGTAGGTATGGAGACGTCGAACGAGATACGTGTACGATCAAGACTTGGGTTGAATTTGTTCGAGACCTTAAGAGACAATTCTATCCGGTTAATGCTTTGCACGAAGCAAAGAGCCGGTTAAGAAAGCTCAAGCATGTTGGGTTAATCCAAGAGTACGTGAAAGAGTTCACGACACTAACTCTTGCAATCCCTGACCTTTCGGATGAGGATTCCCTGTTTTATTTCGTTGATTGGTTGCAACCATGGGCAAAGACTGAGTTAGAACGTCGCAATGTTAAAGACTTAGCTTCAGCCATTGCCGTTTCTGAAAGCCTAGTCGACTTAATGGAAGAACGCCCACGTAAACCCATGATCGAAGGTAACAAGGAACATGGTGGGGGAGCCAAACGGGATCATCTTCGAAAGAAGGATACACGTAACATTACGAACCAAGATGAAGGGTGTTTCATCTGTGGGGTTCGAGGACATATAGCCCGGTTCTGTCAGAAGAAGGCCAGCATGCACGCAATGGTTGCCCAGGAAGATGATCGTGATGATGAGCATGAGGCACGACACGACTAGGGGCTGTGCAACTCATCAACACCATGGGAAAGTCGGGGCCAGGAATGGCGAATGGGCAAGCCATAAACCCGAAGGTAAAGCGTAAGGGACGCTCGAGTAGGCCTAGGAAGGGGGCCAAGACCAAAGCGATTGGGGAATCGCTGGGTGATAAGTGCGATGGATGCACAAGTAAGACCAACATGTCGGGCCAGGAGTGGCAAAGGGTGAAGCCACAAACCTGAGGGAGAAGTCGACAGGACTTCACTTTGTATGCATAGAAGTAAACGAGAAGCCAACTAGAGCCTTAGTCAACACGGGAGCAAGTCACAACTTTGTGTCAAAAGACGAGGCAACACGACTTGGGCTCAGGACGAGAAAGGAGTTGGCATGGATTAAGGCCGCAAATGGGGATGCCAAGCTGATCAATGGGATGGTCCAAGGCGTTAAGGCCAAGATCGGGGACTTGAAAGGCACGTTGGACTTGTAAGTGGTGCCAATGGACGATTACAAGTTCGTGCTCAGGATGGACTTCTTCTTGAAGGTAAACGCTTTTCCCATGCCGTGTATGGACTCTCTAGAGCTTGCATGGTAAAAATGGAGCGCGACACGGGACGTCAAGGCAAGATGGTGTCGGCCATGCAACTCATATTTGGATCCAAAAAAGGGGAACAGAGGCAGGTTCAAAATTTTAAGTGTGTCGTGACTAAGGAGGCTGTTGCGAACACTACTAAAGTTACACGACGAGGACGTCGTGAATTTAAATGGGGAAGAATGTCACGACCGGTTCAAAACGCTCAAAATTCTGCTCGAAATTCTGATCTTGAGCTGCGTTTTTCGGAAAGTTCCAGACATCGTTATTCCAGACAATTCTGGACAGATCTAGGTTGTTCAAGTTCTCATGAAGGGGCTAGACACATCAGATCTTGTCCACAAGAGTATGGAGATTACTAGAAAACTCCAACAAAATATCAAACTTGGAAGGGGCTAGAAACATCTTGTAAATATCCAAGATACTTGTATAAGAAATGTCTAGATAGGAAGTTTCTAGAGATAGCTAGAACATAGTGTTGCAACTATAAATAGGATGACTTGCCATTTGTGCAATACACCTCCAACACTTGTAAGAATTCACCTAGTAAAAAGCTCACTTGTACTCTTTCCTTGCAATCAATATAAGTTATTTGATTACGATCTTGTTTGTTTGCATCTTATCGCTTTCGAGTCGCTACATAGTTGGGACAAAGGCTGAACTTAGTAGGAGACTAAGTGCCGCATGCGAGTCTAAGAAGTTACTCCGTGACACTAAGCCTTGAAGAGTGAAGCTCACTTAAAACTGGTCTAATGATCTAATGCGTACAACATTCACTCATTCGAGCATTTAGCTAATTGATTAGATTCAAAGACTAAAATACCCTAAAAAGTTCAAGAATATTTCGGGTTCTGTACCTTTTGTTTTTAAGATATTTAAAAAATGTGTTATCGTATGGAACAAAAACAGGAAACCAAAATTAGACAGAAGTGTTATTCCGGTTGAATTCCGTTTTCAACTGAAACTTAATTGAATTGAATTCGGTTAGTTACATTTCTAATTTAGTTGGATTTGGTTTTCGAACAGGCCTAAAAAAATCTTAAAACGAATCAAATTAACTAAACAAATCGATAACTAAACGATAAAAACCATGGTTGACCAATAGATCAAGAGATACGACAAAAAAAAAAAATCATTTAAAACGTACATGTTTCTAGAATCTGTGACGATTTATTTAGCATGAAAATTATAAATAATCGCTGATCAAATTTGACTGAATAATAAATAGTTGTACAACACTCATTGCAATTGACACCAAACGTTCACCACGGAGACAATGACGTGGCTTTCAACCAAGCAGGCCTGGAAAGAAGATCAGCAACCCACGCGCGCACATGCGGCCGTGACTCGAACAACCTTTTCACCCTTGTTGACATCAAGAAATAAATATTGGGTGTGTGGTGGAGATCCGCCAGCGTGAAGCTATCTCCGGCCAAGTACTTGTTCTCCTTCAGCCGTGCTTCATACACGTCAAGCACATCAGACAACTTCTTTTCGTACTCCGCCACCAATTCCGGGCCGCCCCGAACCCTCCGCATCGCTATTTCCATCAGCTTCCACGACGCTCGATCGAACTTCTGATTTTCAACTTCCATCCACACCGTTTGTATCGCCATCTGAAGCGGATCCTTCATCATCAGCTCCGTTCCCTTACTGGCGTATTTGCGTGCTATGTACTGCGTGATCGCCCTTGATTCTGAAACAGATTAGCAAACATTGAGCCTAACGATCCGATCCGATCCGATGGAGACCAAATTTTATAAAAAAATCAAGTACCGTATAGCGTGACGTCACCATCCTCGAACGCTGGAACTTGACCAAACGGCTGTGTGCGTATATATACTCATCATCAGATCAAAATAAAATTGAATTAATAATAGGGTGGGGGTGGGGGTGGGGTGTACATACATTGCGTGCAAGGAAACGAGGCCTTCTGTGTTCCATGCCACCCATGTTGACTGTAACAAACTCAAAATCGACATTCTTCTCGTAGAGAGTGGCCAGGACACGATACACTGCGTTTGAACCGATGAATCCGTACACTTTTACCGCCATGAATCACAGCAAAAACTGAGACAACGAACAATTAGTTGCTGAATGATGGTTGTTTTCAACTTTTTATCCAAGGAAAGGGTATATATATATATATATATATAGGATTGTAGATGCATGGAAATACATAAATAGTCCTTATATTCTCTCCATATGCGCTTTTCATTATTTGATTTCCAATATTGCATTTTAACCCTCAAACTACACAAAGTTGATGAAGTAAAAAATCACCGACATAAACAAGATTTTAAAAAATAATAAGCATGCATGCATGTAAGGATTTTGGAAATTTGTTCATGTGTATAATTTGATTCAAACAATGTTGTTAACTTAAAGTAGGATCGACTTGACTACAAACCATATGATCTGGTTCAAGGGTTATACAGGTTACCTAAAACCTCTCATACACATGAAACTTTTTGTTAACTAATCTAGAATATATTGATGTTGTATTATGAGTAGCTATATTAAATATCTCTTTTAAAAAACATTTTGCTTATTGAACAATACTTTTTTTTAATTCTTTTAAATAATCAAAATAACAATATAAATTATTCAATCTTATATAAAATTAATTAATGTGCGACACGGTTTCTAGTCTGAATCGACCAATGAACTAGCATGCGATCCCATTTTCAAAATATTAGATTTAACATAAAATATTTATTTTTCTGTTTTTTTTTTAAATAATTTTTTTTAATTCCTGTTAGAAATGACAGTCTCAAATTTTGAGGATTTTCTCATTCAGACCACCGACGGTTATTTTTTTTAGATGCACAGTGGAATTATGGGGTCAGCCAACTTTTTATCTCTTGGTCACCTATGGCTATGAGAACACAGTGGAATCAGTTCTAGATTCTTTCTAGAAATATGACGCAATTGCACGTCACCACTTTGTTCTTTATCTTCTTTGTGACACGTTCCAACATTAATGACGATCTTCGTCAATGTTAAGCGTCATGAAATCCGAAATTCTTCCCATATGGTAAAATTGTTTATTTATTTAATGTTTAAAACTTTCTAACTCATGTAAATAGAACGTCTCGGTTAAGTTATGGGTTAACTACTGGGGTTGGTGGTACAATGATAAAAGAAAATCCTTAAGGAACATCAAGGTTTAAGAAGGTAATAGATTCAAATTCTACTCCTAACATAAATTAAGAAATTTGACTTTCAAAAAAAAAAGTTATGGGTTAACTTTTTAAGAGGAAATTCTGATGATAAATGGTGCGTCTCACAATCAAAAAGTTAAGTATTTAAATCTTATAAGGTGCAGATTTATTGTATTTATCTTACAATATATAGGTGTTGCTTATATAAGAAAACTGAATTATATAACATACTAGGTTAGAATCCCGTGTATTACACGGTCTAAATAAATGTAATGTTATATACGAAGTAATAAAAAAATTTATGTTTTTAAAAATTCGTGTATGACACGAGTTTAATAAAATTTCACTAATTTAATTTTTAAAATATTTTTTAGCTGAGTATTAACTTTTTTTCTGTAACTGATAAATGTTAATTCATATTAAACTTTAGAAACCCGGTGTATTACACGTGTTAAATAAATGCAATGTTATATATACTTAGTAATAAAGATTTACGTATTACATATTAATGAAAAACGTTTTATAAAAAAAGTTATATATCACATGATGTGGCACCCTAAAACCTTTATTTATTAGTATGTATAGATTTGTATCAATTTATATGATATATTTTACTTTATTGTTATATAAACATAATAAATGAAAATAAAAAAGAACTAGAGAATTCATATTCCCCATCTACACATCATCCCTATAATTTTAATTTGAAGAAAAATCTAAAGTTTTCATCTACTTTGACGCTCCATCTCATTCCCTTATATGCTTAAAATTTGAGAACTCAATTTTCATTCCTTAAATTTAGGGATTTGTTATTCATTTCGATCGGCTTTTCCTCGTATTTTATGAGTACAAGAAATAAAAAATATTATGAGAACAAGAAATAAAAAATAATAATACACATTGTAAAGAAATATAATTTAATTGAAAAACATATAAAAATACGAGGAATGAAATGCATATAGGAGGTTTTTAAAACATGAACAAAATTTTCGTGCCAAATATTATAAAAATAAAAGTTAAAGTACTAGAAGTGTATAATACCTTGAATAATAATAATAAAGATTAAAAGTTAAACGCTCGACCTCGTAATCATAAACGAGTAAAATGACTATTTGAAGTTTGAGGTTTAGACGAGCTTTTAGAGATCGTTTATAAATAATAATAATAATAATAATAAAATATTATTATTTTTGAAACTTGCTTCATTTTTAACGAAACTTAGGTCGACTTGTAGAGAAAAATAAGCTCGTCTCAACGACATATTTATAATTTTATAAAACGCTATATTATAAAAGTTATAAAAGAAAAACAAGTTAAGCAGCTGAATTAATTAGAATAATATAATAATAATAAAAAGAGTAAATCACAGATATCGTCCTTTATGTTTATACTTTTTTTTCAGATTGTATCCTTTAGCAAAAAAAATATCAGGTATATTCCTTTATGTTTAAATATGTTGCGGTTATCATCCTTTAGCTTAACGGAGGTTAACTTTTTTAGTTAACTCCGGTCATATGCCTTGCACATGAAGGGTGCTTTGGTCTTTTCACCCACAAAAAGTTTTTTTTAAATTAAAATATATATAAAGATAATCCCTCTCTCCACCAGCCACCACCACCTGCAGCCAACCACCACCACCAATCGACCACCATCGTTACCGCCGCCACTATAGGCTTTTCCGATTCTTGTTCCTCCCCACTATTCCAGACCACCACCGTCGCTACGCGAGTAGCCAGACCATCACCAACGAATCAAACCCTAGAATCAAACCCTGGATCTATCAAGGCTTTTTATCCTCTTATTTGGGAAATCGATTTCAGAAACATCACGAATCATGGAAGATTTATGGAAAAAGCTTGAAAATTCAGATAAAGATGCCACCGTCGGCGTGAAAACCCACTTCCACCGCCGTGACAAGATCAACAAAACCCACTGCCACCGCCGGATTCGTTTTTGCCCAAACAGATCGAGGAGGTAGAGATGACAGTGGCGAGGAGGTGGAGATGACGGTGGCAATGGGGAGGGCTGTGTAGGGGGTTCGCAGATGAGGTCGTAGAGGGTGGAGATGATGGTGTCGGAGATGAGGCAGAGGAGGGGGTAGGAGACGATGAAGATCCGGTGGTGATGGTGGTTGGATAGGATAGATGAAGATCTAGGGTTGAAAAAACTCTTTTGCCCTCACGTGAGGGGTTACTATAAAAGTTAACGTCGTTTGGGGTAAAGGACATGGGGTGCAAGGGTTTTAAAAATAAAGGATGATATCTGATAATTTTTTTGCTAAAGAACACAATCTAAAAAAAGGTATAAACATAAAGGACGATATCTGTAATTTACTCTAATAAAAATAAACTTACAATATATGTGTGCCTACAACAAACAAACGTCACTTTGACGTCTTCAGTTTTGCATCCCACATCGACCGAATGAAGAAAGTAAGATACTCAACCTCTAGTATAAATATATCTACGTAGAAATCACTTAGGATATAAGTTTTTAGGAACGCTTTAATATAAAGAGAATCCTGAGTTTTCAATACCCCTTTGGGTATTGTTAATAGTCATTTTGAATCACGAGTAGGGAGACTCTACATCAAATTGTCGTAGATAGTTTTCAGGTATATTCTCGTTTAAGTTTATGTTTAGTTAATTATCAGTTATTTTTATTATAATTAGGCTTTAGGATTATTAGTAGGGTAGATATTGGGTAGCCTAGCTTTAGTTAGGCATGGACTGATCATCCATGCTTAACCAAGGCAGCGTTAGCCAATATCAACCAGGATACTAATAGAGCTTGGGCTTATTATTAAGGGTGGGTATTGGGTAACCTAGCCTTAGTTAGGCATGGACTTGATCACCCATGCCTAACTAATGCATCGTTAGCCAATATCAACCAAAATAATAATTAGTTAAGTGTACCCTAACCTAACATAGTGTTACTGTATCAGGACCCAGAAATCTTCGAGATAGGAGACGAAACGCTGGTTTCAATTAGGAACTCAACATTAAGGTGAATACATTTATTTCCCCACTTTTAAAACATGTTGAAACATTTTGGGGTTATCATACAGTCATGTCGTGAATATATTTAATGTTTTTAAACAGATATCACACTTTTAAGTTACTTTGAGTAGACTGATAAATAAAAGAAAAGCCTCAGGTGCTCTGTAAGAAAAAAATATTAGACGGGGGTTACCCGCAACAGACGTAAAACTGGGATATAACTCTCAGTAGTCGACTTACTAGAGAATGAGGCTAGTGTATACATTGGTTATCCTTCAGGTATTCGGTAGGAAACAGAAAACAGGAGTTACACGCAGCGGACGTAAAACTGGGACGTAACTCTCAGTAGTCAACCTATCGGGACAAGGACGCCAAGTGTATACACAATAAATATAAAAGTGCAATAACGAGGCCGGTTAATTATGATGTTAATACATTTATAGTCTTTTTAAAAGCATATAAAATTTTCATACTTTCAAAATGGCATGAACTTGGTTAAATATATCTAATACATAAAGGTAACTTACGGGAAGCATCTTGCCATTTATTGTACGTATGGTTTGATCAAATTGATATACATACCATGGTGCGGCTTTGGTTGCTAGCTTCATTCTTGTGGAAGGATTATAGCGTACCCGGATATACACCGGAAGTTATATCCACTTGAATTTCAGTTGCTAGTAGATGTCCATGGTGCAGCTACGGTATGACTAGCTTCATTCTTGTGGAAGGATTATAGCGTAGCCGGAGATACACCGGAAGTTATATGCACTTGAATTTCAGTTGCTAGTGTATGAGGTGGTAGTGTATGTGTATGGTACTATTCAAATTATGATTAAATAGATTTAACTGTTTCATGTGATAAAATGTTTTGGTCTTGTAAATGTTATTCACCAACTTTCGTTGACGTATATTTTCAAAATATTTTTCAGGTAGTTATGCATAGCCTTGATAATAAGATAGTGGTTTAGGGAGGATATACCCTAGAATCCAGAATACATTACTCAGTTTTAAACCAGCTGGTGATTACTACAGTAAATAGAAGCATGACTCCCGTGGCTCGGGATATTATTAAACTGTATTGTAATCCGAAGTATAAAACTTCGAATTTTCAGAATAATGATTGTAAATTATGAGGGGTGTTTAATTCCCCATGTTTTATGAAAATTACAGTTACTCGACTACAAAAGTCGAGAATTTTCATAAAACTCAGAACCATGTATTTCCGTTGTGCAAATAAAATGATTATTCAAAACATGTACCAATCTGAGTCGTATGCCCGGGGTGTCATTTCCCGGGGTGTGACACTTAAACACTAAAAATACACAGTTAAATCACACCAAAATCCGTACCCTAAATTGATACTAATTCAATCTAGAAACATTAGTGACTGATTTCAAGACTTGAAAAGCAATCGTAAATTTAACAAACGCAAACAAATTGTTGCAAATTGAAAAATAATTTGGTGGCTTGCAAGGTTTTTACAAAAAGAAAAACATATGTACTAACTTGATGATAAAATAGAATATATGGGTTATTTCAATCAAATAACATCATGTACATAAAAATGTACATAAAAATGGAAAGAAATCAGATGGTAGAGTTGTACAAGTGCCAAAAAGGGTTGGAGCTAAAAAAAAAGGAATCATTGTGTGGAGGGTGATGTTATTGTTAGGATAAATAAATGTTGGACCAAGGACAAAGAATTGATAGCTAAGAGATCTATGTTTCTAAGCTTGTAATTCTCTACAATCAAACACTTTATAATTTTCATATATCTTTTGTAACATTTGCCTCTTCTACAACCAATATTGTCCGTTTTGCTCCCTTAAGAGTTTACGGATTTGTTTTTCGTTGCCCGAGTGAAAACTTTCCAGGAGGTCACCCATTCCTTATGAACCCAACATCTCTCGCGTTGACAAAACATAACAGAATGATATGAGATTTGTCTAATGTGTTACACCCCCCCTCGATGAGTTTTGCCCCATTATCGTAAACAGAACAAAACGGGAGTGGCTCTGATACCATTTATAACATCTGGCCTCTCGTACCACAAATATTGTTCACTTTGCCTCCTAAGAGCTCAATGATTTGTTTTTGGTTGCCCAGGTGGAAACTTTTCACGGGGTCACCCATCCTTAATTACTCCCACCCGAGCACGTTTAACTGTAGAATTCTCCTCTCATCCACTACATTAAGCCCAAAAACACGTTGTGGTATTTGATGCGGGGTATTCCTTATGAACCCAGCATCTCCCGCTTGGACAGAACACAATAGAATGATATAGGATTTGACTAAGGTGTTACATCTTTTCTTTAAATATGATTAACTGAGGAGCAAGTATTTACCATCATTTGGGTTAGATAATCAAGGTAATTCTCAAATGTGTAATGGGTCTACTTAGAGGTGCACAAATCGGATTTTTTTTTGAACCGTATCCGGATCGGATAAGTCAACGGTGGTCAAGGACCGGATCCGGTGGAACCGGTTCCGGATCGGATCCGGTTTTGGGGTGTGAGGTTTGGAACCTATTGGAACCTTTTATCCGGTTTTATCCGATTTGTCCGGATTTTTCGTGTCCGATTTTTGTCCGGTTCCAAATTTGTCCAATTTTGTCCGGTTTTTATCCGGTCCCTTGGAAAACCATATAACCGGTTCCAGATCCGGCTGTTCCAAAAATATCCGATCCGGTTCCAAAAAATCCGGTTAAAAAAAACCGATTTCGGATAATCCAGCGGATCGGATCCGGTTATAATGCCCACCTCTAGGTCTACTTGGTCTTGGAGACGTGAGATAAAGGGAGGTGTTGAGCAAACTCAGTTAAGCACTCTTATGAACATAATTGTCAACATTAGTTTGTCTTCAGAAGCGGATTCGTGGATGTGAAGTCTTAATGGATCGAAATTATTTCTACAAAGAGGGTGCGGGAGTATCTTGATGGTATTATCCTTGATTTAGGCCTGAGGCATACGACGTGGTTTAAATCGGTCCCTCGAAAGGAGAGATGTGGCAAACGTGCTTCCTACACGTGTTAACTTAGGTAGAAAACGCATTGATGTTCTATGTATTCTTTGTCCGGTGTGTAATGACGGGCGGAATCTTATTTGCATGTGCTTGGTGAGTGTCCTATTTTGGATTGATTGATGGTTGGTTTCGGTTTGGTTGGGGGTTGCAATTCCAAAAAAGTTGCCCGCCGGTGGTTGTGTTTGATTGGCTTTAAAATATTATTTGATTAGTCTGACCTTCATTTTTATTTGTCGTTATCGAAAAATGAATGAAATTAAATGGGTACAATAGTCCAATTGGTTGATATAACCCAATTTGAAGTTATCGTCTTCACTATCTCAACTGTCTGTAATAAGTTAAAGCACATGTATATTGATTGATTTTAAACAAAATAAAACCCAAATGTGAAATGACCAATCAAAAATCCATATCACCCGGAAGGAAATTGCTAAAAAATATTGTTTCTAGAAACCGTGACGATATATTAAAGGGGAAATCACCAAAATAGCCATTGACCCAATCCCATTTCCTAATATAGCCATTGATTTTTTTTACCAAAATCGTGAAATTTTGTCATATTATTTCGCCTCAAATTTTCGCCTTTTTTATTTTGTGGGTCCGAATGGCGATTAAGTGTGGCGAAAATTTTGAAAAACGGCGAAATTTTTGGAATTGGCGAAATTTTTAAAAAAATGGCGAAAATTTTTGAAAAGTGGCGAAAATTCTTAAAATCTTAAAAAATGGCGAAAATTTCGAAAAAGTGACGAAAATTTGACCACTTTTGGCGAAAATTTCAGAGAATCTTTGAAAATTTCGAAAATGGCGAAAATTTAGAGAATTTTGAAAAAGTGGCGAAAATTTGAAAAAAGTGGCGAAAATACAATGATTTGACTGGTCTGCGAAAATCTCGAAAATGTTGAAAAAATGGTGAAAATTTGACCAAAAATGGCGAAATTTCAGAAAATGACATAAAGTGATGGCGAAAATTCAGAGAATCTGGCGAAAATTTAAAGCGAAAAATCAGGGAATCTAGCCAAAATTCAGAGAATCTAGCGTTAGGATTTGACATATTTTCGCCATTTTTACTATAAATTCGCCATCCACTCATAATTTCGCCATTCACTCCAAATTTTCGCCGTTTCCTTTCAAGTATTTTGCCAGTCACTCCAAATTTTCGCCGTTTCCTTTCAAGTATTTCACTACAAAAATGAATGTTAATGTAAGTTTTTATTAATATCGGTTGTTTTTCTTTATATAAATTTGATAAAATCTCTTTATATAAATGTTAATTTAAGTATTTCGCCAGTCTTCTCTCTGCTTACGTTATAAAAACTAATTATATATATATTTGTTTATTTATATAGGAATGGTATTATGCCGCCCAGATGGCTATTAGATGTAATATGAAAATTGTTAAAGAAATTCGTGAAAAGTTAAAAAAATATCCAACTGCACACATTGTTTTTAGTAACACATGTTTTGGATATTGGTTAAAATGTGAATCTCTTAACAGTGAAGCATCATTAGTTCATTTAATATTTCAAACTCAAATATTAACTGATAATCCAGAAAATGGCATAAACTTTTCAATCGGTGGACGCACTTTAACTTTTGGTCCTAGAGAATTTTGTTTGATTACTGGTTTTAAATTTGGTGAAGTTAAACCTCACATAAATTACCAAAGTGCTCCTTTTTTTTAAAGAAAGATTATTTGGTAGTCACAAAGTTAAGTCAGAAGATTTGTTATATATTTTTAAAATGATTTGCTAATTTTAGAAGAGATGGATGTTGTTCGGGTGTGTCTTTTATTATTGGTTGAGGTCGGATTCAAGGGGTTAGAACCTAAAAATTATTTGGATCCGTTTCTTTTAAAATTGGTTAATGATCTAGGGGCATGGAACGATTATTCATGGGGTTCTTATATTATGCCCTTTTTAAAAATAATAGAGACGATCGAAAAATAAAGCTAACTTATAGCATCAAGGGATTTATTTGGGCATTTAAGGTTAGTATTTGTTTATTTTTATATAATACATTATTTACTTTCGTTTTATGTTATATTAAGTTAATTAGTTTTTTTATAGATGTGGATATTTGAGATATTTCCAGAGATTGGGATGATAATTGATAGGGACGGTAGATTACCCCATTGCCTTGGATGGAAAAAATTTAGCAGACTGACGTGGGAATAAGCAATTGCAATATTAGAGCGTTCTCATTTTGTTAGTTATCATTTACTTTAAATTATATTTTATGTAATGTTGTATTCTTAACATTTATATTTTTGGTGTTAAATTTAACAGACAGGCTACGAGCCCATAGTAATTTCTCCTACACAATTAGAACAACAACAACAATACTGGAAAGACAGTTTTATCATTTGGGGTGATGGTGTAGTTGATGATACATCCAAATATTTTGTTAAAAGTCCAATAAAAAACACATAGAATCATTCAAAAGAAAATAAATCATCATCGAATGACGTTATCAGGAACATTTTGGACCGTTTACAGGTATATTCTTTTCCATTTTTAAAAAGTTAAATTTTTCCTTATATAAATTGTTTTTAATTAAATATTATTTTGTCATATAGAAGGTAGAGACGCCGGTAGGTAAAAATTATAGTAAAAATGATCATGCTGAATCAACGTCAAATAGAAATGATGACGTCTACACAACACCACCTTATGTAAGCGTATATTTTTTATTTAAATTTTTTATAACTTTGCTAACTTTGCTATAATTTTTTGATTTAAGGTTGGCGATATAAATATTCATGCAGAAAAGGTAAGATATTTATGATTTTAATATATTCCGCTTTTTTGTATTTTTACATAATGTTATAATTAATTATTTTTACAGCCTTTTAGAATAAAACGGGAAAAAAGGATATGCAAGCCATCTGCTGTTTTGCTTTCACCTTTCGGGATCATTGAATCGACTCCTCATTTAAAGAAAGAAAGCGCAATTATTAAAAATATTAGGAGTTTTTATAAAACTAGAAAGTGCTGTGAAACTTCTCTTACTATGCCATCCATTATTGAACCATGTTTTTGGAAGAGTTTGTTGGTTTTAGATGGGTCTGATGGTTGGCTGGAGTCGAACGTAAGCAATTTCTTAAATTAAAAATTAATTTTATTCTTATTAATTTATTAATTAATTTAAAATTCATTTACTAACAGCATCTTCTGGCTTGGGAGACTTACTTGTACAATTGTAGACCGGTAGATTCACGTTGGTCAATTTTATCTACTGCATTTCATTATCATTTATTAAGAGGCGAGAAGTGTTTCTCATTAGGGGATGGAACGTACTATCCATATCCTGCCACTTGGACTGTTGATGAGGTAATGCATTTTATTTAATAGTTATATTATTATTAAAAAATTGTTAATTATATTTTTCTCTATGTTTGTAGTTTTACATTCCAGTGAATGTAGAAATATCACATTGGTTCCTAATACATGTGAACACAGCAACATGGACTCTAACAGTATATAACAAGTTATAATCCTAAATATTTTTAATTAAGTTTTATTACTTAATAATAAAAAATTGACATTATTTTTTCCACAGTTTGCAAAACATTTATGCTGAAGAGACTCATACATTGTTGGAGCGTTTGCAGTTTCTTATTCCTAGTTGGTTATGGTACACCCAATTTTTTCATAATCGCAATATGATTGAACGACTCATGCCATTGAAGAGGGTCATACCACCAAACGTGCCTCAACAAAGCCCCGGGTCTGGAGATTGTGGTGTTTGGGTGTGTATTTTTATGGAACAGTTAAACAATGGACGCGTCTTAAATCCACAGGAGGACACTCGAGAAACTGCAGCAGAATTTCGCAAACAATTAGCAATATTATGTTATAATAATATAACCAAAGAGTTTGCTGTTAACAAAAAATAGTTAAATGTAACATTTGTTTGATTTTATTAATATTATGTTTTATTTCTTTTATGCTTGTATTTTAGGTTATAAATATACAACTTGTGCTTCCATTTTGAATACTCACTACACCTCATATTTGGTGGTCATGGCGGATCATAACCACATTCACATTCACCTTACTATTAACATAAATATTCTACAACATAACCCTCGTCCTAATGATGACGAACATAACCCTCGTCCAAATAGTGAAGAACATAACCCTCGTCCAAATGGACAACAACATAACTCTACTCCAATCGTTCAACAATGTAACCCTCATCCAACCGCTCAACAACATAACACTCCTTCTGATGTGCAACAACCTAACCAAAGTCCAGTGCAACGAATAAATCATCCAATTCCGGTACCTGTCCAACCTACAAACCCTCAAGAAACAACCAATTCTTCATCGGATTTTGATGAGGATTGGGATTTTAAATTTAGGGTAAGGCAATTTCGACGACAACAACGACGTGAAGAATTTGGCTACTCCTGTTCAGATGACTCCGATTACTCCACTGAATCAGAATAATATTTTTATTTAATTTTATTTATGTTTTATTTTCATGTAATCTTAGGTTTTTATTATGTATTAATCTTATGTTTTAAATATCATCCGGCTATAATTAATTATCCACTACAAATTCGTCTCATAAATTTGTAATTCAAGGACAAAATAATTTAAAAAACATATAAAAATAATATATTTCGTCGGTTGACGATAACATTACAAAACTTAACATAATACGATAACATTACAAAACTTAAAAAACAGATAAAAATAATATATTTCGTCTTTAGGAGGGGGGATCCTCAAATACTTGGGGGCGAACCCCAGTTACTTGGGGGCGAACCCCAGCTTCTTGGGGGGTGAACCCCAACTTCTTGGGGGCGAACCCCAGCTTCAACTAGCCTTCAACGAAGTCTGCAGTTTTATTATATTTTCGAGTACACCGATTCCAACATTTAGCTTAAAGCGAACAGTAAATAAATCTGGAGGTTTTTTAGTAGTATGTGTGGGTTTTATATATAGAAAAAAAAAAGTATAAGGCCATGGAATATGATGGTTTGGAATATGATGCACCATTTCCTTATATAGGCATGTTTTTTTTTAATTTTGTTTTTTTAATAAATTAAAAATTACATCTAGTGTTGTGTACATGGGTAAACATTAACACAATAATTTCATTAAAACAAAATAGATTTTAACATAACTTGACAACATCACGAGAAATAAACCTAACGTGGCAAACAACGCCAGAAATAAAACTGATCTGCCATAAACCGTCGGTAAGACTTACATTTCTGTTTAAATTTGCCATTTATATTCAATGGTTTACCGGTTACTAGATGTTCCATTAGCATACAAACAAACACCCCTTCATTACCAACCAAGTCTTCATGTGACTGAACAAATTCTTCATTAACTTCGTACAACATAACCATTTCAGAGTATCCAGTCTTTTTCCAATAACCAATGTTAACCAACAAAGCTGTAAAATATACTAAGATTTTCATTAATTTCGGGTGAATTAACCGTAAATATGTATCACCAGAGACGTTTTCACTCCAATACGATACCATATTTAATGTCCTCATATCAACTCGGACAAATAACCATTCTTGATTTTGGATTGGTATAGGAAAATAGACATAGTCTAACTCCCAAAATGGGGTAAAACAATTTAATTTTCCATTAGCATAAGAAATTACGTTTTTGTTAGGTGAGTCTAACAGAAAATTATAAAACTGCGGTGGTAATATTGTCCACCGCATTTCCGAGGATACCCCACTGGCGAGTTCCCTATTTCTCCATTTCATCAATCTTCCAACCCAGCCTTCTAAGTGCTGTAAAAAAATAATCATATTAGAAAAAAAATATTTTCCAAAATAAATAAGTTATAATAAAATTTAAATTGTTTTTTACTTCTGGTAAGAGATAACCGTTGTTACGAAACCCTAAAAGACTACCCCAAAAACGTTTGTCAAGCTTTGCCTCTCTAAAGAACACAACGGAATAACAAAACGGTTTGTCCCCGTGATTGTAGAAATCAAGAATAGTTTCTGACCAATTATGAGACTCATCGTCTGGAATTGCCCATCTATTTCTTGGACGCTGAAAGTTATCTGGTTGGTTTCCAGCTGGTTCTGTTGCTCGGATGATGAAGGTCCCTCAGTGTTCTTTGGACGCCTCCATTTATCAAGTATCCAGCTTGACGGTTTACGAATTGGTTGAGAATTATATTGATCATCATCCATTATGTGTTGAATGATACTTAGATGTTGAATGAGAGTTATTGGTGAATGATAGTTGGTATTTATAGATGAAATTTGAAATTATTTTTCTAATAAAATCACATAAGGAATAATAATATAATAACATAAATAGAAATATTTATTTCTTACTACAATATTCGCATAGCATATAATTCATCAGCCATATATCGTCTATATCTCATACAAGCATCTTGTATATTCATTTCTTCCCATGACAATGACCTATTTATTACCAATCTACGCAATAACATACAAATTACCACCCCAGAATCTGGACCAATATGACCACCATTAAGAGGCCATACACTTTGCCCTTACATTGGTAATTCAAGGGGTTCGTTTTCAAGAAATTGTTGTTGCCCAGATTGTTCAAAATAGGATGTACGTTGTAGAAACCATATAAAGCTATCCACAAATTGCACATAAATTTGGTGGACATGACGATGAATGCACCATGAATCACTGCAGGTGTTTGGACGACATTCATATGGAAAAAATACATGAATCTCTAGTCTCTCCATATTAATCTCAAAAAGATACCAGTTTTTATCGTCATCTGTTATCGGTAAGCATACCTGTTAAATAATAAAAACAATTACGTTATTGTTGTTGAATAGTGTCAATTAAATAAATAAATATTAATTTTACCGTATCAACCTCCCATAATGGGGGATATAGTATGTTCGTCCCATCTCCATATTGGAGGGCATCAACCGACCCATCATAAACTAGGTGATAAAATTCTGACGGTAAGATAGTCCAACGATCGGGTGATGTGGGTAAGGCATCTGTTCTTTGTATTTCATCTAACCTCCAAAACATAAGTCTCTTTGTCCAAGCACGAACATGCTGTAATTTAAAAATATCCATTATTTAAATTACAAAAACATATTAAACGACAAAAATATGTATTAAAAACTTACAATTGACTCTATATAACCGTTTCCGGAATAACTTAAGAGGGTACCCCAAAAATATCTATTAAGTCCGGTAACGCCCATACAACGAATCCTGCACCATTCTGAATCTCCGTTGTAGAAGAATTGGAAAACATTTCGTGACCAGTTCAAACCTGTCAGGAAATAATGGTTCTCAACCGATGACGGAATGTTGTCGGATATGATCGGATCATTTGAAAATGACCCATTCAAACGCCTTGTATTTCTTCTACTTCTATCGTTATTGATGTCTCTTACATTAGAAGACATGTTATATTCTCAATAGTGTTGTGAAAGAAATAGTTATATTGTGTTGTTGTTGTATTTATAGGGATGCAGGTCAAATAATTTAATTATCCTGTGATGCGGTTTAATCTTCGTTTGGAACACGGGTAGGTTCGTTGAGTAGACCTCACGTGATATTACTGGGACAAGAAAACAAAAAGTATTATTTTAACTTGTAAAATATAATTTTATGACTCCAAAGATAGAGAAAATGTGTTTAGAAAATTTGAATCATCTTGAGTTTTAATGTCAAACAACCAACTTTAAGCGCTGATAACTCCCCTGTATAATCTCCGTTTGGAACACAGGTAGGTTCGTTGAGTAGACCTCACGTGATATTACGGGAACAAGAAAACAAAAAGTATTATTTTAACTTGTAAAATATAATTTTATGACTCCAAAGATAGAGAAAAAATGTGTTTAGAAAAGTTGAATTATCTTGAGTTTTAATGTCAAACAACCAACTTTAAGCGCTGATAACTCCCCTGTATAATCTCCATTTGGAACACAGGTAGGTTCGTTGAGTAGACCTCACGTGATATTACGGGAACAAGAAAACAAAAAAGTATTATTTTAACTTGTAAAATATAATTTTATGACTCCAAAGATAGAGAAAATATGTTTAGAAAAGTTTAATTATCTTGAGTTTTAATGTCAAACAACCAACTTTAAGCGCTGATAACTCCCCTGTATAATCTCCGTTTGGAACACGGGTAGGTTCGTTGAGTAGACATCACGTGATATTACGGGAACAAGAAAACAAAAAGTATTATTTTAACTTGTAAAATATAATTTTATGACTCCAAAGATAGAGAAAAATGTGTTTAGAAAAGTTGAATTATCTTGAGTTTTAATGTCAAACAACCAACTTTAAGCGCTGATAACTCCCCTGTATAATCTCCGTTTGGAACACGGGTAGATTCGTTGAGTAGACATCACGTGATATTACGGAGACAAGAAAACAAAAAGTATTATTTTAACTTGTAAAATATAATTTTATGACTCCAAAGATAGAGAAAAATGTGTTTAGAAAAGTTGAACTATCTTGAGTTTTAATATCAAACAACCAACTTTAAGCGCTGATAATTCCCCTGTATAATCTCCGTTTGGAACACAGGTAGGTTCGTTGAGTAGACCTCACGTGATATTACGGGGACAAGAAAACAAAAATTATTATTTTAACTTGTAAAATATAATTTTATGACTCCAAAGATAGAGAAAATATGTTTAGAAAAGTTTAATTATCTTGAGTTTTAATGTCAAACAACCAACTTTAAGCGCTGATAACTCCCCTGTATAATCTCCGTTTGGAACACGGGTAGGTTCGTTGAGTAGACATCACGTGATATTACGGGGACAAGAAAACAAAAAGTATTATTTTAACTTGTAAAATATAATTTTATGACTCCAAAGATAAAGAAAATGTGTTTGGTAACAAAAAACAAAAAACATTAAACAAAAAACAATCTCAATAATATAATTTAACAACATTTTTAACATATTACGTAGACTAATTAATAATAATAATAATAATAATAATAATACAACATAACATAGTTTTTATCACTAAGGATCATTTAGATCAAAGTCAAATTTTTGTGATCCCTGGCCTGTTGTATCAACATAAACATTTGGTTGGATTTGAGGGTTGCTTCCTCCAGCTCTACCGCTAGATGATAGTTGTGATGGATTGGGCTGATTACAACTGACACGAGTATGACCTTCATTATGACATCAGGTGCAAAACGGCGGTGTTACAACCTCTCCAACTGATGGTATACGTCTATTTTCACGTGGTCGACCGGCCTGTCTTTTATTCATGAGTGGTGGTTTAATTGGAACATAGTCATCCGGTATCTCCCATTCTGTTTGATCAGGAAGAGGATTTACTGTCTCTTGATACGTCCCTCGATAAAACTCTGCTGAAAACCAATTCAAAGCCCAATGACTACAATCTGTTTGATTTAGATATCTCGAAACACAAATTACGTGACCACAAGGTAAACCAGAGAGTTGCCACTGTTTACATGTACAAGTTCTATTAACCAAATCGACTAGACCTTTTTTCCCTCCGTCATCAACCTCAAACTTGTTTTGATCAATACTCATAACTCTCCATGACCCACTTTTTGAAATTCTTTTACTAATTTTACCCTGACCGTACTGGGTAAGTGGATGTTGATTGTTAGCTATTAAAAAAAACATAAATTAGTAACTAAAAAATATGTAAAAAAAATAAAATAAACATAAATTAGTAACTAACAAATGATTTAGATAAGTTATTACCTCCAACATGTCGACGATTATAGTACCACTTCTGTAAGCTTTCACGAAAAAATTCAATAAGTTTAATTATTGGTAGTTTTCGAGCATTAACCGACAAGGCGTTAATTGACTCTGCACTGTTAGATGTCATAACATTATAGCGTTGTCCAGAGTTGTGTGCTCTAGCCCATTTTTCAAAACCAATATTAACAAGAGTATTGTAAATATTTGGACCCGCATCACATAGTCGTTGCATACCCTCATTAAAGTCGGAAACTCTGTAAGCTTTACAAGTTTTCCACCATAAACATTCAAATTTTTTTTTGACTTTGCCTTTATGTGTAAGTTCATAATAAGATGGCGACAGCAGAGCCCGTGATAAGCATGGGGAAAGACGTCCCTAATTGCCTGAGCAATTGATGCAGCCCTATCTGATATAATCGCCAAATTTGGATTTTCCCCAATACAATCCTTAAGTCTTGACAAAAACCACGACCATGATTCACCACTTTCAGTTTTACCAACACCGTATGCGATCGGCACGATTTGATTGTTTCCATCCATGCCGACCGCCAGAAACATAGTGCCCAAAAACTTTCCTTTTAAATGTGCTCCATCAATAATTACCAACGGTCGTAAATAACCGACGAAACTTCGAATCTGTATATAAAAATATTTTTATTAGAACCTTTAAAACAATGAAAAATATTTTTAAAAAAATATTTTAATTTAAAAAATTCACTTACAGCAACACCAAGTGCAATAAAAAACATTTCAAATCTTCCGGCTGCGTCCGTTAATGTGTGGGTAACTGTACCCGGGTTTGTGTTTTTCAAATTATGATAGTAAACTGGGAGCCTGTCAAACGAATCCTCAAGGGAACCAGTCAATAGTTCAAGGGCAAAAGATTTTGCTCTCCAACCTTGAGAGTAAGATATATCAATTTTGTATTTCTCTTTAATATTTGTAACGATATCATTCGGCCGGTATATCCTCCCGCTATCTTTGAATTGATCTTTTATCAAGTGACCCAAGACCTTTTTATTGGCTTGACGTATATGAGGATACGTCTGAGTCCTAGAACATGTGTGTTGATCTTTAAAATATCTCACCTGGAAAACGTCGGTGTTTTCAATCACATACGCCCTTATATGCCACTCGCAACCATCATTTTGACATGAAGCCTCAAATCGGGTTTTCGAAGATCTATCAACTTTATATTCAAAACATCCAGTAATGCAAATTTTATCAAATTCGAGTTTTAATTCTTCTTTGTTTTTAAAAATATGACCATCAGAAAAATGTGAAGACTGTGAGTTAAGAACTTTTACTTTGTTTATTGTACATTCAAACAATGACTCGGGCATAGACAAAAAAAAGTTAGGTACAACATTAGATTCCGAAGAAGACACTGGAATTTTAAAATCAAGATGAGTTTCATTAGACGGAACAACTGAACTACTACCCACACCGGATTCCTCAGTAACGTACAAAGACAACAATTCATTTGGTTGATTTAAAACAACATTTAAAAAAAATAAAACATCACTATCATCCAATAGATCAATTGAATGTGTGTAAGTAGACATTTTATAAGAAAAACGAATTTCATTGCTAAACCCACATTTTTCACAAATAAGATTTTTCAAACCCACATAACTAATATTACTAGGAACACAAAAAACACGTCGAAAACATTTTTTTTTACAGGAACGTACTCCTCAACACCATTAACAAAGTCCCATTTTCCACCGGTACATAAAATAATATTACAAGACATTACTTAAAAATAAATGGTAAGTGGATGGATAAAAGGATGAAGTTTATAAGTGGATGTATAAAAGGATGAAGTTTATAAGTGGATGGAATATGAAAGAAATTTTTAAGTGAATGGTAAAGTTCATGAAGTTTGTTAGATAAGTGTCAAAAATGAATGTTAGGGAGGGATATATATATTTGTTTCAAAAGAATATTTTATTAAAATTCGTTTTTTTAAATAAAAATTATATTTTATTATTTTTCAAAAATTAAAAATAAAAAATTACATGATTTTTTTTTAATTTAAAAATATTTTTTTTTATTAAAATTCCTTTAACAAAAATTAAATGAAAAGATTTTAAGAAACAAAAATTTTTAAAAAAATTATATAATTTTTATTAAAATTATATAATTTTTATTAAATTTAAAAAAATAAAAATATTTTCAGGAAAATCGGGAAAAATTAATAATATTTTAATATTAAAAATTAAATTATAATTTAATATTGAAATGGCGAAAATATGCCATATTTTTTCGCCGGTTTAAAAAAAGGCGAAAATTTGTTTTTGTTTTTTTTTTAGCGAAAATTCAGGTAATTATTGGCGATTTTTAGGATTTTTGGCGAAATTTTGGCGAAAAATTTCGCTGATGGCGAAAATTTGGCCCAAAATTTCGCCATTTTGACAAATGGCTTCACCCTATTGGTTGGCTATTATGGTAAAAAAAAAATCAATGGCTATATTGACAAATGGGATTGGGTCAATAGCTATTTTGATGATTTCCCCTATATTAAAACTTAAAAATAATATTATGTTTATCAGCACCAACTACGACATTTTGACTGAAAAGACCAGATCAAAAAGTACAACATTCATTTCTTAAATTTTTGTAAAGAAAAAGTGGCGATTTGAAGGTGGTCTTATATAGATGCAAGAAATTACACTTTGGAATATTTGACTTTTGTTTTAGCCCTTAAACTCTTCATTTACACTCAAAGTTGGTTGAGTTAGTAGTAGTGGATTAAAATCTTTAATACTAATAATCAATTAAATTGTAATGTTTTCATTATACGGTGATTAAGGTTTTGTCGAATTTGCATTGTCAAAGGTGGCTTCTGTATGTGAAACGCATTAAGATTAGTTATTGTGTATATGACTAACATAGATCAGACATTAGTAATATGATCCGAATACTAGTTGGATGTTTTTACATCAAATCAAAGTTTGAAATAGTAAGAATTATCTTGACTGCATTTTTCAAGTATTTTTCTGCATTTATTAAAAATCAGTTTAGCCTCTAATAACTTATCAACTATTAAACCAAAATGTGTCTCCCATCCACTATGATTCTCTGTTATGAACAAGTTGATAGCATCCAAAGTTACTTACTGAATTTATCTTTGATTGGGATTTCATGTTAGGACACAAACAGTGTGGTCAACTCGGTGAGACAACCGATATTATGGAATCAAAATCTCAACGATATCTCGGTAAATATCACCGATAATATCGGGACTGATAACCGTTATATCGGCTGCATAGTCAACACATCACTCTGCCATGTTTATATTAGTTGTAAAAAAGAAAAGAAATGTTTTTATTGGAAAGTGACAATCTTGAGAGACAACATAAATATTTTTAAACATTCAGTTGGTTTTAAAGGTGTAAGTATCCAAGGAAGTCACTTTAGATTCAATTTAGTGTTGTAAGATTAAATACCCTAGAGAATACAAGTCTGTCTATATCTTGAAAGAAACTTTTTAGACACAAAGATGCAAATGATAAAGAAAATGCTTTATTTACTTCACATTTAACAGAAATAATAAAGAATACGGTGCTTGTGATACAACTAACTTAGCTCTAGCGTGGCCTTGCGATACCTGGAACGTCAAGGATACCCAAATCCGCCATCAGAAGCCAAACATGAGTCAAAAACTTGCCCCCTTTCCGAAGCTGCTGTTCATGTTGAAACCCTCTACAGTGAGTGGCAACATAAGCTAGAATCTCAATCCATACTTGACTCATTCATATGTGCAACAAGCACTTGGTTATGTTATTATTTTGTCCTTCATGTAACATATAATAGTGTAAATTAATGTTGTATATTTTACTCCACTTACGATTAGAATTTGTAATAAAATTCCTTGGTGTATAAGTGTGTTATTTGCTATATTATAGATTACTCATAAAATTCTTTTAAAAACTTCCTACCAAATATAGGTTGACTGTTTGCTAAAGCATTTGTTTTGGCCGCAACGCGCCAGATACAAATACTAGTTTTTCACATAAAAGAAAAATTAAAAAAGAACTTATCAATAGAATACAAATATCAATAACATATGATCGTATTAAGCGGATGAGAAAGTCCAACTACAATAAAACAATTAGTCTGGAAACAAAATTCATCTTCATACTTTGATTCTTAATTTTCTATAGTCGTATCTCTTGTGTTCGATTTGAAGGAGTTATTCTTGATTTTACGAAAAAAAAGAGGGGTCGGTTTGGAAGAACGTGAAAGTTGAAGGGGTGATCCGGAACTAGTTAATTAATTAGTATTTAATTAATAGTTTGAATGTTTAGATAAAGTTATATTTATCTATTAGTTTGTTAGAGTTAGTATTAGATTATAATTGAGAGTAGTATTTGATTAGGATTAGTATGATTTATTTATTATAAATAGATGGTTAGGGTCTATGTAAATTGTGGGTCAAGAATTATAATAAAACATAAAGAGTCGATCTTGGTTGGGATCAAATTCCGTGTTCGTATTCTTGGCCTGATTTCCAACACGATTGAGGTTGAGGACACGTATTGTAGTTTGCAAACAGTAACCTTCTTTCGATTTCTTAACTAATTATACCCTTTTAATTCTAATTATCACGAGTGTTTGGGGACTTTGCCTGTTTAAACAGTTCTTAAAACATACTATTGTTACATCTTTTTGACCTCATCATGAGCAATTTAATCCTGATATAATATATTGGTGACAAAATGCATTTTAGTAATCATATTCTATTTAGAGTAAATTACATAAATCGTCCTTTATGTTTATATCACTTTTCAGATATTGTCCTTTAGCAAAAAAAATTGACAGAGATCATCATTTACGTTTACAAATCTTGCACATTACATTCTTTGCCCCTAACCTAGTTAAATTTTTTCGTTAAGTATGATCATGTGCCGATACTTTGGTCTTTTTACCTATTTATATAAAAAAACAAAAAAAAATTAAAATAAAGCCCAAAAATCTCTCTCTCCCCCCTCTCTCTCTCTCCCCCCCCCTCCCCCCCCCCCCCCCCTCTCTCTCAAAACATTTGTTATATTACAAGTGCAGAAAAATGGCTAAAAACAAATTGTTGAAAAATTGCAGCGTTTGACTTGAAATGATTTAAGAAAAGTGCTTGAGTATTTTTAAATTATCTAAAATACTCTTTTAATAAAATTGATAAAACAATTTGGTAGTGATAATGGAAAAGGAAATAACTTTAACATGAAAAATATTTTTGCAGTTTTCATAAGACAGAAGAATGTAACATTTATCTTTATGCTTCATGAAATCATATTTGTGTGTATCCATATACTAATGTATGTATTGTATATGTACAAAAGTCAATTGGCCTGCATAAGTCAATTGTGACTGTCTTATTAAGGATTTACAAAAGTCAAACAATAATTAAGTCACAAAACAGATTTTACCATTACTTTATATTGCTGCAGACCAGACTTGCCACATGATATTGAATTAATTAAGGCTGCATACCAATGCAGATATGTGAAGATTCAAAAGACCATATGGTAATTATGAAGCTGATGATATGCAACAACAACAACAATTTGGTCCAATTACAAGGAACCGGAGGCAATGCATCTTGGGAACAAGATGGAGCTCAGTTTCCAATTGTTGGTGATAAAGGTAATAGAAAATTAATGCTTCAAAGGAGATTTTAAATGACCCGTTCTAACCCGAATCCATCCAGACCTAAACCCGTCCTTAGTACCCTGCCCACTTTGCCGGTATAACTATAAGCAAACCAACCAACTCATTTCAAACTCCCTATAACTCATATGCTGAATGACTAAAGTTGGACATACAATCAAGTTATCAAAATTTACAAAATGTGAACCAAAAAACACCCAACTAAAACATGAAAAACAATGATCATAAAGATTGAGTTCAAAATCATAAAGTAGATTGATCAATCAACAACATAATACAACATGAAAAAAACCCATAACAAAAACTTTCTTTAGTCAGGGAAACTCCAAGCTCGCTCACACAAGCCCACACCATTTGATCCGACCCGTAGAAATAACGGTACCAATGAAAACAACCGTCAAAAATCCGTCTTAGCTCCGCCGCCAACGCATAACCCACAGCAAATCCACCACCCCCAAAATGCCATGTCTTACGAGTGCATCACGCCCTGCTCAAATGTCCTACTATTACCATCCACAGACTTACCATCAACATTAGCCACAGAGTAGGGATGAAGATCGTAAGTATTTCACTAGGACGATCGTATTTGAAATTAATAAAAGATGGAGTTGTTGATGTTAGCATAATAAGTCTGATATGGGCCTTAGCCTATTTAGCTTTCTATTTAATGTTTGCTTTGAGTTCATTTGTAAGCTAATCTTCATTTGTGTAATATAGAGACTCAATCTTTTCTCTGTCATGTTCATTTGTTAACATGGTATCAGAGCGTACTCGATTCATGCTTGACTGAAGATTTTGTTGTCGCTTCCGCTCCGTTGTTGATTCGTTCGTTGTTTGGTTGTTCGTTATTGAGGGGTAGAGGCTCGGTGACGCTTGCATCAGATTTCTTTGACTCGTGAGGTACCAAAGTCAAGGATTTTGTTTTATTTGAACTGATTTGTGTATTTGGAAGAGCTTCTGGACAGACTGACAGGTTTGGACCTCGTTTCTGTCCCGTTTTACGAAGTTTGAGGTTTGTTTACGAAGTTTGCGGTTGTTACGAAGTTTGCGGTTGTCATGAAGTTTGCGGTTGGCACGAAGTTTGCGGTTGGCACGAAGTTTGCGGTTGGCACGAAGTTTGCGGATGGCACGAAGTTTGCGGTTCAAAGTTTGCAGTATTCGAAGTTTGCGGTTATTTGAACTTTGCGGTTATTCTACTGTGATTTGTTGTTTTGATAATATGGCTGGGAAAGATAACTCTCTTCAGTCTATTAGAACTCGTCTGGATGGTAAAAACTACACCTACTGGAGTTACGTAATGAAAAACTTTCTTCGAGGGAAAAATATGTGAGGTTATGTCACAGGTACTAAGGGAAAGCCTACTGATAAGTCTAAGGCTACTGAATATGCCTCAGCTCTCGATACATGGGAAACGGATAACTCTAAAGTTATAACTTGGATCAACAACTCTGTAGGTCAATCCATTGGTATTCAGTTGGCTAAATATGACACAGCTAATGAAGTTTGGGATCATTTGGAAAAGTTGTATACTCAGTCTAACTTTGCTAAACAGTACCAGTTGGAGTTTGATATCTGTGCTCTTCAACAGAATGAGATTAGCATTCAAGATTTCTATGGAACTATGTCAGATTTATGGGATCAATTGGCACTTACGGAATCTGCAGCGTTGAAGAGTTTGGTACCTTATATTGTTCGAAGGGAGGAACAACGTTTGGTACAATTTTTGATGACATTACGTTCAGATTTTGAAGGACTACGTGGAACGATTCTTCATCGTTCCCCTCTTCCATCAGTTGATTCAGTTGTTCAAGAGTTGATTGCAGAGGAAACTCGTTTAAAATCTCAGGTTGATAAAGGTCCTAAAGTAACTACTACTCCAGCTATGTTTGTCATTCCCTCTAATCAGCCTAGACAAGGTGCTAAAGTTGCATTTGATGAATGTGCATTCTGCAAAGGGAAAAATCATTGAAAGTCTCAATGTCCATTATTACTTAGCAGAAGGAATTCTACCTTGAAGAAGTCCCCACAACAGAACAGATCAGGCGGACAATTTTCGTCTCGCACATCCACTTCTGCTGGTTCATCTGGTCCATCTTCATGGACATCTAAACCACCTCCTTTTACTGCTGCTGCTACACCACCATCTTTAGAAATGAATAAACCATCATCTGCTCTGGATCCGCAAGTATTTGAACAGTTCAGACAGTTTCTTGCTGCCAACCCTACCGCTATGTCTGCTGCGGGACTGTCTTCATCTGGTATTTCATCATCATTATGGATTTTGGATTCTGGTGCCTCACATCATATGTCTCCCTATCTGTCTTCTTTTCTTTCTTTGTCTCCTGTTTCGCCTGTTTCTGTCATATCTGCTAGTGCTACATCCATGTTGGTAGAGGGTGTTGGATCTGTGTCTACCCCTCACGTGTCTCTCAATGATGTCTATTATATTCCGAAGCTTGCCTTAAACCTTGCTTCAGTCAGTTGTGTAAGTCTGGAATTTGGGTTTTCTTTTGTGACACTGTTTGTGTTGTGCAGGATCAACACACTCAGAGGGTGATTGGGATCGGTCGTAGGGTGGGAGATTTATATATCTTAGAAGAACTCAAAGTGCCTGCACCTGGTGTTGCTGCCTCCAGTGTTGATTTATCTTATTTTCGTTTAAGTCCTTTGTTGTATGATTTTTATATTTGGCATTCTCATTTGGGACATGTGTCCGCATCTCGTTTAAAATTTTTGGTTTCTTCAAGTGCTTTGGGTCAGTTGCAAACTTAAGACATTTCTGATTGTAGTGGTGGCAAACTTGCTAAATTCTCAGCTTTACCTTTTGCTAAAAGTATTCCTCATTATGTTGCACCATTTGATATTGTTCATTCTGATGTGTGGGGACCATCACCGGTATCCACTAAGGGAGGTTCACGTTATTATGTTTCCTTTATTGATGATTACACTCGTTTTACCTGGGTGTACCTTATGAAACGTCGATCTGAGTTCTTTGACATTTATAAAACATTTAGGGCTTATGTTCAAACGCAGCATTCTGATGTGATAAAGTGCTTCAGGTGTGGCTTAGGGGGTGAATACACCTCTAATGATTTTACTCAGCTGCTTGCATCAAATGGTACCATACACCAATCGTCTTGTACTGACATTCCTCAACAGAATGGTGTTGCTGAAAGGAAACATCGCCATCTTATGGAAACCGCTCGTTCTTTCCTTTTATCTGCTGAGGTACCTAGTGTCTTTTGAGGAGAAGCACTCCTGACCGCCAACATGTGATTAATAGGATCCCTACTTCTCAAATGATGGGATGTCTCCATTTGAAAGTCTTTTCGGTGAACGCCCAGATTATGGTGAGTTACGGGTTTTTGGATGTACTTGCTTTGCTCTCCGTCCTCATGTTGAACGAGACAAATTGACAAATAAGTCAGCATTATGAGTTTTCTTAGGCTATGCTAGTGGTCCCAAAGAATATGGCACGGGACAAAAAGGATATCGTTGTTTTGATCCTGTAAGTCAGAAGTTATATGTATCAAGACATGTTACATTTCTTGAACATATTCCCTTCTATTCGATTCCAGTTAAGTCACATGATGTAACAAAGTCGGATCTTCAGAACATTGATCCTTTTGCTAGCGACACTGATATCCCAACCTCTGATGTTCTCGATTCGTCTGTTGATCCTAATATGTCTACTCCAGATACTTCTGTTGCACATGATGTGCCAGTTCATGAACCTTTCACGTCAACTGGCACCAAAGTTGATTCTCCTCCACCTCCGAGAAAGTCTACTCGTGCATGTAAGTCTACTCAACTACCAGATTTTGCATACTCTGCATATTCTGCTTCGTTTAGTTCTTTTATCGCGGGCATTCATCATCTGTCTGAACCAGAATCATATAAAGAGGTTGTCTCTGACCCTCTATGGCAGAATGTTATGGTTGAAGAGCTCACTGCTCTTCATCAGACTCACACCTGGGATTTGGTTCCTCTACCACCAGGTAAACATAAGGTTGGTTGTCGTTTGGGTGTATAAGATTAAGACAAAGTCTGATGGCTCCGTTGAACGGTACAAGGCCAGACTTGTGACAAAAGGATATTCGCAAACGTATGGTATGGATTATGAGGAGACCTTTGCCCCTGTGGCAAAAATGACAACAGTTCGTACTTTAGTTGCTGTTGCATCCGTTCGACAAAGGAAGATCTGTCAAATGGATGTCAAAAATGCTTTTCTGAATGGTGATCTTCATGAGGAGGTTTACATGACTCCACCCCCGGGAATAGCTCATCAGCTCGGTGAAGTTTGTCGGCTTCGAAAAGCTCTATATGGACTCAAACAGGCCCCTCATGCCTGGTTTGAAAAATTCTCTACAGTCATCACTTCCCTTGGTTTTATTCCTAGCAATCATGATTCAGCGTTATTTGTTCGATGTACGAATGTTGGACGCATTCTCTTGTCTTTATATGTGGATGACATGATTATTACAGGCGATGATTATGATGGCATTGAATCCTTGAAACGTGACTTAGCCCATCGTTTTGCTATGAAAGATTTGAGGTTATTACGGTATTTTTTAGGGATTGAGGTAGCTCAATCTAAAAAGGGATATCTTCTCTCTCAGACGAAATACATTTCTGATTTGTTTCAGCGTGCAAGACTTTCTGATAACAGAATTGCAGACACTCCCCTTGAAACCAATGCACGTTACTCTCCCACTGATGGTGTTCCTCTATCTGATACGAGCCTATATCGTACCATTGTAGGAAGTTTGGTTTATCTTACAGTTACTCGCCCTGATATCGCTCATGTTGTTCATATGGTTAGCCAGTTTGTTACCGCTCCTACTTCTGTACATTGGGGAGCTGTTCTTCGTATTTTGAGATACCTTCGTGGCACTCAGTTTCAAAGTCTTCTGTTCCCCTCTACATCTTCTCTGGAATTGCGTGCCTATAGTGATGCTGATTGGGATAGTGATCCTAATGATCGTAAATCCACTATTGGTTTCTGTATTTTCCTTGGTGATTCCTTAATCTCATGGAAAAGCAAGAAACAAGATGTTGTTTCTAGGTCCTCCATTGAGGCTGAATACCGTGCTATGGTTGTGACTACATGTGAAATTGTTTGGTTACGATGGCTTCTGGCAGACATGGGGGTTGTTGTTTCCTCACCTACCCATTACATTGTGATAATCAAAGTGCTATGCAGATCGCTAAGAACTCTGTCTTTCATGAACGGACAAAACATATTGAGATAGATTGTCATTTTACTCGTCATCATCTTTAGCTCGGGACCATCTCTCTTCCTTTTGTTTCATCAGCCTTGCAGATTGCAGATGTGTTCACCAAGGCTCAATCGACATCTCGGTTTCGTTTCTTGTGTGACAAACTCTTAATGTTTATTGCTATTGTATTGTGAGTTTGAGGGGAGATGTTAGCATAATAAGTCTAATATGGGCCTTAGCCCATTTAGCTTTCCATTTAATGTTTGCTTTGAGTTCATTTGTAAGCTAATCTTCATTTGTGTAATATAGAGACTCCATCTTTTCTCTGTCATGTTCATTTGTTAACAGTTGATGACAGTGACAAACTTATTTCATGAAGATGGAGTTGTGAAGAATTAGGGTTTTTATGGAAAAAGGGGGTGGATTAATTCAAGGATTTTAAATATTAATAAAAATAAAATAAAAAATTTGTAAAAAGACAAATTTACCCCTCACTTAACATTAAAATTTGGATTAAGTTAACTGTCTGGATGAAAATGTCAACTTTTTTAAACCACGAGAATATACAGGAGCAAAAAAACTGTGACAAAAATGGCTAAACCACATATACAAAAAAGACAGTTTACTCCAAAAGAAAAAACTTACCCACTACTTTGACTCAACAAATAACTAACTGTGACTCATTAACAATAAAAAACATTTGTCTAAATAAAAACTTCCTAATGACTTGACCAATCCAAAAAAAAACTGGAAATTCAGGTCCATGACTTGCAACCAATGACCCGAATTTGATCCGAACTTGACTCGTATCAAGATTAATCTATATGTATTATAGTCCATGAAGGTGATGTGGCTGACCTTAGCATCATGCATGGCTTCACAAAAGTTCATCTTCACTATCAGTGTCTGAAGAGTAATCACCATCCCAATCTGAACCATAATCGTTGTCATTATCGTAACTGTCACTGGAATCACACGGGATGTCGTTTAGGTGAGCAGTAGTACTAGGGGTCATCTCCGATGAGATAGGGGATGTGGGTTCATCAGAATTTTGAAAAACCAATTCAGAATCCATCACATCAGTATCTTGTATCAAACGTAACCCACCTCCGGTACCAAAATCGTCATAAAATTCAAGTACCACAGTGTCACCCGCTTCCACCACAAGTGTTGTAACATCAAGTGGATAAAACATGACATCCGATATGATCTCCTCTTTGAAACGAACACTTGTATTTTTTGTTTTATTAAGCAATAATACAGTAGATCCAAATAGGTCTCTAGTACATAAGATGACACCACAAATGTTCTTGTCCAAGTGCATTGGTGCCTTGAAAGACAAATCGCCATTCCAGTTTTGATAACTGCACCAGTCAGGAAACCGTTCCCCCTTGAAAGAGAATTTGATGTCTAATTGTTTAGTGAAGTGTGATTCCTGTTGCATGCATTCAAATATGTGTTACAACATGAAAAATCCAGTTTATATCATTACAATTACATAATTCATTAACTTTCTAGGGAGGGATTGCATACCTTGCACGCTTTAGTACGGAAAATATAACTTCTTCGCATCGAGTCAAATGGCATCATATCTAATGATCCACACTCATCTGCTTCTATATATGTCAAGTTTAATGGAAGAAGTGGAAGCAACCGTAGTTCAGAACAATCACTTATGTTGAGGCGAACCAGTTGTGAAAGGTTGCTTAAGCTGTCAGGAAGGCTAGAGAATGTGTTTTCTGAAAGGTCTAACTCCCTTAATGACACCAAATTCCCAATTTCACTGGGTACTTGTGACACACTGCATCCGCTCATGCTTAAAGTCCTTAGGTTTGTCAGTCTTGTAAGAGATTCTAAAGAAGCCAGAAAAGAATCTATAACACCATCAGCTTCTAATCCGGTGTATGAATTTTTATCGAGTTTGAGTTCTCGAAGAGATGGTATCTTTTCCCAAGGTATCCTCTTTAGCATCATGCATCCAGTTAAATCTAAGATAGCAAGTTTGTGAAGGCAACCAATAGAGCTATGCAACTCTCTTAAGTTTTCACATAAGTAAAAGTACAGTTCCTCAAGATTCTCAAGTCCATAGAAATCGCCAGTCTTTGTTAATGAGGATGAACATCTAACGTCGAGAATCCTTAGCTTCTTGAGAAACTGGAAACAAAAAAGAAAATACATATAATACTGAATTATATGTGTATAATTTGTTATCAAATTAAGGTATTGTTGGCATAAATAGGTGGATACTGGGTTGCCCACGGGAGGTCCCAAATTCGAATCTAAAAATTGCAACTCCTCTGGGCGACCCACCCCAGTCCAATAATCCAGAATCGTGCAGGGTGACTGATTTGCCTGGCTTGAAATTTAAGAACATAATGATAAGATCATACCTTGATTCCTTCCCAAAGTGTTTCCAGTTTGCTCACTTGCATTCGTAAAACCACCACATTGCTCATTTCAATATTGTCGAAGCTTTTGAAAGGGAACCCTACCCATTCCATGAATTTCAACTTTTTGAAAGACAATGTAGTCATTTTATCACTAAAAGATAGGTTAGCATACAAATAAATCAACCTCAGATTGCTCATCTTTCTTAGTGCCTCCGATTGCAAAGTTACTTCTTGCTGGAGGATTGAGAACAATTTAATACTTTCAACTGATTCAGTTCCCTGTTAAATACAAAACAGAGAGAAGAGATGAGAGAGTTGTAGCTATTTTCAATCTGCAACCTAAGTGTTAAGCAATTGAACATCATAAACAAAAAGATGTCATACCAAACATTCTGTTAGTACGCGCATCACATCCCTTTCATCCCACAATCTAGTACGTTGTCCAGGCTCATCTTCATTTTCTTGTCGCACAATTTCTTGACCCATACCTCTGATCGCATCATGCATCAACATTCTCCTACGACCAGGATCATTCATTATTTCAACTAGACTTTTATCAACTAGATACTGGAATTCATAGTTAGGGAAGAATGCCGAGTCTTCATCCTGCAATACTTTGACGAATAAATCCTTGTCCTCTCCATCAAAGAAACAAGCAATATCCAAAAATAGCTTCTTGGCTCTATTAGTAAGTGAATCATAGCTCATCTGAAGTTGCTTTTGAACATCACCATGCGGAATTCTTTTTAACGTCTCCAATATGCTTCGCCATTCTTCCCTTTCATATTGTTTAAAATGGCAACTCCAAACCTTAAGAACCAAGGGAAGCCCTCCAGAATGACTCACAACTTCTTCTATGAACTTTGTTTTCACAGGATCGTCTCTTGAAAACATAAGTCGGGTGAAGAGGTTAAGAGACTCCCTTCTACTCAACAACATTGTATGGTAGGATGCATATGGTATGTTACCAAGGGCCCGTTTATCTCTTGTTGTAACTATTATTCTACTTCCATTATAGAACCAAGCAGGATTAATACCTAATGCTTCCAACTGCTGAAAGTTATCAACATCATCCAGAACCAAAAGAACCTTTCGCCGACTTACCAGCCTTTTTATCTTTGTAACGCTTTCATTGTGATTACCCATGATTGAAAACTTATCACATTTAGTTAGACAAGATATGAGCTCCTTTGGCAGGTCAGTCTTCCAATTTGGAACCTGACAGAGGTAATGAATATCCGCAAGAAAACAACTAACTTCGAAATTTGCAAGGATTCTATTATAAGTCTCTCTGACAATAGTTGTCTTACCAATCCCGCTAATTCCAAGAACTGCAACAACCAAAACGTGATCTTTGCGGTCTAGCCTTAATGTTGAGATTAGCTCTTTCGCCCGAGATCCTATCCCAACAGGGTAGTCGGTAACATGCAACTCTTGTGGACTTTGCATCTTCTCAAGCTCTTCAACAATTTCCGATACGAATCTCGCCTCATCCCTGCAAAATTTCAATAGTAGTTGCTTTGGGCCAAGGTTGTCACTGTTGTAGATCGAGTTTCCTAATACATCAACAACCTTTACACGACAACACTAGCTCTTGGAATACATTTTAATATACCAGCCAACCATCTTTCCCTTTTTCAACTCAATTAAAACAAAAACACAATATTTTTATTATAATAGTTATAAACATAATCTTCATGATGTAACAATCATTTTTGAGTTTAAAAGCATTGTTCCGGATTCACTTGATAATAAACAAAAGAAAGAAACATAGAAAAACAATAACACAATGATTTGTCTGTCTTGTTATTTGTAGGTATTAAAAAATTACCGATTTTGCAAGGTTAGACCAGACAATTGGCCTGCTTCTTTTAGGGCATGCCTCCATTTTTGAACTCTTTCTGGATCTTCGTTCATCTGGTGAGCATGGAAAGCTTCCATTAAGGGACCTTGCTGACTTCTAACATCAGATGGTTCCACCTTAAAGAATGCGGGAAGAACTTTTCTGTCATCGAACTTGTGGAAGCAATCCATAATCTCGACGAGCTCATCGAGGCAGCTCACAGAAGAAGCATAGTTGCCGGAGAACACAACAACAAAGATCTCAGATTCCTCGATAGCTTTCAACAGCCCTAGACACGCATCTTGACCAACAGGGAGCGAGGTGTGGTCAGATGTGGTAAAACTACTGCGAGTGAGTGCTCCTTGGAGATGGCTTATGAAGTTTTTGCCGATATCATCAAATGAATAATTTATGAATACATCATTCTTCGGCTTTTTAGAATTATTTTCATCAAAAGAATCTAGATCCCTTTTCCTCTTAGATGAAGATGGATTCATTTTTCACGAAAGAAGAAAATTATGGTTGGTGCTTCAACAATTTTGGTCGGTGCCGGAATGGAAAGGAAGAAGATTGTTGATTTTTATAAGCCAGTCGTAAATGTTTATTTAAAAAGTCAACTCTTGATAATGTATCTTCAAAAGCTAACTCATATGTTTCCGGTGCACCCACATCAGTCACAATCAGTCACAATGTCGTAATTAAGACACAATATAGTGCCTTCTTCCTCCGTTTTGGTACCGCCATCTCGTTGGTTTGAACCAGCAACTCCCTGAACGAGGTACAGGTGGTCAAATGATGCATCCCGACCCATCTACCAATTGACCATCAAACCGATTTTGTAACTAGGCAGGACACCAACATGTGATCCGCTGACTCATCCGCTATCCCACAAAGTGGATAGCTTATACTTCCGGTATTAACCCCTCGTTTAAGTAGTTGATCTTTAGTAGGAATTCTCCCGTCTAGGTGAAGGTATTTGCTTTAGGAACTGCCCAATTACACCACCACATTACATGGTTTAATTGATGTGAGTTTGTCGCCTTGTCTAGCTCCTCTCTGACCACTTTCACTGTGAATTTTGTCACCCCATCTACCTTCCAGACCCAAGCATCCTCATAATCGTTAAGACTGTAATTGCTGATCAGATTGAGCAGTGTCATTATTTCATTCTTTATGCCCTGCTCTTGTGGTAAAGTGATCCATTTCTAGTCCCAAACTCTATTTTGACCGCTCTATTTATAATAGTTCAACACAAGCCCTTGTTTGTCTGTTGCAAGATTATAAACATTAGGGAACAACTCTTTTAGAGGAAACTTCGTGAGCCACACATCATGCCAAAACCGGGTTTTATCCCCTTTCCCCATATTTACTATCAAATTTTCTTTCACACACACCCCGCCTTTCAGCAATTCCTTATCGATTTTTGCTATATTTTTCCAAATCCCAAGTATTCGCTTATCCCCCGGTAACAATTCCAACTCCAACTCCCATTTTCTTTCATGTATGGCTAAAATCACATGTGCCCATAATTGGTCTTTTTTAGACCTCATTCACCACCACCATTTCAATAACATGGACAGGTTCATCTGCTTTAAACACCCAATTCCCAAGCCATCACTGCCTTTTGATGCCACCATACGTTCCCATGCTACTCATCTAATTTTATTTTGATTAGACGTGCTCCCGCCCCATAAGAATTTCCTTCGAATCCCTTCTAGAGTTTTCAGAATCTTTGTCGGCATTTTGTATAACGACATGTAATACGTTAGCAAGTTACCTAGGACAGATTTCGCATTGTCGCTCTCCCAGCAAAGGACATGCACCTTGCCTTCCATTTGGACAACCGGGGGTTAAACTTATCTATCAATGGCTTCCAGTGGGGCACCCGATTCATGTTTGCACCGACTATCATTCCCAGGTAATTAAAAGGGAAAGATCTTGTTCTACGCCTCATCTCATTTGCCTCCTCAGTCAGATATTGATCATCCATACCCACCCCTAATATTTTACTTTTAGCATAGCTCACCTTTAGGCCTGAAATAAGGTGAAAACATCGGATGATCTGATTCAGGTTTTAGATTTTCCATATTTCCTTCACCAACAAATACCACGTCATATGCGTAAAACAGATGAGAGACTAGTGGATATGTGAAGAAAGGGTTTATGAAGAAAGAATGTGAAGATATGTGGATATGTGATTGGTAGTTACTTGTTGGTCCCACCTTTCCTTTCACTTCTCTTAGTTTCTTTCTAATTTCAAATTGATGAATTTTAGCCTTGAAACCTCTTCTTTTCTCTATGTCCTATCCATAAAAAAAATTTGAAACACCAATTTCCTCTACTTCAATCTAAATCATTTCTCTGGCCACTTTAAATGAAATTTGAGAACACAACGCTAAAGTTTGAAGGTCTTGGGTTCAAGTCTCACGAAAGTAAAAAAAGTCTGTACCTTAAAAACAAATTATAATAAAGAGTAAATTACTGTTTGAGTCCCAGACGTTTGAGCATTTTAACTATTTGAGTCTCTTGTGTTTAAATTCGTCTCTTTTAACCCTGAGGTTTCATTTTTTACTTCATTTGAGTTCAAATAGCTAACGTCGTTAGATTTAACAGTTAACTTTTTCTGAAATAACCAAAATACCCTTAAGGGCTCAAATTGTTAAGAAACACTCCATTCTTTCCTATCCCCACTTCTATCTTCACACCACCACCACCACCACCACCACTCTTTCATATTCCCACTTCCATCTTCATTCTTTCATATCCCCACTTCTATCATAAACCCAAACACATATATAAGAGAGAGAGAGAGAGAAAGAGAGACGTCGGAGTGCGGAGCTTCCGCCTCATACGGCTCCTCTAGGGATGGAGGTAGGCCCAGCCCGGGCTTGTGCGGTTAAGGTTGTTGTAAACGAAAGGGACATCTGATCATTTTATCCTAGCTCGCGGAGCGGCATACTGAAAAAAAGGAAAGAATTCATTGCTCCCCTAGGCACAAGTCATCCTCGTACCGGGCACACCTGCTTTCTTCCTTTGAATTACTAGGTCTGTGAACTGAATCATCGGATGCAAAAGGCGCATAGCCGACATCAACGTGAAGTGCATCCCTTCCATTTTCAGGTCTAGTGCTAGACCCTGACAGGTTAAACCGTGACGATCAAATGCTTTCATATGGTTGGCTGCCTTTGATAGAAACGAAAGGGTGTTAATCCGCACGGGACTAGATACGCCGAGGGTTAGAAGGCCGGCAAAAGCAAAAATGAAATGTCATGGTTAAAAAAGACGAATTTAAACATAAGGGACGGACTCAAATAATTAATTTGGTCAAACGTTAGAGACTTAAATAATAATTTACTCCATAATAAAGTAACTTAATACCATTACTATCAAAAAAAAATTACGGAAAAAAAATACTTTAAAAAGAACAGAGCCGTCGGCACCGGCCTCCCTTCTCCGCCTCCGTGCCGATTGAAGTGATTGTGTGCCAAAGGAAGTGGAGGTTGAGAAATTAGAGAGTCTATCAATAGGAATATGAAAGTTGAGAAATTAGGGCTAGCTGCAAACCTAAAATTCGATTACAAAGGTCGTCTAGAATCAGGTAAAGTCTCTTTCTTGAATAACTGATTGATTGAATCATCCATCCGTCACCAAGCCCAGGTAGGTGCTATCCAATTGCAAACGTTTTTATTTTCTAAACTTTCCTGCTAATTATTATACTTCCTTCTGCAGTTATAATATTATTTTCCAAACCGCGTTATGATTTTTTGATCATTGGATTTTGGAGACTATTTTGCAAGTAATAAAATTGAATTCATCATCTTCATAAAACAAAAGAAGAATTGATCATGGAAACATTTGTGTTCCTCAGTTTCAGAGGTGAGGGAAATAACTTCACAAGCCACCTCTATGTGTTCCTTTTGGGTAGAATAGTTGTAACCACAAGAGGCGAGTCGAATGTTGCTGATCAGGTTAAACCAGATGCTATGTATGAGCTTCGACGAGTCTTTGGAAGTGTTTTGTTTGAACGCATTCGGACAAGACCACCCAAAGGAAGGGTATGAGGATGTGTCGAGAGAAGCAGCGTGTTGGGGGGGCAGGGTGTTGTAAAAAATTTGGCTGTGTACATGGAACAGTATCAAAGTATTTGTATACAGAATCCCACATTTATAATGGAATTTTGTTTTTTTTTTTCTTTGTTCTATAAATTATTAATATTAATTATCAAATAATCTGTTTTCTATTCAACAACATTGTAGAGTAGGATGTGTGTGGTATTTTAGCAAGGGATTGTAGCAACAATTATTCTACGTCCATTATAACTTGAGGGATCTATTTGTTAAAGTTCATTTTCCAGATAATCTTCTTTTCTTTGTTTATACTCGATTAAAACAAATAATATCTTAAACAACTTGTAATAAATATGTTTGTTCTTGTGAATTGTGTTTTAGCTTTTTAATTAACCATAACTTCTTTGTACAATTTGTATTTGTTTTCCTGCACTTGTACTAAATAGATTAGTTCTTTGTTACAAATTCTAAACAAAATAACTTTCGTCTTTGGGTATATTTGACAAAGTAGTGTACTTAATTTGATGGTCATATTATACACTAAATTTGTAACTTAATTTTACATAGGGATTCACAACCATGAATCATATTTGTAACTTCTCATTCGATCATGAATTATACTCAATTGAATAAATTCCTAAAACGGATTAATTTGAAGAGTTAATGACCAGTTGCAACCAAATCACCCCCAAACTAAGTTTGCTGGTATGGCATTAACCCTCCCACTTTTACAAATAAAAGACAAGGGTCCATGAAAGGACCTTGTTGACTTTCAACATCAGATGGTTAGAAGAACGTTTCTGTCATCAAACTTGAAGCTTTTGCCAATATCTTCAAATGAATAATTCAAAAATACATCATCAACACAATTCTGATCCCTTTTCCTCTTAGAAAAAGAACAAGACGAGGATGGATTCATTTTTCAGTTTCTACAATAATCAAAGTCAAGGGTTGGGTTTTTGTTGATTATTTCTTTGCAAATAAACAATTTATACTCATTTTACACTAAAATTTTATATTTCTAACTAAACTTCTTGATTACTATATTGTTTTGCTAGTCCAAAATTACATTTATATAATAACTTCCCTTCAATTTTAACAACTCTATACATATACTAAATGCTTTAGTTAGTTGATTTAGATCTTATTATATTACTAAAAAAAATCTTTAATTGTATATATAATATTTAATAAAGATATGAAAAACATATATTTATACTATTTAATATACAAACAACCATACACAGTAAAAATCCTACCAATAGCATACCATATTTAATATACTAATTAATATAAAAATAAAAGTTTAAATATATACATGTTAATCCAACAATATTCTTTTTTTTTAACCAGTACCAAAAATTAATCCAAACCAAGTTCGACCTGTTATCTTACAATTTCTATTCATTTTTCAAAAAAGGTGATTTAGGCTTTTTGTTTGTTGTTACAAGAATCAATGTGTTGGAAGATGAGACGTCCTATTTCATAACTTTTCTTCTTGTTCTAAAAGTATAGAGTAAATTACAAATTATGTCCTTTATTAATATTGTAAATTACAGATTGTGTCCTTTGTCTTTAATAATTACATTGTATGTCCTTTTTTTGAAACTTTTGCACACTTTTCGTCCTTTCCACTAACTGACATTAACTTTTTCTGTTAAACTTAGTCATGCGCAACCCCAGATTCTAAAAATTGTTTGACCTCAATCCTCTTTACCAATCCCACTTGTGAGTGACAGGGGTACCAACCCCAAGACATGACTCTTTATGGCCTTTCTTCTTCTTCACATGTGAAGATGATCCAGGGGCAGAAAACACGGTTTGAAGGCATTCCGGGTTGGGAAGCCCAGGCGTCAATCTTCAATGGTGAGCACTCTGACTTCCATGTGTCTGGAGTTGAGAAGCCAGGAATGAAGGTCAAACGGGTTTTGTATTACATTCTTTTGTGAAACAAAAACAAACGTTGAAAGATTTAACCTACCAATCAATGCTCAAATAACATGGCATTCATACCACCATTGACCATACATAAATAGCTCAAAATATATTTCAAATACGGTTAACTTTCTGTCATCTTTATTTTCACAGTTGACAACACTTACGGTATATACATTGATATTTACAAACTTATATACCCCTTCTTCACAAGCGTCAGCAATTAGAAAGAGTCATCCGGCTTCACAAAGTTGTGATATTCCAGTTGAGTCATCTCCCCACCCGTTTTTGGGTCAAACTTGCATCTATAAAAACTGCACAAAAACATTATTCCATGAGATCAATGGCTGCAAATACCATGTCAGACAATTCGAGCTGGCATGGTGGGTGAGAATGGGAGGGGAGGGGAGGGGATTGAGCAACGTGTCCTGAAGAGTAATTTTGATATATGTACTTTTTAGTTTTTATCCTTTTTTTTTTGTTTTTGATAAATATTTAGTGTGTTAAATATGATTACAAAAACTATATTTGTTACAACAATAATCTAATTTTTTGGACAAAGCCATTTAAGGAAAGACCAAATCAACTTGGCGTACTTTAGTCTGATTTTCTATTTGGATTAACAAACTTCTATTTGCCCCCAAGAAAGGGAAACAACAAACTTTAAAAAAAAAATCATTTATGTCAACCTTGTAAGTTAATCATTTTAATACGCTAAATCATCGCCACGTCAAAGAAAAAGTCAACATGGCTGAAGTTACCGACACATTAACTATCACGTCATCATTGACTGTGAACTATGTCAAATTACTCAAAATCAAACTTTTGAAAGTTGGTTACCTGAAATAAAAAAAAAATGGCTTCACCGTTGTATGCAATATTCCCTTTGAGAAAATGTATGCATTAAGATACAAGCATTTCCTTATTATTTACATTTTTTATTTGAGTTGGAAGTGAAACATACCCCAAATCAACCCATTCAAAAGCAAATGGATCAGAATTGCCATCTCTACGAACAATTATATGCACATATCTTATACATAGTCATATGTAAAAACCAGAAGTTGCAGACATGGAACCAGATCTGTACCAGACAAAAAATCTGGAGTTTTTGGATGACCATTAATGAATTATCAGCTGGATTTAAATGAGAAAGATGTTCTAATATGTACATCAATTTACTAGTTACAGCTCTAAATATAAACTTGGTAACCAGCAATATTCTATTTTGTACTTACCAATGGTTACTCAAAGGAATTTGGATGGTCAAAAATGTATCCCTTCTTCTTAGAGAAGGGAGCATTAGAGGGGTGGAACAGTGGTATTGTGGTAATTTCATTTTAACGAATTTATTAAAAACAATAATAAATTTGTCAAGAAATCTAACATTCACTAACCTTCCGTCCAAGCCGAGAATCACCACTGTATTCTTTTGATGACCAAACGCAGCAGTATACTGACAGCCTTCAACCAAATGGAACTGAGCCAATGACCATACAGAGCTAAAATACTTGGGAATAACTCCTGAAAAAAAAAAATGTATGCAAGTCACCAAACCGTTGAATATGTCATCCTAAACTTCCTATAAAAAAAACAGAATACAATTGTCTACCTTTAATGAGAGCACGAGGGGAGCTAGAAGGAGAACCAGGGATATTGTTGTCCGGATTATCGACAGCTGTCACACTGAAAACATGAATGGTACCTTTATCACTTGAGACTGCTAGCCACTCAGAAGTAGGAGAAAATGAAAGGCTATATATTTCTGCTCTATCTGCACCCCTTCTTAACTGCATCGGATATCCACTATTAATCAGCCTTAAACATATTACTAGGATATTTTCTTCTCGTAATCGTCAAATGCTGCTTATCAAACAAGTATCATTCAAAAAGTTCCTTCTTATTTTCTTTCAAATTAGTGACACATGGGATCGTGATTATTTTATTTGATACTGAATATTCAGAATCATATATCCAATTGTAATAAGAACTAAGATGTGGTACATCACAGTAGTAACATAATCAATGTCGAAATGCACATCCAATTCCAAACACTTCCTAGACATCAAAACTCTTTTTCATGGATACGGTTACTGGCGTCTACCTCGTGCAGCGAAATAATACGAATCAACAAGAGCCATAAAGTATCACAAACAGCATTTTAAACAAATTCATATATAAACATGAACCAAATTGATGTCTACCTCCTGCAGCAGTGTCCCGTCGTGTGCATTGAAAATACGAACAAGGGTCCCCTTGTTGCTGGCCGTGGCAAGCATATTCCCGTCCTGTGCCAGAGCGAAACACGCAATTCTTGAATCATGAGCTAAAATAAACTTGGTTCGTTTCGATGCATAATGCTCAACCCTGACTTGCCCCTTCCGCAGTCCCAGACACACAAGCACAAAATTACCGGACGCCTGTGAAACCTCGCAGAGCCCCTTGGGATTCCCAAACGTTTCAATCTGTTGCAATAACTTCAAATCCGTGAAATTATACACGAATATCTTCTGCTCCAGGATCACAATTATTCGGTCTCGCCTTAGACGTACTCCACGAACCTCAGACCGAAAAGATAATTCACCTATGCATCGTCCCTGATGATCGTCCCAGATCATAACCTTATTGAGAGGATACTGAGGGTGAGGACCGCCACCGACTAACGCAAGTATATTGCAACGAAACAGCATCTCCACGATCCCTATACCGCCTCCGTTTTCGAAATCTCGACGGAAGATCTCGCGGAAAGGATCGCAATTGTATATCCGAAATCCTTGATTGACACCGCATGCGAAACATCCGTTGTCTTGGTTGAACGAAACGTGAAATAGCGAAAGCGGTGAAGAAGAATCACGGTTGTGAAAATTAGGGATTTTGAGGTTAGAGTTTGGAATTAGGGTTCGTCCATCAGCCGGAACGGAAGCTGGAGCCGTATGAGGATGAACTGCAACGTCGTTGTCTTCTTTACCGTCAACGCTGTATGAAATTCGTTGTTGGTGGTGAGGATTCGTTCTGATCGGTGGGAGGCCCGATGAGAGACCAACGTGAAGGTCGCCGGCAAGTGTAATGGATGGATCATTGTCTTCTTCTGCTTGTGGATTGGTGCCAGTGCTAGGGTCAGGGTTAGGGTTTGGCCATGCTGGAGAAGAAAAGGCCGATACCGTTGCCATTGTAGATGATCGGAATATTGTTGGGACTCTGTAGAATTTCTGTATTTAACTATAATATTTACACTATCCTTCCTTCTGCTTTCAATTGCTTATCTTTTAGTCCTTTTAGTATTAGGTGAAGTTCAAGATGTGAAACCTTTTGATTTATTAGTGATTATTATGTTAAATTTTGTTAGGAAAAAGTGAAAGGAAATAAACACATAAAAAAGTATTCACTTCTTGTAGATGATTGATAAGCAAAAGTTTTTGTGAAAAAAAAATGTTTTGTTGAATATTTTTAATAGCAAGATTAATATTTATAAAATATGATTTTATTTTGCATCTAAAAAAATGTGTACAGTATTTTAATACTAGTATACTTGTTCAGCTAATTAGACTGATCTCAATAACCAAGCATATATTAACGGTGCAACATCAAGTTGTATTTTTTTTTCCTTTACCAACATATATGTTTACAGTATTAAATGTAATTCCAGACACTATTGAAATTAACATATATGCTAAAATACGTGTTTTATTAGCATGTATTGTGTTGACCTCTTAGTTTAGAAGTTGAGATGCATACAAATTAAAGTATAAAAAGAAGTGTTTACATTTAGAAAATATGTAGGGGGCAAAGTGCACTTTGCCCGTTATAACATCAACTTATGGTTAACTTAACTTACACGTAAGAGGAAAATCAAATTAGGAGTAACCTGCTTTGCTCCCACGCCATCATCATCATCATCAGGTGGTGCATATCGGACTTGTACTTTGTGTTTTATATTCATTTGGACCGTCCAAAAGTTTTGAATACCATGAATGTTCCCTTGTTTTTATCATTATACCAACCAAACCGTCGTCAATCATGTTTTGGAAGGAAAAAAAAACTCGCTAGCCCCCAAATATGTTTTAAGATTTGACTTTATCAAAAAATATTAGTTATGGTTTACTGTATTAGATTTTTTTTATCATAAAATAGATATAATTTGATTTTGTTTCCTTTATAATTATTTTTATGATATCTTTATACATCAATAATATAAAATACATCACGTGATTTTCATTATTTTATATGGTATCAGAATATTAGGGTATTTTTCTTCTTCTCTTCTCTCCCTCTCAGCTACTATGGTCACTCTATGTTGGTTGGTCGTCGTCTCTTTTCTCTCATCGTCCATCTTGTATAACGACCTTCTTTCTCTTCTTCTATCTCTCTTGCACGGACGCGTTGTACTTACATGCATATTAGGTTTTATTTGTTTTTTCAAGGGAAGCATGACTGTGACTGGTTGTCTGTATCCAAAAGTCTCCATTTTGTTGGGTATTTCCTTCATCCCTGCTATGGAGGACTAATTGGACTCAAATCCAAATAGGAAGCAGTTAAGTATCGTTCTCTGTGAGTATGACTCAAAAGCGGTTTGTTATGGGTACGATTACGCATGAAAAACATGTATAGTTTATGATTCATCAACTCCGGTGACTAAATTAGCCGCCTAACAGCTCGTCGCAAGCACCGGATGCATCCAAAAATTAGAATTTGAGGAGATCCACATGTGTTTCAATTACGTCGATCGGTTTCAATGATTATGTTTTATGTTTGCAAAAAGATAATATTGAACTTTTACTTGCAGAAGACATTGATTGAACCATGTTCGAAGAAGCAAGCCTAAACCAAAATGGATTAAAGCCATGCGGGATGAACTCGATTCCATTAAACAAAACGACACGTATAAGTTTGCCAAGTTACCAAGATGGGCTAAGGCAATAGCCCATCGGTTTGAAATAGATTTTTAAAGTGAAGATAAACGTGGATGGTTTGATTAATAAATTTAAAGCAAGACTTGTGGCAAAGGGTTACGTGCAACAACCCGGAGTCGATTTCGACGAGATCTTTGCTCCGGTGGAAACTGGCAAGACCTGAAACCATTCGTATGCTCACTGCCATTGCCTCTACCGAGGGATGGGTATTACATCATTTAAATGAGAATTTATTGGGTTCGTTAAGTCTAGAGAGGAAAACAAGGTCTACAAGTCATCCAAGGTGTTATACGGTCTTAGACAAGCACCACGAGCGCATAATACTAAGTTTAATGTATTATAAGGAGTATGAAGTTTGAGAAATGCTTGCAAGAACATGTGGTGTACTGGAGGATGATTGGGATCGACGTTATTACGGTTGGCGTGTATGTCGATGGTTTGGTCGTTGCCGGTTTGAATAACGATCATTTTACAAAGTTTAAACTTGCGTTGTACAAGAAGTTTGAAATGTCTGACTTGGGAAATCTTACTTACTATCTCAAAATCAAAGTATCTCATTATGATAACGAGATTCAAATCCATAAAGGGCTCTTGCTCGACGGGTGTTGAAAGAAGGTGGGATGAAATTTTGTAATCCAACTTGTGTACTCATGGTTCAAAATTTAAAGTTGAAGAAATAGGAGGATGAGATTGAGGTCGACGCAACGGAGTACCAGAAGATAGTCGAGTGCCTTCGTTACTTATTGCACAAGCGTACCGACATATCGTTTTTGGTTGGGATGGTTAGTAGATACATGCAAACTCCAAAGCCATCTCAATTGACTGTGATAAAGCAAATCCTTAGGTATGTCAAAGGCACAGTATATGGCGCACGAGTTCGACCTCATGTCAAGTCGTGTGGTTACAAGAGTTACTAGGTGAATTAACCAGGACAAAGTTGCAAGAAGTAACATTATGGGTTGATAACACATCGACAATTACGTTAAACCCAGTATTCTACAGTTGGAGTAAGCATATCAAGCCCCGTTTTCACTACATACGGGCCTTTGTGGAACAAGACGAGGCAGTGGCGGAGCACGTAAGTGGCAAGGAACAACGTGCCGCATCACTTGCGAGAGTCAATTTTGATGAAATGCGAAAACTACTTCGCGTTGAACATCTCTTGGTCTCGAGTCAGAAATTAGAAGGTGATTGTTGGTAATTTTCGGCCTAAGCAGGCCCATCATGAGCAGGTGGAGTGGCCGACTCATATGGACACGTGGAGTTTTATTAAAACATGTTAATGGACTTAAGAGGTGTGTTGGGGTTTTAATTGTTTTTTATTAACCAAGTTCGGGTTACCTTATAAATACATAATCATAATTATTGTTATTGTATATAAACTTTGAGTCTAATATAATAACATGAGAGTTTACTTCAATTATAAATCGTGTATGCTTATATTTTGTTTATGAATTCAGTTGTTGATATATTTTGTTTCATTTATTTTTGTAATAATCGTAAACATTTATCAGTTTATTAACCTACTACAAGAAATTTGTCTTGCGAACATTTATTTCGAATAATCCCATTATTCAATTGTTTTGTTTTACCAAAGTTCACTAGATTCTCAAACAATAAAAACATTATTTAATATTGGATATTGTATTTTTTAAAGTTAACGAGATAGAGATTAATCAGAAACAAAGTTAGATTGATGTTGATTAATCATGTATAAATATGAGAATCGATTATTTTGACAAAAATAATAATGTAATTTTTTAATATTTATATGTCCGATTTTATTATGTCCATATTGGCAAACATGGGCCTATATAGTCAATTTTAGGCACTAAGCTGAGTGCATAATGGGTCCCGCCTGAGGTTAAAAAATAAATAAAAAAAATTACACGGACACCGACGATCGAACACGTGCCTCGAAAAAGAAATTATTTTGAATTTATTTCATTTCCATCTCATCTCGCCTCCCTACAAACACAATATATTTAAATTTTTTTCTTAAATAGTGTTGTATAGCAATAGTACTTGCACAATAGGTATTGGATTTAAAAATTTAACACAAATGGTGTTTTCATACTTGTCAACCACGAATTGTGGTGTTTCCATACTTGTCAACCACGAATTGTGTGTTTACGTAGTTCCTAACCACGAATTAGTTGAAAACTTTGCTTGCTAACCACGAATTGTGGTTGGTAACCACGAATTGTGGTTCTAAGGGTTGCCAACCACGAATTGATTGAAAACATTGCTTGCTAACCATGAATTGTGGTTACTAACCACGAATTGTGGTTCCTAAGGGGTTGCCAACCACGAATTGTGATTCCTAAAGGTTACCAACCACGAATTGGTTGGAAACAATGGTTGCCAACCACGAATTGGTTGGAAACAATCTCTCAAAATTTGACTATTAATTTTTCTTTTATTTTTTATTGTTTTATTATTTTTGTTGAGAGAATCTTACTGTGATAATCATCTCTATCAATTTTATTTTTTATGAAGAAACAAGAGAATCTCTGTCAGCTTTATTTTTATAAAGAATCTTTCTGATTACTGTGTGTGAAAAATGTGATAGAAGATTTGCTCAACAAATATATATTAGACTTCAACAAAAACCATCTCAAACCCTTTCAACTCTTTCATACTCTTTCAAATATTTCAAACTCTTTTAAGTCTTTCTTTCATAATGTCCTTAACCCGTCCGTTTCTTGTTAGATTATTCTTTGGTGGTAATTTTTCGTATGATAACGGAGTTGTTTCCTCAGATGAATCTACTCGAACGACTTCCTTTATTATTCACCACAGAATCCGATATGAAGAATTGCTTCGTATGGTTTATAATCATCTTGGTGTTCAAAAAGAATCTTTTAACTTAGGATTATTATTATATTATCAGTTTCAAGGGATATCTGAAGCATCCTATATTTCTAGTGATGCAAGTTTAGATATTATGTATTATTTAGCAGAAGCAGAAGCAAATTTCAGGGCTAACATATACGTTAATTGTCAGCCAATAATGTCAGTCCAACGAGACGGATGTATGGATCTGCTTCGTAGTGTTTATGTTTCAATGGCACCCCAAATAACACCAACACCCCCTTGTTATCAATACAATGATCCAATACAATCCCCATCAACTTTTGAAGCCGGCCCGTCAAACCAACATACCATAGTAGAAGATATTTCACATGAACAAGTTGATGACACTATTCATGGTGACGATGAAGAAGTCTTGGATAACATTGTTGAAGAATTAAGGTCTGAAGATTCTGAAGATGTAAGAGAGGATTTAAATATGTCCACTGACAAAACTGATGACGACGGCTACGGTGAAACTCCAGCAGAATATAATCTCGGAATTGTTCAAGGGCTTTCTCAAGGCCCGGTGAACTATTCTGATGATGTTGAGGAATTAAGAGATTACGACGCTGGTGGTTTTGAAGAAGATGACCACATAGATTTGTGGAACAATGAGTTAAATGAAATTCGAGTTGGTATGTACTTTAAATCTAAAACTGAGTTGATGTATGTTGTTCGAAAGTGGAATGTTGCCTGTAATAGAGAGTTAATAGTAGCTGAAACTAGACCTCAAAAATGGAGGGCAAGATGTTACACCACAGTCGCTTGTCAAACAAGTAACCTTCCATACGCTCCTCCGTGTAACTGGTATGTGTATGCACGTGTGAAGCATGGTGAAACCATGTGGAGGATAGTAAAATGGGTTGCGTCTCACAACTGTTATGGGTCAGTCATTCGCAACAACAATAGAAGCCTTACATCTAAAAATGTTACAGCATACATCAACCATGCGGTTCGTGCAGACATTGCTTTCCCTGTCAAACAAATCCAGGCGTACATAAAGGAAACATTGAAGGTTGATATTTCATATATTAAGGCTTGGCGAGCTAGGAGAATAGCTGTTGATAGTATTTACGGTAACTGGAAGTCTAATTTCGAGGAGTTACCTAAGTACATTACAGCTCTGATGTCATCAAATAATGGCACTATTGTGGAATGGTATCATCAAACAGATGGTTCAAGTGAATACAATACATTTAAATATGTATTTTGGGCATTTGGGCCTGTCATAAAAGCTTTTCAACATTGTCGGCCCATTATATGCGTAGACGGTACACATTTGACGGGATCATATCGTGGTAAGTTGCTAATTGCAGTTACAAAAGATGCAAACAACTATATACTGCCAGTAGCTTATGCAATCGTTGACGAGGAAACTAATGATAGCTGGGGTTGGTTTTTTATACAGTTATGGAAACATATTGCTAGTCTAACTAGGAGAAGATTGTGTGTTATTTCAGATAGACACAAGGCATTATTCATGCAATGAATAATCTTGATATGTGGAAGGAGCCACTTGCATATCATCGTTTTTGTTTGCATCATGTTAGGAGCAACTTCATGAAGAAGTTCAAGAATGTTAGCTTAAAAAGGCTATGTTGGTCTATTGGTAGCACCACACAACGTCGAAAGTATCGAAGCTGTATACAACAAATGAAAAAGATCAATCCTGAGGCTTGGGAGTATTTAAAACAAATTGGTTTCAATAAGTGGACACTTATGCACGATGAAAAAGATAGTCGTTGGGGTAACTTAACAACAAATATTTCAGAGAGCTTAAACAACGCATTACGTGGAGCTAGGGTGTTGCCCATAAAGGCGTGTATTGATTATACGTTTAATAAAGTCGTGCAACAATTTTGAAACCATACTGACATTGCAAAGCATTGTAAAACATCTTTACCCCCACGTGTATGGCACACCTTTGATGAACGTGACAAACGGGGTCAAGACCACACTGTAACTGAGTTTAATGAAGAAGAAGGGTGGTACAGGGTTACCTCAATGATGCAAACAAATCAAGATGGAGACAACGATTATATTGTCCAATATAAAAACAAAAAATGCTCATAACAGGAAGAGATGTCCCAACCGGTCGTAACAGGAGATTTTATGTTGATGTGTTCTTGCCCAATAATGTTATCTGATATTTCTATGGAATTAAGTTATGTAACTTATATTTGTTTCGAAAAATGTAACTTTAATGTTTTATGTAAAAGTCTTTGTTGAGAATAATAAAAGATGAGAATCTTTATACATTAATATTTGTATGTAAAAGTATTTGATAAGAACATTAAGAGATGTCCCAACCGGTCAAAAGCTTACACAATTTGATAAACTTAAATAAAACAAAACATGTACTTTTACCATACAATAAAAAATTAAACTTAAATACAACAAAACATGTTTAAAATCTAATGACGATCTAATCTGCTATGCGTGCCACACCAAGGTGGCCTAGAAGTCCGTCTAGGCCGCCCTTCTTGATCTGTAAGATTTGGATTTTGACTAATATCAAAGTTTGGGAATGGTATAGGGGTTACAGATGGTCATACGTGTTGATCTGTCATGGTGTCGGTGTTGATATTTTGAGGCATGACCATGTTCATAAAATCGTTTGAATGATTATACGTTAATGGGGGACTAGTATGTTGTGATGGTGTATAATAAGCTTGACTAAAATTACCCATCAAGTTTGAAAATTGTGCAAAACCAACATTATTAGACGATGAACCGCCTAGTTCCAAATTTAGATTTTGTGTTTGGTGTTCAGATTCTTGGTTTCTGAAACACACCACTTTTAAAAACAAAACTTTAACGCGCGGAAGTCTTAACCCAGGAATTTTTTTTTTTTTTTACCCTCTCGCGTACCGCGAGAGAATCCTTCCTGGACTCTCGCGACCCGCGAGCGACCCTTTTTCTCAGAATGTTTCCAGTTTTCAGCAGGTTTTCATACTTAGCCATTTTTCCAACTTTTTCCAAAATACAAGACAACAAATTTGCCCAACACATGGGTTTTAACCAAAAACCCCTTCAACAACATGATCACAACCCAAAAACATGTTTTGTTTATCAAATTACAATCAAAAAGGGGGAATTCCACCAAATCATCAAAACATGAAAATATGCATACGAGGATCCGCCAACGCCTTGGACTTGACTTTGACTACCTCGGAGCTTTTCCTACATTCACCACACATATCACCATTAGTAATGAAGATAAATTCATAACAAACAAGTAAATTCCTACTTGTTTCACCCATTCACCCATTTGACCCGTTTCCACCCAAATTGTCATTTAGGCTACATATTCTTGCACCCTTACTACAAGTTTCAATTATGATCAACACATGATCCATTTCCATTATATTCACCCATTTGACCCGTTTCCACCCAAATTGTCATTTAGGCTACATATTCTTGCACCCTTACTACAAGTTTCAATTATGATCAACACATGATCCATTTCCATTATGGCACAAAGGCCATGACTCCTTTTCATTCATGATCAACACATGATCCATTTTCAATATAGCACAAGGCCATATCTCCGTTTCATTTATGATCAACACATGATCCATTACCATTATGGCACAAGGCCATATCTCCGTTTCATTTATGATCAACCCATGATCCATTACCATTATGGCACAAGGCCATATCTCCGTTTCATTTATGATCAACACATGATCCATTACCATTATAGGTTAACACTATAACTACAATCATTCATTGCACATACTAAAATCATTCACAATTTATCATATCACAAGTATGCACACAATCACATAACACATAATCCATAAAATTCACCATTTATCATCAATACTAAGTAAGTGCATAGGCACTTACCTTTTAGGTTAGACGACTCCGCTCCGCCTTCTAGACCCACAATTTGATTGCCTAAACATACACACCTAGTTTAGTAATCTAATCATTCATTCAAAACACATACAATTGAGTTTACCACCCAAATTTCCATTTTCAATCCAAATTGACCCGTTTGGGTTATTTCCATATCCAAACACCCCCTTTAATCAAGAACTCAACTCAACCACTAGAATTCTCTTTCCAATACCTTGACACTAATTTTTATCAAACTAGTTTCTTTAAGTTAATTTGGGGTTTGTTTAAGTGTCTAACACCTCTATAACACTTAATCATCAACAATTTATCAATTTTTCATCAAAACCCCAAAACCCCCAATTTCCTCCATATGAACCCTAACTTTCAAAAATCAAAATCAAAGGGTTCCATGGTGTTGTTCACCTTCCTACACCTTTAGTTTAGCTAGATTATCAATAATCTAACACCATTTTACCACATGCAACCATAATTTCGGGTTTTCAACAAAACCCAACAAGAACACCATAAATGGTGGATCAAAGAGGAAGAAATCATTTACTTGATGTTAGAAAGGTGATGTGTGAGCCAACACCTTCAAGTTACAAGCTTCAAACACACGAATTTTGGCTTCAACCCGATTTCTCATCTCTTCCTCTTCTCTTGAACGACCCAACTCCAAAAATGAAGTCAATTTTGACTTCTAAAGGTCAAATATGGCAGATTTGCCATGTTTCACCTTTAGCCCCTCTACTTTCAATCTTTTCCATTTCCTTCCATAACTAGTTAAAACTAGTATATCCCCGTTACTAACTTGAAACCCGCTTGTTTCAACTTATTTCTAAAATATTATTTTCACCATAATATTTATTAGAATTATTTATTTATTTATAACGATACCCGGATTTTGGTTCGTTACAAATCTCCTCCCCTTATTTGGGTTTCGTCCCCGAAACCCGACTTCACATAAAAAGGTTCGGATAGCATTTGAGCATCTCTTCCTCGGTTTTCCAAGTCATTTCCGCCCCCTTTCTATGCTTCCATCTAACCAATACTTGGCTAATCTCTTTATTACGTAACTTCTTCACCTTCCTATCCAAGATTACCACCGGTTCTTCAACATAATTCAACTTTTCATCCAATTCGATATCGTCCAAAGGGACAAAAGTAGATTCATCCGCCAAACACTTCCGCAAATGAGACACATGGAACGTGTTATGAAGTCTACTTAGTCCCTCCGGTAACTCCAATCGATAAGCTACCGTACCCACCTTTGCTATCACCTTAAACGGCCCGATGAAACGAGGACTTAACATCCCCCGTTTCCTAAACCGTATCACCCCTTTCCAAGGAGAGACTTTCAAAAGCACAAAGTCCCCCACTTGAAACTCAATCGCCCGCTTCCTATTATCCGCATAAGACTTTTGGCGATCTTGAGCCGCCTTCAAGCGTGCTCTAATTTGGTCAATACTATCATTAGTTTCCTTGACCACTTCGACACTACCAAGCTCCCGTTGACCAATCTCACCCCAACACACGGGTGTTCGACATTTTCTCCCATACAATGCCTCGAAAGGCGGCATACCAATACTAGAATGGTAACTATTGTTGTAAGAGAATTCCGTCAACGGTAAATGGTCGTCCCAACTACCACCAAAATCCAAGGCACACGCTCGCAACATATCCTCGAGCGTTTGAATCGTTCGCTCGCTTTGACCATCCGTTTGTGGATGATAAGCGGTGCTAAGATTCAATCTAGTCCCCATATCCTCATGGAATTTCTTCCAAAAACGAGAAGTAAATCTCGTATCACGATCCGATATAATCGACACCGGCACACCATGACGTGACACAATTTCCTTCACATACATTTCCGCCAATCTATCCGAAGAATACGTTTCCTTTATAGGAAGGAAATGTGCACTCTTCGTCAACCGATCCACTACTACCCATATCGCATCATAACCCTTTCGAGTCTTTGGTAGTTTAGTGATCAAATCCATGGTTATATTTTCCCATTTCCAAAGCGGTATTTCAAGCGGTTGAAGCTTTCCATACGGATTTTGATGCTCCGCCTTAACCCTTAAGCATGTGAGACACCTCTCCACATACTTAACAATATCACGCCTCATACCCGGCCACCAAAAATGACACCTCAAATCATAAAACATCTTCGTGGCCCCCGGATGGATAGAATATTTGGATTTATGTGCCTCGTCAAGAATAGTTGTCAAGACACTTGACAACCTAGGTATCCAAATTCTATCAAAGCATGTCTTCAAACCCATGCTATTTTCACCAAGCTTATCAACATAAGAAATCATCCGTTCTTTCTTCAAGTCACCACCAAGTGCTAACACTTGGGCCTCCCGGATTTCATCAATAAGAGATGATGAAATTGTCATCTTAAATGACTTCACCTTGATAGGTGAATGACTTGACTTTCTACTAAGCGCATCCGCCACAACATTCGCTTTACCCGGATGATAAAGTATCTCACAATCATAATCCTTAACCAATTCAAGCCACCGTCTTTGCCTCATATTGAGGTCCTTTTGGTCAAAGAAATATTTGAGACTTTTGTGATCCGTGTAGATCGTACACTTAGCACCATACAAATAATGCCTCCAAATCTTGAGCGCGAAAACCACGGCTGCAAGCTCTAAATCATGGGTTGGGTAATTCACCTCGTGAGTCTTTAATTGCCTAGATGCATAGGCAATCACTTTCCCCCTTTGCATCAAAACACACCCCAACCCCGAATGCGAGGCATCCGAATAAACAACAAAATCCTCGGTCCCGTCCGGCAAGGATAAAACAGGCGCCTTAGTCAACTTTTCTTTCAAGAGTTGAAAGGCAGATTCTTGCTCGGGACTCCAAACAAACTTTGTCTCCTTACGAGTCAACTTCGTCATCGGCAAAGCAATCCGAGAGAAGTTTTCGATGAACCTCCGATAATAACCCGCTAACCCCAAGAAACTTCTAATCTCCGAAGGCGTCTTCGGTGATGACCATTCTTTAAAAGCTATAATCTTGGATGGGTCAACGGTAATTCCTCTTTCATTAATCACATGACCCAAGAATTGGATCTCGCGCAACCAAAATGCGTACTTGGAGAATTTAGCATAAAGCTTCTCCTTTTGCAAGACTTCAAGAATCTCACGCAAATGACAAGCGTGATCACCCTCGCTCCTTGAATAGATGAGAAGATCGTCAATAAACACAATGACCGAACGATCAAGGAACGGTCTACACACCTGGTTCATGAGATCCATGAAAACCGCAGGTGCGTTGGTCAAACCGAAAGGCATAACCGTAAACTCATAGTGACCGTAAAGAGTGCGAAAAGTTGTCTTATGAACATCCTCTTCCTTCACTTTCAAATGATGATACCCGGACTTCAAGTCAATTCCAAACTCTATCTCCCTATCCGGCGGAATCCCCGGTAACTCGTCAGGAAACACATCTACGAATTGGTTCACGACCGGTACATCGTGAATTTCCTTTACTCTTTCATTCACATCCGCGACACAAGCCATGAACGCCTTGCACCCACACGCCATGTACTTGGTCGCCTTCACATAAGTGCACAACCTTACTTTACCCTTTTTATCACCTTCTATGTAGATGGACTCTCCCGACGGGGAAACAAGTTGGATCGCCTTCGGTCCACATAAAATACTCGCCTTATTCTTTGACAACCAATCCATCCCCACAATAACATCAAAATCTCCCATAGCCATAGGAATCAAATCAATAAAGAAAGTTTCGCCCCCCGCTCTCAACTTACAATCTCTAAAAATGTCAAAGACAAGGAAACTCTTATCATTAGCCGCTTCGATTTCTAAGGGTTCATCTAACTTGCTACTTACAAAAGAGGAATGCTTAACAATTTTTAAGGAAACAAAAGAACGGCTAGCCCCCGAATCAAAAAGAACTAGTGCAGGTAATGAGTTAATCTTGAATGTACCTGACACTACATCCGCGTTGTTCTTTGCCTCTTCCGCCGAAATGTGGAGGGCTCTTCCCTTAGGCTTTGGCGTCTCAACCTTCACCCCGCTTCCACCTTGCTGCTTTAACTCGGAACAATCCACCCTATTGTGCCCGGGCTTGTAACAGTTGTAGCATATACGGACTTGGCTTGGGCATTGATTAGCTATATGCCCCGGCTTTCCGCATTTATAGCATCTTGAAGAACCCTTTCTACATTCCCCAAAATGCTCTTTTCCACAAACTTTACAACCACGGGGAGAGAACTTGCCAAAAGGCTTCTTACTAGGGCTCTCGCCCTTTATCTTCTTCACAACTTGCTCCACAATCTCCCTTTTCCTCTTCTCTCCCCTAGCCTCTTGCCTCCTCAACTCCACCTCCCTTTCCCGACACCTGTTTATCAAGTCCACAAGTGTGGTGAAAGAGGATGGAGATATGCTATCTCTGAACTCCACATTCAGCATAGCATAAAATCTATCAATATTAGCCTTCTCTGTCGACACCACGTTCGGACAGAACTTGACGCGATCAAAGAAAGCCCCAGCCAATTCATCAATCGACTCAGTCGTTTGCCTCATGAGGAGGAACTCCTCAATCATTCTATCCACTGCGGCCTGAGGACAATGATACTTCATAAAGGCCGTCTTAAACTCCTCCCAAGTCATGGAGGTCACTCCCAAATCACCCCTCTCCTTTCGGAGATTCAATAACCACTCTTTTGCCCTCCCAGTAAGTAAAGGCACACTAAACATCCCCCTGTCCTCGGGCTTACACTTAGTAGTCTCAAAATTAGACTCCATGTCCACCACCCACATGTGGCTAAGAATCGGGTCCACTTGCCCATCATACTCTTTAGGCTTAATCACCATGAACTCGTTAAGAGTACACTATTGTGGTACCCTCTCCTTTTCTTTCAAGACATCCTCTAGAGTGAGCTTAATAGCCCCTCTCATTTCTTCCATCATCAAGGTTGTGGCTTGCTCGAAGGCCTTAGCCACTTCCTCTTTTATCATTTCTTGGATTCTTGGATCCAACGGTTCATTACTTGCTTCTTCTGCCATCTCTAAACTTAGAAAATGAACCAAAAACACCTTAATCCCTTTTTACTTCCAATACTCTAGGTATCCATTACACGTTCTCTATTATATGTATTAAGTATATATATACCTACCTATATACATACATACATACATATATAACCACCTTCACCTAATCCTTGCAAATGTTCATTGTTATATGGTTATCATAAAGTCCCTTGCACATTTCGTCTTATTGAACATATTGGCCAGACATGTTTAATAACACGCCATACCCAATTGAAATTACCATCTCCATATAACAAGTCACAAAACAAGTTTCGGCACACATAACACTTTAACAACATTCATCATACATATATACATACACTATATATATATATATATTACCACTTTATTAAATCATTACTAACCTTTCATTTTCGCAAGATCCGAGTCTTAGTCAAGTCCTTCGTGGATTCTCGTATCATTTTCCCCCATATCAAGAGCATCCGGTTTGAGTTTGGTGCCACCACACCAAATCCCTCAAACCATTGCTCTGATACCAAGTTGAAACACACCACTTTTAAAAACAAAACTTTAACGCGCGGAAGTCTTAACCCAGGAATTTTTTTTTTTTACCCTCTCGCGTATCGCGAGAGAATCCTTCCTGGACTCTCGCGACCCGCGAGGGACCCTTTTTCTCAGAATGTTTCCAGTTTTCAGCAGGTTTTCATACTTAGCCAATTTTCCAACTTTTTCCAAAATACAAGACAACAAATTTGCCCAACACATGGGTTTTAACCAAAAACCCCTTCAACAACATGATCACAACCCAAAAACATGTTTTGTTTATCAAATTACAATCAAAAAGGGGGAATTCCACCAAATCATCAAAACATGAAAATATGCATACGAGGATCCGCCAACGCCTTGGACTTGACTTTGACTACCTCGGAGCTTTTCCTACATTCACCACACATATCACCATTAGTAATGAAGATAAATTCATAACAAACAAGTAAATTCCTACTTGTTTCACCCATTCACCCATTTGACCCGTTTCCACCCAAATTGTCATTTAGGCTACATATTCTTGCACCCTTACTACAAGTTTCAATTATGATCAACACATGATCCATTTCCATTATATTCACCCATTTGACCCGTTTCCACCCAAATTGTCATTTAGGCTACATATTCTTGCACCCTTACTACAAGTTTCAATTATGATCAACACATGATCCATTTCCAATATAGCACAAGGCCATATCTCCGTTTCATTTATGATCAACACATGATCCATTACTATTATGGCACAAGGCCATATCTCCGTTTCATTTATGATCAACACATGATCCATTACCATTATGGCACAAGGCCATATCTCCGTTTCATTTATGATCAACACATGATCCATTACCATTATAGGTTAACACTATAACTACAATCATTCATTGCACATACTAAAATCATTCACAATTTATCATATCACAAGTATGCACACAATCACATAACACATAATCCATAAAATTCACAATTTATCATCAATACTAAGTAAGTGCATAGGCACTTACCTTTTGGGTTAGACGACTCCGCTCCGCCTTCTAGACCCACAATTTGATTGCCTAAACATACACACCTAGTTTAGTAATCTAATCATTCATTCAAAACACATACAATTGAGTTTACCACCCAAATTTCCATTTTCAATCCAAATTGACCCGTTTGGGTTATTTCCATATCCAAACACCCCCTTTAATCAAGAACTCAACTCAACCACTAGAATTCTCTTTCCAATACCTTGACACTAATTTTTTTCAAACTAGTTTCTTTAAGTTAATTTGGGGTTTGTTTAAGTGTCTAACACCTCTATAACACTTAATCATCATCAATTTATCAATTTTTCATCAAAACCCCAAAACCCCCAATTTCCTCCATATGAACCCTAACTTTCAAAAATCAAAATCAAAGGGTTCCATGGTGTTGTTCACCTTCCTACACCTTTAGTTTAGCTAGATTATCAATAATCTAACACCATTTTACCACATGCAACCATAATTTCGGGTTTTCAACAAAACCCAACAAGAACACCATAAATGGTGGATCAAAGAGGAAGAAATCACTTACTTGATGTTAGAAAGGTGATGTGTGAGCCAACACCTTCAAGTTACAAGCTTCAAACACACGAATTTTGGCTTCAACCCGATTTCTCCTCTCTTCCTCTTCTCTTGAACGACCCAACTCCAAAAATGAAGTCAATTTTGACTTCTAAAGGTCAAATATGGCAGATTTTCCATGTTTCACCTTTAGCCCCTCTACTTTCAATCTTTTCCATTTCCTTCTATAACTAGTTAAAACTAGTATATCCCCGTTACTAACTTGAAACCCGCTTGTTTCAACTTATTTCTAAAATATTATTTTCACCATAATATTTATTAGAATTATTTATTTATTTATAACGAGACCCGGATTTTGGTTCGTTACAGTTTCGACCATCACGATCAGGGTTTTGTAAATCGTCACCATATTGGTTACCAACACCATGGATGCCACCTCGTCTACCACCGCGTCTACGCACACTTTGAACCATATCTAAGGGTTCAGTTGGGAAAGAATATTGACTGTTGTTCGTAGCCACATGTGAACTTGGGCAATAAATATGCTCTCCCATGTTTGCAAGCCCCATATATTGGTTCGCCATATTTTGTAAAGGCTGCAAAAATTGTGTATTTTGTGAATCCATTCCCATTAATTCTCATGTAGCTCTATATATTTGACTCATTCCATCTCCCTACAATAACCAACCATAAATGTTAAAGTTTTTAATTTACAAAAAAATCATAATAAAATATAATTACCAGTAGTTCAAGTCTACCACCATGATCTTGATGCGATTGTGAAGAATGATGACGACCAGGTTTAGTAATGAATAAAACAGTACGTGGAAAATACCAATTCAAATACTCATTACTCGCAAAAACCGTATTAGCAGGGACACCGTCGACAACACGCTCTAACCGAGACTCCCAATTTGTAATGTATTTATGATGGCGTTGTCTCCAATCTTTACCTTTGCCCTTACGATTAGATTTATGCAAATTTTCATGTTCGCTCTTGTCAAACATTACATTAGAAGGGATCGGTTGAGCAAAACCGAACTGTCGCATTACCCTACTTGCTATATGGGCCTCAACAACGTCCCAAAATACGAGAGTGATATCACACATCCAACTAAGGTGGTCGCTTCTACACATCTCCGGTAGATCCAACATAACCCCATAGTAGGGCGTCCATATGAACTACAAAATTTTGTAACTAAATTACATTAGTATATTTTTATAATGAAAAAGAAATGTATATAATTTAAATTACCTCATCCGCTTGTAAAGATGTAAATTGTGAACGAAACATAACAAGAACATGACTTGTTGCTTCTCTGAAGCTTAAAGGAACACTCCACCTATCAAAATCGTATAAAATTGATTTTATAAATAATTAAAAATAAACATATATAATATATGTTGTTTTTAACTTACCGTGCACCATACGGTTTTTCTCTAGCATAATCTTCTGTCCGTATGGGAGCAATTGATGGTATTCTCTCCCATGCCCATAACTGTAACAATACCATCGGCCCATAAATTTCTGTGGCTTTGCGGGGATGATGCTTTGTAGAGATTTCTAAAAAGGCTAGCAAGAACAGCGCTCCCCCAACTTAGCCGACCACATTCTTTTAAATCCTCTAGATGATTTAAAAAATGTAAAGATACGTGGTTCCCAGTAGAATCAGGAAATAGGGTTCCTCCCAATAAATGTAAGATGTATAACCTTGCTCGTTGTATAGGCGATACAGTGGACTCAGGAAGCGGCTTCTCTAGTTCATCCATTATAGAAGATAACCTAAGCAGAGAACCCTTCAAATGACAAAATGCAGGATCCAAACCCAACATTTCATAACAACGACTTTTCCACTGAGTTTCCGATAATCTTATGTCCTCTCCAGAAACGACGTTGTCGGTGATCGGCATACCCCAAAGAACTTGAACATCTTGCAATGTAACAGTGACTTCTCCAAATTTAAAATGAAAGGTGTAGGTTTCTGGACGCCACCTCTCTACAAGTGCGGTTATCAAGTGATTATCCACCTTTCGGTAACCACAGTCAAAAACACCACCAAAACCAGATTCTCGTATATGTAACATTACATTTTCTGGAACCTCAAAATTTTTAAAGTGATTCCAGAATTTCCGATCAGCACGTCTAAGAATAAGTGCTTCATGACTATAGGATGATGAATGAAACAACTGATAAGCTCTATGGTTTCTTTCAAGGAATAATACTTCTGGACAACTAGGACCGGGAAACACTTGTGGTTCCATGTGTGAATTGTGAAACAAATGTGATTTGATAAAAAAGTGAAAATGTGATTTGATAAAAACTGAAACAAGATATGCTATTTATAAAAATGTATTTGTAATGATATCATGTGATATCATTATTAAAGAATTCTTGGCTTTGATCAAAAAGTGAAACCTACTAGCTACTAAACAAATACATGTGAAACAAAAATACAAATAAGTACATATATTTATAGTTTTGAAGTAGTGATACATCAAGTCAAATAATTACATATATTTGTAGTTTTGTAGTAGTGATACATCAAGTCATTTACAACCCGTGACAAACAAAACAATAGAGATAAAGCCAAAATTAGTGAGATTGTGAATGAATTCGTGGTTGGTAAACAAGATGTGAATGAATTCGTGGTTGGCAACCTAGAATTCGTGATTGGCAACCTAGAATTCGTGCTTGGTAATACAAGATTGAAGAAATCCTGGTTACCAACCACGAATTAATAAAAAAAAAAATTTGAATCACACCAATTTGTGGTTGGAAACATGGAATCACACAAATTCGTGGTTAGTAATCACGGAATCATGCAATTCGTGGTTAGCAAATGTGAAAAAATCATTTGTGTAACTAAATCGTATACGACACCGCTTGTGAAACCATTAGTATGAGCAGCAACGTTTAAGAAAAAATTCCACTATATTTCTCACAGAGAGAGATCGGCGGCGAAGGCGAACGGTGGCCGGTGATTGATGAAGAGTACAGCCTTGAAGAGGAGAAGGAGCGGTAGCAACAGAAAAGAAACAAACAAAAGGATGAAAGGTTCATTGGCTACACATTTATCGGTTCAGCTAGGTCAAATCACTTTCAAGCCACCGCTTCCTCAGATCAACAACAATTCTTCTCGATTTCAGACTCTTCTCGACGAGGTGTCTAACGATGCATTGGAATCTGCTCCGTCTGCGACGGTTCTAGATTTCGACGCCGATGTCAGTGTGGACGAGAAAGATTTCATTCTAAGCCAGGATTTCTTCTGGTATTTTTTTATCTCTTTTAATTCTATTTCAGATGTTTCTAGGGTTTATTAATTGGACTACTGTTTTGCTTCCTTCACTTCAGAAAAAAAAGCCACATCTATGAGCTCTCATTCTAGAGTTTACTAACTACATTAATGTATGAGAGCAAATACTCGAGTGATGGTGTTAACAACTTGTATACATATGAAACTACCAGGTTTGACACTATAATCAGTCTATAGCTGTTTGCCATAGCTGTAGGTGTACATATTGTATCACAGTAGCCTATTTTTAAAATTAGATAGGGCTAGTGACCTACAAGATTGCATTTTGTTTCTTGATAATTTTGTGGAACTGAACATATTGATGGTTGTTTGGGTGCAGCACGCCAGACTACATTACTCCGGATGTCCCACCTCTGCCTGTCACTGTAGGTTTCAATAAGGTAATTATGACAGAGGTCGAATGCAAGCTATTTCAGCTCAGTGTTTTTGATTTTGCAGTTGATCAATTTTTGCATTTTTATTTAGATGGAAGAGTTGCCATGCCCAAAATCACCAGAAAAGATAAAGTCTGTTAGAAGCAAACGACAAAGAGAAGGTTAGTTTGTTAGTTGATTTGCCAACTTTTCTAAGTAGCTTTGGAATTCTCATATGAATTTCTTCAACTGTTTTTCTCTCGAGTTTTTATCATTGATGCATATGTATTTTTAGGATAGGGATATCTGTGTTGTTCACTTTTTTTTAACCTTCTCTATCACTGTGTTCAATTATGCTTGCATATTAATATCCTAATCATTCTGCATTGCAGCAGCACTTTTGGAATTGGAAGATGATCTACCAGTAGAAACTGAAAATCAAGCAGCAACAGAACCTCAGATAAACAAGCAGGGTTATGTTTCCCAATCTGCTGTGGCATTACGTTGTCGGGTAATGCCTCCTCCTTGTATGAAGAACCCCTACATTAAGGATGCTTCAGAAAATGATGTGGACCCATTTGGAGACCGCAGATCAAAATGTGCAGGTAGATACCTATTTCTTTGTTTATTTATACTGATAATTTTTTATCTTGTGGTACCATGTTCTTATTTTTCAAAAGGACAACCAGAAGCAAGGCCACAGCTGAAATATTACAAAAAAGTTCACTAAATTTACCAGAACACACACTTGTGGATGATATGTATATTTTAATTCAAAAAGTTGGAGTTTGGAAGTCTCTATGTTTTTCCTAAATTGTAACCGTTTAGTATACTTTACAATCAACAGTTTTCTTTCCTGCTGCACTTGGCGGTGATGGTCTTTCTCGCTATCTAGCAGATTTTCATGAAATAGAGGTAAAAAAGATAGTACCTTCTTCTTACTTTCTTTTCAAAGCATGGCACCTATGGTTTTTAAAAACTATTTTCCCCTCTTCCAGCAAATTGGTACTGGAAACTTCAGTCGTGTATTCAAAGTTTTGAAGAGAATTGATGGTTGCATGTATGCTGTGAAATGCAGTACAAGGAAATTATATCAGGACGCTGAAAGGTACTTCATTTTTTCTACTCTAGGTTGCTTCAATATGGATATACTTATCTATAATGATGTACGTGTATATATAGTCTGTGCACATCATTTGTATTTATATTGCTTATAAGGGACAATTTTTACAGGCAAAAGGCTTTGATGGAAGTTCAAGCTTTAGCTGCATTAGGTGAGTACTTTGATAATATTATTCATAGCTGTCAATTTTCTTTAATCTATGCTATATTAAAAAAAACCTTAACTGAATCGTAGGATATCATGATAACATCGTTGGATATAATACTTCTTGGTTTGAAAATGAGCAATTATACATCCAAATGGAACTCTGTGATCACAATATATCTTTCAACCATTCATCAAAACTATGTGCAGAAGGAGAAGTGTTGGAAGCAATGCATCAGGTTAATATGATACCACTCATGTGATAAGTTTTATTACTTAAAGTCTCTAAGTTCAATCACATTAACTATGGGTTTGGTTACAGATAGCCAAGGCATTGCAATTTATACACGAGAAAGGAATAGTTCACTTAGATGTGAAACCTGAAAATATATATGTGAAGAACGGTGTTTACAAGCTTGGTGATTTTGGTTGTGCAAGTCTTCTTGATGGGAGTTTACCGATTGAAGAAGGTGATGCAAGATACATGCCGCAAGAAATTTTGAATGACAATTATGATCATCTAGACAAAGTTGATATATTCTCTCTTGGAGCTACTATTTATGAAATCATAAGAGGTTCAACATTGCCAGATTCTGGACCCTATTTTCAAAATCTTAGGGAAGGGAAACTCCCTCTTCTTCCTGGTCATTCCATGCAGTTTCAGACTATACTTAAGGTATAACTATTTCTTGTTTCCATGTTTCTTTTTTAGAAAGATTTACAAAGGTATGCCAATATGTCAGGTATGGGGCTGGCTTTAGTAATCCGGCTCGTGGGTGTTGGGTATACCCATTTTGGATTTTATGTGGTTAAATTTTTTTCGTCGGGATGCCTGTTACCTAAAACTCGATCTTAAACTCACTTCAAAAACTAACTTGAAAAATGAAACGCTCAACTACACTTCTAAGCTCTAACAAGTTTGTAGTTTTAATAGTTTCAAGTTTCTAACAACTTTGACATACCATTTACTACATCTTTTTAAAACTGTATAATATATTATATATTTGGGTAAACGGTTTGGGTAATTGGGCAGGTATTATCTAGTATCATAGCCAATCTCATATCTGAATACCCGTCACATTACCAATTCCATATATTACAAGGGGTTCTGGTTTTTTTGGACATTCCTAGATTAACATGCCAAAGTGGGTATTTTTTGTATGTTTTATTAATTACTGTCATGTATTAATCAATCTGTTGTTGAAGGCAATGTTGGATCCTGATCCTGTGAGGCGTCCCTCTGCTAAAGAACTAGCAGGGAACCCAATCTTCAGCAGGCCTCACAGAACATTTAAAACCAAATAAACTCCATGTCTGCATCAAATTGTACTGTTTTTGGAGTGATTTGTAATCCGAACATGAAGAACAAGAGCCGTAAAGCTAGTTTTCTAACAACTGTTCTTTCTCCTCTAGTTTGCACCAAATTTTGCATTCTAATGGTGCTTCATTTTCCTCCTTTTTTTTGTAAAAAGAAACCTTGTGCTCTGATTGTTATAATATCAACATTGTTACTTTCTTTGTAACCTTATTTAATATCAGGGGGTGTTATTGTTTGATGAGTTTTGGAATGGTAGATTGATTGAGATTGAAAGTGATTGTAAATGTTTGTTTTTGATGGGTTAGGACTGAAATATGAATATAAAAACTCAGGTTTAAAACCCAAATACAAAGGTGGGTGGTTTACATATCTTTTAGGTGGGTCACTCTCTACTTTTACTTCAAAAATACTTAAAATTTAATATGATTATTATAAAATTGACTTTGGCAGTCTTTCATCATCTGATAGTTAATAAGAGAACCTTAATTTTGTAACATCTCATTCAAAATTTTCCAGTATCTTATATGGATGACAAGAAAGTAAGCAAAAAACTGATGAAATGGAATACATGTAAAAATATTAAGTTGGTAAAAAAGCTTTATGAAGTAGATAAAGTATATCTTGTAAAATTTCTAAAAAATTATTAGGCCGTAACATAGTAATAAGTACATTAGAAATTTTGGGAAGTTACTTGGTGATCTCAATTTTGAATCGGGTTAGCGGTAGCAACACCGCCGCAACCGTGAAGGCTCACTTGGGTAGATCAGTCAGGTCGTGTTCACGGCTTTGTGAACCCATGAAAGCTGTGTGTGTTTAATGAGCTTTTTACGGACCAAATATTCGAAAATCGTTTTGCTATGTTTGTATTGCACGCTTGAGTTTGCCTAGTGGGACTTCATCAGGCACCGCCTCAGTGGGATAGACAACGTGAACATGCCTAGGTAGGTGTGTTTGTTTCTGCTCGCATGATGAATTCAAGGCAGGATGAAACCAATAGACCCTGATCATAAGTGGGATGGATTGGCTGGCCCTGAGGCAACCCAGGGCGCCACACGAGGCCTCGAGAGATGACTCCGTGACGTGTTTGCATTTTCCAATTTTGGTTTGTTTCAAACTAAAATATCTCAAGTTTTTTTATTATTAAACTATTTTAATTATGTAATCCTAAACCGACACTAAGAGATTAATTAGTGTTTAACTAATTAAAAAGTAATTTAAAATTTATTTAACTACTTTATTTAAAAAAAATGTGTTTTTAAGTTTTATTTTAAAAAAAACCTATTGAAATTGTGTTTTTAAATTTTAATAAAGAAAAATGATAGGGTAGTTTATGGGTCCACGCTTATTTTTAGGCTAGTTTAGAGTAAAAATGATGTGACAAGAAATGATGTGTTTTTATTGACTAATCTTTAAGATAGTTCTAGGTTTATTGACAAAGAAAATTAAAACGTAAGTGCAACGATAAAATAATATTAATCAAAGAGAAACATAAAACTAAATAATAAAAAAGGAAATACACAAAATAAAAAATTAATGGTTCGGATCGTCGAAAATCATAAAAGCGAATACCGATACGATTTCCTATAATATCAATACCGAAAATGATGTTGTTCGCTCATAACAGGTTCGGGTACGACAACGGTAACGGCTCTCGCTATAGGTAACGATAAAAAAAATAGATTTTGAATACAACTCCGTTTAAAAAAATTATATCGGAACGTTGACAAAAAATGATGTGAACAGCCGTGCCATCCGTATTTTTAAAAAAAGTTAACGAACAAAATTTATTAAAGGAAAACGAAATCAATAGAAAATGAAACGGACTAAAAAGCGTATATTATATAGTATAAGGGTTAAATATTAAAATGTTGAAAAAGTAAAAAAAATAAAAAATTATAGAACTTTGGTGGCAAAAATTAAAAGAAGTTAAACATTACTATTCCTCAAGGTTTTCTTTTAATCTTATTTGATAATTTTGCGAAGGTAAAAAACTAAAAATACAGATTTGTTGATCTTGTTTCTAAAAATGATGTGACCAATTAGCTGCCGGAATGGTTCTCCGGTCAGGGATCAAATTAGGAAATCTCTGGTGTGCAATTGTTTCTCACCCACGATGGGCCCACACGAGACGGACCCGGGTTTTCAAATTCTATCCTACCATATATATTGGAGTTGGAGTTTGTGCTATGCTCCACATGAGAATATGGATTAGCTTCCCGCCCCATCCACGACTGAGGCTGTATTTGGGACCCACCATGTTCCGGCAAGAAATAGGCCGGAATGTCGGAAAATCTCTGATGTATTGCCGGAGAAATGGCTTGTTGTGTCAAATTAGCTGCCGGAATGGTTCTCCGGTCAGGGATCAAACTAGGAAATCTCTGGTGTGCAATTGTTTCTTGAAAATGAAGTGCTGGAATGGAATAAGCGTCACCGTTAACCGTCACACTTTGTCGGGAAAAATGATTTTTACCACTTTCTTGCCGCCATCCACTCTGAATAAAAAAAATAAAAAATCAGTCAGCAAAAGCCAACAAAAAACCTCAAAATTTTATGAAATCTCATTTTCTTTTAAATTTATTACCATCTTTTAATATAAAATATACATTTTTCTGTTATGTTTAAAGATTTGTTTGCCACTTGAAAGCGAAAAAGAAAAGATAACCAACTCTCTTTGATGGTTGTGATAAATTTGGTACAAAACATGATTATGTGCATATACCATTACAGGGGAGTTGGAGATGGTAGTGAAACTTCAACATTTGCTTCTGCTTTTCTTTCAACTAACCCATTAACAAGACTATCACCATGAGCCTTGATCGCATCAAGAAGCTTCACTATCTGTTCATTGCTCAAACTCCCACCCTCACCAGCAGTGAGTGCGAATACTATTTCTGGCAACACTGCTAATAATTCAAGGTCTGGTCCGGGCATACTGTACTTGCATAACTACGTGTATGCTCGTTTACTGTTTCCGCAGGCTCAGCCACCATGTTGTCATCATCGTCCGGAAGTTGCTCACTTGGGATTTCGGGTGTTAGTGAATCATCATAGTCCATTTCTCGGCCCCATGGTTCTTTGGGATTTCATGAACCGTGTTGTAGAAAACTTCTTTTTCACGTCTGATTCTGTTGTTTTGGACATCAATTTCTTTGCTGTTTTCACCAGAACACACACTCCACTCCTTAAAGATCATCATTTCTGCATAGAGATGTAAAACGTAGGCGAACTTAGTAACTTACAAACCAAAAAGATCCAACTTAAAACGGTTCAAGATCTAACCCACATTCACAATTTTTCACAGCAAAATGATTCATTCCAAGTTCATTGACATTACAGGGTAAAAATGGTCAAGCAACCATTTTGCATACATGGTATAACTTAATGAATACTAGTCAACATCCACATCATTAAACATTCATTCAACAAGCTCTAAATCAACCATAAAGCATAGTTCCATAAACCAATAATAGAATACCCAGATCGTACAAATGCTTTAATCCTTTCCATTTAATCTTGATATCCCCATGATGCGGTAAAATGCAATAACAATAGGGTTAAGGCCTCTAGACTCGGCCCAATTTAGTTATGATGGTTGAAATCTTTAAGGTAACATAATAGTATGCTCTGTTTTTAATACTCAGATTATCAAATGAATTACAGCACTTTTGATAACTGTATACAAGGGTTGGAGAGCGATATAGAATATGGACAACGGAAACACAAGAAAAATTTTTGTTCAATATAGCGCTGCTGAATATTACTTGCTCGTTGATTCACTCGAATAATTTTCGTCCTTTAAATTTCTTTGTATATGTGAAACTTATATAATTTAAGATTGTTGTTAACTTTTAGACTAAGTGTAGTGGGTTAACTCCCACTTACACATCAGTTACAAAGGGCGTTAAACACCATTACAAGGGTGTGAAGGTGAGGCGTCAACAGGCGTGAAGGGTTGGACGTGAGGCCTACTCAAGTGATGACCAATCAAACCATTTACTCCTTTTTATATATATATATTTTTAAATATTTGTGTTTTATTTAAACCATTATACAGTTTTGAGTGTTTAGTTAGTTTAAGTTCCAGTGCCTACATGACACGAGTTTTTTTTTTTTACTTTTTAGTTGAACCACCATACATGGTCTTATAAAAAACAATTTATAAGATGATAAAAATGAATGAAAACGAGCTAATTAACCAAGGCACGAGATGACTCTAGTTAAATAAAAGCTAACTTTCAACTTGGATTAGATATTAGCCGAGTCAGTTTGGGTTGTATACGACTTTACTAGCTCGAGCATCCCTAGCTTATGTTCACACCAAATTGCGATATTATTCAGTTGCTTGAAAAAAGCGAAGGTATGTCCCTAAGCTACACTAATATGTTTTTCTCCTCAAGAAATAAGGAACAGAAAAAAAGGAAAGTAACACTGGTACCACAAACCAAGTTATGAAATCACTGTTCAAGGGGACTAAAGCAACTGATTTGATGTTGAATGTTATCATGCTAACTTCAGCTGATTAATTATGGGAAGAAAACGGCCTAAAATAATAATAGTTTTTATGGACAATCTGATCTCTTTTTGGGAGTACTTGGATTAGAAGCCATGAATTAGTCGGTTAAAAAGTCGAATTAGCAAAAAATAAATAAAAATGCCATCATCCCTCCTATTTTTCACCTTCCAAGAAAGGTGAACAAAGTTCTGTCTTTCAAATATCACATTCGAACTTTTCACGATTATGTGACTGCTTTCCTAGGGAGGGATATTTGTTCTGCCACTGGTAGATTTGGAAACAGCTAATTACAAAAAGCAGGACGGTACGAGGCAAAAACACAGGGCATGCAAATTTTGAACAGATTATCAGAACAAGTATTTTTTTGTACGATTCAAAATACTGATTTTCTATAAATAATCAATGTCTAATTTGGTTAGCAATTTGTTTATTCAATAATAATCAAACTTTTCAAATAGAGGTTTTACGAATTTAAAATACATTTTTACTCGCTTAACTTATTTCTTTGTGTTTTTTTTTCTACATTTAACCTAGTAAAGATAAAACAAAACCCAAATTGATTAATTCGTAAGTAATCAATTCGTCATGATTGTTTATTGAACGAGGAAATTATTTTAAAGGAAGGTGAAGGTTAACATCTTTCTACCATGAGCAGAGGCACCGTACAACACATTTCTCCATTGAGCCTGCATACAGTTAGCACCAAATAGAAAAAAGAAAGAAACTGAATTTTCTAAAAGTGAAGTTACCTGGTGGAATCATCCATGAGATCTGCAATCTCTTGTGCTTGTTCCAAACAGGTTCCTCCATATCCATAACTTCCTTGCCATGAACCGGAACCGCCTGCAAGTCATCACCTGAACTGAGCTTGACCTGTAACTTAAGTTCCTCAAGTTTGGGCGGACCATGAGGTTTAACTGCTAAATGTTCCTCAGCTTTAGGATGAACATGAGCTTTAGCCGGCCGAGGAACTTCAGTTTTCATCTGCGGGCTACTGTAACTTTCCCCATATTTACTCCTCATGAACTGGGCCCGCATTTTGGCTTTCTGTATATCATCAGCTGAAAGTGGACGGCCCTGATTTGAAGAAATAATTCTTGTAACTTGTGGACCACGGCTAGCCGGTTTTTGGCCAGGTTGCTCCACGAGCTGTACTTTTCTGCGTTCCCTGGTATCTGAAATCTAGTTAAGGTAAATAACCATGCATGCTTTAACTTCAATAATATCAAACAAACACACTCAACGAAAATAAATCTGTCAGTCAAATGATCATATTAGTCATTAAAGTTCAGAATGGCTGTCACAACACTTGCACCAAACCTTTAAAATATTATATTTTAATGGCTGGAAGGTACTTTAACTATGTAGGGGAGGCCATGTAAAACCGACAAACAAAATTAGTCAAACAGATTCCATAGGGGCTAGCTCAGTGATATTGAAGTCACTCGCTTCATTACTCAATTGGCATTTCAGACTTTCAGTTAAATCTGTTTTGACCTCACATTGAGATTTTGAGAAAAAGAGCAACATGTCTATGAAAAAATAACCAGAAGGAGTGCTCTAACATGAATGCCAGGAGGGTGTGCATGGGTTTCTATAATAGATGCTGAAATGAGCGTATTGGACAGTATCGGGTAGCACATCAAAACAGGTCCAGGTCAAATGGTACGTGTTGAAAACCCAGAAGACTTTTTGTCCAAACTATTTAAAGTTTTGTTAAAATATTAGGGTCAAATATGACGAACAATAATATTCTTATAAAATAATCTAATACTTATAAATAAAAGGAGCGGGGAGGTTTTATGCATTAAAGTACACATCAGGTGACTATAGACCCATTTCCTTTTTGGCTGATTTTCTTTACTTTACCTATTTGACCATTTAGATATACAAAAGAGGCGAACCTGGTGCTTGACTTAGCTACCGCATTTGCGCACAGTCCATGGAGGGGCCTGATCGCTTCGCGATCTAATGGACACAACCTTACCCTACACTTTGTGCAAGAGGTTGTTTCCAAGGCTTGAACGCATAACCTCAAGGTCACAAAGCAACAACCTTACCAGTTGTTCAAAGGCCCACCCTCCGTTTAGATATACAAACAAATAACCCAAATCCACTCAAGTTGAAATTGTCACATCTAGTTTCTTTTTGCTATCATTTTAAACAAGTAACAAGGGCATCTGTTATTTTGAGAAATCATCTATAAACTAAATAGCTTATAGTAGTTAACACTTTTCTATTTCTTATTACAAAGGTGCTATATGTGTTATATACTTTTGCTAATGCCATCAGTTCCTATAGGAAGACACACAAAAGACTACCAAGGATACTAGATGAAGATATGCCTCTAATAAGCTTCATATTTGAGTCATCAGAAGGTCCTGTGAGCAGTTTAATTGACTTTGACCTGTGGGAAATGGCAAAAATCAAGAATTCATGGGTAAAGCACTTGTAACTAAAAGCTCTCAAGCCTGCATCTAAACACGATAGTTACAATCACTTCATACCTGGAGTGTTCAGAGTTCTCTTGCAATGAATATATTACTGCCTATTTAACAAAAAAGGTTAAAAGAAATTAACAAATGCACAATTTAATCAAAGCTTTTAGCAAGAACGGTATTTCCTTTCTACAAAAGCAATCACCTTTGAAGTCTAATGTCAAGTGAGTCATTTCTAACTATGATGACATCAATTACAATTTTTGGTGTGAACATTTAAAGCTATAACTGCCTACCACAAAAGGAAAAAAATAAGAAACATGTTGCAGGTGAAAAAATCAACAAGATGCAACCTTAACAGGTATTACAGTAATACTTTTTTATCAATGAATCAGAAGTATTATCTCCTTGGAATAAAGGAGCAACTCAATATGAGCAAACTTATGTGGGCGAGGAGTATGAGATACAAACACAGAAACATATAGTCATATATACACACCCACCCACCCACTCACCCTCCCTACCTACTCTTTTCATTTTACTTTGGTTTTTACAAGAACCTAACTAACTAGCTATACATACGTAATTACATACATGCTTATATATATATATAGAGAGAGAGAGAGAGGACGGGAGAGTAACTCACAGGATTGTCAATTCCCGACTCCAAAGATTCACTTTCCATAATTTCACCAATGCTATATACCATCACAAAATAGCAATGAAAATAAAACAGATGAACAGAAATTTGAGTGGAAGCATAAACACAGAGATAGGCTTGCCTTTGCTTCAATAGCATCTCGTTCTGAGCATCAACAGATGAAATGTTAGCATTAGGCCTTCTCATAGCTTGGCTTCTTGCAAACATCTTGCTCCATCTAGATAATAGACTTTTAGCCCTGTTTGAGATATCTGGGCTTCAAATTAGATTATGAGATTCCAATAATAAAAGAGCAAAAACCAAAAGCAGCTACAGTACAAGTTCCGGTTCAAAGGATAGTACAATACAAAATCTCAATTAACAGGGGGTGTATAAAAAGACGTCATATCTAGATACTTAAGTTTTACAACATATAATGATTCGATCTGCACTGGGCTTCAAGCAGATCACATAAACGGAGGAACGGTGCCATAACTATGTGACTGAGAAAAAAACACAGGCAAGAAAAAAAATGCAAATGTACTCTAAGAGAAGTAATTTCAATACGGATTTTAATGCACCCAACATGCACATGCTAAAAATGCAAAAATGTGATGAATCAGCCAAAGAAAACACACCTGATCTTCGGTAAAACCGGAGTTTGTTGACACTTTGCAATATGGCTGACATGTGTGCTGGGAGCGCTCTATGTAATGGTGATGAGTGACCAAAGTTTCATGTATTAAGAGGTGCAATGTGTTATATTTATGCATTTTGATATGTGGAATACAAAGGTTTTGTGTAGCCATGCATGTGCAGGTGTTGGAAGCTTAAAGTATGATTTTGGAAGATATTAGGCGAGAGATGCAAGAGTCGGAAGAGACACGGAGAAAACGGGGCAAAATGCAGGGTCAGCGTAAGGCTACGCTGCTACAGCGTAAGCCTACGCCGAAGGCAAATTGCAAACAGAAGCATCAGAGGGTCAACGTAAGGCTACGCCATATCGGCGTAGGCCTACGCCTAAGTAATTTCTTCACAGCGGCTTCCAGTGGACCGGCGTAGGCCTACGCCCTCCCAGCGTAAGCCTACGCTGGGTGCGTTTCAGACGCGGGGTTTGGGCAAAACAGCCGAATTTCAAAGGTTATTTAGATTTTTCTTCCACAAATTCGAATCCATCTTTTACACCACAGTTCTTGGGGCGATTTTGGAGTTCTTGGAGGATAAAGAACACGATTCTAACATCCGATTGAAAGATTGAAGATGATTTCCACCACCATGAGCGGCTAATCCACCGGTAATCATTCCCGGGTGGATTGTTTGTAAGTTTTTAGGGTTTTATCATGTGCTAGCTTTGAGAAACAATTCTTGTAATCGTTTGGTTTGAAACACTTGAATCTTTGTGTTTAGTATGGTTATGAACTCACGGGAGTCGATAAATTCTTGCACCATTGACCCCGTTAGATGATAATTGCTATGAACTTTGATTTATGTTGAATCTATTGATTAATCTAATTCTATATTGCATACATTTGTCTCGATTTCATTCGTGAATATTGTTTTACACTATTTGCCGATGATGTATGAATGTTGATGTTCTTGGTTAGATTTGGTTAATTAGATTTGAATAACCATTCGATTGTTTGAACTCAAATGTTGGTGTGATAATCCCTAATTATTTGTGAGCTTGAAACCCAGGTGTGATACCCTTTTAATTATTGTTTACAACCAAAACCGTTTTGTTTGGTACTTGATTTGTTTGTTGAGTTTATAAAGTTTTCACTTAAATCATTGATTGTGTTTGGTCAGAAAGACCCGTTGTAACTTCATAATTTGCATTGTTAATTGAAGTTGAGCACCGACCACAAACTCTTCGTGGTTCGACACCCTTCTTACCCTAACTAGTTTAAGGTGATTAGGACACTCTATTTCTTTATCTTTGACCGGTCCCTTCGACACCGATCAATTTTTGGCGCCGTTGCCGGGGAGTGTGTGCGCTTGGTGTTTTATTTTAATTGACTCGTTACTATTTGTTACTTGTTTTGTTTGGTTAATCTTCTTCTATTTTTGTGTTACGCGTGGTGTTTGTTTGTGTGTGCAGGTGACAGATTAGTGCATGCGTACCCGTTCATCTGGGAGAAATTCACCACTTGTGTTTGAACCGGAAATTGAGAGGATAGCAAGGCAAAACCGAATCCAACAACAAAATTTACAACCTATTTCATCGAAACCATCATCCATGGATGGTCGAAGCAGTCATTCTGGAACTAGCATAAGAAACCGTGGCCCAACTCCAAACAGAGGCCCTATCCCTAACCGCCCACCAACTCCACCTCACCGAACCTCAACCCAAACCCCACCTATACCTATCAATAACAACCTACCCCGTGGGTCGGGTCCAGTTCAACAAAACCGACCCGTTAGCATCCGTACCAATCCCACGTACCAAGGAAGAAGGGGACCACAACAAAATCAAACCCCTCCCGGAAACAATGAGAACGAGGGTTGGGAGGATGAAGATGGTGAATATTTTGGGTATGACGATAATGAAGATGTTGGGAATGGTGAAGGGTTTGGCGATTACGAGTATGAGGATGGTGAGAGGAGCCAATATGGAGAGTATAACGAGGGGCAAGGCTTTAGAGAGGAAGAAGAGGTGAATTATGTTCACCAAAGGGCGAGACAACCAATGGGTCGAACAGGTCGACCAGAGAGATTTGGGTATCCTCCTAGACAGGAAGGGAGGAGATTTAATGGGGGCTACAATAATGAAAACCGAAGACAACCGGTAGCCCCTATGGGTGGAGTTAATGGTCGTTTTCGACCGGCTATTTCGGAGAATGCTTCTCCAATTGTTCCACCAATTCCGGGAATGAGGAGGTTCAAGTCAAGGTCAAATTACATCAACGTTCTCCCACATTTTCATGGTATGGTCACCGAAGAACCATACACCCATTTAGCCTAGTTTGCTGCCATCTGTAGCACAATTGGGGATGAAAACTTTGACCAAAATGAGGTCAAACTCCGACTTTTTCAGTTTTCCCTCAAAGATCGAGCAAAGCAATGGTTCATCACATTGCCGGCCAATAGCATTCACACATGGGATGAAATGCAACAAGTCTTTTTGGATGAGTACTATTCGGTTGCGAAGACAGATGACTCCCGAATTGAGATTCGGACCTTTCAACAACAAACGGGTGAGCCTTTACATGAAGCTTTTACCCGTTTCAAGGAGTTGTTGAGGAAATGCCCCCACCATCAAATTGAGTTGTGAGAACTAGTAAAGTGTTTTGTTGATGGTTTGACTCAAGAGGAGAGGAAGTACTTGAAGTCCACCAGTAATGGGACATTGTTGTCTAATCCCGAAGAAGATGATTGGGATTTCTTAGAAAGAATGAGCCAAAGTTCAAAATCCGAGGCATCGGCTAGCCGAAGAGCCAAACACCCAATTTCAAAATCTGCCCCGGACTATGAGACGAAGGAGAGGCTGGCCTCTATGGAGAAAGAATTGGCCAATTTGAAAAGAGGAGAGAAAAAGGAAGTAGCGGGAGTGAAAACCCGTTTTGATGTTTGTGAGAGTTGTGGGGATTTGGGACACAAGGCCATAAGTTGCCCATTGCAAGATGGTAGACAAGAAGAAGTGAACCAAGTTTTTGGTGATAGGAAACCATATGATACGAACTCAAACTCCTATCACCCGAGCTCGAGGAATCATCCCAACTTCAAATACGGGGATGCATCAAACCAATTGAACCCAAATTTCCAAGGTTCAAATCAAGGTACTTCGTCATACCAACCTCGTCAACAAGGGAACTACAATTCGGGCGGTTACCAAAGGAGTTCATATAACAATAACCGGAACACAAATTACCCCCCAAGGAATTACAATCAAGATCATCAACAACAAGGTGGATCATCGGGGGGGTGATGACGCAGTTAATTCAAAACTGGATGCACTGTTGGAGATGATGAAAGAGTCAAAAAGGGAGAATGAAATGAGAGACAAGTTTTTTGTGGCGTTGGAAAGACAAGTGGGGCAAATGGCCGAAGAAATATCTTTGCTAAAACAAAATGAAGGTAAACTGCCAATTGACAACACATTGAAGCCACAACATCATGTTAATGCAATTGATGTGGCTCATGGTAATGAAGAAGGTGAATAAGGAGAAGAGGAGGAAATTGAGTGTGGAGAACCCTTAGTTCCTATTCAAATTGGGGAATTCAAAACTAAGTTGGCACTGCTAGATTATGGAGCGGGGGTGAGCATTCTACCAGGGAGCGTGTATGACCAATACAATTTTGGTCCATTAGAAGAATACAACACCACGTTGGTGTTAGCAAATGCTACATGCACACGTCCTCGGGGGAAATTAGTGGGAGTGGCTGTGAAGATTGGAGAATTCTACTATTCTGGAGATTTCTTAGTGCTTGATTATGCACCACTTGCTAAGGAGGAGCCACGAGTGATTTTGGGAAGACCGTTTTTGGCAACCGCAAATGCACAAATCAATTGCCGAACCGGCACTGTTGACATGACCTTTGGGAAGCGTAAGTTGAACATTAATATTTTTTCAAATTCATTTACATATTCGGTTGAAAATAAGTGTTCGAAAGCAGTCACTACTAACGTGGGTCATCCTCGCGCCAAGGCAAATGAGGGTGACACCAAAAACAAAGGTATCATGTTTGACAGGTTTAATGTGAAAGACGAGCCGAAGGCAATCGAGAAGAAAACTGAGAAGTTGAAAGATGAAAAGAAACCACCCGACCATGTCCAACATCCGAACGAGAAAGTAGATTTGTGTGATGTGAAATTTACGAGAGATGAATCTTGGAGTTGGAGTGATAAGAACCGAAGTGGTGAGGGAGCTAGTGGAAGCAATTTTGTGTTTCAACCTCCATAAGGAGGTAATGTCGGGCTGAGGACAATAAACTTAGCGCTAACCGGGAGGCAACCCGGCTTGTGATTGCTTGTATTTTGTCTTTGCTTTGTTTTGTTTTGTGTGTTTTAGTTTTCGTCACCATAGCAACACTCAAGTGTGGGGAAGACTCATGGAAGACTTACGAGTCCATTTTTGGTGATGGTTCAAGCACTCTATGATCACCTCTAATCAGGTCCACGTACTCTTTCTCATATTTATGTTACTTTGATTGAACGAATTTGTTTTTGTTTGTTTTGGTGTGTTTATGTTTGAAACTTGGTTGATTGTGATTGGGTTGGTGCTTATGGTTATGGGAATCTTTGAGTTGGATATTGAGAGTTATTGGGTATTGGTTATTTTTGCACCCACTAACCGCACTTTTACATTTCATAACTATTTACATTGGGACAATGTAAGGTTCAAGTGTGGGGATGTGGAAAATCTTGGAAACCATACAAATTTTTTGATTTTCAAAAATGTCCTTGGATCAGAATTTTTGTAACTAAATGGAAAATGATAGATATAATTGGAAACTATGCTTTTGTGATTAAAAACAATAATAAATAGAAAACGCGTTTGATTTGTAATGTTTTGGTAGGCCCAACCGACTTAAGAGCTTAAACATCCTGATAATGTATCTAGGTTTAAATGAATAATTAATTCAGAATATCTTGTGGGTTCTCATCTTAGGGGTGTCGGTAAGGTCGAAACTGTCAACATAGGGTGATAGGTACCTTTATAAACAAAAATTTATAAGTTTTTAAAATTATTTGGCACACCGCTTTATTTTTATGAAAATAAATTCGAAAGTTATTGGCGCCCGCATTCCATAATCCATCTTGCATGAGATTAATTAAATCAATTGAAAGCTTGAGTTTCGCCTACGTGTTTCCCTTCGGGATGGTGACTTGGAGGATACACCCATGGGCGGGACTTAGGTGATCAATAAGTTTGGATGACTAAGTTAGGTTTATGTGTTTCCCTTCGGGATGGCGACTTGAAGGATACACCCCTATTCCGAAGCTTATGAATTTCATTGCTTAAGAATTGCAGCCTACGTGTCATATATCGTGTTCCAGCGTGATTGAAACACCACTGGGTTAGGTTCGTTCATAAAATAATAATAAAAGCTAAAAACATGCACCCATCGATCCATAATTCCATAATTTTCAAAAACATATAAATTGGTGTTTATAATGGTGGGAAATCTATATGGTTTAACCCGGGCCTAAACATGACCTTGAAATTGAATTAGGCTAAGTCGTAGCTTTCTGAGTATGAGACCCATAGATAGACCGTTGGCTTGGTAATAGATAGAATAATAGATCACATAATCGGGTGCTCGAGGTTCGGTGGTTGGGTTTAATCGGATAGAAATACCAATTGTTACAGTCAATGCGTGATTATGTTTTAATTGTATGAGATTATGAGAGCAGGTTTCAATTATGATTCCATTGCATAAATCTTTTTCGGGACGCAAAAGAGTAAGTGTGGGGATATGATGAGTGACCAAAGTTTCATGTATTAAGAGGTGCAATGTGTTATATTTATGCATTTTGATATGTGGAATACAAAGGTTTTGTGTAGCCATGCATGTGCAGGTGTTGGAAGCTTAAAGTATGATTTTGGAAGATATTAGGCGAGAGATGCAAGAGTCGGAAGAGACACGGAGAAAACGGGGCAAAATGCAGGGTCAGCATAAGCCTACGCCGAAGGCAAATTGCAAACAGAAGCATCAGAGGGTCAGCGTAAGGCTACGCCATATCGGCGTAGGCCTACGCCTAAGTAATTTCTTCACAGCGGCTTCCAGTGGACCGGCGTAGGCCTACGCCCTCCCAGCGTAAGCCTACGCTCTCCCAGCGTAAGCCTACGCTGGGTGCGTTTCAGACGCGGGGTTTGGGCGAAACAGCCGAATTTCAAAGGTTATTTAGGTTTTTCTTCCCCAAATTCGAATCCATCTTTTACACCACAGTTCTTGGGGCGATTTTGGAGTTCTTGGAGGATAAAGAACACGATTCTAACATCCGATTGAAAGATTGAAGATGATTTCCACCACCATGAGCGGCTAATCCACCGGTAATCATTCCCGGGTGGATTGTTTGTAAGTTTTTAGGGTTTTATCAAGTGCTAGCTTTGAGAAACAATTCTTGTAATCGTTTGGTTTGAAACACTTGAATCTTTGTGTTTAGTATGGTTATGAACTCACGGGAGTCGATAAATTCTTGCACCATTGACCCCGTTAGATGATAATTGCTATGAACTTTGATTTATGTTGAATCTATTGATTAATCTAATTCTATATTGCATACATTTGTCTCGATTTCATTCGTGAATATTGTTTTACACTATTTGCCGATGATGTATGAATGTTGATGTTCTTGGTTAGATTTGGTTAATTAGATTTGAATAACCATTCGATTGTTTGAACTCAAATGTTGGTGTGATAATCCCTAATTATTTGTGAGCTTGAAACCCGGGTGTGATACCCTTTTAATTATTGTTTACAACCAAAACCGTTTTGTTTGGTACTTGATTTGTTTGTTGAGTTTATAAAGTTTTCACTTAAATCATTGATTGTGTTTGGTCAGAAAGACCCGTTGTAACTTCATAATTTGCATTGTTAATTGAAGTTGAGCACCGACCACAAACTCTTCGTGGTTCGACACCCTTCTTACCCTAACTAGTTTAAGGTGATTAGGACACTCTATTTCTTTATCTTTGACCGGTCCCTTCGACACCGATCAAATGGCAGGTGACAGAGGACCTAAAAGTGGCTCCATTCAGTAAATGAACTACATTTTCTAAATAGTAAATAACTAAATATGCAGCAATGCTATTTTAAATAAGCTATGTACCCGAAGAATGACGTGAAGAACAGTAGTTTGCTCTTCGATTGCTGCTTGACTCAGCCACGAAGCTAAAATCATCACACCTCCATTCGACAAAAACCTGCAATTTCATGAAAAGAATGGTTAGACAAAGAACACTGTACTTGAAAGAAATAGACACCCATAATATTTAGATATAATAATACCAAATAGAGCACTGAAGCATTTTGTATCTCTAAGATCCATTCCATTAATTTCATTTTTCCAGACAATGTTTCTTCTTTTCGCAACAAATTGAATATATTAGCAATAAAATACTTCTCTGAGTCATCTGTATCGGGTAACACCTCATCTTGCATAGAACAGGAAGGTGCTTCAAAACCAGATGGATCCATAGAGTTCAAAGGAACTGGGTGATTAGGAGGGTCCACATTAGAGCCCAATGACCCGTCTTGCTCTTGCACGCCTTCACTAGATTGGATCGGTTTCTCTCTTGACAATAGGATAAATCTTCGAACTCTTGAGCGTTGACTGTTCAAGAAGTCCCTTACCTTAAAATTATAATGTATTAGATTACTTATTGGGGATTTAGGTGATATATATTACTTGCAATAGGCAAAAACAAAGGAACACGCTATTCTTATAACAATAAACAATGTATATTACATATTATAATGATGAAAGCAGAATAGGGAAGAATAAATGTCAAATTAAATAGAAACCTGTGTGGCTGTCAAGCCAAAAAGAGCGCTAATTGCTCGAATTTCCTTCTTGTTGATTTCATCTTTGACAGAAAAAATTGATTGCATGTATTTTATTGCTTTTGGATTTAATAGATCTCTGGGTCTTTTCCCTGAAAATAAAATAAAAGGGAATGCACGAGAATTATCAACACACACAGCCGTGAAACTTCAACTGCTTCTGTATATGAAGTTTTGATAATAGTTATGTCTCTACAACATTGTACATGGAGCAAGATGTTGGCAGACTTATGCAAAGAAGATTTACAAGAAACCATCTTGAAAGTTGAATCTAACACTGGACAGTCTACAGTTAAAGCAGTGGAGCTGCAGGAAGTTTAAAATAACATTTTATTTATCTTAGTACCATATAAGGAAGTTGTCATCAAACAAAAGTACATAGAGATGACATGTTATATATATAAAAAAGCAAAATAGAATGAACATAAACAATTTGGAGATGTGACCCTGAGGTCAGACCAGTGGTTTTGGGAATCGAAAGATTTAACTAGAATTTTGAAATTCAAGCAATGTAACGAAGACACCCCTGTTTTACAGAACTGTTCAATCACACGTCTGCAGCAACTAGGAAACTCACCAATTTTAACTGAAAGAGCACCTGCTGCCTGCACATAAATAACAAAAAACATGATCAACACAATATACAAAGATATAGTATTAAGCGATGATTTGATGCTGATAAAGGTTATACAACAGAACTATTTAGTACATCACATTTGGACACAAACTGTAATAAAACTCTAAATTGCATACCACCCTTGCATTATTAAGAGACTAGCTACGCAACAAAACAAACACATCTATGATCTATCTGGTCAATTTGCTTCACCTGCAACCCTCATCTCAAATTAAACTGCATGCCGAATTTTACAACCAAGCTGCCCTCAGCTACAGAAACTTCATTGCAAACTCCATCCTACGATCCTAATTTACTGCTTTTGAGTCGTGTATGAAGTATGTAACGCCTAATTTAACAAATTACACTTGTATCGCGGAAAGGTTGAAAATAGGGAGGTCACACGCACCATTTCTTGAGATAGAGGATTGACGCCGGTTAGCTTGCATTGCCTGGAAACGATGTTTTGTAGGTCGTAGATCTGCTTGCTTATCAGTTCTTTCTGAGATTCCAACAATCCCTCATAGGACGCGTTACTGTTGGAGGATACTACCAGAGCGAGCTGCTGATTGCCGTTCGATATCGCCATATTTTTAATAAATCCTGGAGCTACACAGCATAATTGAAGATGATCGATACCGATAAGCGTTACTTTTAGTTGGTTAGGCTAGGGTTTGGAATAGAACGGTTTGTTTGTTTTGATCGCGATAGACCCGGATATACGATTAGCCTTTATTAGGGCTACGAATTATGTAAGATTATTTATATATTTAAATGCTTAATCTTCTAAAAAATTATTAGCATTTTCTTATTTGTGGGTGTGTTTAATATTTTTCCGAATCGTTAATGGTTGTTATGTTCATTATCTTTATATGTTTTATTTTACTTGATACTAGTTTAGATCCCCGTGTATTATACATTGGGGTGAAAAATATTAATTCTTAATTTTTTATGTGTATATTTTACAAATGTAAAAATGTTTCATATACGTACTAAAAAATTAAAACACAACTCCCAAAGGGAAATTACATAGAGATAGAAGGCAAACGGGCAACAAGCTGCGCCGCCAACCCTTTTTGGATAGCAAAACCAAGTCTTTTAAAAACTACATCTACAGATCTTGGGGTCATAACATTACTATGCATGACCCGATGTACTCGGTTAAGTAACTTCACGGCCTCTGGTGCAAGGAAACCAAAAGTGTCAAAAGCAAATGGTATAAACACGTGTTGGTTGTCAAGACACGCTTTCTCGTGTTTGGTCACTTTGCTCGAAGCAGCTTTTAGAGCAGCCTGACTCACGGTGAAAGCACTAACTCCCAAGCCCACCAGAGGGGAGACCCCTGTTAGATCTACACACGCATGTTTCCCACCTATCCACCCAAAGACCAAAATGTCAGCGGGTCTAAGTGTTGATCTTCCTTCCAATGGGTCCGTCAAGAAATTCACTGGTGCCTCTTTCTTAGTAGAAACCCCGGCACGCCTAAATATGTAAAAAAGAACATCCCTAACCAAGTCGTGTCGGTACTTGAAACCCGGGAGCTCTCTACAATGAACCGCATGCTCCCCATAGGAGTCTAAACACGCCTTACGGCAAACAGGGCATAACTCGTCAACCGGGTATAGTGGAATCATGAGGCGATACTTAAGGATAGTACGATACTCCACTGGCGACATATGTTGGCCTAGCCCATCTATAGGGATCGTGAGAAGGTAATCTTGAGCATGTGGTGCTCGTAGACACTCAAAAACAGCTCTTTGTCTAACGGTCATTTCAAACTGGACTTCCATTTCACGGACGATTTTACTAAAAAGGGCACTCGCCAATGCATGTTGTGCTTTAGGGGGGGCGGTGTCCTTATTAGTGAAACCGCTGAAGTCAAAGCTTGAAATCGTATCACGAAGACAAGCCAAAGCACAATCATAATCAGAATCCATACCACATATGCCGCTGTCTCGTAAGATGTGGTCCTGTAACGCCCAAGATTGGGCCCTCGAGGCTACAAAGGCATAAGATGAAGCCTCTACAGCGGAATACAACCCCAAACCCCCAAACCTAATAGGTAGGGAAGCAAGTCGCCATTGGAAGTCTCCAAAGAAAGGACCTCCACAAACAACTATGTCCTCAATCGCCCCACGCAATCCTTCGTCAAAGAACAGCGTTGCCTCCTCCATGTGTACGGGTTGGCACGTCCTCAAGCCAAAGAAAAGTTTGGCAATACCCATACAAGATCGAAGCAAGAGTAGCTCACTCTGCGGGTCACGAAGTTTTGGAAGAAGACGCATCAAATTAACAGCGTTAGTAGCTCTCTTCTTAGCTAACCCACTAATAAAATTTGCATCTCTGCTGATGGCCCCCCCAAGAAGTTTTACCCCGGATAACGGCCTCCCAATGTCCACAGGGAATAAACCATCATGAAACTTGCTACCATCACATGAAGGCCAAAATAACTCAGTTTTCTTAATATTCAGTTCAAGACCCAAGGTAGGACCCACCACCTTAATAATGTCTAACACTCTAGCCACCTCTTCTGAATTTCCAATGACAGTCCCATCATCAAGATACCAAGCATGAAGAAGAAGCTTGCAATTGTCTCTAATTTGATGCACAAGGGGGTGCAAAACAAGAGCGAAAAGAAGTGGTCCCAATGGGTCTCCTTGTTGAACCCCGGTGGTGGACCAAATGTACTCGTCTCTAAGATACAATCTAGCTGGTTGCCCATATAGGAATTCTACCCACAAAGAAATAGACGGGCACCTCATCCGGACCTCGCGAAGTAAGGCTGATCTATCCACCAGATTAAATGCATTAGAAAAATCTACTGTAAGCATGGCCAGAGACCCATCCGTGTGACGTTCATTCAATACCCGGTTGACGCTATGTAATATGGCCTTGGCGCCACCTGACACACCAACCCCAAACTGATAATCATTAAGGTACTTGGCCATCTCTTTACCGACACCCTTCATAGCAACCTTGGACACCAACCGCCTCCATATAGTACCCACTGCAATAGGTCGGATCCCGTTGTCGGGTTTTAAGAGCGGTGTAAGAGGAGCAGACGCAACAAAACCTGATAAACTCGATGGGCATCTCCCCCCTAACCACAAATTGACCACTGCGGTGATAGTAGTTAAAAGATCAGTGGCAACTGCAGACCCGTCTCCACATAAAGCATCCAAAATGTGTTGTGCTCGCAAGCCGTCTTTCCCACACGAAGTTCCCTTAGGAAACGATTTAATGCAACCAAGGACACTATCAACCTCCGCAACAAGAGGAGGCTCGGAGTATATTTCACTTGGCATAGATGGAGGTTGCATGTGCGGGTGTTTAGCCTCTAAAGCTTGTATGGTATCGCCATTGTATGGAGCAACACCAGACGAGCATAACACCTTCACTGCCGCTGTAAAATGGCCATCTGCAACCTTACGAAGACACTGCCTGATGTTGGTATTGCCCACAGCTCCCTCCTTATGATTATCAATGCCTCCTGGGCCAAAAGATCCCAAACTAGAACTGTTAAATATATTTTTAACTAACATGGCAATACCATCCTCTTTCCCCCAAGTGGCTAAAGAACTCAGGATTGAACGTTGTTGCAAGGCCCTCCTATTCCCAGACCTGCTTTCTTGCCTATTTTGTGGTCTAAACACTTGCAAAGTGCAACGAGGAAGAAGGAGCAACCTAACCCATGTTTCAATGGATCCCGGTTGGGCAACCACCTTGCAGAGAGCGGTCTTCAACGCTTGAGAGAAAGCCAAACGACAACTATGAGGAATGCTCTTGACAGTAACAATAGGCGCTTTAAAGACACGATCAAGGAGAACAACATCCAAAATAAACGACTCATGTATATTGGTCTCATCCACACAGATAGAAGGCTTCACAATACCGACAATGTGTCCATCCATGTCATTATCACGATCAGTTAAACGGACAATACCATCAGGGTGATGGCAGGCACGACTAATGGCATGTAAACTCATACAAATCCCACACATCCATTGACCTAAAACCTTTAAAGTACCCTCCACCGCCATAAACAACCCATGGTCCGTGGCAATAGCCTCTCGCAACACACTTCTACGTTCATTGCTAGGAAGGTGCAACCTCTTGAGATGAGAGATCAACCGAGAAATCCCCTTATTTCCCCCTTCACCATCCGGGCAACAATGAAACTTACGAAATGGACATGGCAATGGGCCATTCGAAGACGAAGAAGGGGGTGTCATAAAAAGAGGCGACAGGAGTCACGCCTGGAGTTGAAGCGTGGAATTTGGGTGTAAATACAAAAAAAATAGTATTGGCATTTCATCAAACACCTGGAGTGCATTCATCACAAGACTTTCAATTGAGAGTACCCATATGAGAATTTCGCCCCATTTGAAGAGAAAAGATCAGATAGTCAGCAGCTCTACTGGTTGGAGCATCTGGTTTGCAAAAGGTTACGGTTTAAGAGATTGAGAAAATGGAAACTGGAAGGTGGTTTGCAAAAGGTTACGGTTTAAGAGATTCAAAGAGATTGAGGTTGAGGTATAAAACAAAATTCAAAATATATAAAAATTAATATATAATTGAGTTTCGAAAATACATTAATTATTATTTAATTTAATTTGATTTTCATTTGTTATTTGACTGAAAACTTAAGTTACATAATAAAACTTCAAAGTTTTTTATAATAAAGAATAATTTAAAATAAATATGTTTTATTATTATAATTAATATTTTCTTTAAAAATGAAGGTGCATTTAATAAGAGATATACGAAAAAAATTTGATGAGAATGAATATGGAGACGACACGTGGCATTAGAAAACATTTATTTATTAGATAGTATAGATATAGATATAGATTAGTCTTGTAACTAATTAATCAAACCTAAAATTGTAAGTAATTCCATGTCCTTTGCTTCGTTCTCTTGTGTTTTGTTTCATTCTTTATAGTTTCATTGCAACTATTTTAATTTTAGTGTAATTCAACATTCAATCAAGCTTTTACATTGTTTTAATAGTTAAACAATACGTGTAAACAGACGGTCATCATATTGTTATATTTATACTTGCTAAAACTTAAACAAGCTATGTTATTATATTAAAATCTTAACAAACAAAGTATCCTTGGAACCAGAAAAAAAAATATTTGTTTAATGAGATTATCTATTTATCAATGCAAAAGTATTAATTTGATAATTTCATTCAACTCATCAAACTTATTAGGATTGCAAACATGAATCCAAGGCTTTGTTTTGGGTTGGGATTTGTTGTGTACCTCAACGTGTTCATTCCTAAAATCCCTCCTCCATGTCGCCATGCATGTAGTTCCTTAACATGCAACATGAGTTTTTCATTTGTTTTTAATTCTCAGTATTATTTGTGGGTAATTGTAGTGGGTCTTTTTAATTAGTGATAATCCTAAGTATTAGAGTAGTGAGTTATTGGTTTCCATTTAAGTCTTGGTCAACATTTCTATTTATTTGTATGCTTGTGAAGGCTCATTTGATTGCAGAATGATCTAATCATAAATTGTCTCAAATATCCTTTCTTAATTTCTTTTAAGCTTCTCTCTAATTTCTTATCCATTGGATACACATCAATGGAATCAAAGCGTCTTGATCCCCATGGATGCTCAAACTCTATCCGACACCGAGTTTCGTCAATGTGTGATTGAATCCTTTGTAAGACTTGAGTCCCAGTTTCAAACCATCTTTAACGCGCTTAATCGATTCGAAACGCCATGCTAGCCCTCCAAACTCAAATCTCTCAAACTTCTAGCACGAAAATTGTTGCTGATTCACACCCACCACTAAAACACAGCATCGATTGCTCCACCAAAACCCACACCATCGATCCCCTTCAACCGCTCCAGCCCAACCCATAATCGGGCACTGTTACTAGTACCGTCCACACCGAACCCAACCCCGAAACAATCGTTGTCACCAAAACGAGCTGCTCGCATAACTCCTTTGCCACCACAAACACCACGAGAAACAGCATGAAACCCTCATCATCAAAACCCACAGCCACCCGACACCAAACACCACAACAGTCACCAACCACCGCACCCCCGACATTCCATCACGACAATCGAAACTCACTCGTGCACAACACAACATTGCAAGAAAGTGTCGCCAAGGAATGCGAATGGCGCCCTCCATGGCACCCCGTCGAGACGGCTTCGAATGCCACTAACTGGATTGAGTGGCGGCCGCCGTGGCCTGTTATCGTGCATATCCTGACTTCCACCTTGAGGACAAAGGCGGATTTAAGGGTGACAGATTGTTATGTACTTCAACTATAATCCCTCCCCCATGTCGCCATGCATGCATGTAGTTCCTGAACATGCAACACGAGTCATTCATTTGTTTTTAATTCTCAGTATTATTCGTGGGTAATTGTAGAGGTCTTTTTAGTTAGTCACAACAGCTATTCTCCTAAGTATTAGAGTAGTGAGTTAGTGGTTTTCATTTAAGTCTTGGTCAATATTATTATTTACTAGCTTCCAATCCCGTGTACTACAAGGGCTGATTAACGAAAAAAGTTGTTAGTCATAAATTTGTATATACTTTATAGTAAAATGATTTATATATTACATACAATAGTCAAATAAACATTAGCAAGTTTTATTCAATGATTCCATAAGTAATAATATAAAAACAACTAAATTTAAATTAACTCTATAATTTGAAGACATTGGAAGGATATGAAAATTATTTACAAGTTGATGATCGGAGTAGAAGACAATAATATGTAAATTACTTACAGATTGATAACTTAGATGATAGATGAAAAAGAGAATCAACTGCTATGAGATGATTATATGTAAAAAGAATTACACTTGGATGATTTTTTTTTTTGTCATTTTATTTAATATATCAATTTTTATATAACATAATCAAAACACAACTCCCAAAGGGAAATTACATAGAGATAGAAGGCAAACGGGTAACAAGCTGCGCCACCAACCCTTTTGAATAGCAAAACCAAGTCTTTTAAAAACTACATCTACAGATCTTGGGGTCATAACATTACTATGCATGACCCGCTGTACTCGGTTAAGTAACTCCACGGCCTCTGGTGCAAGGAAACCAAAAGTGTCAAAAGCAAATGGTATACATAAATCATAGTTCGAATTTTAATAAATTTAAATAAATTACATAAATAAAGCATTAATTGTAGAACTATTTAAGGTGATTTTATGCTTTTTGGAAAGTTTTGATAATCTACAAATAAAATATAAATTTTGAATGAATTCAAATCAATATGTTTTAAAATTTAAATTCAAAAAATGGAAATGATGATCATTTAAAAAAATGGAAAGGATGATTATAACATAAAAGAAATTGATATTTGAAGATTTTTTAATATTTATATTTAGGAATTAGTAATCGAACTTGTTTACTTGTTTGATTGTTTACTTATTGAAGGGAAAGATTGGAAACTGATTCGGGTTAGATTGGATCCAAGTTAGATCCGCGTTTGGTGGTGATAGTTTAGGCAGGAAAAGTTGTCACCAAAAACCTTTATTTATTAGTATGTATAGATTTGTACGCCTATAAAGGCTCATTTGATTACAGAACTATCTAATAATAAAATCGTGTCAAATATTTTCTTAATTTCTTTTAAGCTTCTTTTTAATTTCTTGGCCAATTGATTATCCGTCGTCACATTATTTTGCCTTCTAGTAATTACAACATTCTAAAATACTATTTTATTAACCATCAAGACTTATTTACTATACAATACAAATAATATTAGGTTTAGATGTAATTCCTTTTCACATCCTCTATCTCAAATATAGTCATATACTAGTTTAGAACCCCGTGTCTACACACGAGATGAAAAATATCAATACATAAAATTCTTAAATCTTTATATATATATTTTACAGGTGTAAAAATGTATTAAATATACTAAGGATAGAAAACAAAATTTAAAATATGTAAAAATTAATATATAATTGGGTTTCAAAAAAACGTTAATTACTATTTAATGTCATTTGACTTTCATTTACTATTTGATTGAAAATAAAAGTTACATAATTAGATTTCAAAGTTTATTATATTAAGAAATAATTTAAAATAAATATGTTTTATAGTATAATTAGTATTTTCTTTAAAAATGTAATTATTATTAAAAGATAGAGATGCATTTAATAAGAGAGAGAGAGGCGGGAAAAAAATGATGAGAATGAATATGGAGGCGACACGTGCCATGAAAAAACCTTTATTTATTATATAGTATAGATTAGAACATACCATACGACATTATCTCAAATACTTAAATTTAAATTTTAAATTTTATTTATTAACGGATTATTTTAAATCGCAAGTGTAAGGAAGTTTATCGGTTTAAAATCTTTTAAACTTGCTCATCAAGAATGACTTGTTACTCATTTTCGAATGAACACATTTGGTGAAAGATAAGCACCACTATCCATGTACTTTGTATATTGAATTTTTTTTTAACACACAAGTCTAATAAATACTTTTAGGCTTAAATACTTTAGGCTTCAAATACAAAGTATTAACTAAAACTCATATATTTGAACTCATTATGGTTCATAAGTCATAACCCTAATTTTAAAACTGATTTCGTTTGTTTAATGGATTTTAAAGAAAAAATATATTTTAATCCAGGATCTCCTATAAAAAAAGAGATCAATAAAGAATTCCAATTACCTAAATGGGAATTGTTTAGAAATTGGTTTTTTAGCAATTTTAAAGAAACTGGAGTAAATTTCTTTAAAGAAGAATATTATAAAGATTTAATTATAAAAAATGAGATTATACCGTTTATTCTTTGGTTTATAGAAAAATATACGGGAAGTATTATTTTCGTTATTGAAAGAGAGTTCATTATTAAAGGAGAAAAATTAATTTCTAATGTTTTTCCTCCTACTCAATCTTTTAAAATTGAAAAGGATAATGAAGTAATGTATTATCAAACATTTCAAAAATTGTTAGAAGGAGATATCTTACCTATCACGATTTCTCATATAAATGATTTAATTAAACAGCAGAATTATACAAATTTATATTTAATAATCCTAGGAGAACAAATCCAGGATTTGTCTACTAAAATGGATAGGATAATATCCTACTTGAAAGAGAAAAACATATCTGCTAAACCAGCTTCTCTTCAAAAAAAAATTGCTACTCCTAGTATACAACTTTCTTCGGAAGTCACAGATTTTAAATTAAAATCTAAGGATAGTCTAATAGCAACTTTAAACGAGACAATGGATGCTCTAAAGAGTCTTAAAATAAGTACTCTAACAGAATTCTCTGAAGAAAATTACCAAGAGGAAATTAGGGATCAAATTTCCAAACTTTCTAAGTGGGCAGATAAGCCTACTCAAAGAAAATATTATTATCCTAGACCTACCCCACAAGATGTCCTTATAGAAGAACAAGAGTATATAGTAAACAACTCTTATGGTGGGAAGATGATCTATGAATGGAACATAGATGGTCAATCAGAAGGACAAATATATAATACTGTCCATAGAATGCTTATGTATAGTACAATTTGTAAAAATAATAATAACTCAGTAAAAACCATAGCTAACATGATAGTATCATGTTTTACTGGCCAACTTAAAGGTTGGTGGGACAATTATTTATCCCAACCAGATAAGGATAAAATCCTTAATAGCATTAAACAAGAAGAAGGGGCTAGTACCAGCAATACCGAAAGTAATGCTGTATACACCCTAATAGTAAATATTATAGAACACTTTACTGGAAGATGGTCTGAAGATTCTGAAAATATTAGAACTCTTCTCCAGAATTTAAGATGTAGAACTCTGACATCTTTTAGATGGTATAAGGATACCTTCTTATGTAGAGTCATGGAACTCCCTGAGGCTAATAATTCTCATTGGAAATCAAAGTTTATAGATGATCTTCCTCATTTATTTGCTGAGAGAATAAAAGGCAAATCAAGAGTAAATGGTGTCATAAATTATGACAGTTATACTTATGGAAAACTCATAGGCACCTGTGTTCAAGAAGGAATAAGCCTATGCAATGAGATAAAACTTAATCAACAGATTAAGAAGCATTCTTTAAATGAAAGAAAATAATTAGGAGATTTCTGTGGCCAATTTGGCATAGCAAATAAACCTGATAGGTCTATAGAAACCAGGAAAGAAAATTCTTCCCCTAAGAATCATTACAAGAGGAAGAAATATAGGAAAGAAGAAAAACCTTATAAAAGGAAAAAAAGTATAAGGAAAGAAAAGAATTTCCTAATGAATTTAAAAAAATTATAAAGTGCAGAAAATGTGGCAAATTAGGCCACAAGGCAAAAACTTGTTTGGTTCGAAAAAAACTTAACAAAATTGAAGATAGAGAATTAAGAGATAAGATAAATGAAGTCTTATTACATAACAATTTTGAAAAAACTGATTCTGAGCAATCTTCCTTAGAAGAAGAAAAATTAAATATTTTAAAATATGAAAGTTTTGATTCCTCTGAATCAGAGGAAGATCATTGTCCAGCAAACTGTAAAAAAGATTGCTGCAAAAACTCTTCTGAAATGCCAGAAGAAGAACTTTATCAAATTATTTCTCAATTCCAAAATACGGAAATAAATGGTTTAAGCAACGAGATTTTAAATATTTTAAAAGTTATAACTGATCCTCAAATAAAAGAAAAAATGATTTCTAAATACCTAAATCAACAAAGGAATGAGGAAGCTTCTTCCTCAAATAATCCTCAACAGGATTTAAAACTTTTTTCTCTAATTGAATTAAAAAGACAACTAGCTCATATAAATCAAACTTCTAGACCTGTTAATATACAGGATTTAAAATTTGAAATTGATAACCTAAAAGTTGATATCAAAATTCTTCAAAAGGATAATAGGAACCTAGAAGAAAGAATTTTTAAGCTTAAGATTCCTCATAATAAAACCTCCAAAGAAATCCCTCATAATAGTCAAGGAAGATTTTTAAAAAGTATTGTAGATATTATAACTACACAAAAATGGAATATTAAAATAAAACTTCTCATAGAAAATAGTTTTTTCATAACTGTTACAGCACTAGTTGATAGTGGTGCTGATCTAAACTATATCCAGGAATAAATTATTCCAACCAGATACTTCATAAAACCTCCCATAACATAAGTTCTGCGGGAGGAGAAAAATTAAAAATTGAATACGAAATACCACATGTTCATATTTGTCATAATGAAACCTGTATTCCTACTAGTTTTATTCTATTTAAAAATCTTACTAGTCAAGTTATACTTGGAACCCCTTTTCTAAATAAAATATTGATAATAAAGGGATAACTGAATTTTTTCAAAATAAAGAAATATATTTTCCATTTATTACAAATCCTTTTTCTAGGACTTTAAATAATTTAAAAGAATCTCTTTTACAAGTAAAAATAAATCAAATTGATTTTTTTACAAAAAGAAATATTTTCTTTAAATATTCAGGACATAATAAATAATCCGAAATTACAGGATAAGATAAAAATAATTAATAATCAATTTACGTTACAAATATGTAATGATCATTCAAATGCTTTTTGGGATAGAAAGAAACATATTGTTTCACTTCCCTATGAAGATGATTTTAATGATAGTAAAATCACTACTAAGGCTAGACCTTGTCAGATGAATTCCGAATATATGGAATTATGCAAACAAGAGATCAAATCTCTTCTTGACAAAAACTTAATCAGAAGATCAAAATCTCCTTGGTCTTGTACTGCTTTTTATGTTAATAAACATTTTAAGAAAGAAAGAGGTATTCCTAGATTAGTTATAAACTACAAACCTCTAAATAAAAATTTAAAATGGATTAGGTATCCTATACCTAATAAAAAAGATTTATTAGACAAATTATATAATGTCATAATATTTTCAAAGTTTGACTTAAAATCTGGATACTGGCAAATTCAGATAAATGAAAAAGATAGGTATAAAACTGTTTTTGCAGTATCAACTGGCCATTATGAATGGAACGTTATGCCTTTTGGGTTGAAAAATACCCCGTCAGAATTCCAAAATATTATGAATGGTATCTTTATTCCTTTTAGTGACTTCATAATAGTCTACATAGATGATATCCTTGTATTTTCTAAAGATATTGAAACTCATTTTAAACATCTTGATATATTCAAGAATATAATTATAAAAAACGGTTTAGTTATTTCCAGACCAAAAATGATGCTTTTCCAAACTAAAATAAGATTTTTAGGTCATAATATTGAAACAGGAAATATTATTCCTATCAACAGAAGTATTGAATTTGGGTCAAAATTTCCAGATGAAATTTATGACAAAACTCAACTTCAAAGATTCTTAGGAAGTTTAAATTATATTCTTCCCTGTTATAAAAATATAGCAGATGATACTGCCATCTTATATGAAAGGTTAAAAAAGAATCCTCAACCTTGGTCAGAAAACTATACTAAGGCCATTCGAAAGATTAAGCAAAAGGTCCAAAACCTTCCTTGCTTAATGATAACAAACCCAGAGTAGAGAAAGATTATTGAAACAGATGTCTCTGATATAGGCTATGGATGAATTTTGAAACAAATTTCTCCATTAAACAAACAAGAAAGTCTGGTATGATTCCATTCAGGAAAATGGAATAATAGCCAGAAGAACTATGTTACTATTGCAAAAGAAATTCTAGCAATAGTAAAATGTGTTTAAAATTTCAAGATGATTTATATAATCAGAAATTTATTATAAAAACAGATTGCCAAGCGGCTAAATTTATGTTCGCTAAGGACTTCAAACATGATGTTTCAAAACAAATGTTTGCTAGATGGCAGTCTCATTTAGCCCCTTTTGATTTTGAAATTATTTATAAAAAGGGTAGTGATAATAGTCTCCCTGATTTTCTTACCAGAGAATACTTGAATTAATGGCTCATTCTAGAGGACCAATTAAAAGAACTCTCCTAGAGATGATAGAAGAACGCACTCTTCAGATTAATAATCAAGAAGTAGCGAAAGAAGAAATTCTTGAAAATAATTTTTTAACTTCACAGACAAAAAGAAAAATGATTGAAAACATTAATATTCATATTTCTTTTTGTAGATTTAAAATTTGTTTATTAGAACAACAAAAGAAAATTATCTCATGCAGATGACTTTTTCAGATATGATTCCTTAGGAACAAGGAAAAAGAGGCAGAGGAAGAACTTCTTCCTACAGAGGTAGAGGAGAATACAATCCTCATCCAAGGGTTATATCCCAAATTGGAAGTTAAAGGCTCATACCGAAAACATTACTTCATCATCCGGTTCTTCAAAATCAGAAGACATCCTTTATAAGGAATTTTTGGCTTATAAAGCCTCTCAAGAAAAGTCTAATAAAGACTCATCTTCTACATCATATGCAAAAACCATTTCAAATGAAGCAGAAGAAGATATCTCTAATTGGACAAAGAGCCCAGAAAAAGAAGTAATACTTCTTTTAGAGAAAAAAGATATAAAATGGAAAAATAATCCATGGCATTTAATAAACAGATACATGGACACAGGATTCTATCCGACTGAGGCTTATAAACTCAGGTATTTTTATGAGCAAATTCTTAAGAAAGAGAATTGTGAAATAGAGCATTATCATGCTGGACAACCTGAAGTTTATAATTTCAGCAAGATTGTAATTAAACAACTCATATCGGTAGAAACCTGGGAACTTCTCCAATGAAAGAAAGGGAATTAATAGATCACCAAACAAAGACTCCCATAAAGTATAATTACTGGGATTATAAAAATGCCTTTTATAAAGCATTTCTTTATGAGAATCCAAAGCAGAAACATTCATGGTTTATAAAAATCTGCTCTCATGTTTACAAGCAGGACATTCCTGTTTGGTTTTACAACTGGTGGCAGTATTTTGGTCCTTCAGTTAATATTCTCCCAGATTTATTCAAAACCCTTTATAAACAATGAGCAGAAGTTTCTCCATGTCACACCCCAACCGACGGCGGATTATACGTCGGGGCGGACGCGGTTGTTCAATAGCACAAGGTTGACTATTAAAGTTTCAATATTTCATTAATGAATAATTTAATATTCAATACAAGGAAGAAAAATACGAATACAACATTTATTTAATAAGTAGTCTAGGTCCAAAGCATCCTATGTGATCACGAATAAGTCTCATGATGTAAACCTGAAACATGTGAAAGAATCTGTCAACTACAAAATAGTTGGTGAGATACAAAGGTTTTGACACAGTTTAACAAGTATTTGAAAAGTATTACAATTCACTATGATTTGTGCATTCTATAATGTAAGTATGAGAAAACAAGCATGTTAGACATTGTGCACATCAACCCTCCGACCAAGTTTAGGCATAACCCGCAGGTTACCCTTATAAGTCTCAAGTTTAAAGTTTAATGTAGTAACAAACACCAAGGGCTCCCCCCCGAAGGGGTCAATCAATCAAGGTGGATTGGTCAAATACAATAGATCTATCATTGTTACTATCGGCTTGATCAAAGCTAATGAATGTGCTAGTTTTAAGTTTAATCTAAGCATACAAGTCTCAAGTTTAACATAAGAATAAACACGTAGTCATAGTTGTACAAGAATTGTATAAGTTTAAGAATTTTGAACATGTTTCACCCCAAAAGCATAAAAGGAAAAAGGGGCTAAGTATACTCACTTGGATTGATGAAGAATATCCGATAAGAGTAAGTTTGCAAGACTTTGAGGGAGAATATCCTCACGATAAGCCTAAGTATGCAAGTTTAAAGATTTAAGTATGATCCTATAAGACTACGGTAAGGATCTATGATTTCAAAATCGACTAGAGTTCCAAGTGGGAGATGAGAGTGGTTTGTGTTTATGAAGTTTAAATCAAGTTTATAATAAGGGTGTTGAATGTAAGACTTGGATATCAATGTCTTAATAAGTTGGTAGTTTAGAATAATCGATTAAGATGATTATTTAAAAGTTTCACAACTATTAATTACACACAATAGGTAATTAAAATAGTTTCCTAGCTATTTAGACTAAATAATTATTAAAGTTTAACAATAATTATTCAAGAAATAAATAATTATTAAAGATTTTTAATAATTATTTAAGGAATATATAATGATAATTATTATTTCGAATAATAATTAAGGTTTTATTATAATCGTTTCAAGAATGCATAATTATTAAGGATAGATAATTATTAAAATATTTATCTAATTGAAAAGTATCAATATAAATCATTTACGATTTATTAAAGAATTTAAGTATTAAGTATTTATTAAAATATGTATAGTTAAAAAAAATGTTTAAAAAGGTTTTCATAAGTTTAAATGAATATCATTTTAAGCTTAGACAACCCACGATAAATGAAACTTATTATAAGGTTTATATTTTGAATACAAGTTTACAAAGTTCATAAGTTTATAAGGGTTTTAGATAAAGTTTCTTAAAATAAAGTTTACTAATAAATACTTAAAGTTTTCACTTAGTTTTATAAAGTTTATAAGTTTACAAAAGTTTAGAAGATAATTAAAGCATATTTACTTCTCATGTTTTATATAAACAATAGGTTTATGTTTAAATAAATTTTATAAATCTTTCTGAGTTTAAAAGTTTATAAGTTAAATTAATGATTTTTGGATAAAAGAATACAAATAAAGTAAGTTTATTGTTTTTAAATAACTTCTGTGAAATTATGAGTTTTATAAAGGTTTTAAAAGTATTTTTATAGCTTTTATAGATTTAAAACCAAAATTAAAGATTTAATTAATTTTAGGTTTAACTAAGTTTTATTTAATTAAAAATGTTTTTGAATGTAAAAGTGTAAATAAAAATTGGATTTAAGTTTATAAATGTATAACATAATTTTTAAAAATTATAAAAGTTTAAAAACTGTTTAAAAAGAACTAAAACAAAAACAGTGGGCAAAACCGGTTCCCCCGGATTCGAACTCGGGTCTGGGACCGGGTTACCAAACATACACACAAGCCTAACCATCCCGCCTACGGGTCTCGGTGGTATTCATCTGGAAAAAGAAACTTTTAAACGCAAGTTCCAAACGCCCCCAAATTCCCAAGAACCCTAGTTTCGATTCCCGTCCAATACACGCTGATTCGCCCTCTGTTGATGCAATTAAACAGAGGGCTTTCGATCCTTAGAGTATAATGACCCTATTAGACGCAAGAATTACCTGAAATGGTGGAGTAACGATTGAGAACGAGCCTGAAGGTCGAGGTCGCGGTCCTCGGTTCAAATCGTCAAATGCAGGTTCGTTTAGATCGAATGGAGAGTGTAGAGAGTTGTAGTGTGGTGTCGTCGATGCTACTGGGTTTGATTTTATAGCTGATTTCAACATTAAATGCTTAGTTGGTTGAGAAGATGGTAGTTGCGTTTAATGGGTTTAAAGACGGATCACGCGTCTGTTAAAGGTGAAATCGAGCTTCGATACACCTCAGGTTTGAGTCGCACGCCTGATTCGGAGTTCGAGGTTCAGTGAACCTGGCCTATAATGCGTTTTCGAAGGAGAAGGGAAGACAACCGGTGTAGCGGGGGGTCGAACTCAGGACCGAATCGGTTCTGGGACTTTGGGTTTATTACAGAACAGGTCCTCGAAGTTTAGGAGTTTTATCGTTTAGTGTTAAAACTTTGGTTTGAGTTAAACTAAGTTTCTGAAATGACAGTTTAGTCCCCAAACTTTCATAAAATAATTAAGATAGATTTATTTTATAAAATCTAATAAGTCTCATATGTTTATATTTATTTTTATAAATTTATATTATTTACAAAGTTTTAAGATTCTATCTCTATATATATACATATATATTTATCATATATATATATATTAATATATATATATATATATTAATTTAATATTTGTCTTTTTAAGGTAATAGTTTTAACACGAAATCGAGTTTTAATTTAGTAATACGTGCAAAAGATAGGTCGGAATATCTCGGATATTACACTCCAGCTCTCATAGAAGCCCAGCAGGAGGACAATTTTATAAAAAAATTTACCTACTTTACATTTTTATGTTCAGTTCAGTATCCCATGGATCTGGAAATGGACACCTGAGGTTGACATGACAACCATAATATCATTTGTATCCAAAGAGTCTTCTATACAAAATTCTGGAAGAAAATGACTCTTACTAATATTGATGGCATCATAGAAAGCCATGACACTATAAAAATGATCGAGAAGACAATTGAAGATTATCAAGAACAAATAAACAGTCTTCCCCAGAAAGAGGCTCCTAGTCCTTTCAAACACATAATAAGAAAGATTCAAACTCTTAAAGGTACTGATGAAATCAGTAACAAAGAGATTATGAATTTCTATCTATCCGAGATGAAGAAGGATATGCTAAAGAATTTCAGAAAAGAAGGAGCATCTCCTTCAACGATGTCCACTTTCTCACAAGCTGAAGAAGATGAAGATAATAATCTTACAGAAAAAGCTCAGTCCAACAATGACGACGACCCAATAGACAAAGGTTATATCAATAATATTTTAATAGAATATAAAAAAGATTTACAGCCAGAAGAATCTTCCGAAAAACAAAAATCCAAAAAACAATAGGCCCACAGTCACGTGAAGAAAGACTCCAAAAATTTGAGGGGACTCTTATGTTTTGTAGAGAGCACCCCGGAGAACATCTTCAACACACTCTCTCTCTCTCTTCTACACATATCTTAAATAAACGTTAAAGTTTGAAGTTAGAAGCTTGGTGTAAACGCCCCAGAATTACTGGTAAAATTTTTTAATTTATTTTCTTATTTCATGATTGCCTCTTTCAGATGCTAAGTCTTTAAGTGTTGATATGCCATGATAACTTGAACATCATTAAAAAAAAGTATAAAATTGAAAATGTTTTAAAAATAGAATTTAGACAGGTTAAGAACATAGTAGAATTATAAGGTGATGGTTGAATTCTTGGGGACCTTGTAGCCGCTAATGCCAGAATGGACGCAAAGACTTTTTATGGTCTGACCTTTACTAACCACATCTTAAAATGATACCCTGTACTTATAAAATATTTTATGGTCTAAAATTTTTAAATGTTTTTAATCTTATACCAATATTTTAAGTTTATATTCATTGTAAAAGTAAAACACGTGACAATACATGGATTAATGGAGATTTAAGATGCGAATTTAACGAATTAATAAAAAATATAAAGACGGTAGGCGGCTTGAGTTATATAAAAGGATAACTTTTATAGCAGATAAATTAAAGAAACAAAATCTGGGGCCTTCCGAATTTTGATTATTCGCTTCACCCTGTTACGATTCACAAACTTTCTTTTGATCGCAGATTCTTTTCCTCGTCTTTATATCATCAGGTACAAGATCATCACTCTTTTCACTTGGTTTATGATTTCAAGCAATTATTATTACGATCCCATAGTTCTGCTGATTTAATTTTTGGAGATTTTTTTGATTGATTGTTTTGTTGGCGTTGATTGGTTTGCTTGCCTGTCAGTCAGTCAGTCAGTCAGTCAGTCATACACACGTATTGTTGTAGGAAAACTGAAAAACCATGTCATGTAGTAAACTAGGGTTTGACTTCAATAATTAGATTTGTTGTATCCGTACGAATATGAAGTATTGTTGGGTGGTTATAGGGATGAATGGAGGGGTTATAGTCTGTGATTTGTTTTATTTCCAAACGTTCTTCACATCAATTCCCATATAATTGTTGTTAGTGTTAAAGAGAAATTGTTAGTGCAGATGATGGGTTAACTACATTATTTACCCTTCTGCATTCACAATGTATCCTTTAGTAAGGGATATAAGTCACTGACATGATAAATCCAGAATCAAACAGCAGATAAACCGGTAACAATTAACTCTGTTTTACTTTTGGATCAATGATACCAATTGAGTCTCTTTCAAGACATGAGTGTGTGGCCTTCACTTTCTGTTTCATCAGGAAGCAACAGTATTTGATGGGGCAACTCTTAATTCCCTAGCATTGTCACTATAACTATTTGGTATAAAACACTTATATGATGAGTGCATGCAAAGACAGGGAGATAGGATGAGAACCCAAAATAATTGTTCGGACTTGGGAAAACTGTACAAGGGTGAAAGTCTATTCCTCTTATTTTAAAATTAGCTGACACTGTAAAGACTCTTGGACCCCAAAGGGTTTAATGCCTCATTGGTATGATGAGGAAAACCACTGTTTCACCTAGCATAGAAGTACATACGAATATTTCTTTGAACAATAATGTCTCGTATGATATATTCAACAAATAGTTGTGCTTTGTTCTCTCGTGATTCGTGATACTTCCAATCTTTGGCTGAATGCACACCACTTTAATTGCAGAATGTATCTTGGATAGATGAATGACATGACAGATATTAACTATAGTTTCTAATGTATGAGTATATGGATTAAAATTTGAGCTAGGGATTCTATTTGTATGTGGAAAATGTGATTATGGTTGAATTAGGCCTTGCTAATTACAGTTCGAAGGAGGGAGTAGGATAGGGATCACCCTTAGACTCTTTTAATGTCTACCAAGATGTCTTCATGGGCAACTAAATGATGGAAGATTTTACATAGGATTTTTCTCTATGTATGTATACGGAAATGTATGGACATGGGATTTATCATGTTGCAATCACTTTAATATGGATAGTTTTTCCAACAAATGATATAAATGTCGGTATTGAAACTTATCATTTTATACTTCCATACTATTATTCTATTATGACCATGAGTACTTTTTATGGACAGGTTTTTCTCATTCAGATCGTACTTTGCTGAAGGCTTAGTGTCATAATGACAATGTCTCATATGAAGACATTGGAATTGGATGAAGGATGGAGTTTTATGCAGACTGGGATACAGAAGCTGAAGAAAATTTTGGAAGGACATCCAGAACAATTTAGCTCTGAAGAATATATGATGCTATACACGTATCTTGACTTTCCTTCAAATTGTTTGTTTTTTTCTTTTAGTAGAACTAAGTCTCGCTATTAATCATCAAAGATTTTGACTTGCTCTATTCTCTTGTACAGCACTATCTATAACATGTGCACTCAAAAGCCTCCCCATGACTATTCTCAGCAACTATATGATAAATATAGGGAAGCATTTGAAGAATATATTAGATCAACGGTAAACCCTTGAATCTCTTTTTTTTTTCAGTACAAGTTGCTGTTCAGTTGTATAATAAGAGCCTGTGAAGTGAGATAAGTAAGAAAATAATACATTACTAAACATAATGCAACCATTTGAAGCATATCCTAGATTTTATTTCAGTACAAGTTGCTGTTCAGTTGTATTATAAGAGCATGCGGAGTGTGATAAATAAGAAAATAATACATTACTAAACATCATGCATACCACACAATGTGTGGCGGTTAGTGGAAAGCTACGTGTAATCTCGGCCTTAATAAAGATTTCCCCACACTGTGTGCACATCATTTTTTTTACTGAAAATGAGAGGGTAGTTATCATAGATGTCAAATTCATAAGATTCATGGTTCAAGTTGTACATTGGAAATTTGGGATCTTGTCTCTCTTGCCATCATATTACTAAATTGGCAGATATATTGGCTAATCATATCATTTTACAGAATTCTATTAATACTACCACAATTCTTTTTAGGGGTTTTGGGTAGAGCATATATAGCAAAACCATGAGTACAATGTTTTGTTTGTTTGTGTTTTGTTATACATCCACACGGACATAGCTCATGGCTTACATATCTTTGCTATTGTTTCTCACGGCTGCATTTGACTTCTTATTTAAGGTACTGCCATCGTTAAGAGAGAAGCATGATGAGTTCATGTTGCGGGAGCTCGTGAAACGATGGTCAAATCATAAAATAATGGTTAGGTGGCTTTCACGGTTTTTCCATTATCTTGATCGCTATTTTATTACTCGGAGGTCCCTCCCCGCCCTAAATGAAGTTGGTCTAACTTGTTTTCGCGAATCGGTTAGTATTTAATTCAGTTACTTGAGCACACAGTTCTTTACAGGTATTGGTTTTTCTTGTTGCTAATGATTTTTCATAAAGGTTTATGAGGAGACTAAGGTTAAAGCTAGAGATGCTGTTATTGCCCTTGTAAGTTAGTTTTTTACTCATGCACCAATATCTTTGTCTGCCATGTGAAGTTGATCTTAATAGTTGTGATCCAGATTGATAAAGAACGAGAAGGAGAGCAGATTGATAGGGCATTATTAAAAAACGTTCTTGGTATATATGTTGAGATCGGGATGGGACAAATGGATTGCTATGTTAATGACTTTGAAAGTTCTATGCTTACTGATTCTTCTGCTTATTATTCTCGAAAAGCCTCTAACTGGATTGTAGAAGATTCTTGTCCTGATTACATGTTAAAGGTACATTTCACTAAAAGTTTTTTTATTCATGCACCAATATTTTTTTGTACCGACACTGAGTAAGTACGGTATTATCATTGTCGATTAGCATGCCATTTATTTATGAAATCAAGATACGTGTATTAAAATGTGTTTGCAGGCCGTCTCAACACTTAAAAGGACTCTTTTTGACCCAACCTCGTTTTGACTCATTATCTGTCCCGCCCGCCCTGACCGTTTTACCACATCTGTTGATAATTCTGCTGACACCATTGCTCCTGATAGTATGTTTACCATGTCATGTATTAGTTTTATCTTAGTTGATCAACTTCTCTTATGAAAAACAGGCGGAGGATTGTTTAAAGAAGGAAAAAGATAGAGTGTCAAACTATTTGCATACAAGCAGTGAACCAAAGCTCTTAGAGGTTAGTTTTTCTGATACATGTTGAAGTTTCAAAAACATGGAGCATATTTACTGCGGGGTTATTGCCACCAGATAGTGACAAGCGTACAGTGGTCTTACACATCAATTTTGTATTACAGTTGTAGTTTCCATGATATCTCTTAATTTGATTGTAGGAGATCATATTTTTATATGCTCTTTAGCACACAGAATTTCTAGAAAGGTTTTGGTTGCTTAAATTGATAGAAAATTTATGTATTGCACTTATAATGGCATTTTATTGCTTCAGTTAATATTTAACCATTTCATACTTGGTCATATCTATGCTTGCTTTTTTACTTTCATAGAATGTGCAAACGGAGTTGCTGGTCGTATACAGCAATCAATTGCTAGAAAAAGAGCATTCTGGATGTCGTACCTTGCTGCGAGATGATAAGGTATAGTGATTTTCACATTAAGGATTTTGCATCGAGTATTATATCATCAGTTAAATTATCATCACAATTCACCGTAAACAGGTGGATGATCTCTCAAGGATGTATAGGCTTTTCTCTAAAATTCCCAAAGGATTGGATCCTGTTGCTAATATGTTCAAGCAGGTATTACTTTGCACATAGGAAGTAGTCTACATACTGTTTTTATTGTAGTGCTGACACTTTGTTATTCTTTGGGGTGCCAGCATGTTACTGCTGAAGGAATGGCCTTAGTCCAACAGGCTGAAGATGCTGCAAGTAACAAGGTAGTTAGTAACCCAGTTTAAGTACTATCATGATTTATTATGTTTAACTTGCTATTTCACAATTTCTTGTTTTAATTGTTACCATTGGTAATTCACAATTTCTTGTTTTAATTGTTACCATTGGTAATTCACAATTTCTTGTTTTAATTGTTACCATTGGTAAGCAATTTACTGATTAAGAAATAATGAGATTTTCAAAGAAGAGGTGAAATATGAGCATATTGAAGTTGATACTATCATGGCGGTCACAAATATGAGTACTAGAGGTGGCAATCTAAACCCATTTTACTTGTGAGTGGTTTTGGATTAGGTCAAATAAATAAGTTCTGCTAAAAGATTAATGGGTCAAATGGTTTGAAACTCACCCAAAGTGTATTTAATGCTTACAGCCATCTAAAACTTGTTTTTTTGATGAATTTTGATTATTATTGTAGTAGACATAGTATTGTTAATCATATCTTACGTGTTATCTGTTTTTTTTTATCAAAAGTGGACAGAGTGGACAAAAAATCGTTGTGGCAGCCGGTACCCATTTTAACCCTTGTCTAACCCCCGTCCAGCCCATTTTGCCACAGCATTCCTGTAAAGCATATGTCGAATTATTGAATACTGCTTTGTGGTAAATTCCTGTTTTACGTGTTTGCTTTACCAAATGCTTATGATTATTTTTCCACAGGCGGAGAATGTTGGTGGTCCACAGGAGCAGGTAATATTCTCAGCTTATATTCAGTAGACAGAAAATATATAGAAATAGGTGATTGTATAAGAACTAAGGTGGTCAACTTTTCAGGTGTTTGTCAGGAAAATAATTGAGTTGCATGACAAGTTTATGGCATATGTTACCGATTGCTTCTCGAGCCACACACTATTTCACAAGGTCAGTTTCGTGTTTTGCCGTCTAATTTATGTGTTCTCTGTTAGTAAATTTTTACCCTGTTTTTGGTTCTGCGTTAGGCCCTGAAAGAGGCGTTTGAGGTTTTTTGCAATAAAATTGTGGCTGGCTCTTCTAGTGCTGAGCTGCTGGCTTCATATTGTGACAATATTCTCAAAAAGGGAGGTAGTGAGAAATTAAGTGATGAAGCTATTGAGGAAACCTTGGATAAGGTATACCCTTTTATCCTTCAATTAGTCTTTTGTACGGTTCTTTTTCTTACGTTGCATTGTGGTGGCCTGGTTTTGCTTTTTACAGGTGGTTAAACTCCTTGCTTACATTAGTGATAAAGATCTTTTTGCAGAGTTTTATAGGTCATCATCAGCTTTTAATCTTCAATATTGTTGTAATGCTGCAGTTTAAGATAAACCAAATATTATATTTTTTGTGTTTGCAGGAAAAAACTTTCCCGGCGTTTACTTTTTGATAAGAGTGCAAATGATGATCACGAAAGGCTGATCCTTTCAAAGCTAAAGCAACAATGTGGTGGGCAGTTCACATCAAAGATGGAGGGCATGGTAATTAGTTGACCGGGTTCATGTCATGTGTAGAGTTGCCAACTTTTGACCCATTTATTTGTAAATGGGTCGATTTGGGTTATGTTTTGTTTGAACGGGTTAAGAAAAAGTAGTTAAAAGGGTAACATGGCAAATAGGTCAAAAGGTCGAACGGGTAGCTTAATTTACACATTCATTTAAAGTATTTTTTTTCTTAAGAAAGTGGACTAAAAAGTGTTAGCGGATCAATCAGCCTGACATGTACTGAATGTGACCAAATTTCAACCCGAACCTGTTTTGACATGTTGCCCAACATGCATATCTTGCCACCTTTGTTCACGTGGTTGATGTTTTTCTATATCTTAACATACTATTGTTCCTGATCACAGGTGACAGATTTGGCATTGGCAAAGGAGAATCACAGTCAATTTAATGATCACCTTTCCAATAATTCTTTAGCCAATCCCGGAATTGACTTGACCGTCACAGTTTTGACCACGGGTTTCTGGCCGAGTTATAAATCTTCTGATCTTAGCTTACCTGAAGAGATGGTAAACTACTTCTGAAACTTCGATTGAAGCACAGTTGCACATTTAAAAATACTTAATTTTCAATCCTTTGGGTATTAGGTGAAATGTGTTGAAGTTTTTAAGGAGTTCTATCAGACTAAAACCAAGCACAGAAAGCTCACATGGATCTACTCTCTGGGGACGTGCAATGTGAACGGTAAATTTGATCAGAAAACCATAGAGCTGATTTTGGGAACCTACCAGGTAATACTTGAGTGTAAAGAGTGCGGTACACGTGTGTGCGCAAGTCAGATAAAACCAAAGAATTTCGGTTCTAGAATTTTCTAAAAACCGGCTCTTGGTTCATTGTATTTTCAAAGTTTGTTTTTTGATCCAAGGCTGCTTTTCTTTTAAGAGTTTTTTTTCTTTAAACTTAAATCGATGTGCTTTTATAATTGAGATAATATCATATATACCCCTACAAACATGGGTAAATATCATATATACCCAATAAAAACTAAAAATATCATATATACCCAATTTAAATAATTTCTTATTTTATGACCATTCTACCCTTATCCATTATATGATTTTTTATAACCTAGTTTTTTAGTTTTATCCAATACGTAAAAGATCACTCATTCTCCTATTCATGATGATGACTATCTAGATTCTCCAAACCCATTCAGAAGGCATCGATTCAGAAGGAATGATTGCGAGAAAGTTAAAAACGCTAATGCTATAAAATAAAATTGGTAAAATTATAAAAAAAATGAGAAAAATTCAAAATAGTCTTTTGAGAAAACTATTTTTTATGGTTAAATATAAAATTTTAAAGTTGAAAATGTGTAAATATGAAATTTCAATGTTAAAAATTGGTAAATATGAAATATTAAAGTTTAGATAAATAAGGGTAAAATGGTCATCTTTTAAATAGTTTTTAATGAAATGGGTATATATGATATTATTACATGTTTGTAAGGGTATATATGATATTTTTAGTTTTTGTTGGGTATATATGATATTTTTCAAGTTTGTAGGGGTATATATGAAATTGGCCCTTTATAATTTTATTTTTATACTATTCCCAACTATGTAGACGGTTCTTTTTTCTTCTGATTTGTGTGCTTTTAGTTAATTCTCTTGGTTTTTTATTCTTCAGGCAGCAGCTCTTCTGTTGTTCAATGGTTCAGATAGGCTAAGTTTTTCCGAAATCAAGACACAGTTAAATCTTGCTGATGAAGATGTGGTTAGATTACTCCAGTCACTGTCTTGCGCGAAGTATAAGATTCTCACCAAGGAGCCAGCCTCAAGAACTGTTTCTGAAACTGACCATTTCCAGTTTAATTCGAAGTTCACTGATAGGATGAGGAGGATCAGGGTGTGCATCCACTTAACAACTCGCTATATCTGTTTATTTCATTTCATTTTTTCTTTTTTTAATATATTGTCCATTGTGCGACTTGATTTATCAGATTCCTTTGCCACCTGTCGATGAGAGGAAAAAGGTCGTGGAAGATGTTGACAAGGATAGGAGATATGCTATAGATGCTGCCATTGTGCGCATAATGAAGTCTAGAAAAACCCTTGGTCATCAACAGCTAGTCTCCGAGTGCGTAGAGCAGCTAGGCCGCATGTTCAAGGTTTGCTGTTTATTCCTCATCTTAACATTTTTCTTTTTGTCTTACTAGATGTGGCAATTCAACCCATGAAACGATCCATTTGGGGGGTTCTTTTTAATTTCAAGATGGGTCAACTCAAAAAGTTAAATTTTATCAAATGGGTTAAACAGGCGAAATAGGTTTGCGGTTTGTACATAATTAAATTTTATCATATATATATATATATATTTTTAAAAGTGTGAAATAGCGTTTGCTGTTTGTATATAGCCCAACCTGGTTTCGACCCAAACAGGACTAAAAAACAATCTGATTCAACCTGAACTATCAACTCTAGTGGTGGGACTCGGATAACACATTATGGTATTAGTGAAAACAATCAACTCTGGTAATGTTATATATAGTATACTAAGAAAAATAGTTTATAGAAGTATTATGATGAAGTCCGATGTTTTGATGAATAAAATATATAAAAAACCAAAGTTACAAAAATCCCAACAACTCACATCAAATATGAGTTACTAAAGGTGTGTGTATTTTTAATGTGCAGCCTGATTTCAAAGCAATCAAGAAGAGGATTGAAGATCTGATCACAAGAGAATACTTGGAAAGAGACAAGGAGAACCAAAATGTGTTCAGGTATTTGGCATGATCTAAAACCGCAACCCTCGCAAAATCACATTTTCTAGCAAAGGATGGATGAACAAGTCTTTTATGGTAATCCATTGCCACTTTTTAAGCCTGATCCTTATCGGTCGAGCCATTTTCTGTGGATATATTTTATTGACAGTTGATTTTTGTGCAGCTGACATCAAGAACCGTTTTTTAGATCACGTTGTTGTTGCTATTTGATTGAACTGGTGTCTAGTATAAGTTTTAACTAAGGGGGTGTATGGATTGTGTTTTAAAGTGATTATATATTATGCTCTATCCAAATAATAAATGTTATTTGAAAACTTGAATTACAATCCTTAACATCTTTTAAACGAGATGATTAATTAGTGGGTTTTGGTTCAATCAACCCAATTATACCAATTGGGAACTTGACGGCATCAATAATAGCCCACACTAAATAGCAACATAAATCCAACATTCGACAGTTTTATTGGACTGACAACCATCAGTAAACTGGAACCAATCATGCTACTCTCATCAAAACAAAAAAAGCAACAAATTTTAACTCAGGCATCAAAATGAATTGCATATCGAACAGGACCAAAACACAAAATTCATATTATATTAGATATTCCTGAAACAGATGTAAAGACAGACAAGAGCAGCGAGAAAACGGAGCCCAAAAGACCCACCTTAAATAAACTACACTTTGTCACTCACGAAAGTAACCAACTCTAAAACTCACCAACATGATCACATACACCTAACCTAACCTGACTCCCGCTAAGCAACAAACCCAGGTAGTTGCTCAAATCCAAATATGAAATAGACCCGAAACTGACCTAACATCAAACTTATTATAATGCACCAATTCTCAAAACCAAAATCGATCAATTGGTGGTGTGAAAGCCACATTATTACCCGATACAAAGACCAAAAGCAGAAACCAGAAATTTTCCAAAGTCAGGACAAAAACGATCTTAAGGGAAAGAGATCAAACCAGATGGTTGTCAAAGCCACAAACTAAAGATCGATCTTCAGGGGAAGGAGATTGAACCAACATGACTATTTGACCCCGTTGAGTTTGCGTACATCAGTGCTAAGAGGTAGAAGGTAGTTCAGCTCTTCATAAGAGTCTTGTTGAATTCCATAACATAAGCTGTCAGTGATTGATTACCCTCCTAGATAAAAAGACGTAAATTATGGACATGTCACTTTGTCAAGAATATAGATAGTCCATTAGTAGCTTAACATAGTCATAGTGATTAATAAGTGTGGATAGATAGATATAGGAATAATTGAGCTTCGATTTGTAACCATTAGTCTGTAGGAAGGAGGATTAGAAGTGAGATTACTTGGTAAATAATTTTGCTCCATTCAAACAAGCTTTTGCCAGTCATATTTAAATAAAAAAGAATATAGACCAAAAACAAGTTTTTCCCTCCTCACGATACTAGACTAGTTTACACGATGACCCATGAGTTCAAAGATGGTTGGTTAGTTGAGAATGCGTTGTTTTGTATCAATTTTTGTTTTATAACTTGATGTAACTATTATTAATTAATCATGTAGCACCATGCCCTCACTTAAATTTACCAAGAAACAAACTCAAAACAGGATTAAAATCACAATTTAATAAAACAGATATTTCCGAAGCACTGTCTGTCCATTCTCTCATCACATGCTGGAACTAAAAATGCAATACAAATATTTGTATATCATCATCATCATCAAGGCATTTCCCCACCACTCATCTGACCCAAAAAAAAAACAAAAATAAAAAGAATATTCTCAAACCCATAATCATCAAATAACCAAATCATACCTGTTAAACCATCCTCAACGCAATTTCTGTCATTGCCGAATCTAATCCAACTCAACTACGCCACTTACTATATACAGAATAATCAACTGCAACCAAAACCAAAATGACAATTATTAATCAATTTACAACAAAAGCATTTATTTGGTTAGAAACCGGAGTCTCAGAAGAAAAAACTTGATGTCAATGCTTTCCAAATGACGATCAAGATAACAACCTTTCTTACAGTTGTAAAACCAACCATCCTCACTAATCTGATCAATATCTATAATCTGCAACTTATATTTGATCCGGATTGGATCTTCACTCGTTATTTGTATCAGAATGTAACGCAGTTCAATTAACACTGTACACTTGTACAAGGGTGATCCACCAGAAATCTTCTTGGTTGCAAATCCCCAAGATTACATAGCTGAGATCCATTTAATTTCTTTTTGAACCCAGATGCACCACCCGAAATCACCTACAAATTACTTCCATTGCAACCCGTACGAGTTGTAACAATCCCTCAACATCTTGAAAATTGAAATCAAGAGCTGGTTTAATTACTTCCTTATGGTGGGCATGTTCTGGTTGTGATCCACAGGCTGCAAAAGCAAGTTGAGATCTTCTAGAAGCCTCCATTGCAAAGTTGACATCTTGAGCCTGCCAGGATTTTAGACGTAAGGTCACGCTTCCAACTCTTTATCATGGTTCAAAAGGGGTTGGGTTGACCCATCAACATCTTTTGAGTTTTGTCCATATATTTTACCTTTATATATAACTAATGTATTAGTTAATATTATGAAAAGGGAGGTGATTTGTACACCATCATGTTTACTACTTACATCAATTTAACTCTTTTTTGGCCTCTATTAATAGTGTAAGAATAAAATAGTCAAAAACAATATTTTGGTGGTGTAAGTAGTGAAAAAGGTGGTGTACAAAACACCACTCTCAGTCCCTTGTGAAAACTATAATGTTAAGACAATACATTTTTTAAATAAACCTATTTAGGAGATTGTAAGCATCTGAATACAGGTGAATTTTGACTTGTTTGACCATACTTGTTTCAGGTAAGTTCTAAATTTTACAAGTTTGATCCATTGGAGATGAATAATAAACCAAATCGACCCATTTTTAAGTAAATGAGGGGAAATTGCCAAATCTAGTTACATAAAATGATATTTGAGAGTGTAGTTACAAAATTAAGAATCCGCAAAAAGCTGGGATTAACTCGAGCAGCAATTACATGATTACCCCCAATTTGAGGATCATTAGCACCCTTGGTAAGGGCATTTTTGTCGACAGCCGCTGGATTGTTTAAGTTATCGATATCAGAGGCAGATGAAGAAGGAGATTCACCTACAAACAAATAAGAAATTAAGTAAAGTGTGTTGATATTTTGTTGTTTTTTTTTAAAGAACCAACAATCAACATACCAGTAGGACACCCACGACCTAGTGGTCTAGTGGTATGGTGTTTACCCCTTACAAAAGTGGTGTGGGTTCAAATCCTTGCAAGTGCAAGTTTAGGTTGTATTTAGGTGTAAAAAAATTGTTAAAAAAAACATACCAGTAGGACCTATTTGGAGAGACGTTTGCAATTCCTGCCCATCTTTTGAGGCACTTGTATGTGAAGAATAAACCACCTTTAAGTATGCCACCTCGGCTAATTTGTAGGCCAGTGCTGCAGCTGCCATTTCTTTTAGTTTCTCATATTCATGAGCAACATACCTACTAATTAATCAAGCATTAACTAAAACAGGTAATAATAGTATTTCGTGATTAAATTATATTCATAATTAGATAGTTCTATAAATAAGGATTATGAAATATGGTTTAGTATGCTAGATTTGATTACTGAATTAGGGTTAACTTGAGCATCATTGTATTTCTGTAATATTTCTTTTATTTTCATAAAATATTATCCAGGTCTTATCCTGAGCATGCTATGAATGGATAAATATCATATAATTTGGACTCAAGAATGGCATAAAATAAGTTTGTACAAATTGACCAACTTTGACATTACTTTAATGATTAAATTGGAACCAAATTACCGATGCCACTTACTCGCAAAGTTTTGCAGTGCTACTGTACATGCCCATTGATTGAATCATATCACCATGTTTGCCATTCTCAATATAGACGGATTCTAATAAAGATGATCCATAAAGAAACTTAAGGGCTGCTTGACAATAAAGTGAATTACTCTCATGGTTTGATCCTAAATTCTGTAAAATCAGAATAAGTAATGTCAATCATCAAACAAAGTGATACAAACAAACATGAGTACTTCAATGAGTTTTGAAAGTGATCTGTGATATTGTAGAAAATAGTATTTGGATGTGCTTCTACTAACTGAAGCTGTAAATCATTTAATCATATTACAGAAAGTATAGATAAAACAAGGGTATACACTTAATTTTAGGTCAAACATCACCAAATAGCAACCAAGTTTCACCATTGTTACGTCCAAGTCACTAGCACTTTCTTTAAGAGGTTTAAACACTTAGTTTTAATAATGTTAAATTTTTAAATAGCTGACTTGGCATCCCGGTCTAGAAAAATAATGACTGCCCCATCTATTTTACACAATGAGATGTCAAATTCAAAATTTTCCACAGCACTGAAAGTTTAGTGATTAAACCTTCTAAATAAGAGTGTGACCCTGGTGGAACAATAGTGAAACTTGATTACTGTTTAGTAACATTTGTCCTTCATTTTACTCTACATCATTTGCAGGTAGTATCAAACTTACTAATTAAAACTGATTATTTGACCCCAAAATAATAATATGATTTGCTATAAACCTTAAGACGATCAGCCATGTGCTTAAGAGCTTTCGCCTCTTTTATAGCACTTGCAGCTTGACTCGATGATTCCCGTCTGAGTGGACTTGGTGTTCCCTTATGCCTATTCGGAGTCTGATGTTTTACACTAACCGATTGATTTCCGTTCTCATTTTCACTTTTCTTTTTCTGCCTTGTTGTTTTTAACGCGTCACCGCCTTCAACCCCATCAACTGACAAACTATTTCCCATGTTTTCTTTTTGAGAACCCACAACGGGTTGGGGAGGACGTGTTGACTCACTTTGACTTTTACCAGATGGCGGCAACGGTAACAAGTGCGGCTTACCTTTTCCCAGTATATCCCTTCTTGAAATTTTCTCATTGTCACGTTCAATTGGCATATCATTCTGCTTAACATCAAGAATCAAGACTGGTTTTCCCGATGATTGTTTCTTCAAAGCAGACCCTTTTTCAAACTTATCAGGATTAAAAGATGGTTTATTATCAACTTTATCTTGAGATCTATTCCGTCCCCCCTTTGACTTTTCTTCATAAAGAGGGGTGTCTGAACTTTCAGTCATACATTCAGATGTTTTAAGATCAATCTTGTTGATATCTTTAGAACTCCGGTTTTTGTCTTTTGATCTTGAAGATGATCCTTTTCCATTTTTCCTTGCACGAGATCCGTTGGAATGAGATTGATCATCTTTTTTTCTTTCTCCTTGAAATGACGGTCTTGCCACTAAATATTCAGATTTAAGGGAAGGTACAACCTTATCTAAAGATTCTGCTACATCTAATTCCTTCTTGAACATGTGTGCTCGGTAATTTTCTCTATCATCATCCCAATCCTTTTTAGGATCTTGAGAATTATCAACACCTTCAATATTTCTTCTAGAAGATGTAAGCTTATCAGGATTTAAAATTCTTAAAAGAGATGAAGAAACCGATTCCACGGGTGACCCTTTTTCTTCATGGTTGCTTGCTTTAGTTTTATGAGAACTAGAAACCTTAGAAGAGCTTGAAGTAGCAGCCAAAAATCTATCTGTTTCTTCCTCCCGAGACTTGGGTATTTTTACCTTTTTACCCTTTCTGTGCACATTTTCACTTGTTTCTTCTATTTCGGCATCAAAATCATTAGATTTCCTTTTCTTTACAAGATCTCTTTCATGCAACGTCCCGTTTGGATTTTTGGGATTTATACCCAAACCTTTTGAAGCAGATTTTGAATCTTTAGAGTGGTCATCATATTTCTGATGGTCCTTTCTTGAAGGAAAATCACAAATGGATGTATTAATTTTCTTATTATAGATAGCTCCATCATGGTCAGAAACCGGATCTTTGTTGGTCCCATGATTATCATCAGTTTTGATTTTCTTGGAATCTCTAGAATAATCTTCACTAGTCTCACTTTTGTTCCTAATCTTAATTTGAAGAACATTATTACCTATGCAAGTGTAGAGCCAACAAAACAGACATTATAAACTTTGATGATAAGACACTCAGGAGATAGTGGTGGCAATTTCAACTAGTGTAATTATGAATGGGTCGGTTCGGGTTATGTTTAATCTCTAACAGGTCAAACAAATAAAATAAAAAATAAGTTAGCCAAATGGGGTTAATTAAGTCAAAGGGGACAAAGGTCTCTCAGAATGTATTTTAGTTCATTAAACCTCCTAAATCATTTCCTTGAAAGAAGTTTATTATTGAAGTAATATAACTTCATAAATATGTTTGGCACACTAATCATTTATAAAAAATGTGGACATAAATTTGACTATATCCACAAATTACCAGGTTTGACTTGTTACCCAAGGAACCATACAAGAAAATATCCAAGTTAATTTTATCAAAAATACCTTCAGCAACAAGATTCTCACATATTTTCTTCTTTTCTTTGTGCTTCAATCTGTGTTTTTCTGCAATCAAACTAGAATGGCCCGAATCTTGAAATCCTGCTTCGCTTACAACAGGAGACTGGTTTGCACCATTTAAGCTCCTATTTTTATTCGAGTTTTGAAGATTCTTTTTTGTAGAATTAGAAGACAATGAGGGCCTCTCTTGTTTCAGTTCGTTTGGTAGATCTTTTGTTCCGTGTTTTTTCTTTACAGCAGATTGTGGACCAAAAGGTTGGTGTCTTTGATCAGGGTGTCGTGGGCCAACCAACATCGGTCCGGCTTGTGGTTCACTGGGTAAAATCGGTTGAAAACCATGAACTGCAGGAGCTGGGCCAGGAAAATGGGTGGTTATAGCCTTTGTTGTCTCCTCTTGACTGATGCTGCAATGATTCATTCGAGGCCTATGGATTTGACAAATTTTAAAGTATGTTAGGATAGGTAAGAATTGATAAAAATACCTTTTTATCATACGTGAAAAAAATCAGTAAGGGTGTATTTCAGTGGCATGTTTTTACCTTCACTCTAAACTACATCAATCAATTCCAATAAAGATTTTAAGGGCTTTCGAAACTATATCTTGGGTTTTTAAGTTTTAACCATTATTCTTGTAAAAATGCAAAAAGAACATTGTAGTTTGCAAGAATAAGAGGTTTTGGTCAAATTGTGGAAATGTAAATGTAGAAACAACAATTGTGGACAATTTCAATCCACTTACATGAAATGGGTCGGGTTGGGTTATATTTCATTCTAACATGTTGAATGGGTTAAGTAAAGAAAATAGTTAAAAAGAGATGGGTCAAACAAACAATTCGAATGTTGGGGAAAAAGTACTTTAATGCTTAAAACCTACTAAATTATCCAAATAAAAAATAGATAACTATGTTAATACTATTGCCTTTGTAATCATATTTAAGACATTAACCATTTATAAAACTCAACAAAATAAGAAAAAAATATTGGATAGTATTATCATATTAGAGTTTATTAGTAAGAGCCCCCGGGCCCATTAGGTTAGTTAGGGTTTTGTTATGATGTCTATATATTGTAACTCAATCCTTCAATAAGATTCAATCTAGTATTTCATTATCTTACATGGTATCAGAGCCACCTAGGCTCTCTACCACCTCCGCTCCACCACACAAATAACCAAACCCTAGCCGTCACCGCTCGAGAAAAACCCTAAATAGGTGGCGTGCCGCCGCCGCCCTGTCCGGCCACCGTTCTCTGTTTAGTTTCTTCTTTCTACTTTCCAATTTCCTGTTTGAATAAAGCTTCGTTTTCGATTCGAGATTTCGCCCGCTGCTCTCAACAAAAAAAAACTTCAAGAACTTCGTTTCTCATTTTAATTGATTGTCTCAGTATCCATGGTCGATTTATTTATGCTGCTGACATTTTTTGCCTCCAACATCATCAAACATATATATATATATATATATATATATATATATATATATATATATATATAATATACATTTGTTAGATATGTGTTTGCTGGAATCGAGAAATCTTCACTGCGCCACCATCACCAATTAATTGGCGGTCCGCCGCTTATTGGATTACGGTCCCTACTCTTGCCGCCGACTTCGGTCTGCCGCTCATTGAACCACAATTCATTCCTATTACTGCTGACTTCGGTCCGCCGCTGATTGGACTTCCGTCCTCCGCCGCGCTTGCAGGACTATGGTCTGCTAGTTAGTTAGATTTCTACCCCGTCGCGAGCGTCACCGCATTGCATGCCTCTTGTAGGATTATGGGATCTGTCATTGAAGACTATGGATGGTGAAATCAGGCAAACTATGGATTTGTTAGCAAAAGTTTAAACTTCTGAGTTGATCGAAGCACGTTTATCTTATTATTATTGTTTTATGTTTTTTGTTTTCCCAGTCTGAGCTTCTGGTTTCCTTCCGCTCTGACTGCAGGGGAGTATTGGATAGTATTATCATATTAGAGTTTATTAGTAAGAGCCCACGGGCCCATTAGGTTAGTTAGGGTTTTGTTATGATGTCTATATATTGTAACTCAATCCTTCAATAAGATTCAATCTAGTATTAGTTAAACCTTGTAATATGATTGTATTAGAATGTGATTGTATGTTTAGGGTTTACATAAAGAGGTGTTTATATAGAACACCATATTACAAGTCTAGTCTCTATACTATATCACTTAGTCTAATATTCCCCCGCAAACTAAGCTCGGGAGAGATTTAAGTTGAAAATATAAAAACATAAAACTAAAAAGATAGTTGGTCTTCTCCTTCTCCACCATGCTTTCGCCTGTCGCCATGCTAGAGCGCGTCACACGTTTTTTTTTTTTTTTCAGCAATGGTAAATGGGCTTGTGAGGCCCAGCCTCAAAGGCCCAATCGAAACTACATTAGGAAAACCCTAATCTTCTTCCGGCCGTCACCACTTCGCCGGAGTTCTTCAACAACTAGGGGTTTGTTCCCCTTTTCTCCTCCCCGATTGCAGATCTGTATTTTTTTTTTTTGCAAACCTCGAATAAACGGAACTGAAAGCATTGTGGCTTTTACGAGGTGCACGTCGCCGGAAAAACGGCCACCGTTGTATGGTGGCGGCGACGGCGTCTAGGGACAAGAAAGCAAGTTGTATTTGCTAACCCTAGAAGCGGGAAGGTGCTGCAGTGACGTACCGGTGGTGGCAGTGGCAGCAAGGAGGCAGCGGCGGCGGATTTTGTTGAGCCTCCCTTTCGCTTGCCTTTTCCCGGTCGGATCTCGGACTACTTCTACTCCCCATCGGAAACTTCCTTTGTTTTTTTTTTTACTGACGGCCTTTCGCAACCTGTGACTTGGTGGCAGACCTGCAACAGCCGCCGGAATAATCCGCTGTTGTATAGCAGTGGCGTCGCGTTGTATGCGACGACGATCTGCGTTGGCGTTGCCTTGTATGCGACGACGGCTAGGATTCTAGAGCAGTGTGTCTGCTAACCCTTGACATGGGAGGAGCTGTGGCTGCCTGTGGTGGCAGCAGCGGAGATCTAGGGTTTTGGTAGGTAGGCGGTGGCGGCAAATCTAGGGTTTTTGTGGTGGCGGCTGGTCGTGTAGAGTGATGGAGATGGTTGTTGTTGACGGCAGATCTAGGGTTTGGCGGTGGGGGATCTGGTTATTGAACGATAAAAAAAAAGCTTGTAAAGAAAAGAGAGGAGTGGCGGAGCGGCGGCGGCCGCCCCGCCGGAGATGTTTTCAGGTGGTTGTAACCTAGCTCTGATACCAAGTTAAACCTTGTAATATGATTGTATTAGAATGTGATTGTATGTTTAGGGTTTACATAAAGAGGTGTTTATATAGAACACCATATTACAAGTCTAGTCCCTATACTATATCACTTAGTCTAATTCATTATCTTACAAAAAAAAGGTGGCCTCTTGGCTGGTCAACTTGCACTAAAAAACTGTCCATTTTGACCCGGACACATTTGACTTGTCAAGAAAACCATCGATCCACATGTTGTTCCATCTCTAATAACTATTATACTTGACACTTGTTACCCATGATCACTCACTATTGCAAAAAAATAGCAAAGTACAGTGGTATGAAAATAACCTTTCCAAAAAAGAGACTACGAATTTACAACTGTGAAAAAAAAAAACTTACAGCCAATCGAGCATGCTACAGAGCCACTTCTCAGGAAGGCTGCCAGGATTTACACCGGGTGGCAGAAGCCTCCATTTCTCACATTTATCACAACAAACCCAATCTTCATTCACCACTGCAGCCACCGTTGCAGCAGCTGCATCAGAAACAGGCCCACCACTTCCCATTATAGGCGGTCCCAGGCCCACTGGATCCACTACTAGCAAAGATGGTTGTGGACCTTTCTTTCCATTTAGTCTCTCTTTCAACAAAACATCACTTTCTATAGTACCTTTTTCAGTAACTCTGTAGTCCTTCGGTTTGTCCCCAAAAGGCTTGTCCTCCAATGCCATGTCATCACCATCTTCAAGTTCAGGATCAAGTTCCCCAAAGAAATCTTTATACGTCTCTCTCCCCTCTCCATTATTGTTTGTAGGATCTTTTGATTTCGACACGTGATTGTTTTTATTTTTGGATGAAGAATTATCGTTTTTTGAACCATTTTCCGAACTCTGACTTCCTTTTGATTTCTTTTTGTTTCCAGAAGATGGTGTCGCCGATAACATGCCATCCTTTTCAAGTGATGTAGCTTTCTGAGCAAGCTTCTGCTTCATAGGCTTTATCATTCTGGTATCAAGAATTTTAGCACTTTTTAAAACATCTGAATCAGATGTCGTAGGGACAGTTGTAAACTTTTCGTCAGAATTTGCATTTCCAACCAAATTATCATTTTTAATAGGCTTATCAACCCGGATATCATAATGGGTTAAAATTGGATCCAAAGACTTTTCTCTTGGTGTATCAGAAGGTTCACCCTTGAAGGCGTCACCTTTTCTGAAATCCAAAACAGATGAATTGTCTATGTCTGTTTCCTTCTTTGTTACATTACCAATGCCATTTATTGGTTCCATTGAAGCAAAATTATCCTCAGTTTTTTGGCTTTTTCTCATTTCGACCAACTTTAGAATCAGATTTGTTAACTGTAAGAGTACTTTCTTGGGTTCGCTTATGTACGGACCCACAACTACTATCCTCCCATTTTTCTTTTTCAGTCAAGAACAAGAGATCATCCGGAAGGGGGGATAATAGTAAACCTCCAAGAATCGGAAATGATGTCATCATCTGTTGCAGAATCAAGGTAGAAATACTATCTTTTAAGCAAATTCACAAAAAAAAGGTCACTTTTTACGCATCTACCTACAAACAGGTCAATCTGGGTCATATTTTGTCTCCAACCAGTCAAACGAGAAAAAATTAAGAACTAAGAAAGTCATCCAAAGTGTATTCAAATGCTTACAGCCTCTTAACTCGCTTCAATAAATAATGAAAAAATACTATATAATTATTTAACATGATGCGAACAAAGATGATGGTGGATCAACCCAACTCGACCCATTTTGTATTGATCCATATTTAAATATAAAATGTTTGGCCCGTTACCAACCTGCCCTAAGATCCTGATTCATCACCTCCAGAAAGAAAAAAACAAATATATATATATATATATATATATATATATATATATATATATATATATATATATATATATTTAAAAAGCTAACCAACCTCAAGAATACTAGTAGGGGATTCTTCACGAGGGGTGTCATTAGCTTCCAGTGAAGATGAAGGAGAGACATCAAGGCCAAGTCCACTGTAAATTTCAGTATTTTTTCTAGTCGACAAGTTATCAGACCCAACTTTGATCCGAACCTTGAGTGATTTTTTATCACAAGTGTTAGCAAATTGGTTGTTAATGGGTTGTTGTCCACTAAAAGTGAATTTGTCAACAGCCCTAACAGAAGGCATGTGTACTTCTTGTTTCACTTTACCGTTCATTGGCGGGCCCCTTAGTGGTGGTGGTGGTGCTGCTGCTGCTGCTGGTGCACGGCTAGTTGAAGGCGGTCCATGTCTTGTCGATTGAGATGCATTTGATATGGAAACAGAGTTCTGACGACCACCCTGTGTAGTAATATAACTGAATATTTGTGTAACACAAATTCACAAGTCCCTTTGAGGGAACCAAAAGTGTGTGTGAGTGTGTGTGTGTCAATGTTTCCAAATTCCCATTTACCCTCGAAAACTGCACCCGTGTACTCTAAGAACCACTATAGCAAAGTGGTTGATCCAAGATTTCTCAATGTCAATAGGGTATGTGCGATAAAATATTTTAGGAAATGCACAAAAAGAACATTTTTATTTTTTACATTAGATTCTACCAGTCAAACCATACATTTAGAAGTAAGTGTATAAAAAAAAACTTAAGATCAAGTTCTGTCACACATATGTTGAAAAAATCTAGAAGTCATGCATATCCATAAATTCTCTAAACCACATAGGCATTTTCTTAGGGGATTAACCCCTATAATATGAATGAACTGTGAACACTAGTCAGTATGTAAATCAACAATTAACTATGATGTTCCTGGAGTTTTAATACCAACAGTTATGGGGTTTTAAAAACAAACTACCTCTATAAGCAGATCATTAGGGGATATGGATGCATTGTTGATATGAACTTTTGGTGGCGTCTTTGGATGAGGGCAAGCTGGAGAACGCTGATAAGTGGGCAAAAACGAACCGTATCCCCCCAAACTTTGCCCCTGCAAACAAGTAAAAATGCTAGAATCAGCATTCCAGCACTTTCAGTTTGGGAGTTACCTCCGCTACGTCTTTAACTTACCCAAATTTTCAGCTGAAACACCACCTTCAAAATCCTTCTGAAAATGTCCCAAAACATCTTGAAGTTTTTCATCCTTAAATGATTGCAACAAGATGTTTGCGTGAGTAAAAAGTACCCGTTTCAATAAGGAAAGATGAAAAATCATTGAATACAGATTCTTTTATTGAGAGTTTCAATGTGGTAAAACACAAATTAGGAAAGCAGACACATACTATTAAATACTATTGTTCTTAAATATCCCTATTGTTAGGTGTGGAGTCTCGTTTAGAAGCGGCCGGCCCTAATTAGGGTTAGCCGGCCCTAATGGGCCTATCTCTACGGTTTGGGCCTAACTTGGAGAACAAGTTAGGAACCCTAGTTTTAATCTATAAATACCCTATGTTGTAATTGTAATCTGTGTGCCTAGAGCTTAATGAAATAACCTAGTTGCAGCCCGTGGACGTAAGTCCCCCACTGGGACCGAACCACGTAAAATTCTTGTGTGGTTTATTTTTCTGTCTGCGTGATTATCGTTTGTGCATGTGTGTGTGTTGATTCCGCTGCGCCACGTTGTTCCTAACAAGTGGTATCAGAGCTTTTGCTCGTTGTTACACACGGTATTGCATGGAAGAACGATTCGCAAAGGAAAACCCTAACTGCTACAGTGCCGCCGCCGCTACAGTGCCGCCACGTGAACAGTGATTCCGCGTGAATAGTGTTTTCCGGTCAGCGCGTGAACAGTGTTTTCCGGTCAGGCGTGAACAGTACCGGCAGAATTTTTTCGTTTTTCTGCTGTTGTTGTTCCAGGTTTGATTCGCAGCATAGTTTCTTGTTTTTTTTGGGCCGCCGGAATTAGGGTTTTTTCAAACCCTAGGTTGCGCAAAAGAGGAAAGAAAACAGGGCTGTTTTGGAGGAAAAAAAGGGCTGTTTCGGGAGAAAACAGGGCTGTTCGGGACTTATTTGCAGTGATTTTGCAATTAGAGTTTCTGTTGTGGATCTCTTGGAGTTGTTGGTTTCACTCGGGTTTGCAGGTGAAGCGTTGGGTCGGGAGTCTCGGGTTTTCTGGTATCGCGGGTATAAAAAGGTTTGATTGAGTACCGGATTGAAACTCTAGAAGCGGCTGATTAGAGTTTTTGGTTTAAACTCTTGGATTCGCCGGGTAAAAGGTTAAAGTTTTTGTTTCGGTTCGGGTTTTTTTGACTGTTTATTATCAACCATTAATTGGGGAACCGGGTTATGTGAAATTCAGTATCGGGTTTAGATTTGTCTGCGAGATTTATTGCAGGAGCAAATCGGTCATTTGACAATGTTCGGTAGATGATCCGTCAAGTTCAGGCCCGTGCCATTGCAGTGTTTGTTTCACTGTTTCGATTTGTTTCTTGTTTGCTATTTATAGCTGAAGACGGGATGGGTATAATCGAAGGTTTGGCGGTTTGGATTTCGGTTGGTTGGTTGGTTTTGTCAAAAGAACTTGAGTGTGGTACTGTGGGATAAAACCGGTGAAAATGGAACCAGCAGGTTTGGAATGCTTTGGGTTTTAAGTATTCCGGTTCTGGTGTGCTGGTGACGACATAAGTGAAAACAAAAAGGAAGTCAGGTGATATTGCTCGGTTGAAAGATTTTTCGGTTAGGGTTAGCCGATCGGGTGTATGGTCACGGAATCCTTGGTACCGTTTGCTTTCATCATGAAAGCTCTGCTGCTGTTATAACCGTTTTCCGGTTAGCTGGTCTAGAACTGTGAAGTTGTTTCTTGTTCGGTGGTGATCAGTGGTACGACATTTGGCATGGGTTGGATAACAGGGACAGTGGGAGCTGAGCATAGTTGACTTGGTGGAGCTGCGTGAGGTGTGGGACATTCTTTAGAGTCCATGTCAAATATGGTAAATTCTGCTTCTGAGAATGTGTCTGGGTTGATGCATTGGGACTCAGTGAAGGCAGTGGAGACTCTTGGGTTCAAGATTCTGGTATGCTTCATTACTCACTTCTGTGAAGCATTGGTGAATCTATTGTTTGAAGACTTTAGGAAGATACAAGTTTATGTATCGCTGGAAGAAGGGAACCAACTTCCGAGTATTAAAGTCTTGGCTCGCTGCATCGGGTAGAGCTAAGTGGATTCATTTTGCAAGTGTGAATCCTAGAGCCACGGAGATGTTAGTTGAGTGCATTCGGAGGTTTAAACCAGGTAGGGGTTTTAGGAATAGTGGGAGCATGGGACGTGTTCTAGGTACAGTTCAAAACACCGTCGGGTTTTGAAGACCGGAATTCCGAATGGGAAAATCTCTCCATGGTACTTGCAGGTTTTGGAGAGTGGTGTTTCCTTTGGAAGTCTCTGGAGTCGGGAGTGAGTAGGTGCCGGTTGAGATTGAGGATGAGTCAATGGCGGGTTTTGCCATGGCTGGGTCAGTGATGACTGCTGGGTTGGAGCTCGGGGGAGCTTCAACGGGCTCTTCTGGTAATTGAGGGGTTGGCTGCTGCAACTAGGAGGATTGGATTGAAGTCTTAGCTTGTTTATGGGAACTGAAGGCTTGGAGGACTTTTGTTATTTGAAATCTTAGCTTGTTCTTGGGAGCTGGAGGCTTGGAAACTTCTAATAGTGAAGTGTTAGCTTGTTCTTAGAACTGGAGGCTTGGAGGATTTCTGTTATTGAAGATTACTGGAGTTAATGGTATAGGGTCTGCTTGGATGGTGGATTGAGGATTGCTCGAGCCTCCAAGTGGGAGATTGTTAGGTGTGGAGTCTCGTTTAGAAGCGGCCGGCCCTAATTAGGGTTAGCCGGCCCTAATGGGCCTATCTCTACGGTTTGGGCCTAACTTGGAGAACAAGTTAGGAACCCTAGTTTTAATCTATAAATACCCTATGTTGTAATTGTAATCTGTGTGCCTAGAGCTTAATAAAATAACCTAGTTGCAGCCCGTGGACGTAGGTCCCCCACTGGGACCGAACCACGTAAAATTCTTGTGTCGTTTATTTTTCTGTCTGCGTGATTATCGTTTGTGCATGTGTGTGTGTTGATTCCGTTGCGCCACGTTGTTCCTAACACCTATCTAGGTCAAACCAATTACCCATCAACCTATTTAATGCAATAAACAATAGCTACTAATCAGAATTGCACTCTTTAAACAACATGGAAAGGTAATAAAGGGATTAACTTTTCTGAAAGGCAGGACTACGAAGCTAGCAAAGTAATGTATGTTAAAAAAAATAATTCAAGGAAGCTAGCAATATTCAATGTATATACTCCCTACATCATATATAAAAATAATATTGGCATATTCACATCTAGATGCCTAATGCTTTTGGGTGCGACAAGGTGCAGACCCTATGGGCATAGACTGTATCCCCAAATTGTTGACCACAATCAAGAGAGATGTGATTTCGTAAACAAAGTAACAATTTCCATCAAATTTATTGAAGAACAAGAACATGAAAGCTAAAAATATGTATTAAATGATACAAGTCAACAGCGTGAATACTTTTCTTTGTTAGTGCCGACTGATGAGTAAGAATGATAAGGTTTAAGTTCTATGTGTTTACTTTACAAGTTTATTATTATATGTATTATAAGATAACCTCTTTCTTTTATCGATTCGTTTCTAGACTTCATACGCACACAAAGACACATATATGTATGCATATAAACGCACATCCGTATCATAATCCAAACATCATAAATTCTTATCCCTACACATGTATCCTTGAAGCACAAACTCACAAAGCAATTTCTAGCCCAACAACAAAACTTAACTGTTTTTGTTACTCTTGGAATACATACAACAAGTCTAAGATTCAAAAAGTAATTAACCTAAAAACTCAAACCCTTAAACCCATAGCTATATAGATTCAAACAATCAATGATACTTAGTCGGATTCAACGATCTTTGAAAAAAGAAAGAAGGGAAAGCAAATGTTCAAAGCTAGGTAGCAAATTTAAAAATCCACAGCAAGCAAATATTCATTCAAGTTGTTACATATCCACAACAAAGAAAATTATATACAATACAATGCACATTTACTGTTTAATCACAATTGAGCTTGAGCAACAAAATTTAAAATCTAAACAACTGAAACGACTTATATTAGTAGCTGAAGGAAAGTGTCTCTTACAAGATAAGATAGAGCAACATCAGGGTCAATTGTTGATTCATTATTGTTCTGAAAATAAGCCTCTCCTTCAAGCTCAGCCTCTAAATCCATATCTCCACCATGCCTCAAACTTAACCCCTTCCTACCATTTCTAATCCCCACAGAGATCATCCAAAACAAAAGGGGTACACTTTTTCCAGATAAACTAATTTCAACAAAAACAGGAAAAAAGGGGGAAAGTTATGCCTCAATCAATCAACCAAAACTTACTTTACAAAACCTCAACGAAACTTGAAAATATCATACACCCTTTTCAGATGATCGAAAATCCATCAAAACCCAAGAAGAATTACCCGAAATATCAAGATCGGAAACAACAACAATTTTCACCAAACAAAATCGAAACAGAACGATTGAAATTACCGCAAAAGGAAATATCCCGATCAAAATTGGTTAAATTTGTTGATTCCTGTGCTTGGATCGTGCTAAAATTTTGGCGATCTTCGGTTAGCTCGAATCGATGAGCGACGAAAGAAACAAAAACGGAGGAGACTCTGGTTTTGGTGTACACTGCCGCTTTTTTTTTTTTTTTTCCTTTTTCTTTTTTTAATAATCACCATTTTCATTAGTTGTTTAGGGGTGAGGATTTTATTACTTCTTTATAATTATAATATATATATATGCTTTAAGCGTTAATAAACGTATATATTGTTTCATTAATGTTTAAATAAGTTTGGTGCATTTATTTGATTAGTGGTGTACAGACTGGGTTTTTTTTTCGATTTGGTACTGGTTTTTGGAGATGGAAGTGATCGGTTTGGTTCCCTTTCAAACTGGTTTTTGACCAGTTCAGTTCGGATTATACCGGTTTCAAGCCGGTTCGATTACGGCGGTTCTCAAACCTATTACAAATCGACGGTTCCTAAACCGGTTCTTACCAAACCGATTTCAATACCGGTCTGGGTTCCAGTTTCAATTTAGAAACCGGTTTTTTGTACACCTCTACATTTGATAATGCAACAAGTTATTCCAACCCAAACACTCCTTAAATACTATCAAGATATTTTTCTGCAAAAGTATTTTGAAAAATCAGAATTTCATCTTTAATCATTCGTTTTTTTCTTCATTAGACCACTTATCAAACTGTTTATCTATATTATGAAAAAAAATATTCAATGTGAAAAATTATTTATTTTTTCTTTAGATAACTAATTACTTTGTAATGTGTACTCTTTGATTCTTTGAAATGTTAACGTAATATTTGTCATTCAATCTTGATTTTTTCATCAAATTACGCTTATGGATTTGATGAATCAATTTTGTTCCCTCTTGGTTAAAGCAATGTCATATTTGGCGCTTATATTGAGAATATATTATCTTTACAATAAGTTATCAAATTTGCAAACCAATCCAGGAACATCTTGCGGCTTCCTCCTTGCACCCAACTCCTAAGTTTTGGCCAAACCTTCCTAAGATCAACTCAAATTGCTTCCTTCCACTTCTGAACTCAATGATTAACCCCCTAAAACTATTAAACTATGACAAGATTAGTTCAACAATCACCTTTTAATTTAGTTGAAAGAGGTGCTTGTGCGTTTCATTGTGATATTCATATGCACCATTATGTAGATTCGAGAGAAGTAATCCTAATCAAGGTTAAAGAGATGGTGTAATGTAGATCACCACCATTACTTAGTGAGACGATTGTAATGGTAATCATTACCAACTTAGTGCGATTTAAAGCAGTGACCACTACTCTCATTAGTGAGATGTTCAAGTGGTAATCACCACCATCATAGTGAAATCTTAAAGAGGTTTGGACTAGAACTTGTTACTCAACCTGCATATTCTATCATCCTTAAGTGTAAGTAAGATGGAAGAAGAGTTTTAACTTTTAAATGTTCAAAACAAAATTGTGTAGCTGCAAGTGTTTTCATGGATGCTACTTGGTTCAGATTTGTATTTGTAGCAAAGTGTAGCCAACGCTTTACTTAGAAAAGATCTCCCCATTGGAGTTGCTCTTTATTATGTTTGAAATCTGAACATGAGGAACATATGTTCACGGAATCCTGAGAAAAGAGATAAATGGTTTATTATCTTCTGTTAAGGGGGAAAACATAAATGAAGATAAACTGGTCAGTTTTCCTTAAAGCAGTTTGGGCTGTAGGCTTAAATCTAATTTATTGTGAGGTTCATAGTGTGTTTCACCATATTTAAAAAATTGTCGACCTATATTCAGTTTGACCCAAAGTTTATAGCCTTAGTTAATGTTACTCTTCTATATTTATATGCATTGATTTCAGTTTGAAATATATTTTATGTTCAAATAGTTGTTCAAATGATGTCATGTATTCACTTCATGTTTATTTATTGCTTTAGGTTATTCTGCTAGTCGTTTTTATAGTACAATTTCATAAACGTTAGTTTTTTTAGTAACATTTGGTAGTGAATGTACACCGTTACTTGTGTCTGCGTGTTTTAGGTTGGCTAATACAAGTCCTTACTGATGGAGGTCAAACTATGGAATGACAAACGAGAGGGAAATGTATGACAATTTTGCTGAGCTATACGCCATCATCAAGGCTACCGAAAATCTCGAAAAAGCTTATGTTAGAGATATTATTCCATCAACTAATTATGAAATCGAGTGTCAAAAACTCATAGCACATTTTAAAACATTATCATCAACGCTTAAAGACACCATACCCAGTATTGAAAGGTTTCATGATACATACAAAATGGACTGCCCGGCGGCAATGAACCGCCTGATAATCTCCGGTGTGCCTGCTACAGTGGAGCATAGGGCTGCTGCCGCGACCTCATGGGTGACCTCTGCTGCGGTTGTGGCAGCATGTGTGCAAAATTTCATCACGACGATGGATTCATTGAAGTTGAACATGACTAGAGTTGATCAAGTTTTCCCTTTGCTTTCAGATTTGTCGGGTTCATTAAAAAAAATTGTCAGTTTTACCCCCAGATTTTTGAAGGGAAGACTAAGATGAAAGAGTGGATTCGACGACTGACAAAGATGGGGGCTGCAAATGAATTGACTGAGCAGCAGGCTAGAGAACGTCGCTTGACCTGGAATCGTCTTATAATTCATTTATGGCTGCATTGCCAACAACTTGATTCATACAGTGTTGTTATCTCAATCGGCTTCACTTGAATATCGTGTTTGAATTACCCTTTTTAGTTATTTGGAATGGAGAAGGGTATTTTTTGGTATGTAGAACCATATAATTTGTTTGCAAGATTAGATGATATGATATCCATCTTTTTTTTGAACAACCAATGAACGATATCCATCTTTTGTACAAGTCTTTTTTAAGTTTATCTATATTTTATGTTGGTTTTCGTATGATTACTCACAGCAACTCTTGATGCTCTTTGTTTCGACAACCATCTATTTAAATGACACAAAGATTAACATTAGAGTAAACTCCTGTTTTAGTTCCTGTGCTTTGGGTCAATTCCCTATTTTAGTCCGTTAGTTTTAATTTCTCCTTTTTAGTCACCGTGGTTTCATTTTTGTCTCAATTAAACCCACACCTCTAACACCGTTTGTTTTTTTATGTTAACTATTTGTTAAAAGATAAAAATACCCTTGTTATTAAAAAAATAACAAAAGACAAAAATATCCACCACCATAAGTTTTTCTAAAAAAAAACCCTAAAATTTACATAAACCTCCACTGTCACCTCCACCTCCACCTCCGACAAAAAATATCCGACCACCACCTCGTTTTTCCGGCTAGGCCACCAATACACCTCATAAAACCCTAAAATCCACCTCCACCTCCACCTCCACCTCCACCTCCACCTCCATCTTCACCTCCACTGATCTGAGGAAACTTTTACCTGAATGGGTTATTTTTGGATCTGAAGAAAATGGATTTTTCTGGCCCGACCCGACCCCCAAATTACTGAAATTTGGATTCTCAGTTTTCACTATTTAACCAGGAATTAAACATATGAGGGTCCAGATTGTCCACACCAATTTGTTTCCGAACACAATTAACCACTAAAAAACCTTAAAAAGTCACAATACCTAGCATTGGGCGCCCGAGAGGGGATTTTAACCTCAAATTCAACAAGAAGCCCTAAAAATCCATGAAATCGATCAAATGTAACATGCGTCAAATTCTTAGGGTTTGGAAGGTGACGATGGCGAAATCGATCAAATGTAACATGCGTCAAATTCTTAGGGTTTGGAAGGTGACGATGGCAGTGATGAAGTGTAGCAGATAGCAGCCGGAGTTACAGAGAGAGGTGGAGTGGAGCGGAGTGAAGGTGGAGGTGGGTATTTAGGGTTTTTATGAAATAAAAGAGGGTGGAGGTGGGTATTTAGGGTTTTTATGGAATAAAAGAGAGTGGAGTGGAGTGGAGTGGAGGTGGGTAATTTTAACAAGACGGGTATTTTTGTTTTTTAATAAAAAATTAATAACAATAATGACTAGAAAAGAGAAATTAAAACTAAGGGATTAAAATAGGGAATTGATTCAAACCACAGGGACTAAAACAAGAGTTTACTCTTAACATTTATTAACTCCTACAATCACTTTTGAAATGTTTATTGGAAGAAAAATAAACATCATTAGTGTTATGTAACTATTTTGTATGAATGTATGGTCACTTATTTTGGGGACAAAAGGATTGCTATCGTAAATCTTTACCATTTATACATTTATTTTTTATAATAAAAAAATAACTTTTATTATTTGAAAATTTTAAAACTTAAAACAAAGTTAACCGTATGATGGTTGAAAATATCATACAAGAATGTGAAGTATTTAAAAAAATAACACATAAAAAGGTTTGCAAACTATCATACAAAAATAAAACTAAAAAAATAATCTTAAATTTTACTTTCTTTTTCGGAAGATGAAAGTATGTAAGATAAAATAATATTTTTTGGGTGAGATTTTATAAAGGTAAAAAATGGTTTGAATGAGGGAGTATTTAACATTTTTATAAGTAGATGATTTGGGGGGGGGGGGGGGGGGGGGATTGGGGGCTAAATAATATATGTAGCATAGTGCAGGGGTCAAATGCATCCTCAAAACAAGTGAAGGCCCTTCTTCATTGCCTTGCCGAGAGAGAGTTCGAGATCACCGCTAGCGAGCAAGAGAGACGACGGCATTAATGGTGGAAGCTCACATGCCGCCAAAACACAGAGACGACAGTGTGAAGCTGTTCGTCGGCCAAGTTCCGAAACATATGACGGAGGCACAACTTATAGCAATGTTCAAAGAGTCTGCTCTTGTGGACCAAGTCAACATCATCAAAGACAAGGCCACGCGAGCTTCTCGAGGTTAAACCCACTCTTTCGCTTCACGTTAATGTTCCTTCCGGCCGGATCACATTGCGTAATTCACCTTATCTTTTTTTTTTTTTTTTTTTTTAATTTGAATTTTGAAACCCTAATTAGTTTTGTTATCAGGTTGTTGCTTTGCTATATGTCCGTCCAGGGAGGAAGCAGACAAGGCCGTGGATGCGTTTCATAATAACAGAACCCTGCCTGGGGTGGGTAATTAATTATTCTTCTTTTCTATTTATTTCATATAATAACCATTACATGAAAGAAAATACAAACTTTCCTTTTTTATATCATGCTTTGCTTTTGTTAATGATAATTTCTTTTCTCATCGTCAATGGCATTTTCAATTAATACTCAACAACATTTCTGTTAAACTACATGCTGAATCAAATGTTACCACTTTCATGAGATTTTAAGCCTACATTTAGATATAGTCAAAATTGATCAACAGCTGAAGTGCAAATCCTATAATAAGATAACTGTTTATGCTTAAGAGGGAAATTTCATCTTAATATAACTTATTTTCTTCATGTCATAGGTACTCACATTCATGGTTTCTTGTTTAAAGGGATTTTGGGCTACTTTTTCTTTCCTATTTAAAACAAACAAAATCATAATTCATAAACTTCAGTAAATTTCTTGTACCCAAAATAGGTGTACTGGAGCAGCTTGCAATTTTACTTGACATCATCCTTGCTTTGAGTCACTCATTTATAGTTAACTGGTCCATTTCTCTTGCAAGGCAGGACAATAATTATTTCAAAAAATATATTGTTACTACTACTACTACTAGGAGTATACCTTTAATACAGTATACATTAAAGTAATGTCATTTTATCAACATAAACTACTACACTAAGTGTGGATAATATGAGGGCTTGGATCCTACTTATTAACCACCCCTCCCTTCTTTTCTCTCCGTATTACCGTATATAAATTAAATTGTGGTAAATAACAGCTTAATAGCATTGTTTCTGGATAAGAATCGATTATGATATTGAAAGTGCTAGTGATGTTCCTACTATTTAACCTCATCTTAGGGTTCTGATTCACTAAGTGTCTCAATGCAGATTTGGTTGGTTTAGAAAGCCAAATGTGCTTAGCTTCTTTTTTATTGACATTGATGCTAAAGTTTTCAAAAATATGGTTGGTTGCCTGGTTGATGTATATAGGGAATACAAGTTTTAGTTAGCTATGGATTATTCTTTTATTACGGTTACTTATCAAACCAATTACCAAAATGTCAAGAGACTACTAAAATGTTAAACCATCTACCAAAATGCTTTTTTACTATAAATTACTATTTATAATCACAGTCATCTAATTGTTATGATATTACTTGGTTGAACCACATATTTGAAGTGGGATTTTGCTTTGCTCACAGCTTGTATTGATCATCCCCATATGGGGGCCAGATTTTATTTATTCTTTCATCTTGGAATTGGGGCAATAAAATAAAAATAATGGAAATGAAATGGACTTAATAAACACGACCTAGTTTTTTTAATTCTTCTCATGAGATTTATTATTTTTGATACACTGGTGAGTTGAAGCCAATATGATCTCACCCTGTAGACATGATTTTCCACTTCTTGATTTAACGATGTGGTATGCCCTTTGTTATATGTCAGGCATCTAATTGCAAGTGAAGTATGCTGATGGTGAGTTGGAACGGCTAGGTATGTCATGCTATTTCACTTATTAAATTGAAGATTGTTTTTTCCCTCCATTATCTGATATGAATTTACCTGACTAGCCTTTTTCATTTCCCCTGATCTTTTTTTCAAGAACATAAACTTTTCATCGGTATGCTTCCAAAAAATGTTTCTGAAGGTGAAGTTACAACATTACTTTCGCAATATGGAACCCTAAAAGACTTGCAAATTCTAAGAGGTGCTTCCCAACAAACGAGCAAAGGTGCATATGGAGTATGAGACGAAATATCAAGTATGTTATATTGTGGCAGGTTGTGCTTTTGTGAAATATGAGACGAAAGAACAAGCTGTTGCTGCTATAGAGGGCCTTAATGGAAAACACAAGATGGAGGTTGCGCATTTTTCCCCTCTTTTCTTCTATAGATAGTTGAAACCTCTAACCTTATTATGTTACTGAATTTGTTTGTGTAGTTGTAGTCTTGTTGTTTTTCTCGGTATTAGGGTTCAACTGTTCCTTTGGTTCTTAAATGGGCAGACACCGAAAAGGAAAGACAAGCTAGAAAGGCTCAGAAAGCTCAATCGCTTGCTTCTACTTTGGCAAACGTTGACCCGAGTCAACATCCATCTTTATTTGGAGCACCGCCAATTGGTTACATGTCACCATATAATGGTTATGGGTATCAGGTTTGTTTCACCATAGTTCTTGCCAGTGTTGTAAAAATCGCGCCTAGGCGCCGATTAGTCGCTAGGTGGACCAGTGAGGAGTAATTTTGGCCAAGTCGCTCCATAAATCGCTGGGCGGTCCTAGTCGGCCCAAATCGGGTCTAGTCGACCAGATTCCGGCGAACATTCCGGTGAAAACCTGAAATTTCCGGCGAAAACCTTTGGTGTGGTTTAAAAATGAACATTTTTATAAAAATTACATATAAAAATGTGTGTATATATATAAAAAACTGAAACTTACATATAAAAATTCCAATCCGATTAATCCCGCCTAGGCCCCGATTAATCCCGCCTAGGCCTAGGCCTAGGCCCTACCCCACCGCCCGACTAGCGCCTAGCGATTTTTACAACACTGGTTCTTGCATTTGGGTCACTCCAGTATTTTTTGTTTCTTTCACGCGTGCCTTTTTTTGCTATTGCCATTTGACATTGAATATGAAGGTACTATGTGATTAAAAGTTTATTTTGTAAGTAGGCTACTGGGACTTATGGGATCATGCCGTATCCGTATCGCCTTCCCACGGTGCAGAATCAACCCCCTTTCACCAACCTGAACCCAAACCAAGCTAATACATTACGGGCAGGCTCTCCAAGAGACTATACAGTTCCCCCGGCCGGTTATATGGACTCTGCTTATCCAACTGTGTCCAGACTTCAGTATCCTCTGGCTTACCCAGCGGGAGTAAGGCCTTTCAGTGGCCCATCTAACCCAGCACCACCAGAAGTTGCAAATAATCATGCTACAGCATCTTCAACTGTCGGTGGAAGTTCTCCTGACCATGTTGAAGGTTGTTAAAGATCTTTTATGTGGATCGTCTTTGTGTGCATGATGTTTCTTCCATATTCACTTGCCATTGTATATTTAAGCAGTCTGTTTCAATGCAGGTCCACCTGGTGCTAATCTCTTTATTTATCACATCCCTCCCGAATTCGGTGTTGAAGATCTTGCAAATACCTTTCAAGCGTTTGGAAGCGTTTTAAGTTCCAAGGTTTTTGTCGACAAGGCAACTGGTGTTAGCAAGTGCTTCGGTATGGACTTGAATATATTCCATTTGAATGATATAGTAGCAGCTCTGATTCTAACTTTTTTTGGAAAAGGGCATTGCCCTGATAAACTTTTATTCCTGAACTAAAGAGATTACAAACTAAACGCATCTCCCCCCCTCCCAAGGCATTTAACCTAGGAGGGGGAAGACCGAGGAAGCAAAACATACATAAATTGAAAAATAAAGGACACACATGTCCAAATGAGGTAAACTAGGCACGTAGGCCCAAATGGGATAAACTAGGCACGCAGGCCCAAACAACTTCTAAAATAATGAACCAAAGGAAATTGTACTCAGACTTCCAAAATCCAAGATCCATCATCCTATAATACCCAATCTAATGTAATAGCAGGCCCAATAATCCAGGTCCAACATCCAATCAAATAGCAATAGCAGGCCTGGCAGACAAGCAGCCCAAAATGTTGATCAAACACAAGGCCCAAAATAATGAATATATTCCATTTGAATGATATAGTAGCAGTTCTGATTCTAATTAGTCTCTTGTTAGCAGGTTTCGTCAGTTATGACTCCCCGACTGCTGCACAATCTGCAATTAATACAATGAATGGATACCAGTTACGTGGTAAGAAGTTGAAGGTTTAACTTAAAAGAGAAAACAAACAAAATAAAGCTTATTGATTTGATGGTAAGCTATGGAAGGATGCGGAAGTCTATTTGTAATTTGCATATATGAGTTTCTGCGGTTGAACAGAATGGGGTGGATCTGGGACAAACCACTTGTAGCCATAGCCCTGACACTTGTAATACTTTGTTTATTGGGTGCCTTTGTAATTGTGTAACATATTAATTCATTTAGCCATTGACATTCAATATATTCATTCTTTTCTCTACAACATTGTTTCTTGCTTAGTGTTTCAAAAGAACCTTCTTTCTTCTCCATTTAAAGTATTTCTCTCTTCATTTATTATCACAATATGAAGAGTATCATGTGTATATTTTGTTATATGATCCTCCTCTTATGTATCTGATATCTACCATGTGTTTGTCTTCACTCAAGCATGAAAAGCTGTTTTGGCTTCTGGGAAACTTGGCTATGCATGAGTGGGTTTAAATTGTGAAGTCAACATAAGAATGCATCATCTGACATTAGTGCGTCATGTAATATCATGAACATTCTTATTACCTTTATTTTTGGTCATTTGCGGATAAAATGGAAATCCTCAAATTGGTGTCACCAGTGGTTGAGTCTCACAACTCTATCTCTGAAGGAAAAGAAACCGCTCTGAGGCAGAAATGTAAATTTTTCTTGCATGAAAACCTCTAACCAGTGCACACTCAATTCAATTAATTGATGGATCATGTTAAATTTAACCAATGTACGTGCTTAGATTGCTTAATCATGAGAAAACTATTAACTTTACCATTATTTGTATTCATAGTAATGGAGCTGGCATGTTTTTCTGCTTCATGAATAATAGCAAGTTTGAGGTAGCTGCTCAGTTTCTCTAGGTCAAAGTGATTTTCCTCCACATGTACGTTGTCATTTTCCATTGAACTGTTATTTTTTTGGAAAATTACAGGCAGGCTGGCTGGCTCGTAGAGATAACATTCTTTCCATTTTGATTGGATTCCAGGAAGCCATGTCAACCAATAGGCTGGTTACAACTGTTTTGGAATGAGATTGTAGTTTCTTTGCATAAGCTGGAGACCCAGCACACTGTTTATCAGGTAATTTAGCTAAATGCGACCTTAGTATTGTTTCTTTATAAAATAATTTTCACAAATTTTTTTTTGCCCCGTTTGTTTTTTTCTTTCTTTATTACTTGCCTTGATTAGTTTTGTACTTCAACATAGTCTTGAGCAAAGTTAGAACCTCTATTTATGTTGTTGCTGTTCGTCAACTATTAAAGCATGGCCTTTGTTTCTGGTCCTTAAAAATTAGTTTTTATATTTGAGTGTGACTTTTATAATCTTTCATGTCATGAAGCCATGAATGACTTGGATGATTTGGATTATGTTTTTTCTTAAACAACAGATTACATAAAAAACAGTTGATAAAGGAATCCAACTTGAAAGTGTCCAAAATTTATTTAGAATATTGATATAACTAATCATATTTAGCATTAATTATTTGTAGAAAGTTTTAAATTATGGACAAAGTCAATCAAGAGGACCAGAATCCGTATTCACCCATTACCCTACCCTCCGACCGGCCCATTTTCCACCTCTAATAGTTGTATAACAACAAAGCAGTTGAGCTCTTCAAACTTTGCTAGATTTTCACAGGAATAAATCAAGGACTTTCTGTGATATATTCAAGCGTTTCCACTCAATCTCTTCGTTTTGCACCTGAACCACCAAAGCAATCATGTCATACACTTGCAATTTTATGAACATTATCTCGTCCTTGACGTTGAGAGAGACCCTCACATTGTTGCTTTAAGTTATTTATTTATCAACATTTGGTAGTTGGGACATCCAAAGACAAAATGCTAGATATAAACTCATGAAATACATAAAAGGCACAACTAGTGCGGTACACATTACCTGGATTAATTATCCAATGAAAAGTTACAGCGGGTAAAATCTCAGACAACAACACAAGTTCAGCCCCCAGCTGAACCACAGACTCAAGTCAATGCAAACACTTCTCAAAAAACATACGCACAACTGCTGCTACTAAGTAATTTACAAAGAAAAAAACAAGCATTATATAATCCTTGTTTAATAAATCCTACTAGGACTCATTACCAATTTCACTTGACACACTCCACAATCTTGTTCATCATTTCAACTTGTGTACCAACCCCAGGGCTAACACTCACACTCATACCTGACATGTATCCATTAGTCATCACAGATGATTCCTCCTGAAAATCAAACCCACTAGTCGGGCTAGACCGTTGCTTCACTAGATTTCCTAATTCTTTCTTGAAACAATCTTTTGCATTTTCATTTTCAATCAGTTGTTTTAAGAAGCTTTCCTCTATTTCACTTAATGATTCAACTTCATCTTCATCTTCTTCAATGTCATATTCTGATGATGCTTGTCTTCTCAGTTCACAGCTGGTTTCAATTTCTTCTTGACTTTCAGAACGGTACGACATGGGTGAGTACCCACCATCTGCCTCTTCACGCTCTCTTAGTGTTTTTGTAATTAGGGTTTTGAGCAAGTTCATGACTTGCACGGCGTGCATCAGGGCTGTTAATGGATCCGACATCTGATCCAAACAAAGGCAAAAGGAAGAACAATTGTGTTAACAATTGTGTAAACTGGACACGCATTTTTGAAAGATTTACCTGAGTCATGTTGGGGGCAAAAACCATGGCAATGTTTCTGGCATTCATTTTATTGGATTCTTCATGCTCAACAACATCAGACATGAGATCAACCGCCCAATTGAGCAATGCAGTTTCAGTTGGCTTCAAATGTTTCACAAGCTCAGCACACTCATCTTCAGTGTTACACTGCAATACCTCTTCAGGAGAAAGCCCATCAAGCACACCACATGGCAGCTCTCTAAACCATGCTTTAATCAAACCTGCCAGACAATGAACCTCAATGTCTTCAGGTACCGTGCCTCGGTTTAGCTGGCTACACACCTCTTCCTCTTTGCTGTTTTCTGCGTTTATACGAAATATCCCTTCCGCCTATAAAAACACCATTAATCTTTACAAATGAAGCCTGAAAAGTAGTGAATGTACAAAGTAAAGGATATACCTTGAGACCCCCTTGTGCGTATAATCTTTCCTGCATTAGCAAAAGAATTGTAGGGACGCTGTTGCCTCTTGAATCATAAGAGCATTGCATTGATTCTGCTGAGACACCAAACACGCTAACACTGCAGCATAGCAAGAAGATGACCGAGCAGGAAATCAGTTTGGCATTGAGTAGCTGTACATGCTCGTGATTTTCTATTTTTCAAATTTTAAACCAGGCATTTTTAAAATGGGAATGTGGATTTTTTTAAAGAAAAATTGAATAGTTGACAGTAAGTTCAATGAAACTTGTAGATAAATCCATAATTGATTTTGAAAATAGATTTTGGCTACAAAAGCCAGATTGTGACCTTTGTTAATGGCAGTGAGTAAATATTTTATTTTATTTTTTTTAAATTAAAAATATAAAACAACTCAGCCCCAGCTTCACATCCTCTTAAGAATCAATCGGAGCAAGAGTTGTTAAATTTAGCATTTAATGCTATTTTTAATACAATATTAAATTCCACATTTACCATCTTCACACCTTTCTCATCGATCAAAAACCTAGATCCGTAACAATGTATACTTACTGAAAACCGTAATTCCTTTGAAACTATTCGATGCCTAAATTAAAAACAAATAAAAAATCACCTGGCACTTGGAACGCGACAAGGGATTTCAACTTGGAACTCAACAGGAAGCCCTAAAAATCCATGGAATCGATCGAAAGTAACATGTGTCAAATGTTGAACATTCGTCGGCCGTCCTATTTCCATCTGATGCAGAGCTGAGTTCTGATCGTCTCGGTGATCAACACGACAAGCCACCATTGATTTCCTTAGAGCTGCAATCAGCAACGCTACTAACGACAGCTGATTTTGTTCTTCTTCAGTAGCACCATTGTCACCTCCTCTTGTTAGCATCACCATTCCCGTCATACGGACTCTCTCTCTCTCTCTCTCTCTAGGTGTAGGTTGAAATGGAGGAGATTTTGATTGTATCTCTTGTTTTTATTATGGGGGGTTTCAAACGGCCACCCGTTTTCAAATTTTTCCTTCGCTTTTACTAAAATACCCTTGCTCTTCCGACTATATTACGACTTTGTTTTCTCCTACGTACCAAGAGAATAAATTCTATCTTCAGTCTGCGTTATACTATACTATCAAGGGCGAAGCTATTAAGGGGACAGGGAGGGCCCCAACCACTGCCGTATTTTCCGTTAGTAGTGTTAATTTTTTCGTTTTCGTCCGAAATTTTTTTTTAATGTAAAGAGCCGGTCTCCGCTTATTTTTTTCTCTAAAGAATTTTTGCCCCCCGCTTATTTTTTTCCCTAAAGAATTCTTGCTTTGTTAAGATTGATTCGATAAGTTATGGGGAGAAATGAAAAAATTCGATAAAAAAATAGATTGTTCATTTTAAAAATAAAAGTGTAAGTTTAGGGGGAAATGAAAATTGATTATTGAATTGATGAATCGATTATGATTTTTTTTTGTTAGGCATATTATGGTTCGGTTAATCTTGACACTTCCAGTTTCTACTGCAACAACAGAAAGAGGATTTTCAGCAATGAAAATATTCAAGAATCGGCTTCGCAATAAGATGGCAGACGAGTATCTCGCGAATAGCTTGGTGATTTACATGGAAAAAGAAATTGCTAATAAGTTTGATTCGGAATCCATAATCGATGAATTCAAAAATATTAAAGGTCGCCGGGCTGAGTTGTAATTTTCTTCCGACTACTTACCATTTTTCTCTCGCATTATAACAGATTATTTTATATTTAAAGTTATTTATTATTGATTTGTTTGGCCCGACCCGAACATATAACCCGAAACATAGCGATAGGAAAAAAAAATTGGTCTCGTGACTTTTGGCCCCCGCTTCTTAGTTTTTCAAGCTCCGCCACTGTATACTATATTACACTAAGCTATACTATACTAAGCTATACTATACTATACTAAGCTATAATAAACTATACTTTACTATACTATACTACACTATACTAAGTTATAATAATATCGTATACTATACTATACTATACCAACTTATACTATCTTATAATAAGCTATACTATACTAAGCTATAATATCATATACTAAGCTATACTGTACTATTCTAAGCTATACTATCCTATACTAAGCTATACTATCCTATACTAAGCTTAGTGTAGTATAGTATAGTATAACTTTAGTATAGTATAGTATAGTATAGTATAGTATAGTATAGTATAACTTAGTGTAGTATAGTATAGTATAGTATAACTTAGTATAGTATAGTATAATATCGTACCGTCTCGTATAGTAAAGCCCACCAAGAGATGGTTTTAGGAGCGAATAATTAAAGAAATAACCATACCACTAGATTAATACGTTAAAAATTAACATGCATCAAAATCTCATAGGTGATGTATAGGCCTATATGGGGCGTATAGACTTATACGTATAGGGCTATAATCACCATATACAAATCAAAATTTGCTCAAGTTTGAAAAAAATAGGTGGCGCATGGACCTATATGGGTCGTATAGGCCTATATGGGATGTATAGACTTCTGCGTATAGGGCTATACTCACCATATACAAATCAAAATTTGCTTAAGTTTGAAAAAAAGAGGTGGCGTATGAGAGCACTCAGGGTTGACTCAACATTTTTTAAAATCGGGGTCGTTTTCATAACAAAACACTTATTTTTTCTATTGAATCTAAACACATGAGAATATGATGATATACATTTTTTGTATATAATTTCTTGTAGGCATACATTAAAATTGGAGTGAATTTTAGTTAAAAAAAAACCTTTTTCAGCTATACTGATTTTTTGTTCTTAAAAGTCAAACGAAGTTATATTCTACAAATTGGGGCCCAGTAAATATGAGAACCATAAACAACAACTTATTTTTTTTTATAGTCGAACCATGCTTGATAGCACAATTTTTATCTATTTTTTATTTTGTTTTTCGTTTAAATACTTTAACTACAAATTTTATAGCTCTTAATGTTCATAAAGAAAGCACCACGATTAATTAAAAGGGATGAAAATAATAAATAACATGTGCGAAATTAATGATGGATAAGCCAACATGATATTCATGGTTAGTTGAATATTTAAGAATAATAAATATGAAATGTAAAGTTACACAAATTAAATATAAACATTTAATTCATTTTATTTTAATATAAAAAAAAATTCATTGTTAGGATTATATAAATGTCATTGATGATAAAGTTATAATACAATAGTGATATTTTCTTAAATCTATACTTATTTCCAGTATTACTTATGAACTTAATGTGACATAAAATTGAACTATATTTTATTAAGAAACATGCAAATAAATTAATTAACCTTTTCTTTTGTAAGGGCAAGATATGAAAAAGATATTACCGTTGGCCAAAAGAAAATTTGAATTTGAGTGGACGGCCCCATCGCCATCGGTGAAGAGTGGGTTGGACCGACATGCGGGTCAAGACAAGATCGAAAGATCCATTTACCATCGATGGATTTCTGCTTTTTACTAAACAAATGCACTCACCTTTTTACACGCACTTTTTATATTTTTTTACTTAAAAATAAAATTATCTTTTGCCTTCCTAACTACATGATTTATTTTGAAATAAAACAATTTTCTGAAATTGTTTTATCTTATTTTAAAACCTAAGGAAATAAACAGTAAAATGTAACCCAATCCCACTGATTTATTTTTTTTAGTTTTGATCCTTTATTTATGTATATACATACAAGGATGAGAGGTAGTTGAGGAGATTGTAAAAAAACTAGGAACCCGGGTGAACCCCCTTCGAAATTTTTTTGAATCCGTCACTGAGAGAACCCACCCAGGCTCGAGTCACGTCCACACCACCTATCTGTTGGTTTAACTGCTGATGTAAGCATCATTTTTTTAAATTATATTTTTTTAAATGTTAAATTCTTTTTTTTTTTTTCATTCTTTTCCCTCGGTATAACGTGCCGCAAATGGGGGTTTATAAATTTTGTTTATTTTTTGAACTTTCTTTCTTAATATCCTTACCTTTTAAAATAAGATGTTTTTCTTAAGAATATCAAATTTAGTTAGAATAAGATGTTTTTTTTTAAGAATATCAAATTTGTTATTTGTTTTTTAGTTATTCAAATGAGTTTTTGTAAGGGTTTTGTTTTTTTTTATCTAGTTAATATTTTGTACTATAATTTTGTAAATTTGTTTTGTAACATAAAAAATATGTTTTCTTTTGAAAATCAAGTGACTAATATACTAATGAGCATTCACGTATTCTTTTTTATTCACGACGTTAATACCAACATACGGGTTATCCGAATCCTACAAATTTTATATACGATGTTCATAACTGATACGCCGCGACGAGCGACCCGTACTAATGTTATTAACTATTATTCTAAATAAGAGTTTTTGAAAGGAAAAAAAACATAATAGTGAAAAATAACATTACTATATTATACATACCGTAAAAATATTATATTACGATAATAAATATTGAGATTGAATATTAGAATGTGTTGTTACATTGAAAATACATATACTTTTGAATTTTCTAGTCAGTATACATATAGACAAGAAAAGATCTTCCATGACGACATTTTTGGTGTATTGCGGATTTTAAAGCAGTCTTTTGTAATTTGAAATTTGAGAGTTTTTGCTTAATTTATTAAAAGTTAGATTTTGTTTTATATCAAGATAAATGGATTTGGTTCAAAACTGAATAACCTTTGTCTGCTTCACACCATTTTGTTATTTGAGTAAATCTATGCTAAATTAGTTATATCGTCAAATGATATAATCTAGAAAATCTATACTAATAAATAAAGATTTAAGATGCACACTTGTCACTTCCTTATTCATTCTCACATTGATTTTCCCGTCTCTCTCTCCTAATAAATGCTCATCTATCTTATTAAATAACTAGGTTAAAACCCATGTATTACATGGGTCGAATAAATACGTGTTATAAAACATCAGTTTTTATGAAAATTTGTAAATTCTAAAAATGTTATATAGTTATTTTTTTAAAATGTTTTATAGAAAAGATTGAAGAAATGTTCAAATTATAAAAAAAGTTTTATGAACACCTATTTTTTTTTTAAATAAAAGACGTTTTATAAAAGTAATTATAAAAATCATTATTATTTAATAGGAGAGAGAGGTGGAAAACAAAAATTATAAAAAAAACTAAAAATTTTGTATAATTAGTAAGCGAGAGAAACGAGAAACAAAAATTATAAAAAATTAAAAAACTTATATAATTAATAGGAGAGAGAGTCGGAAAAAAAATGTTGAGAATGAATGTGTGAATGACAAGTTTCCTTCAAAACCTTTATTTATTATATTGTATAGATAATGATATTATAAATATATTATTAAAAAAGAATACTAATTATATTAAATAAGAATATATAATAGGAAATCAAAATGTAACTAATTAAAGAAAAATATTAATTTGTTATATACACACACATTTCCACTTGATATATCTTGAGACGACCATAATAGTCTGACAAGATATGACGTATTTACAAATTTATAAGTATTATCTTTTTTAATATACCATCTCGTGTAATACACGGGATTCTAACCTAGTGGTAAATTATAAAAAAGTTTTATGAACTTAACAGATCATACAGATTAATATTAGAATCGGCGTTTTGCCATTTATAAGACTCAAAAATAAAATAACTAGTGGTAAATTATAAAAAAAGTTTTATTAATGGAAAGTTACTGCATTCAGCACTGTTATCTGTTAACAGCATTTGTTTCTTGACAATGGAATGAGCTAGCTCTAGTTCTGCTTGCACTGCACACCCTAAGGTGACATGTCTAAAAGTGTGGTTAATTAATGAATATGATATATTTGTGTTTGGAGCTTTTTCTGCTGTTCATAAGGACATTCAGTTTCTTCAAGTGAGTGAGGCTATCAAGTAAATATTCCACCAATACGGTCAGATCTTGCTGAAGTCAACCATCTGTGCCAGGCATCCCTAGGGGACTTGTGCAACTCAATGCAATGCGAACAGATATTCTCTCTGATGATTCTAATCTGAATTTTGTAAGCTTTTAACAAGTACATGTTATTTTGATTCTTTACAACATGTTTACAATTCATTTATTGTCCTTACTCTATGCACACTGAAGTTTTGACCATAATGTTTTTGCAACCACATGCGGATTTCTTGTCTAGTTGGTGTTCTTCTGAAGAAGATGGATGCTACTCTGGATTATGATTCTTTAGCAGCATCTGGATGGGTTTTGGGTGTGCTTACACCATCAGATGTTCCAGAATCCACTTTAAATGCATGTTGTATTCCTCGGACTTATGCATTTCAAAGAACATCTTTACTGGTTAAAGTCGTGGCAAATCTCACATGTTTTATTCCTGATCTATGCAAAGGTGAATACTTTAACAATTTGTTTTCTGCATGGGATATTAGTAAAGGTCACACTTTTGGCCCATACAACTATGAATGGGTCCCTAACAGACCAGATAGAAAAGTTTAGCTAATAGTGAAATGGGTCAAGCAGGTTCATAGTCGTTGAAAGCATACTTTTTAACGCTTACATATTGTGTTTATTTTGAAAAGTCAGATTGTTATTGTTGGTAATTTTGTTAATTATCAATATAGATTTTGTAATATCGGACTAACTTTGTTCGAGTAAACTTTATTAATTATTAACGAGTTTGGAGATGGAGATAGACTCGTTTAAATTAATATTGTTATGTATTTATTAATTGAGAATGTTCTGGGCTAATTATTATATGAAATATGGACCTGGGCTAGTTATCCCACTAAACCCATAGTCCAGTTAATGACCCGAATAGAAGTTTTATGCAGTTATTTTCTCAATTGGGGATAAGTACGTATCTCGATCAGATTCTAGGGCACGACCAAAAACTCTTCTTCTACAATCAAAATTCGTTCTTGATTTCTTGGTTTTATCTGATAAAACAATTTGTGTGCCTCAAATTGAGTTTATCTGAGAGTGATTTTCATCACGACTCTAAGATTATCCAAGTTGCTAATACCAATTTCTGATTTCAAGGGATTCCGACATCAACAAAGATAAACTCAAATTTGTTTCTGAATCAATGGCGACCGGAGAATCAGTGAAAGAGATGTCTAGTAAATTTGCCAAACTAGACAAATTTGAAGGCCAAGATTTCCGCAGATGGAAGAAAAAAATGCATTTTCTTCTGACAACTCTGAAAGTGGTATACGTTCTGTCGACACCGATGCCGGAAGAAGTGGAGAACGAGACCCTGGATCAACAACGCCGCCGCCTGAAGTGGGAAAACGACGACTATATATGCCGTGGGCATATTCTCAACGGGATGTCCGACGCTCTTTTCGATGTGTACCAGAACGTGGAATCAGCCAGGGAATTGTGGGATGCGTTGGAGGCAAAGTATATGGCAGAGGACTCCTCAAGCAAAAAGTTCCTGGTAACAAATTTCAATTCATACAAAATGGTAGATAGTCGACCGATAATGGAACAATTCAATGAATTACTTCATATTCTCGGTCAATTCACCCGGCACGAGATGCATATGGATGAATCAATTTTGGTGTCGAGTATAATCGACAAACTTCCACCACAGTGGAAAGATTTTAAACATTCGCTCAAACACCGAAAAGATGATTTAAGCCTTGTTCAATTGGGTAGTCATTTGAGAATTGCGGAATCACTACGTTCACAAGAAACCGAAAAAGGGAAAGGCAAACTTGAAAATGTTCAATCAGCAGTGAACATGGTTGAACATGATAATAAACCAAAAGGGTTTGATAAAAACCAAAAGGGAAAAAGGAAATTTAAAGGAATCCATCAGGGTTCATTCAAAAGGCCAAAGATGACTTGTTGGAATTGTGGGAAACCGGGGCATCTCAAACGAGATTGCCGAGTCAAGACTGTTATTGGTAAGAAGGCTACTGATGGAGCAAGTACAAGTGGGTCCAAGGACCCATCGACTTCTGCCGGTAATTGTTCTACCTTGAAGTTGGGCTTATTACCAAATAATGTCTCAAAGGATAATTCCACAATATATTATGTCACTTATGTGGGTGAATCTCTATATGTGCAGGATGAATCTGTGGCATGGTGGGTGGATTCAGGAGCCACTATTCACGTTTGCAAAGATCTAAGATGGTTCAAGGATCTTAGGCAAATTGAAGATGGACGTATATTGCGAATGTGGAATGTGGCTACCGAACCCATCAAAGGGATTGGAAGTGTTAATCTTATGTTTACTTCTGGAAATAAACTTGTGTTAGATAATGTATTGTACGTACCGGGAATTCGAAAGAATTTACTATCCGGAATTGTATTAAATAATTACGGATTCAAACAAGTTTTAGAATCCGATAAGTATGTATTATCTAAACATGGTACCTTTATTGGCTTTGGCTACTTATGTAATGGAATGTTTAAATTAATATCCATGTTCCTTTTATGAATGAATCAGTTTGCATGACGTCCTCATCTAGTAATCCAATTAACAATGTTTCTAATTTATGGCACGCTCGTTTAGGCCATGTGAATTATTTTAGGATGGTAGAAATGTCTAAAATGAGTTTAATACCGGCTTTCGAAGTACACAACAATAAATGTCACACTTGTAACTTAACAAAGATTACTAGAAAACCTTTCAAGGATGTCAAGAGGACATCTAATACTTTAGATCTTATTCACTCAGATTTATGTGATTTTCATAGTACTCCATCTTTAGGTAACAAAAAATATGTTGTGACATTTATTGATGATGCTTCTAGATATTGTTATATATATCCGGTTCATACTAAGAATGAAGCATTGGAAAAATTTAAAATATTTAAATAAGAAGTGGAGCTATTTCATGGTATTCTAATCAAAACACTTAGAACCGACCGTGGAGGTGAATATTATGATCCTATGTTCTTTCAATCTACTGGTATAATTCACCAAACCACAGCTCCTTATACACCACAACAGAATGGTGTTGCCGAAAGAAAAAATAGGACATTAAAAGAAATGGTCAATTCTTTGTTGTCATACTCGGGACTGAGTGAGGGATTTTGGGGGGAAGCAATGCTAACATCTTGCTATATATTAAACAGAACTCCCAACAAAAGAAATAAAGTGACCCCTTATGAGATATGGAAGGCAAAACCCCCTAACTTATATTATCTGAAAGTTTGGGGTTGTAGGGCTGTGGTACGTCTTACAGAACCTAAGAGAAAGAACCTTGGTGAAAGGGGAATTGATTGCATATTCATCGGATATGCTGAAAATTCAAAAGCATATAGATTCTATGTGTTAGAACCAAATGATTCAGTGTCAATTAATACTGTTATAGAATCTAGAGATGCGATTTTTGATGAACAAAGATTCACATCAATACCTAGACCAAGGGATATCTGTCAAAATTCGGATAGTAGGATCAATAACTCTACTAATAATGCTTCTGCTGGTAGTAATAACACACTTGTCGCATCAGAGTCGAGAAAAAGTGTTAGAATGAGAAAGGCAAAGTCCTTTGGTTCTGATTTCCATCTCTACTTGATTGAGGGATCTAGAAATGACACCGAGCCTAAATTTCAGTATTGTTATAACATTGAAGAGGATCCCATAAGTTATAAAGAGGCTATGACTTCTAGAGATGTGTCATTTTGGAAAGAGGCCATACAAGATGAAATGGATTCCATTATGCAAAATAACACTTGGAAACTGACTGACTAGCCACCTGGTTGTAAACCATTGGGCAATAAGTGGATTTTCAAAAGGAAAATGAAAGTGGATGGTAGCATTGATAAGTTTAAAGCTAGATTGGTGGTACAAGGCTTTAAACAAAAGGAAGGAATTGACTTCTTTGACACTTATGCACCTGTTGCTAGAATATCCACCATAAGGTTGTTAGTAGCACTTGCTTCAATCCACAATTTGATAATTCATCAAATGGACGTGAAACCAGCTTTTCTTAATGGAGAATTAGAAGAGGAAGTGTATATGAAGCAACCAGAGGGATTCATATTACCTGGAAATGAACATAAGGTTTGTAAGCTCATCAAATCACTGTATGGTCTAAAACAAGCACCTAAACAGTGGCATCAGAAATTTGATGAGGTAATTCTGTCCAACGGGTTCTATTTGAACCAAGTTGATAAGTGTGTTTATAGCAGATTTGACTCCTCAGGAAAAGGGGTCATCATATGTCTGTATGTAGATGACATGCTTATTTTTGGTACAGATCAAGCATATGTTGATGAGACAAAGAGCTTATAGTCATCTAAATTTGATATGAAGGATCTGGGGGAGGCTGATGTTATCCTGGGAATAAGGATAAAGAGAAGTAACACTAGTATTTCTTTGACACAGTCACATTATATTGAGAAGGTGTTAAGAAAATTCAATCATTGGGATTGTTCATCAGTAAGTACCCCTATAGATTCAAACATCAAACTTTTGCCTAATAAAGGCAATTCTATCTCTCAACTTCAATATGCAAAAGTTATTGGAAGTTTGATGTATGCTATGATTAGTACAAGACCAGATATAGCATATGCAGTTGGAAGACTAAGTAGATTTACTAGTAATCCAAGTACACAACACTGGCAAGCAGTAAACAGACTGTTACAATATCTGAAGGGAACTATGAACTATGGACTGACCTATTCAGGTTTCCCTTCAGTCATAGAAGGTTATTCTGATGCAAGCTGGATAACAAATGTGGAAGACCACTCTTCTACAACTGGATGGGTATTCCTTCTTGGTGGAGGATCTATTACCTGGGCTTCTAAGAAGCAGACTTGCATCACAAACTCGACTATGGAATCTGAGTTTGTAGCTTTAGCAGCAGCCGGTAACGAAGCTGAATGGCTAAGAAATCTGATTTATGAGATTCCATTGTGGCCAAAACCGATATCACCCATATCTATCAGATGTGATAGTGCAGCTACATTAGCTAAGGCCTATAGTCATGTATACAATGGAAAATCTAGACACCTGGGTGTTAGACATAGTATGATTAGGGAATTAATCATGAATGGTGTGATATCTATACAATTTGTCAAATCAGAACTTAACATGGCTGATCATCTAACCAAAGGGTTAACTAGAGATCTCGTGAAAAAGTCAGTCATCGGGATGGGTTTAAAGTCCATTTAAAATTGTCTTATGACAAGACACCCAATTCCCATCTAATACAATGTTAGATGTTGAATTCAATGTGGAAAGCTTGTTACTAAGACATTGGAACACATTATTTAATCATCCCAAGGTATGTGTTCAGACTGCAAGATAGTGTAGGTTGAAGTTTTGCTTCTTAATAGTTCTTTGAAAAATTGCATTTGCAGGTGCAAGAATCTAAAGAACTACCTATATGAGTATGAGGTTTAGCTGCTTCAAGAAGCTGTGGACTTGGCTTTTATATACTCATTGAAGGATTAGGACACAAGCTAGTAAAATATAGTGTCAGGGAAGAACAATGAATTTTGTAAACTTGTGTGTATGTTACCTTCAGGTGTTCAACTGAATAGTAATGGTTCAATCCTAGTGACACCCTTGTTTTCGAACATTTGAATCGTGTAATATACTAATATGAAAATTCAATCCATGGGACATTTTCATTTATGCATAAGTTTGTCTTGTATGAGAGTTAAGTTAAGTTAATCATTGATATTACTAAAATGGGGGAGGAATGTTGGTAATTTTGTTAATTATCAATATAGATTTTGTAATATCGGACTAACTTTGTTCGAGTAAACTTTATTAATTATTAACGAGTTTGGAGATGGAGATAGACTCGTTTAAATTAATATTGTTATGTATTTATTAATTGAGAATGTTCTGGGCTAATTATTATATGAAATATGGACCTGGGCTAGTTATCCCACTAAACCCATAGTCCAGTTAATGACCCGAATAGAAGTTTTATGCAGTTATCTTCTCAATTGGGGATAAGTACGTATCTCGATCAGATTCTAGGGCACGACCAAAAACTCTTCTTCTACAATCAAAATTCGTTCTTGATTTCTTGGTTTTATCCGATAAAACAATTTGTGTGCCTCAAATTGAGTTTATCTGAGAGTGATTTTCATCACGACTCTAAGATTATCCATGTTGCTAATACCAATTTCTGATTTCAAGGGATTCCGACATCAACAGTTATTGTAGTAGCATTGTTTTTGTAATCATGTTTAATATGTTAACTATTTATAAAATTCGGATAAACGGACAGAAAAAGCCTAACTTGTGAGTCAGGGCCGGCCCGGAGGGGGGGGGGGGGGCAAAGTGGGCGACGTCTCCAGGCCCGATAACCCCTGAGCCCGAAATTTTAATTTTTTTTATATATATGTGTGTGTGTTTTAAAAATTAAAAGACCCAACTCCTTTTAGACTTTGTGTTCTGGCTGCACATACACTAAAAGCTTGCATATATAACTTTTGTTTTTATAGGTTGACATTGCCTTTTAGAGTCTGTTATATCGCACCTTGTGCTATCTTCAATCACTTTGACGCACTCTACCCATTTTATCTTTTTGTTAAATCCTATAGTTTAACCCGTTTGATGTGCTAATAGAAAACATAAATCGATACAAATAGTCTGAGATTGTCAAACTGGACCGGCCGTGGTTGACCCACAGTATAACATTTGCGATCTAGGTAGCCAAATTTACCTTGATGCAAGCTGGTCTCCATCTGCACCTTAACCTCCTAATTGTGAGGTTAATCCCGATCATTAACCCAAGTCAAAGTTAAAGGGTCATCATGTAATTTATCTATTTTATGTTTTATGTAAATATGTCAATATAATAAGTCCAAGGACTAAGTATGTCAAGTTCGTATTTGTATAACTGGTCTTATATAGGGATGGCAATGGGTCGGGTTTGGGACGGGTTTAAGTAATCCCAACCCCATACCCGGTTATAAAATTGTGTCCCATACCGGCCCAAAACCCGTCGGGTTTTTATCAGGTAATTACCCGTCGGGTATCGGGTATACCCGCGGGTTTCGGGTCAACCCGTTAGTTTGTAAAAAATACCCGTTGGGTATACTCGACCCAAAACCCATCGGGTATCTATCGGGTATATATAAAGTTTCGGGTTTTCCCATCGGGTTCGGGTTTCAGACCAAAGGGTCTGAAGAAAGTCATACGGGCATTCAAGGATCGTTCCCTGTATTACAAGTCCGGACACGAGTAAAGGACAGGGACAGAGGGGTGTTTGTTTTGTTTTCGATTGAAAGTATAATCTCAAGGAACAGGATTTGGGATTGATTGTTAAGACCAGAATCAAAGAAAGCCATAGGGGCATTCAAGGAACTGATTCAAGGTTTATTATTTTTAAGAAATTCAGACAAGATTGCTATTCTTGTTCTACGTACAGAAAGTTTTTTTTTTTGAGTTTTGTGTAAATCGCATATAGTCAAAAAGAGTTGTTACATTTTTCTGGAGTAGAAAGCCATACGGGCATTCTCATATTGATTTTTTTCTCAAACAACAAGTCCCTGTTGACTGCAATTCGACAGCAACTTAAGGCGTCATACGGGTGCTTCACGTTTTAAAAAAAAGGGATTTGTACTGTTTTGTTAGAGGATTAAACTACAGAAGACAGAAAATTTGAACCATAAGGGTGGTTCACGGATTATAGAATAAGTCACAAAGAAAAAAAAATTGGTTTTGTGTGTGGATTGATTGCAGACAAAAGATTGTTCACAATTTTCTACTTAAAGGCACCATACGGGTGTGTCACAATTTGAAAAAAGAAGGAATTTGGATTTCTTTAAATTAAATTGCAAGTTTTGCAATTTCATTTTTGGTTACTATTCAAGGAACAGTGAAGGCTACAAGGGTATTAGCTTTGTTTCTATTGGGTTACTTTTATCTACTCGGAACCGGAGGAAAGCATAAGGCATCTTTACTGGTCGAGAGTAGTCACCGAATCAAAGGGGTTGTGTTATTTGGATATTCAAGTTTGCAAAAGTCAAAGTTGGAAATCCGGATTTTGCTTCAAAATTAAAACATTATTTCTCAAGTTTGGAACAAAAGGAGTCGGACGTTTTTGCTATCGGATTCATTTTCATTCCAAAAGGAGAAATCTCATTTCAGGTTCTAAGTTCTAATTTGAATCTGAATATTATTTTACTGAATTACTATTCCTTAACTAGGATTAGAATTCTTTGTGTTTGATTCACTAAGGAAAAACGAACTTAGGAATCACTCTAGTTTTTCATAAGGGAAAACTTAGTTATTTTATCCCAATATTACATAGACTTAGTGTTTAGAAGAAACCTAAGGAAAATATGTGAGAAAAATCACCTAAGTCTAGTGGTAGTAATAACACCATTGTAACATACAAAGAGGTCGGATCATCCCTATCAAACTTTCAATGTCCAATTTTAAATCCACAAACTACACGGTGTGGGCAATACGAATGAAGACCATACTAGAAGCAAATGGATTATGGGAGATGATAGAACCGACTGCTACAACTGAACCAGGTATCAAGAAAGATAAGGCTACAACTGCATACCTATTTCAAGCCTTACCTGGAGATTTGGTGTTACAAGTTGCAAATAGCAAGACTGCTAAAGAGGTGTGGACTACTTTGAAGACTAGACACATTGGTGTGGACCAAGTGCAGAAGGCACGTTGCAAACAATCAAAACTGAGTTTGAGTTGTTGCAAATGAAGGAAGATGAAACAATAAATTCTTTCATATCAAAGATAACTAGCATTGTAACTAGGGCAACTAGTTGTGGATCATCCTTTGATCAACCTACTCTAGTGCGCAAACTTCTAAATTCAGTACCAGAGAGGTTCATACAAATAGTTGCATCAATTGAACAAATCACGGACCTAGATACAGTGATGCTAGATGAGATCATCGGGAGACTCATGACATTTGAAGAAAGAATCAAGTCCAAGAAGGGAGGTCATACGGATAACCAAGATAAACTATTATTTACACGTTACGACAAGAACAATGGTCAAAGAAAACACTTTGGTAAAAATGGACAAAGACGTTTTAAGTCATCACATAACAATTGGCGTGATGGTAAGACCAAAGACTCTAAAAAGGGAGAAAGCTCATCTCAAAAGCTTCACTACAACAAAGGAAAGGGGGCAGCTAAGAATCTTAGTAGGGTGAAATGTTACAAATGTAACAAATTAGGACACTATGCTACTATTCAAAGGAAAATGCACAAGAACAATCAAATCTCGTGCAAGAAGATGAAGAGCCAACTCTCCTAATGTCAGTTACTGAAAGAAAGGAAGACTATGAAGAAATCTTCCTAAATGAAAAGGAAATCAAGCCAAGTCTATATACATCTACAGATGAAAGCCTTTGGTACTTAGACAATGGGGCAAGTAACCACATGACGGGCACCAGAACTCACTTCAAGGAATTAGACGAAAAGGTCACGGGACAAGTTCGTTTTGGAGATGGGTCACATGTAGAAATCAAAGGAAAAGGCTCTATTTTATTGGAATGTAAAAACAAAGAACAGAGAATCATATCTCATGTTTATTACATTCCTAGTCTGAAAAGTAACATACTGAGCCTAGGATAGCTAACAGAAAATAGATGCAAAGTTGTCATGGAACGTAATCTACTGTTTCTGCATGATCAAAATGAGAAGCTACTTACGAGGGTCACACGTTCAAAGAATAGACTCTATAACATCAATTTGAAGATTGGTATGCCTACCTGTCTACTAGCTAGTTTGGAAGACCAAACATGGCTCTGGCATGCAAGGTTGGGTCATTTAAACTTTGATTTAATTAAAACAATGACTCAGAAGAACCTGGTTCAAGGGATCCCCCGTATAAACCATGCAAGCCAAGTTTGTGATGCATGCTTATTAGGGAAACATAGTAGTGCTCCATTTCCTAATCAAGCTAAATTCAAGTAATTAAATCCTTTGGATTTAGTTTATGGAGATCTATGTGGTCCCATTTCCCCACCAACACACTCGGGAAAGAAATACATATATCTACTTGTGGATGACTGTACGCGCTACATGTGGGTATACTTCTTAACATCAAAGGACCAAGCATTTGAGGTCTTTAATAAATTCAAGAAGAAGGTGGAGAATGAAGTAGGAACCAAACTGAAAATGCTAAGGACAGATAGAGGTGGAGAATTCACATCAAACGAATTCTCACAGTTCTGTAAGGAAAATAGGATAGCAAGACAAGTCACATCACCTTATTCACCACAACAAAACGGAGTGGTTAAAAGGAGGAACAAAACAATACTATCTACAACAAGAAGCATGATGAAAGCAATGAAGATGCCTCAGAATTTTTGGGGGTGAAGCAGTCAGACATGCTATATATGTATTGAATCGAGTACCAACCAAAGCTCTAACTAACAGTACACCTTATGAAGCCTTAAAGGATAGAAAACCAGATTTGGGGCATTTAAGAGTCTTCGGTTGTGTAGCATATTCCAAGGTACCATCACAACATCTGAAGAAGTTAGATGACAGAAGCATCAAAATGGTATACATAGGAACTGAAGAAGGATCAAAGGCTTGTAGGTTGTTTGATCCTATAACTAAAAGAATTTGCATCAGTAAGGATGTAAAGTTCATTGAGAAAGATTAATGGAATTGGGAAGATTACATGAATGAAGTTGGAAGTGGAAAAGCTGAATGGGTAGATTTCACTATAATGGATAATCAAGATATATGTCCACAAGATAACAATGAAAGTGAACCCATAGATCTAGATGGTGAACTCACAAATGAAGATAACTTTGAACAAACTGTTCAATCACCAATAAGTTCACCTAATACACCTAAGACTCCACCAACATATACCTATGAACCTAACTCAACAGAGGTCATAGCAGTTTCATCAACTTCTGGAAGTTCTGCTAGACCATTTGATCATACACCTATTCGAGATTTTAAAAGCTTGTCTAGGATAAATGAAGTAGCACCTGTGGTAGAAACAAATGAACTACTTCTAGCAGAAGAAGAGCCAAGGAATTACAAAGAGGCAGCAGAAGATGGAAGATGGATAGAAGCTATGAAAGCAGAGTTGGATTCCATCAATAAGAACAAAACTTGGAAATTAACTTCTTTACCAAATAATCATAAAGCAATTGGTCTGAAGTGGGTATTCAAGACCAAAAAGGATGCAAATGGAAAGATCACCAAGTATAAAGCTCGTTTAGTAGCAAAAGACTATGTACAACAACATGGAGTAGACTTTGATGAAGTATTTGCTCCTGTAGCAAGACTTGAGATAGTACGTCTCATTCTAGCATTAGTAGCATACAATGACTGGGAAGTCCATCACTTAGATGTAAAATCAGCATTCCTACACGGAGATTTTGAAGAAGAAGTTTATGTTTCACAACCGGAAGGTTTTGTGAAAACCGAAAATGGAGACAAGTCTATAAACTTTCTAAAGCTTTATATGGACTAAGACAAGCACCACGTGCATGGAATATGAAATTAGATCAAACGTTAAAATCACTTGGTTTCAAGACATGCACATTGGAGCAGGCAGTCTATACTAGGAAGTACAAAGATTCAACCTTGTTGATTAGAGTTTATTTTGATGACCTGATAGTAACAGGAACTTCAAAGAAAGAAATTGATCACTTTAAATCTCAAATGGAAGAACAGTTGAGATGAGTGATTTAGGGTTACTGACATACTATCTCGGTATAGAGGTCAACCAACCAGGGGGAGAAATATCTATTAAGCAAGCTGGTTATATCAACAAGATCCTCAAAGATGCCAATATGACAGATAGTAATGAAACAAAGATTCCAATGGACCCTGAACTAAGTTAGTTAAAACTGAATGAGGAGATCAAGTTGATGAACTGAATATAGAAGTATGATTGGTTGCCTAAGGTATCTACTACATACAAGACCAGACTTAAGTTATTCAGTCGGGCTACTTAGAAGATTTATGCAAGAACCAAAGGAGCATCATCTAAAAGCTATTAAGCAAGTGATACATTATATCAAAGGAACAAAGGATATTTGTATAACTTATAAGAAAAGTAAAGGCTGCAGAATCACAGGATACAGCGACATCAGTTATGGGGTTAATACAGAAGAAGGAAAAGAAACTACGGGTATCGTATTCTACTTTGGAAATGCACCTATAACTTGGAGTACACAGAAACAACCAATTGTGGCACTATCATCATGTGAATCCGAATTTATGGCAGCAACTACAACAACATGTCAAGCATTATGGCTGAAACGTTTACTTAGTGAAATAACTGGATGGCAAGAAGAAAAGATAACTTTATATGTTGATAATATCTTAGCAATAACACTAATGAAGAATCCGGTATTTCATGGAAGCAGCAAGCACATTGACACGCGTTATCATTTCATAAGGGAATGTGTTGAAAATGACCACATCACGGTTGAACATATTAGTGGAGAACTAGAGTAAGCAGATATTCTAACAAAAGAAATGGAACGGGTCAAATTCATCACAATGAGGGAACTACTCGGTGTTCAAGATCTGCAACAACAACATGATCGTGATTAAGGGGGTGAATGTGAGGTTAATCTCGATCATTAACCCAAGTCAAAGTTAAAGGGTCATTATGTAATTTATCTATTTTATGTTTTATGTAAATATGCCAATATAATAAGTCCAAGGACTAAGTATGTCAAGTTCGTATTTGTATAACTGGTCTTATGTGAATCGGTATGTATAAACGATGCGTCGATTACTTTTAGGGTTATATATAGGATCAAACAAGTCTGTACAATGTTACGCATTATTATCAATTAAAGATCAAATTCATTTCTTGTTTGTTCATCATTTGCATAATCAAGATCCAATTTGAGACAACACTAATCTATCTTTTAGCTATTCATGTTTTCCATGCTTATACAATACACGTGGAAGTTGAGTTTACATTTTATTAAAGAAGAGGTGGCTCATGGAGATCTTCATGTACAATTTATATCCACAAATAACCAAATTGATGATATCTTCACAAAGCCGTCTACGTTATTTAGTTACTTAGTGTATCTAGTATACTCACTCATGTGAGACTTTTCATGCCCTTGTTTCTCACGCCCACCCTTTTCATAATGCCCCTTTCATGGGGTATACCGGATACCTTATAATAAATACATATGTTTATATCATATACATATATTCACTTTACCGTTGGAGTATCCATTCGGCCCGGAGACCATCTAACTGTTTGTTCATGATTTTCACAACTTTATTGCTGGCTCGAAAAGACGAAGAACGACGCACAACCAATTCGAACTAGTATGGTCTGCTTGGTACTGCTATGGATATTCATGTAGCAACATTTGTAAAACATGAGGAATAGATTAGTTAAAATTTAAGTTATATTGTGACACCTTAGCTAGCTAGCTAGGTTTATATTATATATGGCCGGTGTATGATAAAACAAGTAAGTAAATTAATGATATTGTAGTAAACAAAAAGACAACAACTATGCTGATCAGTTCTCTTATTGAAATTTGATGATAAACGGAAGTTGTTCTTTTTGGAATGATGGAAGGAAGCTATGGGCATTTAGGTTTACCATCATGTGTTTTGCGGTCTCTATAGCAAGGGCATTCATCTTTATGCCCGACAACACCTGAAGGAACACATAAGCATGCTCGACAGCAACTATTACATGTATCCTCACAATTCCCTCGATGATGCGTTTTAGAACAACGAACTTCACATGCATCAGGACATTCTGTAATAACAATTATATTCATTCATGTCTTTTAACAACAAATAATAAATTCATACATTCAGAATGAATCAATACTTACGGGCTCGTGTTAAAGATCCTTCTCCTCCAGCCTAATCAAATTCAAAACATATACATCACTTAATTATTAGATAACAAATTAAATGAATTTCTTAACATGCATGTGCTACTTTAACAAGTTTTCAAAGGATATGGAATTAAATTTGATTCACATGCATATATAGTTTCTAGAATCTAGCTACCTTTTAAGGAAATTAAAACAATACTTGCTTACATATGAAAGGTTGATGATGGTGAAGGAGACAACAAAGAAGATGAAGAAGGGGAGTTTGGCCATTTATTAACACGTACACCAGCCCTTTGCTCACACCAAATATATATATATATATATATATATATATATATATATATATATATATTTACATTGTAGTTATTTTCTAAGCAAAACTTTTATGATATTCACTAGGCTAAATTTTAGCTACGGGTTAAATTTGATATTCTATGTTATGTTTTCAACATACATATACATACGATGCGTAAGGGAGAGGATCACGAGAAAACTTATTGTTCATGAGATAGAAAATTATTCTCCCTTAATTTTAAAACCTTAATAACGTTTTCATACGTTATCATTTTTTTTAAAATTACACCATAAAATTGAGCATTTTAGTTTGATTATAATATTGATACATTAAAAATAAACCTTTTTAACGTGTCGAATTTATTCATATATGTAGTATGTTTTGCATATATGAAGTATGATCATACTATATATATACAGTATCATCATATGATCATATTACATATATGTAGTATCATCTAGGGATCAGATCGGTACCGGTATTTTTTTTTACAAAATGTTCATCTCTATAGATATCGGTACCGTATCAGTACCGAAAATACTAGTACCGAATTTATGTAAAAGTGGGTACTGGTACCGAATCTATCGGTACCAAATGCTCATCCCTAGTATCATCATGTAGTATAATGATAATATGTATATGCAGTATCGAAAAAGTCCGAAACGTTAATTTTTTGTTTTTTATATGACAATATTATACATAAATTAAAGATTAAAAAATATTTAATTTACCGGTGTAATTAAAAAAAAATAATAACATATTAAAAAAATATTAAGGTTTAAAAATTGAAAATTGAGGAGGAAAGTTTTTTAATTTTCTCATCAACCCAACCCACATGTGTAATTAACATCAAATGGAATCTGTTTGTTTATATATAAACGTGAAAAGTTATATATGCATAAATTGTTTTAAGAATTTGTCAAATTAAATGTGATTTTGTACATACTTTCTCACGTCTCTCATAAACATTTATACAAAAAATAAACGCTACTCGATCTAGCCGATTCATTGTATTATAATAATGAATTTATTTTGTTTTGATTGTAAAGTGTAATCGAGCACAATAAAGAGACAATGGTGAATACAAATTTCAGTTGGCTAATTTCTTAATTTATATGAGAATGAGACTTGAATCCTCGTCAAACCTTGGTGTTATAAAGGATTTTTCTCTGTCATTGAAAACCAACCCCAATAAGACATGATGTCTTTTTCTAAGAGCACAACCACAATGATTAGGAGTGAATACAAAACAAAACCCATAAACTTTGTTAGACTGCATCGAAATCATCGTCATCATCATCTTGTTTGCTTTGGCTTTTGGTTTTAACTAATCACAAGAACTTTTTGATTTTAGGTAAAGTTAATATTTATGATTCTCGTCTACAATTTATTCAAGGTCCTATGGTTTAGCATTGTATATGTGGTCAAAATAACCTACCTAAATAATAACTAGACTATAATCGAAATGTTAATTTCGATCAACATAACTAACATTCTTGACTTAATTAAAATCTATACTATATAATAAATAAAGGTTTTGATGTGCCACTTGTCACTCTCTCATGCATTCTCAAGTTTTTTTTTCCCGCATCTCTCTCCTATTAATTATATAAATTTCTTTAATTATTTTTTCTCTCTCCTATTAAATAATAATGACTTCTATAATTTTTTTATAAAACGTTTTTCATAAATATGTAATATGTAAATATTTATTACTAAGTATATATAACAGTGTATTTATTTAACACGTGTAATACACCGGGTTTCTAAAGTTTAATATGAATTAACATTTATCAGTTACATAAAAAAAGTTAATACTTAGCTAAAAAAATGTTTTAAAAATTAACTTAACATAATTAATAACTATCATGTAAAATTGTATTCAACTCGTGCAATATACGGGTTTTTTAAAACATAATTTTTTAATTACTAATTATATAACATTACATTTATTCAGCTCATGTAATACACGGGATTCTAACCTAGTAAGTAATAAAAAAAGAGATTTTATGTTGGTTGTTCACGGGTGAGTGAAGCATTTGAGTAATTACTTAAAGGTGAGAATAAGTAAGAGAGTAGTTAAAGCATTTGGCTATGGAGTGTCGTTGGTGTGGTGTTTATAGTGCACAGAGAAGGGTAAGCCACCTCCAGAAGATGTTGTATTGTAGTGAGCGAGCTAGCATGATGAATGCTTGTAAACTTGTTAGACTTCCAAGTCGATAGGCAAGCCTTCCAAGCCCATACGCAGCCTTGAGCCCAATCCTATCCCACAGCTCCATATAAGCCCAACCGCAACATGAAATAGAATATATAAAAAAATTATTAAATTAAAACCAATACAATAGAAATAAAGAATTGAGAGAGAACCTAATTTCAAGGCATGACATATTGTCCCAAGACACTACAATAGAATCAAGTATAAAAGGGGTTTTTTTCCACCATTGAAGAAGACAAGTCATAGCTAGCTAGCTAGCTAGCACTAGAGACCTCTGTTCATTGTTGTAATCAATCAGGAAAATATATACCACACCGTCTTCGAGTTTGTATGTATTAACAGATACAATCTTTGATGGAGCATGTCTGTCTTGGTTCACAAAACTATACTAGTGAGCATGAATACCCAACTTATTATTTCCTTTATATTTCGTTTTTTAATGGCTCATGTGTTTAGTTAATGCTTGAAGAGGTGTTTACAACATGTTCTGACCAGACCATTTTTTATGTTTGAATTATGTGCTATCGCTCACAGTATACATTCATCTCTCTCAAAGGTTGCACAACAACGGTTAATGACAACGTGAGTGGTAAGGACGCTCGGGATGAAACGCTAGATGCAAGTGCCCTCGTGATTGTCGGCTACTTTTCATGGCACACGCATATTTTTTTTGTTGCAGATTTTGATTTATCTTCTCGGAAGTCATTGAACGTTTGACACTCGAAAGGACAATTTAGGCATGTTGTGGTGGCCATTGCTAGTCCTTCGGGCACCAAACGTCCAATGACACCTAGAAAGAACAAATCAAAATCAGGGATATGGCAAAAAAAAAAACCATTTGTACCATGAAAAGGGGGTGAAGTAGTAACAAGCAAAGGAATTGCTAGAGCACTTGCTTATCGTATTTTCGATCGAATCATACTTACCACTTGTGCTGTCGTTAACCACTGTTGTGTGTGGCAGCCTTTGAGAGAGATGGGTGTATAGTGTGAGCGATCAATACAAAACACATAATTCAAACATCAAAAATAGTAATAAACACAAAATCCTCAAAGCATTAACTAAACACGTAAAATAGAAACCCATTCGATTTGAAATCTAACACCAGATTGAAATATTTACGTATATAAAGAAAGTAAACGAAATAATGAGTAGGTATTCATGCTCAAAACTGTTGCAAACATACTACGAGTAGAAACCAAGGGGCTCTGGCAACATTGCATTCAACACATTTCTGTTTCTTCTTTTTCTTGGATTTGCTGGTAAATATTATAATTCAAAGATTCACAATTAAGAAAAACGAGTCATTAACTTTTTGAATCAATCAAACTTTATATATCATTGAAAATTGAGTATTGTTATGATTAGAATGCTGAAAGGACTTGTCACACCCTAACTGACGGTGGAAACATCGGGGCGGGACATGTAGACTGTTCATAAGCTCATGGTCAACTAAAGTTGTGATAATTAAAAAATAAATTTCATTTCATAGCTCAAATAATCAATTACAACATTTACAAGGGTCATAAATACATGAATATCTTTATTAAGTTTAAAACTAGGTCCTCAATCCTAAGTGAAGCAACTTGAATCTTAACTCAAACATCCGTACATGAAACATGATAAAATGAGAGGGTCAACTATAAATAGTTGGTGATCATACATATGTTTTGACACCACAAATAAAGTTCAAATATTTTGTGTACAATTCATATGATACATGGTTTATAAAACATTTACGGAGAATCTACGTTAAGCTAGTTGCACAAATCAAACCTTGTAACTGAAGGGCATAACAACACATGTTATCCTGATGTAATGTAAATGTAGGACATAACAACACATGTTATCCTCATATAAATGTAGGACATAACAAAACATGTTATCCTGATGTAAATGTAGGGCATAACAATACATGTTATCCTGATGTAAATGTAGGGCATGACAACACATGTTATACTATGTAACGTGTTAATGATTGTACGAGTATGTCATGTATATGTAGCCTTAACAAATATCATTCAAGCATAAAGCACAAATAAACATATATGATCATATTATAGAATTGTACGTGTGTAATTGCAAATAATGTTTGTTGAGTAATCATGTTTCACCCAAAAAATATACAAAAAGAAAAGGGGCTATGTAAACTCACCTTGCAAGTTTAGAGGGTTGAACTTGAACTTGTAGTAACTTGGATTGAATGCCTTAAAGATTGCCTAAGTTAAGTTTGTTACATTAGAAACAAGTTATGGATAGTCGAGGGGTTGACAATGTAATTAGTTGAAAGTGATTGTTGTACACTAGAGTGATTATCATTCCAGAGTAGTACCTCTAACAGAAAAGTTCCTAGGAAAGAGTTGGCCGGATCAGAACCCCGTCTTTTCCTAGCCAGAACTTTAATGTTTGTCAGATAACTACATACTAGTTTGAAAGTTACTCTATTTGCATACTTAACCAAGTTTAGGGTGAGTTTGGTAAGCTTAAAAAGTATAAGGGCTAAAGTGAAAATATGAGTTTAGTAAAGATAGAAATAAATTTAATTGAATATTAAAGGGTTTTAAAAATAAGGAGTTTTAGTAAAAACATATTTTTTTAAAATTGAAAGGAACAAGAAATATCAAAACCAAGTTTTTAAATAAAGTTTGAACAAGTTTAATTAAAATAGGGCTTTTGATCTTGGATAGATTTGTGATTGTAACATAAATATGTTAGGGATCATAGATCTAGCTAGTTATGAGGAATTTTTGAAAAAAAAAAGTATGAACAAGTAAGAACATAAGAAAAACTTACTTAAAATGGAAGGATTTAAACAAAAATCTTCTAAAAGATGAGAAGAATAACCTTTAGTTGCTAGAGAGCCCTAAAGGATCGTTAAGGTGTGAAGAATGAATGAGGTTTAAGGCTATATTTATATGGTGAGACTAAGAGACTTATTCGCAAAAATCAATTTGTTGATAAGGACTATGATTGCAAAAGGTGAAGAATAGTATTTAATGCTTATTAATGTTATGTTTGACTTCATAGTTCATATTTAAAATTGTTTTTATAAAGTTTATAAAATCTTAAATATATTACTTGTTTAATTACAAATGTTTATAAAAGAATGCCTTTCATTTTTATAAAGATTACAATTTGTGTAAATAGTTTACTAAAATAGATATATGTTTACATATTTATTTAAAATTAAGTACACACATTTAAAAGATGTAAACACAAGATTAATGCTCATAAATTATAAAACTTACAATTTGTATAGATGATTGATTTAATAACATCAAATATATATATCATATATACATATTTATAATTAGATTCCTATATCTATATAAAAAAGTTGTAAAAACTTGATTAAAGATGTATAAGTTTTATATCAAAAGTTGTATAATTGATTTATTTGGTATAATTACATATATACATATATATATATATGAATGTATATACATATGTTATATATATATATATATATATATATATAATAGGAGGTTATTTAAATGTAAGATCAAAAATTTGAATTGATAGATATTAAAATAATAATTAAAGTGACATATTGTTTTGAACCCGTACGGGGTTCAAATGAAGTGTCGTTATTGTATAAAATAAAATAATATAGTATTAGAAAAATAATGGATGTTACAGGATTAGTATAACTGACAAGAAGGGCTGATTGTGTTGAGTCTTAAAATCTGCATGGAAAATAACCCTTTGTGCTTTTGCAGATTCATACAAAAATGTCTATTTGCATACACTAAGTAAGAGTCAGTAGGTCCATCACAATCAAAGTTTCATGGAAATTAAAAACTTACAAATCAGTAGCAGTGACTGCAGCAGCGGTGAGCTGTAGTTCTGTGCCTGACTAGTTTTTTATTTTCCTTTTCTTTTGTTGTTGCTGATTTGGGGCAAGTAGTTTAAATGTATAACTGAGGTCAACTGCAATAGCTTTCATACATTGATCAATCAACAATTTTCATCACATACACAATCTTAACATAACTTCATCTCAAGTTCTGAATGTACATGATTCAAGAAGCTTGACCCCTAAACCAACCTTCTATCTATTTCTATAACATGAAATGGAAAAAACAATCTTTCTTTGAAAAACTCACCAAATGGAGCAACATAAATACACCAATAAAAAGGAAAAGTAATAAAAATTCAGCTTATTTATGCTCTTCAAGATTTAGCAAACAAGCAGTTGATCCTCTTCTGAATTGGAGTCCTGCAAGATGGACACTCCTTCATTCCATTATCTTCATGAACCACGTTGCATTCACCACATACAACTTGATGCCCACATGGAACAAAAACCACAGTCATTTCTTCACTCAAACACATCACACACTCGCGACGTGTATAATTGTTTCTACAAACTTGAGACTGTGAAGTCCCTTCAGAAAGCTGCCAACTCATGCCCGCTTTTTTCTTGGTTTCTGCTTCTAAGTTCAATGCAGCAATCTCATACTGAATTTTTTTAATTTCAGTTTCAATTTTTATCAACTCTTTTCTCGCCCTCTTTATAGCTCTCTCATCACCCGCCTCTGCCAATGCCTCCAGCCGTTCTCTTTCGTTTCTTATTGATTCAGCCTGTTCATGAAACTTAGCGGCTTCCCGTTCTTCCTGTGCTAATCTTGTCTGAAATTTTCCATCGGTAAACATCTTATCATTAATTAAGCAAAAAAAAAAAACAGATGTACCTCCATCTCTTTTAGAAGATGTTTAGCCTTCTCAAGGTCCCATTGGTTTGGACCAACTTCCTGTTTCAATGATTTCAGATCTTCCTCCAATAATTTCTTTTCAGACACACATAATTCAGACTTGTTCAAAGCTTCCAACTCTTTGCACAGAGCTTCCTCCAAACTTTTAGCTTCAATCAGGCTTCGATTTTCGGCTCTTTCCCTCTCACGTTTCAGGACTAAATTTTCAGACTCTAGCCTGGCAATGGCTGAACTAGACATCTGAAACTGGCAATCAGTAGTAGTCAGTGCAGCTGTCATTTCTGATAGCTTCTTTTTTGTATTCTCTTCAGCAACCTCTCTATCTTTCTTTAAATTCTCTGCTTCCACCTTTTCTGCTTTGAGTTTCTTTATTTCTGGTCGATCTTGACTAAGCCTCTTGGCTACTTGCATCACCTTCACACTAGCCCAATCATCCCAGCTTTTAACCTCTTTCTGCAGTGATTGAAGTTGAGCAACTGCAGCCAATATGATTTTATCCTGGTCATCTTGTGGCACATGCTCACCCTTTGATTCATCATACGGGATTCCTGCCAAATAATAATCAGCGGATGGGACTGTTTCGGGCTTTGGTTTCTCTTGGGTTTCTTTCAAAGGCAATGCCGGGTTATTTACAATTTGTGCCTTTTTTGAAATTTTTCCCTTAAACGACTTTTCAAAACAAAACGATTTTTGTCGAAGAGTGCCTCGTTTGTACCCCGGGCACCATTTCTTACAGCATTGACATTTTTCATCGGGTGGGTTAGTTTCATTTGAGGGTATGGTTTCTTGATGTTGAGATGGGTTTTCAGTTTGGGTTTGTGCCTCTTCTTGAACGGGTTTAGGAACATGTATCAAGGGATGAATTTGAGCCTCACTTGCAACAAGTATATTCAAATCACATAACAAAAGAGTCCACATTGCTTCATGAACAGATAGAGATGGTTTAACATATGTTAGCATAGTCACCATCTCTAGCATCATATACTCCTCCAAGCTATTAAAATCATCAAATTTGTACCACGTATGATAATTTTTTATTTGGAGATAATCCAAAGCGCGATCCACTATAGATGACACCATGTCTTTGATGCCATAAAAAGGACCACATTTCAAAACAGTGGTCTCGGCCGTCTCTTTGCTGTAACCATTCTCACTGATGTTTATTATAGCGTTGCGAAAACATGTATGTAAGGTTTCTGAAAATAGTTTTGCAAGTTGAGCTACATTTGAACTATCCCAACCACAAACCTCACCCATCACTTTTTCTGTGCACAAATAAAAATCAAACAATCCTTATATGATACATTCAGTTAAACATTTTATGATAAATGTAAAATGCAACCTTTTTCAGAAGAAATTTAAAAACAATCAAATGAAAACATACCAATGAGTGAGAAAGTGGAAGATTTGATAAGGTGAAACAAGTAACGCTTAATTGTTTTATAGGGCTGAAAATCACATTTCAATTCAATCACACTTTTTCTCTTTTTTTATTTTTGATAATTCATTTAATGGTCAATGAATGCAAATACGATATTAATTAGATCATTAAATACGTATAATCATCATATTTTAACTATATAAAAAAAATAAATAATAATAATAAATATCTTCTTACTATAATAACATTTGTTTTGATCATTAAATGCTCAATACAGTTCCAAGAATACGTGTCTAGATTCTTAGAATATTGTTCCCTCAAAATATAAGATATAAGGGTGAAGGGGGAATAACCCTCATAAAAAAACTACCCTAATAAAAATACCCAATGAGGGTATGCCATCTTATATTTACTCAAATTCAACCCTTTAACCCTAATATCCTAAAGGGTTAGAGGCACAACCCTAATACCCTAACCCTCTTATCCATTTGTTCCATCCAATCATTAGCTCTCCACCTTTCTTGAAGACAAACCCTACTCGGGTATATGTACCCGCAAAAGCCAAGTTTTCATTCGGGTACTTGGTCGGCGGCGATGTACCCGCGCGGGTTCACATACCCGAGGGGCTTACCCGAGGGTGTCCCCTTCACCCTAATTAAATGGCCTAAAACCGTTCAAAAAAGCCTAAATATAACAAGAAATTACATAATACTTTTTCTAAATAAATATATAATAAATTTGCTAATAAGTTTTTCAATTCAATTAAGGGAAATATGTGAAATCGTGTTAGATCTCTTTCAGACTGAATTATTTATGTGGTATACAGTAATATTCAATCGGATAAGAATTATAGATTCAAAAGTGAATATGTGAAACTGTTAGGATTTTCTCATGTGTATGAAACTGACCAAAAGCTCGTACATATAGGGGCGATCCTATGTAATAAAATGTCATGACTGTTGGCAGATAACCGTCACAATCGTCGATCGTATTGAAATTAACTATTGTTTTAATTTGGCCCAGATGACTAAAACTGGGATCAAATCTAATTTGGATGAACATGTTAGTATGGATGACTAACTTTTAACAGCTTAACCCCAGCCAGGGGGTTTCCGCCCCTAGAACCCTGCTAACCAGGGAGGCTGCCCCTAGACCTCCATTGTTAAGTGTGATTCGCGTCTTTTAAACAACAATCTGCCATAAACACAAGAAGTCATAAGATCTCACACTTACCAACTTGTTTGATGTTTCATTACAATCATTAAGTAAATGTATACTATATAATGACACGTGTCACATCCATATTTATTCTCATCATTTTTTCCCGCCCCTCTCTATTATTAAATACACTTTCTATTTTTAATAGCAATATATTTTTAAATAAAATATTAATTATACTAATAAAAAACATTAATTTTAAATTATCTCTTATTATACAAAACTTTGAAATTTAATTATGTAACTTTTAATTTCAATCAAATAGTAAATGAAAGTCAAATTAAACTAAATAGTAATTAACGTATTTTGAAACCCAAATATATATTAATTTTTACTTATTTTGAATTTTATTTTTAATCCTTAGTATATATAATACATTTTACACTTGTAAAATATATACATAAAGATTGAAGACTTTTATATATTAATATTTTCACTCTGTGTGTATTACACGAGTTCTAAGTTAGTTCTATTATATAAAATAGTTAGATGATACTAAAATCACCAACATGTGTATTACACGGGTTCTAAGCTAGTCCTATTATATAAAATAGTTAGATGATACTAAAATCATCAACATGAATTTAGATTAAATTTTAATCATAAACTATTACACTAATATGATGATTACTTGATTCTTAAAAAGTCAATAACTACATCAAACTGACGACGTATGATGAAAAGATCATACATAAGGGGCCTAAACGAAAGAAATCTAAACTCCTTAACCACCATGAGGGCCCACAAGAAGAAGGAACCAATGAGAAAGAGACTGTCACTATCATACGGTTAGGGGAAAGAGAATGTAAAACTCTATAAATAGAAGGTGATCTCATAGATGAAAGAGATCCAGAAACTTGTACTTGATTGAATTCGGGAATTATTATCAAAGTGGAGCTTTTACGTCTCTTCATTGGCGCCATCCCGGTCGAACAATAGTTACAACGGTATCATGAATTCAATCTTTGCTCGCAATGGATAACATACAATCAGATTATGAATCCGACGAGGATAGAAATCACATTACCAACACAGGAGCACCAACAGGAGATTCACAGTCTCAAGCTGGTATTCCTATGATTTCTTCGCTGAAGGATCGTCTGGCACAAACTCAAAACCATCCAGCAGATGTGTTGCCAGCAGCAGCAGCATCTCATTTTCACACTTCGCATACTAACCTACCCACCTCATTGCCTCCTCTACTCCCAAATACCATGCCTACCCAAGTTACTCGGGACTTCCCACAACCCGTAATATTTCCCAGTTTTCCGCAGGCCACCACATCTGGCATACCCATTTATAATCTACCACAAACTCTTCCAACCACGGCTGGAATACCTTCCATACCCGTTCCCAACACCCCGTTTATTCCCGGATCTCTCCCTTACACCATGCCGTTACTCACAGGTAACGAATGGTGGATGGAACAACAACGTCGGGCCCGAATGGATGAACAATTTTGGAAAGAAATACGCCTGGCCGAACTCCGGAACCGGTTAACATTTGAAGAAACAGCTTATACCACACCAGGGGGATTAACATCTACATGTACTATCGGTCCTTTTGCCGGAGGACAGTCCGTTCCTCCCACCCACCCATACAGTACGCAAGGGCCCCCACCCGTACTCATACCTATACCTTGGACTAATCCCGTAGTGGACATCCATCGTCCGTACCGACCAACTGCCTTGTTAACACAATCCAAGTTCACACCCCGAATAGCTCAAGCAGAAATACTTCGTAAGTTAAAAATGCCATCCACAGTTGGGAAATATGACGGTACTACAGACCCGGACGATCACATTAATGTCTTTATTAGTGCTGGCGGAGTAGAGAGATGGGCTCTACATGAATGGTGTCATATGTTTGTTCAAACCTTGGTCGGGACAGCTCGCCTTTGGTACGATAGTTTACCTATAGGCCGGATCGACATTTTTGATGAATTCGTGGAAAAGTTCATGCAACAGTTTAATCAGCAAAAACGACACACAAAAGACAAGACAGAAATACTTCACATCCGGAGACGAGACGGAGAATCGGTGGAAGATTTCATCACCCGGTATAACAAAGAGAGTTTGCAAATAGCCGGGACAGGGGAGGATTTAATGATAGCAGGCTTTATTCAAGGCATCCGACATGACGAGCTCATTCGTAGGCTCCACGGCCAGGACGGTTTACCAAAAACCATGGAGGAACTGATGACGGCCGCTCGTGCCTTCGTCCGGGCAAAAAGATCCGTCCGGAGCACTCATGAGTATGATAAAAAGGATCAGCGAAGTGATCAAACAGGAAAACAGCCACACTCCTCCAGACAGACTCAACATTTTCGAGGACCTAGTACATGGACGAGGCCTCTCCCGTACACCCGCCCGGAACCTGTTAGATCTGTCAATACCTCAATAAGGTTTAAGGATAATCCGGAGAGCAAGGGAGTTGAGTGGATTAACAAGTTGGTCAAAAGCCCCCGGGAAGTTCTTTTAACAGAAAAACTAACATTAGAACCCCCGCGACCTCTCAACCCAAAATCCGTACGAGATCCCAAACGGTTTTGTGATTTCCATAAAGATACTGGGCATGACACGGATCATTGTTGGCATTTACAAAAACAAATTGACATAGCCATACAAACCGGTAAACTTTCTCATCTGTTAAAAGAAATTCACGCAGGACCACTGGGAAGAAAGAATGCAGGCAAAAAACCGGTGCGTGACTTATGCATGATAATGAATGAGGAGTTATCAAGCTCACGTGGTTATAAACGCGGGGGCGCACGACTAGAAGCTTGGATGGAACAACCGCTTACTTTCCCGCCCGTTCAAGGGGGTGCTTCATCCACCAGTCCAGTAGTAATCACCGCATTAGTAGGTGATTACCGCATCAGTCGGATTTTAGTAGACAGTGGAGCTTCAATGGACGTCATGTATGAGCAGCTTTTCCGACGTCTGGATATGGAGGATCAAAATACCTTGGAACCTACCGATGTTGATCTCATAGGGTTTTCTGGGGAATCCGTGGTCCCTCTAGGACAACTCACATTACCAATGACCCTGGAAGAAGGCGCTAAAATCCGCACGGTCCTCGTAACTTTCATAGTAATCCCGGCTGTTTCGAAAAATAACTTGATACTCGGACGACCAGGTTTGGCATCTTTTCATGCAGCAGTATCCACTGTCCACTCCGCTATCGCATTCTCAACTCCCAAGGGAGTAGCGGTGGTATATACCGATCAAATCATGGAAGTATTACAAGCGCAAACTAGTCAGACTTCTGGTAAAGATCATTTTGACACTCACATGAAAAGTACATATGAACCGGAGAGATGGATTATGAATCCTGCATACCCGGAACAGATAATTACCATCGAACACACCTTATCCACCGTAGGGCGAGACCGTTTGAAACAATTGCTACGAAACAATATCAATGTTTTCGCATGGAAACCGGCATATATGAAGGGGGTTCAACGGGAATTAGCCGAACATCGCCTACATGTATACAAGTCTGCTAACCCGGTAACTCAAAAACGACGGAGGATGGGCCCGGATAGGAGCAGGGCAGCTGTGGATCAAGTCCGGGATCTGGTTAACGCGGGGATCCTCCGAGAAGTTCGTTATCCTTCATGGATCGCCAATCCAGTAATGGTAAAGAAAGGAAATGGTACCTGGCGTATGTGTATCGACTACAAGAATCTAAATAGTGCATATCCTAAGGACGCCTACCCTTTACCAGAAATTGATCAGAAGATCGAATCGTTAGCCTCTTTCCGTTTCAAATGTTTTTTGGACGCTTACAAAGGCTATCATCAGATCCCCATGGCCGAAGACGACGAAGAGAAAACAGCTTTTATCACCGATATCGGCGTTTTTTGTTACACAAAAATGCCGTTTGGATTAAAGAATGCAGGGGCCATTTACCAAAGGCTCATGGACAAAGTTTTCGAGCCTCAAATTGGTAAAAATTTGGAAATCTATGTTGACGACTTGGTCATCAAAAGCCATGATGAAACAAATCTCCTAGCGGACATTGCTGAGACATTTTTAAGGTTGAAAGAATCCCGAATTATGTTAAACCCGGGGAAATGTTCATTTGGAGTAGAAGAAGGGAAATTCCTCGGTGTGATGGTCACCAAGGAAGGTTTCCGGGCAAATCCGGAAAAGGTTTCAACTATCACCCGGATGCCTTCCCCGTCATCCAGGAGGTGCAAGCATTGAATGGACGTTTGGTGGCAATAAATCGATTTCTGGCTAAGCATGCAGAAAGATCTCTCCCTTTCATCCAAACTCTGAAAAATTGTCTCAACAAAGCACAGTTCCAATGGACGGACCAAGCAGAGGAGGCCTTCCAGCAACTGAAACTGTACCTTACGAAACTCCCCACCCTTACGGCACCAGAAGAAGAAGAGAAGTTAACGGCATATATCGCGGCTGCGGATGCGGCCATTAGCGCTGTCCTTATGATTGAAAGGAAAGGTGTGCAAACTCCTATCTATTATGTCAGCCGGGTGTTGACTGACCCGGAGACAAGGTACTCCCTACTAGAGAAATTAACCTTGGCTTTAGTACATGCTTCTCGAAGATTGCGTCGATACTTCCAAGCCCATCCAGTGGAAATACTAACCAATTTTCCCATCCATCAAGTGTTAAGAAAACCTGAGCTATCCGGAAGATTAGCCAAGTGGGCGGTTGAATTAGGAGCTCTTAGTCTGGAATACAAGCCTCGAACCGCATTAAAAGGGCAGGTCACGATTTCCTTGCGGAAATACCGGAGGGGCGAGAAATGGAGATCACCAATGACCCAGTTATAGCTGAAATACAGATCAAAGCACCTCAATGGTGGTCGTTATACACTGATGGGGCTTCAAGCATGGAAGGGTTCGGGGCCGGGCTTATTTTACTTAGCCCAGAGGGGGTAGAAATCACATATGCGATAAAGCTAGACTTCAAAAGCACGAACAACGAAGCTGAATATGAAGCTTTGTTAGCCGGATTACGATTAGCAGCGATCATGAAAGCCCAGCACATCCGGGCACACGTGGACTCACTCTTAGTGGCTAACCAAGTGAACAAGATTTACGAAGCCAAGGGGAAGATGATGATCGAATACTTAAAAAAGACTAAAGAGATGATGTTGCAATTCCAAGAGTGTAGCATAAAGCATATTCCTCGAAGTCAAAACCGGAAAGCAGATGCTTTAAGTAAATTGGCGTCGGTCCAGTTCGCTCACCTGGCGAAAGAAATACGAGTACAAACATTAGATAAGCCTTCCGTTTGCACAGAAGAAATTAGTCACCTTGAGGACGTTGGTTGGACATGGATGACGCCCTTGGTGGCATATTTGAGGGAGGGAACTTTGCCAGAAAATAGAGCAGAAGCGTTAAAGCTGCGAACAAAAGCCTTACAGTATCAGCTGGTAGACGACCGGCTCTATAGAAGAACTTTCCTAGGGCCTTTGTTAAGGTGTGTTGGTCAAAAGGAAGCTGAACTATTAGTTAAAGAGGTGCATGCAGGTTCATGTGGAATGCATGCCGGCCCAAGAATGATGGTGGCCAAGCTAATGAACATAGGATATTACTGGCCGGGAATGCATGTCACAGCAGTACAAACCTTGCAGAAGTGTTTTAGCTGTCAAAAGCACGCGCCTAAAACATTGAAGCCTAAGAATGATCTCATACCAGTGACTGGAGCATGGCCTTTCCAAAAGTGGGGAATAGACATTGTCGGACAATTCCCGGAAGCACCCGGACGCGTCAAATTCTTAATCGTCGCGGTGGATTACTTCACCAAATGGGTGGAAGCTAAGGCAGTCGTAACAATTACTACCACCCAGATCAAAAAATTTGTATGGGATCACATAATATGCCGTTTTGGCCTCCCTCTATACCTGGTGAGTGATAATGGAACACAGTTCGAATAATTAGCCGGATGGTGTGAGGAAATGGGAATCCGGCAAGTTTTTACGTCCGTTGCTCACCCGCAGGGAAACGGTCAAGTAGAACGAATCAACCAGAGCATGCTAAAGGGTATAAAAACTAGGCTCGCAACCAAAGGAAGTTCTTGGGTTGAAGAGATACCTAGTGTATTATGGGCTCATCGCACCACCCCGAAAACAAGCAACGGTGAAACTCCTTTCAGTTTAACTTATGGCCACGAAGCAGTAATCCCAGTCGAAATAGGCACGCCAACGATGCGTATTGCTACAAATGGCCCGGATAATGATCGAGAATTAAGACTGAACTTGGATCTTTTGGAAGAAAGAAGGGAACAAGCATTCATCCAAGAAGCTAAGTACAAGCAAGTTCTGGCCAAGTACTACAACAAGAATGTTGCACTTCGCCAGTTCCGCCCGGGTGAATACGTTTTTAGAAACAATGAAGCTAGCAGGGCTGAACCCGGAGGAAAGTTGGGGCCTAACTGGGAGGGGCCTTACCAGATTAAAGAATCCTTGGGAAAGGGGGCATACTCCTTGACTAGATTGGATGGAACTAACGTGCCCAGGACTTGGAATGCAGCCCAACTTAGGAAATGTTATATGTAATCTCTATGGCCATGTTCATGGTTTTTCAAGAAACAAAAAAGCAGAGCATGTTTTCAAAGACATAAATAGAATCCCCGTCTTTATAATCAAACTAACATCTTTAAAAAGACCGGATCAATGTATCCGGCACCAAGACCGGACCACGTGTCCGGCACCATGAAAAGATTGGATTTTAATCCAACATCTTAAAAGACCGGACCACGTGTCCGGCACCAAGAAGATTGGATTAAAATCCAACATTAAAAAAGACCGGATCAATGTATCTGGCACCATCAAAGACCGGACCACGTGTCCGGCACCAAGAAGATTGGATTAAAATCCAACATCAAAAAAGGCCGGATCAATGTATCCGGCACCATCAAAGACCGGACCACGTGTCCGGCACCAAGAAGATTGGATTAAAATCCAACATTAAAAAAGACCGGATCAATGTATCCGGCACCATCAAAGACTGGACCACGTGTCCGGCACCAAGAAGATTAGATTAAAATCCAACATTAAAAAAAAACCGGATCAATGTATCCGGCACAATCGAAGACCGGACCACGTGTCCGGCACCAAGAAGATTGGATTAAAATCCAACATTAAAAAAGACCGGATCAATGTATCCGGCACAATCGAAGACCGGACCACGTGTCCGGCACCAAGAAGATTGGATTAAAATCCAACATTAAAAAAGACCGAATCAATGTATCCGGCACCATCAAAGACCGGACCACGTGTCCGGCACCAAGAAGATTGGATTAAAATCCAACATTAAAAAAGACCGGATCAATGTATCCGGCACCATCAAAGACCGGACCACGTGTCCGGCACCAAGAAGATTGGATTAAAATCCAACATTAAAAAAGACCGGATCAATGTATCCGGCACCATCAAAGACCGGACCACGTGTCCGGCACCAAGAAGATTGGATTAAAATCTAACATTAAAAAAGACCGGATCAATGTATCCGGCACCATCAAAGACCGGACCACGTGTCCGGAACCAAGAAGATTAGATTAAAATCCAACATTAAAAAAGACCGGATTAATGTATCCGGCACCATCAAAGACCGGACCACGTGTCCGACACCAAGAAGATTGGATTAAAATCCAACATTAAAAAAGACCGGATCAATGTATCCGGCACCATCAAAGACCGGACCACGTGTCCGGCACCAAGAAGATTGGATTAAAATCCAACATTAAAAAAGACCGGATCAATGTATCCGGCACCATCAAAGACCGGACCACGTGTCCGGCACCAAGAAGATTGGATTAAAATCCAACATTAAAAAAGACCGGATCAATGTATCCGGCACCATCAAAGACCGGACCACGTGTCCGACACCAAGAAGAATGGATTAAAATCCAACATTAAAAAAGACCGGATCAATGTATCCGGCACCATCAAAGACCGGACCACGTGTCCGACACCAAGAGGATTGGATTTTAATCCAACACCTTAAAAAGACCGGATCAATATATCCGGCACCATAAAAGACTCGGCCACGTGTCCGGCACTATGAAAAGATCGGATTTGCAAATATTTAAGGATAAAGCACAGGGAATAAAGACCGGACCCCGTGTCCGGTACAAAACCAGATCAAGACAATCAGCATGATAACAAAGCTTGTACAAATTGCAAATATTCTTAAAAGCACAGATGAAAGACATAAAAAGGATACTTGCATTCAAAGGTAAATAAGTAGATACAAAAATAAGATTACAGTATCAAAAAGTAAAAGAGCACGCAGGCTCCAAAAAAGATAAATAAAAATACAAAGGGGTCAGTCTTCAATGGTAAGGACATCCCTGATCTCCCTAAGATCTGATTGATTAGCCAAAGAGGCAAGAGTACCTACTAAAGGGAACTCCATAGTATCAAAGGCATCTTGCCTCTGAGTAAGTATGTTTCGGGCTTCCGGGCTCCAGCCAGAGAGGCTCTCCAAAGACAAACCAGTTTCCCCCGCTTGAAACCCATCGACTAGCCCATCATGATAACTCGCCGCTTCCGCAGCTCCATTCAAACCAACTACCCCGTCAATAAACTCATCATTGCCCCTGACTGCCTCCACCACCCTGGAAAACCCTTCCGCCACCAACCACTTCCTATCCTCCTTCAACAAAGATAATTCTTTCATCATTTTAGCCTTCTCCACCTCAAAACTCTCTTTCTCCTTCTCGAAAGACACCACCTTTCCCTCCAACATATCCAACCTTCTCCGGGACACTCTCAACTCCTCATCTTTCTCCGCCACTTGAAATACCAGCTCCTCGGAACGTGCCTTTGCTTCACGGATAATTTGGGCACGTTTCTCAAGCTCTTTATTTGTCCGTGAGCAGGCCTCAGTGAACTCTGCTCGGGCTTTCAAGTGAGCGGCATCCCTCTCCTTCAATTGCCAATCTAGTTTCTTAACCTCCCGTGTAAGCGTCAGCACCTTACCCGCATCCTCACTTTTCTAGGCCAAAGATTTCCTCAGATGGGCAACTTCCCTGCGACCCTCATCCCATTACCGACATATCTCGGGCATGACTGCCATACTCTCAACCCAGCTCAAAGCAGCTCTATCGGACAGCACTTCCGGGGAACATGTTGAGTGGCGTAGTCGCTCGGCCGGGGGAAAATCCTGCAACAAGAACGTCCGGCACAGGTGGGGATCTGTCAAACAGTCACCCTGAAAAATATTCCACTTAGGAACATGCTTAGACTTAGAATCTGCTGGAGTCCAAGGCTCGGATTGGGTGGGCATTCTAAAGTCAGATTGACTCGTATGTACATAAGAAGATTTGGGGGAGTGAACTTCCTCGATACCCACAGGTGCCTTCTCTTTTCCTTTCCCTTTATCCCGATGAGGGATCTGAGTTACTGTCGGCACGTCCTTGGGAACAGGGGAAGGTATGACCTTAGGGACAAAAGGTTGAAGAGTAGGACCCTCCGGGTTTTTAACAGCAGTTTTGTTTGTCTGCATGATCGGGCAAGATGGAGTAACCCCTTCACCAGTTTTTAAACCTAAAAATCACCGAAAAGAGAATACGAGGAAAATTATTTTTTACACTCAACAAAGAAAAAACAGAACGGATACACACCTTCGGGACTCGCTCCCGGGGGTTTCTTTCCGGCAGCATAAGCATTGGTCAGTTTTCGCCTTTTCTTCTGAGGCGAGAGTACTTTTTCTCCGGAAGCACTCCCGGAAGCTTTCTTCCTTATTGGAACCTCTTCAGGCTCTTCTTCTTGATTCCCTGAAACAATGCATCAACTTAGAACAAGGAGCAGGAGAAAGAGAAAGGAAACAACCGAACCATTCATTGCATATCAACTAACCAGTCTCCAGATCCATAGCCTCTTGCAGACTAGCACGGGGGAAAAAGAAACGCTCATGAAAGACTTCAAGAACATTCTTTTCACCCGGCCCCACACTCAAATATGTCCGGGTAAGGTTCTTAAAGGAGTCCGGAAAAAGAACATCATAATAACTAGCAACTGCTGCAAATGAAAAAAGGAAAACACATAAGCATAACATATACAAAAGAGAAAGCGCCATCTATCAAAGAGAAATGTAGGACAACATACACTTACGTTCTTTGCCCACAGAATAAATCGGGAGACGGTCAAGTCTTCCCCAGTTCCGGCTCATACCAACACCGACCAGGGCATGTTGCGGAATCTCTTGAATGTCAGCGGGGCGGGAGGTCAACAGAGAGAAAACATGAGTTTTCTTAAAAGCATCCAGATTTGGGGGAATGTCCACCACGGCCAATCGAAGTGACCGGATCTGCATGCAGGCAGGAACTATCCGGGCACTTACATAGAAAAACTTTTCTTTCCAACCCCGGAATCCCTGAGAGGTCTCTTTGGCATGAGGAATCACTCCGGGGCGTTTAGAAAAAGAAAACAAGCTATCTTTCAAATATAGCTTGTAGAAATGATGAAAAATAGCGACAGAAGGGTCCTGTTTCAAGGCGATACAACAGAACTCGAAATGCCTAATACGATACATACCAAGAGGGTGAACTTGGGAAAGGTGAATTTTATAGAACTGAAGGAGATCAATAACAAAAGAGGTGATAGGAACTCTGAAAATAGCCTCTGAGAAAAAGTCAGCATATAAAGTAATCTTGTCAGGAGGAGGTTTTGTCGCCGTGCCTCCTCGAGAGGGGTACTCGGGTTCCACATCATTAGGAATTCCGTACAAAGTTTTCAATCTCTCGAAGCGCTCCACGCTCCAATTGATAGGGATCAAAGCTACGTCGGCGTTATCACCCATTCGTCGGAAGATTTAAATAGGATCGGAAGGAATTAAAGAAACAAGGTTCCAAGAGAAATCAAGAAGGTAAGATGGAAGACGAGTAAAAGGCAACAATGTCCTGCCCCCCCCCCCCCCCCTTTATAGACGTGAAGAGAAGACAGGCGGACGGATGGCGGCGCCCTAGGAAGGGCTATGAGACTGATGGATGGGACGTGCGGAAGGTTTGAAAGAAGCGTTGCCCGCACGTATTAAGTCCCTTCATTTTTTAAAAAAGCCTTTATAGTCAACTTAATTTTTTTTGTGAAGAAATAAAGAAAAATCAAATTGACTAGGGGGACTTGACGACGTATGATGAAAAGATCATACATAAGGGGCCTAAACGAAAGAAATCTAAACTCCTTAACCACCATGAGGGCCCACAAGAAGAAGGAACCAATGAGAAAGAGGCTGTCACTATCATACGGTTAGGGGAAAGAGAATGTAAAACTCTATAAATAGAAGGTGATCTTATAGATGAAAGAGATCCAGAAACTTGTACTTGATTGAATTCGAAAATTATTATCAAAGTGGAGCTTTTACGTCTCTTCACAAACAATACAGTATTTTTTTAAATTTTGGAAAAAAAGGGTGTGAATTTATATATAGAAAGAAAATAACTTCAATTTAAAAAATAAATAAATTTATATATTAAAATAAAAAATATAGCAATTAGACAACTAAGAAAGTAACAATGTGAGACATAAAAAGAAAACCATGTAATTTCTTACTCGAAAATGAATACATTTATGGTGAATTTAAAAAAATATTTATTTACCATTTTTTTCTCTAATAGTTAACCTTGGAAGGCACATTGTATTCGTTTTTAAGACAAATTTAGAGAAATTAGTATTACTTGTTTTCGGTTTTAAGAAAAATCTAGAGAAACTAGTATTACATATAATTTACATCCCCATATAAGTAGTAAATAGTAACCAAACTAATGGTTTGTTGTCACTTGTAACTTAAATACATTTTGAGACTTAGCCCAGTTGCATTACTCAATTGAATCCTAGTGAGAAACCTTTCGATCCACATTTTTAAGAGTTATATTTTTGGTTTTATAGCTTGTATGCTCATGATGCATGCTACAACCCATCAATTGAATTCACATCATTAGTATTTTTTATTTAAGAAAAAAATATATTATTTTTTGTATAAATTTTGATTCAAGAACTATTAATTATTATATTATATTAACATCCGACTATTTCCCGGACCTTGCGCAAATACGAGAGCTAAGTCAAGTACCGAGTTCACCCTATTATATTAACATCTTTGTTGAAAATTTTACAAAATATTTTTTAAAATTGAAATCATAATCATCATACTTTCTTTTAAATATAGACTTGGAATAAAATAAGAGTAAAGAAAATATAAGGTTTAATTTTATTTATAAAAATACATTCGCGTGACGAGACTGAGCTGCTCGGCGGAATATGGATCGACGGCGGTGACGAAGAGTCCGAAATCATCGGCTAAGGTTATCTAAATCCTCAATTTCTTATGATTGTGAGAAAGAAGAACGTGATTTTAGGGTTTCCATGTGATTTTAGGGTTTAACATGTTTTTAAATCCGATGTGCTCAAGGATATTATGACTTTCTGTGTGTTGGATTTGTTACCATACCACCAAATATAATCAACTGTTGTTCTAAAGTAAATTATGTGATGTTTGAGTTGCTGGTGTCTGTCTGTCATCTACAAAGTAAACTTTATTGTTGTCTTGATGCCAAGTAAGTGTATTTAGAGGGGCTTTTATGTTATCCCTCTTCTTTTTTGTAAACTTAGCTTGCTCACTTCATTTGGGATAATAAGTATAGATATGCTAATAAAATAACATGAAAAGTGATTGAGTTATTAAAACATAGCTTATTCGTAGGAACCACAAAATCAATAACCGTTCAAGTTCTTAGGAGATTGCCAAACTGAATTAAGAATCTGTTGTCTTAGTCGTAGGAACCACAAAATGGTATGTCATATGCAGTCTGATTTATTGACCTTGTTTTATTGCATTTATGGTTCTTGTGTGTTGCATAGGTCCAATGTCCCCTTTTAACCAATATTTGATCTTTTCCACATTCCTTCCAAGTTGTAAACTTTCAAACAAAACTAGATGCATATGTACATATTTTCCAAATGCATAGTTTCTTAGAGGAAAAGGATCAATTTGGTTTTATTTATATCAATCTTATTATTAAAAGAATTTAACGAGTAAATCACCTTGATGGTTTATCGTATCTTAATAAAGGACTAAGCATGTTACCTGATTGAATAATTTAAGACTGCTAGTGTAGTTTTTCATAAATTTTGACATACTACAACCACCATCCGTATACTTAACTCTTTTATGTTTTTTTTAATAAAGAAGATCTACATATTTTTCAAACCTTTAGATTTCAAAAAATAATAATTTTATCATCAGTTATTGTCAAGTCCAAGCCCCATTAAGAATAATTCCAATAAATGTGAAATTGTAAATAGAGGATTTTGTAGGAGTGGCAAGACAACACATGCATGCAAGTATAACTATTTAAGTATAGAAAATGACTCAATAAACATCTAATAATATTGATGTATACATGTTATTTATATTCAGCAAGTCAATTTAATTTAATATTTTTAACACTTGACACTAACCATTTGCTATAATATTTCTAGCACTAAAAAAACAACTTTAAAGAAAAAAATTCATAAGAAATTAATAAATTAAAATCCTTAAATTAAATATTTTTCCAAGTATAAAAAGTTAATTAAAATGAAATGAAACAGATCCCACATGAAAAGGAAATGACACGTTGGATGATATTATATATACCCCTATAAATATGGGTAAATGTCATATATACCCAACCAAAACTAAAAATATCATATATACCAATTTAAATAATTTGTTACATTATGACCATTCTACCCTTATCCATTATATGATTTTTTTAAAACCTATTTTTTTAGTTTTATCCAATACGTAAAAGATCACTCGCTCTCCTACTCTTGATGGCGACTATCGCGATTCTCCAAACTCATTCAGAGGGCATCGATTCCGAAGAAATTATTGCGAGAAAGTTACAAAACACTAATGTTATAAAAGAAAACTGGTAAAATTATAAAAAATGAGAAAAATTCAAAATAGTATTTTGAGAAAACTATTTTTTATGGTTAAATATAAAATTCCAAAGTTGAAAATGTGTAAATATGAAATTCAAGGTTAAAAATTGGTAAATATGAAATATTAAGTTTAGAAAAATAAGGGTAAAATGGTCATTTTAAATGATTTTTAATGAAATGGGTATATATATAATATTATTACATGTTTGTAAGGGTATATATATATATATATATGATATTTTTAGTTTTTGTTGCATATATATATATATGATATTTTTCAAGTTTATAAGGGTATATATGAAATTGCCCTTTATGATTTATTAGATGACGTTCTCTCTTATCCCCATACCATTATTTAATAACAAAGATTAGTATTTTATTTAAAAATATATTATTATTAAAATATAAAAGTGTATTTAATAAGAGAGAGAAGTGAAAAAAATAATAAGAATAAATATTGATGCGACACGTGGGATGAAAAACTTTATTTATACTATAGAGTAAATTTCGTTTTGAGCCCATGTGGTTTGCACAAAAAAATCGCTTTGAGTCCAATGGTTTCAATTGGACTTTTTGAGTCCTTGTGGTTTTATTTTTGTTTCAATTAAACTCATGACACTAACACCGTTAGTTTCTTCTGTTAAATTAAGGGGTGTTTTAGTCTTTTTACAGGTTATTAAAATAGTTTCATAGTTCATGGTTCTTTATGTAACTTACTAAAAAACATTTAATAAAAAAAATAAAACAATTAAAAACCCTTCACACTCCACATACAGATGATGTCCTTCGTCGATCTACCGCCTCCACCCTCGTCGACCACCTCCGGTGGCGTTTCCGACAGCCGAGAAAGGAGGAGGGGGCGACGGTTCTACAACATTTTATACCTACCCCTTTCCCTCTTTCTTAAACAAGTCACCAACATCCTCCATCTTCATCGAACCACCCCTTCCCCCTCCACCGCTCATCTTCTCCGGCCACCGAACTCGACCCATCTGTGACTTGGATACCCAATGTCACACCCCAACCGACGACGGATTATACGTCGGGGCGGACGCGGTTGTTCAAAAGCACAAGATTGACTATTAAAGTTTAAATATTTCATTTATGATTTTCAAAGGTTCAGTACAAAGAATAAGACAACATATAACAAGAATACAATATTCATTTGATAAATAATCTAGGTCCAAAGCATCCTACGTGATCATAACAAGTCTCATGCTAGTGTCACTGAAACATGTAAGTAACTGTCAACTAAAAATAGTTGGTGAGATACAAAGGTTTTAACAAAGTTAAACAAAGTCCTTATAAAGTTTACAATTCACTATGTCATGCATCCTATAGTATAAGTTTGAGAAACAAACATGTTTAAACATTGTGCATATCAATCCTCCAACCAAGTTTAGGCATAACCCGAAAGTTACCCTTAAAAGTTTAAAGTTTAAATTCAGTAACAATGACCATGGGCTCCCCCCGAAGGGTCAATCAAACTAGGTGGATTGGTTAAATACAATAGATCTATCATTGTACCATAGGCTTGATCAAAGTTAATGGATATGCTAGTATTAAGTCTAATTTAAGCATGCAAGTCTCAAGCATAACACAAGAATAAGCATATAGACATAGTTGTACAAGAATTGTATAAGTTTTGATACATGTTTCACCCCAAGTTTATAAAAAAATGTAAAACGAAAATGGGCTAAGTATACTCACTTAGACGATGGAAAGAGCGTCCGACAAGATTAAGTGTAGTAAGACTTTGAGGGAGAATATTCCCACAACGAGCCTACGAATACAAGTCTAAAGTTCAAGTTTGATACTATAAGTTTATGGTAAGTTCCTAGGATTCTAAGATTGACTAGAGTTCCAAATAAGAGATGGAAATGATTGTGTTTATAAAGTTTAAATCATTTTCTAAATAACGTTTTGAATACTTACACAAGACTTGAATATAATTTAGAATAATTACTAGTTAACATAGTTATTTAGAAAGATTCATCATTAATTACCCAAGTTAGGTAATGATAATTTAAAGCAGTTTTCTAAATTTTTTATAAATAAGGTTGTCACCACCGATAAGTGAAAGACTAAATAATTATTATGATTAAAGATTAACAATAATTATTTAGAGGATAAATAGTTATCAAAGGTAATAATTATTCAAATAAATAATTATTAAGGACATATAATATTTATTTAAAAGATAAATAGTATTAAAAGTTTAAAATAATTGTTTAAAGGGTAAATAAAAGTTAATAATAATTATCTCAAGATTAAAACAATTATTAGGGATAAATAATCATTTAAAGAGTACTTAATTATTAAGGGTAAACAATTACCAATAAGAATAATTATTTTATAAATCATGTAAAATTTATTAAAGAATTTAAGTGTTAAACATTTAACTTTACAAATTAACTTGTAATAAAACAAAATGTGTTTAGAGGTCTAAATAAAATGTTACATAGAGTTTTCTTTTAATTTAAATGTTTATAATGTCTCAATTAAAGATCATAATCTAATTATAAGCTTATTAAAGTTTAAATGCAAAACCATAATTTTTTTGTAAAGTCTTGAATAGAATTTAAAATATAAGTTTACAAGTATTTAAATAAAGTTTATGTTTTATGTTATAAATTTATAAATGTTTATTCCTTTCATTTAATTTTATAGAGTTTATAAGTTTATAACCATTTAAGAAATAAATAAAGTATAATTATTTCTCTTTTTTTTTAAATTTATATAAACAATTAAATTTCTATTCATAATAAATATAAGTTTTATAAAATTCATACTGTATATTTATTAAATTAAGATTTTCAGTATTTATAACTTGTAAGTTTATAACTGAATATTTAATATACTCTTTTGTACTAAAATTTAATTATATGAGTTTTCTGTTTTAAATAATTAAACAAGTATCAAATAACTAATTAAACAAAACAGAAATAAAAGGATCATAAAATAAAGTTTCAAATTTATAATTTATTTCCTGTTTTGTATATGATTTTTATAAAAGCTTTTAAAAGTATTTCTATATTTTTAAGGTTTTAAAAATAATTTAAAAAAAATTAATTCTTTATAAGTTTTTATCTAAGTTTATTTAAATAAAATGGTTCCAGAATCCAAAAGTATAAATTAAATTTGATTTTAAGTTTATAAAGATATCACAGAATTTATAAAAATTGTTAAAGATTTAAAATTCTGTTTAAAAGCTAATTTTTTTAAAAGAACCAAAACTCGGGTTGACCGGATCGAACCCGGGCCACCCGAGTCACACGCACACACAACTAACCATCCTGCCTACGGGTTCGCTAGTGTTGTAACCCGGAAAAGAAAATCATAAACACAATCTGAAATCGGTTCTAACTTCCATATGAACCCTAGATTCAAATCCTCTTAATACGAATCGATTATCCCTGTTAACACAAATTGATAGAGGGCTAATGATCTACGAAAGAAAACAACAAGATTGAGCATTAGAATTACCTGAAATGATATCGGATCGAGGGAGAACGAGTTCGAAACAGATGCGGCTGTCTTCAGGTCCGAATCGAGTAATGTAGGTTCGAATTGACTGAATTGAAGGTTTAGAGGTTTATAGCGTGGTGTTGTCTAGGTGTTTCGACAGATATTTATAACCGATTTCGAGTTTTAATGCTTGATTAGGTGGGGGTTAATGGGTGAGTAAAAATGAATTCGAATTCGAATTACCCGGCGTAAAAGTTGAATTCGGGCATTAAGGCTTCTTGGGTTTGGGTCGCACGCTCGAAGGGAAGCTCGAGGAGCATTCAATTCAACCGTATCATGCGTTTTTGATAATTAGACCTCAAAACCGGTCGCTGAGGGGTTCGAACCCGCGACTGGTTTCCGGATCTGGAAGTTTGGGTTTATTGCAAAACAGGCCCTGATGTTTTAAGGTTTTATCATTTTTTGTTAAAACTTTGAGATTTAATTTAAAACAAGTTTTAAGAATAGCAGTTTTGGTCCCTTGACTTTATAAAACGATAAATGCATTTTATTTTATAGATATCAAATGAGTTCTATAGGTTTTACTATTTTATACTCCTATAAAATAATTTATAAGAATAAGTTTACTAATTATATATGTTTTTTTTTATAATAATAATTATCAACTTATAAGGATTATATCTATTTCACTTTCATATGAGGTGTATATATATATATATATATATATAAGTCTTATATATGTATATGTTTTGAATATAATTGATTTGAATCGAAGTAAATTTATTTAAGAATAAGTTTTCAAGCTTTAAATATGTTCTGAAAATCCTGGATATTACACCCAAATCGAAACATATCTGATTCATGGATGTGGTTACTCGCTTGAAACTCTCATTCGTCTACCCATCTCCTTTGCCGACGATCGGTTGCGGGAATAAACACAACTGGTGTGACTGTTATAGCATCACCAAATCGTTGCAATCCGGTGCCTGAAGGACGCGATTATGGGACAGATTAAGGCGGCCGACCGGATTAGGGGAAGAAGACGGTTTAGGTGGCGGCAGCAAGGCGGGTGGCGGTGGTTCGAGGCTAAAATTTGTGGATAATCAACTACGGTAACAAAAAGCGTTGCAACAATTGGGTATGATCCAACATAATGCTTGGAGACCACAAAGAGGATTGCCTGAGCGTTCTGTTTCGGTTCTTCGGGTTTGGATTTTTGAACATTTTCTTCACCCGTAAGAATCAAAACCTGAAAATTGTTTAAAGATTTTGAATTTTGTAACTTTGTGATTGAATTATGTGATTTTGATTTCAGTTATTCAAAAGATTCAGACAAACAAATGCTTGCTAAACAATTGAAATCGTAGGGAGAAAGGGCAAGGAGAAATGGGGGTGGTTTGGGTGTTTAATTGTTTTATTAATTGTTGTTTTAGCAAGTTACATAAACAACCCTTAACTATGAAACTATATTAATAACTTGTAAAAAAACTAAAACACCCCTCAATTTAACAAAAGAAAGTAACGGTGTTAGTTTCATGGGTTTAATTGAAACAAAAATAAAACCACGAGGACTCAAAAAGTCTAATTGAAATCATTTGACTCAAAACGATTTTTTGAGCAAACCACAGGGACTCAAAAAGAAATTTACTCTATACTATATAATAAATAAATGTTTCTCAATGCCACGTGCCACCTTCATATTCATTCTTATAAACTTTTTCCCGCATCTCTCTTAATAAATACACTTCCATATTTTCAATAATAATATATTTTTAAACAAATTATTAATTATAATAATAAAACACATTTATTTTTAATTATCTCATATTATAAGAAATTTTAAAATGTAATTACCTATCTTATGTTTTCAATTAAATAGTAAATTAAAGTCAAATTAAATTGAATAGTATTTAATGTATTTTTAAAATTAAATTATATATTAATTTTTATATTTTTTTCTATTGTTAGTATATGTAATACATTTTTTTATCTATAATATATATATATATATATATATATATATATATATATATATAAATACTTAAAATTTTTATATATTAATATGCTTTCATCATGAAAAGTGTGGTGAGATGGGTTTGTCGTACAAAGGGGAAGGGGTTTGGTCGATGATAGCAGCAAAACCCCACGCTCTCTCTCTTATCCTCCGCTCACAACCTACTCGTTCAGTCGCCTTCGCCACCATGGAAGAGATCTTCACTCAGAAGCGGCTACTCCGATCTAAAATCAAGAAAGATCTTAGATCAATGGATCCCACCCTTCGATCTCACCAAGGTATTTCCCTTCATTTATTTAGCTAGCTAGGGTTTTCTTCATTTCCAATTGCAAATCAATATTATTATGCAATTTCTGATTTTACACATCGAGTTTGATTGTTAATCTTTGTCTTTGAAATACCTAATAATGTTTAGTATGAGTGATGAAGGCTAACTGCAAACTTAATCTTCATCTCAGATGTGTTCTATTCCAATTTGCAATTACAAACTCAAACTATCCTTCTTGATTATTTTATCCCCAGATGATGCAATTCAGAATTTTATATTGGAAGCTCCATGGTTCAATTGTTGTAACAGATTATGCGCTTATATAAGCTCTAGCTCATTGAGAGAAGTTGATACATCAAAGCTGCTGCAAAATGTCCTAAAAGGTGACACATTTTTTATTTCAACTCCCAAGTGGAGACTTAACTATTTTCTTCGCTAAATTGGCATATCTTTAAACTCTAAAACCATATGAATTCTTTTCTGACAAAACCTTGTATGTATTTCCTTTTACTTGAGTAGAAACTAGGTGAACCTTTAACACCACATTCCCCTCTAGTAAAGGTGATTTAACGACACCAATAATTTAAATAAACTAGTCGTTCAAATTTCACTTCATGAGCCGGGATCGTTACCCGAAATTACAACTCCATAATGCAGTTTTTCTTGCTCATGCTTTCCCAATTGTACTTTTAGCTTCTTAAGTAGTACCTTAGTTCCATTTTCTAAAGGGTAGTTTTTTTTAATTCCTTTATGTAATGAACTCCAGTTGATGAATGAAGGTGGTGATTTTCTGCTTCATATTTTTTTTTGTGTTTTCTCTGTTATCGGGAGTCCACAAATCCTCCACTGCCAATCCAAGTTTGGCCACATGGGTGGTGTTCTTTGGAACCTACGCTCTATCTAGGTGGTTTTTTTGATCTCTTTGACCCGTTGCTATCCGTTACATTTGAAATCCATAAACCTCCTATCCGTTACCTACCCGATGCCTATCAAGAGGTCTCAGGTTCGAATTTTGCTTCCACTGGTGTCCTGCTTCCTGCCATAACCTCTTGAAGGGCACCTACCCAGCGAAAGCTGCAATTTACCTGGTCTCGTTGGTTAGCAGGGTATTGAAGGGTCCCGTGAGTTTTCCGGTAACGGGTTCTTAGGTTACCAAAAATAAAAGGTGTACTAGGTGTGCAAATTTGGAACTTGACTTTACAGTTTTGTAGTCACTTAATCGTATAGATATATGAGCTAGAGCTCATGCTATCCATTTGTTATGAATATGGTGAAACATTGAAACAGATACTACAAAGATACTTTATGTTCCGCGGGTGGAGGACAAGAATTGCCACATGCGAATGCTAAATATATCTCGTATGGATGATTTAATTGCAAACTCCATGAACATTTTAGAGCCTGTTCCAGTTGATGCTGATGGGAACGATCGTGAAGATGGTTAGTACTTCTTGTTGGATCTAAAATATTTAATGTATCATTCTGTTGCAAGATTGTTTTGCAATTTTATAATGTTGAAGAGTTTCTGTTCTGATATGTTTTATATAGTTAAATCATTAATTCTTTTCATAATGAAAATTTGATGGCTTGGTTGTAATATTTGTTTATTGCAGTTATGCTGGCAGATGAACCTGTTGACCTGCTCCTGTTGCCTGGTAAATTCTCCAAACTAAGATTATGTGATCCGTTGTCCAAACTTATCTGATGATTTTATCATTTGATTTTCTTTAAAGGACTTGCGTTTGATAAAACTGGAAGACGATTGGGGCGTGGTGGAGGGTAAGTTCTAATTTTTGCCATTTTCTCTTGTTAGTCTAGTAACTAGAGTAAGTAATCAATATGCTCATCATGTAATCTATCTTGCATGTATGCAAGTGCATTATATGTGGTATCAAGATTCATTGATTCTAAAAGGTCGTGGATATAGGGGTCGTTTATGCATAAAAAACGGAAACTACCCTTCTCTATCTAATTTAGGCCTAACATTATTTCTCCATTTACAAAAAGAGTGACCAAGCATTTCAAATTTGGTATTTGGACTTATAGTCCATCAACATAACTTTATGACCACAGACTACTTTTTTTTAATGGTTTCAGTCCACATTGCAACTATCTTAGACCAATTTAGTTCGACACTCTATAAGTGCATTTTGGTCTTTTTAACTACCTTAATCATAATTTTATCTTCATCATTGTTCTTTATTCTTTTTGATACTTTTACAAGTGAAAATTTATAAGCACATTCATTCTTCACTATCTCATCTTTAACATATCTCATAATAAGGGGGTGTTTGGGATTACTTATTAAGCTACTTATTAACTTTTTTTAAAAGTTAATAAGTTAAAAGTTTGTTTGGATAAATCAAAATGAGATGAAAATATAGAAGAAATAAGTAGTTTTTGAAAAGTAAGTCTCACTTACTTTTCAAAACTACTTATTAACTTTTTGCAAATGTTAATAAGTAGTTTTGAAAAGTAATCCCAAACACCCTCTAAAAAGGGACCCAAATGCCCTTGGTAGAAACCCATGTATTGTCCATGGCTCTATGTTTTTATTCATTAGATCCCATCCTCATCTTTGATTTACTGATCTCTATGGGTTTCTTCCATTTTAATAATTTTCGTTATATTTTTTCATATATTCTCTTACTTTGCAATTTGCATGTAAAAAACCGAGTAGTTACTACGACACCTTCCTGTCAAAGTACCAAGAACTTGTGAGACAAAGAAACTGGAAGCAACCTCTTCTAAGTAAGTCTTTCTTTGGTGGTTTTCAAAATCGAAGTTTAAGGGTCTGTGTTTTAAGTTTTATACTGAAAACTGGGTCCCGTTATGATTATAAACTTATAACATACACCCATAATTGTTGATTATGAAGTACATCTAAAATAATTGGTTTTTTTTTCAATCTGACAACAAATTCTTGGTCCTTTTTCTGCAGTTGCACTATCTTATTCAGTTCAAATAATAGAAGATGGTGTGATACCTCTCACTCCAAGTGATGTTTTCATAGATGCTCTAGTATCCCCCTCGGGTTTCATCCCTATTACATCGGCGGCCCATGAAATTAATCCTTGAGACATTAATCTTTGCTGGAATTCTTATAAAAAGATGTGCTTCCATCATCAAACCAGAGGGAAAGAAAGATTTGTTTGATCATATATTTGCATATCACATGTGGAATATGTTACAAAGTTTGACCATAGAAGTCATCATGTGTTCTTGCGCATTACAAGGTTGCTTTGCATCTAATCCTTAACTATGACTTTTGTTCCTAATGTTGTTTGCTTTGTTTGTTGTTTGTTTGTTTGGAAGAACATGGTTGTTACCAGCCACTTTTTGACTTTATTGCCAAATTCAAATTGGTCAAAGGGAAGACTTTCTAATTCCAATACTAGGAAGAATTCAAATTATATTTGATGGAGAAACTTATGGCTTCATTAAATCATGTAAAATCATTTCTAACTTGAGTTCTAAAAAATACCAAGTTTGACCCTGAAAATCAAATTACGTCGCTGATTGTGGAAGAGATAGTGATGCCAAAAAGGAACTATAATCCATTTTGAGGCATGAAGTACAACTATTGATGCATGAGATACAATTGGTTTCATCAGTGATAGCAAAAAATGTACACTTTCTATTGCAAAAATTGCCATCAATGTGCTCTTTGAACAACAGTCTTGAAATACATAAATCTTCTGATCCATGGAGAAATACATGAATCCACCAACTGAATGTGTCACAAATGATCCAAAACTTGACTACAATATAATGCCATTCTGGTTGGTCCATAAACTCATCAAACTCCTGCAAACAATAACCATTATCAGCTTTATCTACAAAGTTAAAAGAAAATTGTAGATTCTTCAAGGGTCCTGCTATTTGTGCATCCCGGCCTTTTTACTTCACAACCCCTCCCGTATCTTCTATATTCCCAACATCTTCTACTAGAGCATCGTCTTTGCTTCCATCGTCTTCTGTTAGGGCATATTCGTCATTAGCACCTACGTCCTCTCCTAGAGTGTCTGCTTCATAGTTTCCGACTTCTTCTCCCAGAGCGTTTTCTTCACTCTTTCCATCTTCTTCACCTAGGGCGTTTTCTTCATTAGCACCAATGTGCTCACCTAGAGCTTTTTCATCACAAACTTTAAGTTTGTATCTGATGACATGCCTGAGGATGAATACGGGTCTAACACGATCACAAAACGTGAGTTTACCTTAATTCTCCCTATTTTTTATAAATCCTTGCTTTTGTGTATATGTGACAAAACAGGCATGTTAGATAACATGTGAAAACAAGTAACTTTCTAGTATGCGTCGAAACTTGAAACAAAAAGTCCAATCTTTAAACATCATATGCTTATAAATTTTTTAAAGTTAATTTTTGAATTCTAAAGTGGAGTCTTTTGTTAACACTGAATAATAGTTGAATTATTTATACAAAGAATTTGAAAATTAAACATGATATATAGGGTCAGGATCAGGACTAGGTTCCTGAGTTCCAGCTTGACGTGAAGTCCTCTTTGTAGCAACTAAATAATGATGATCATCTTCTTCATCAACAGGCGTCAATTCAACCTCTCCTCCTTTAAAAACCGGATGTATATAAGCATCTTTTAAATACGCTTTCAGATCCAATTGCGGTTCTGTTGCCCTTTCCAGAGTATCTTTGATCAGTGCATCCTGTAGTAAAAAACAAGCTTAGTAGTAATGTTAAATGACTTTTTTTTTTCACAGTAAAAAAAGATTTCCAACCTGTAATGGGAATTTCCTGAATGCAGATTCAAACCGCTTCTTGCAGAACCTATGGAACCAGAAGGTTAAGATCGGGAGTGCGACTAAGAAAGGTGTTGAGTTTGCTGCCTTTTTGGTGCTCAGCAATCCTAACAATGTAAACTGTGAAATCATCAAACCAATTAAAATACGGCGATGAACATCTGGCCAAAATGATGCTGCACTCTCATACTTCTGGTTGTATACATTGATCACCTAGCACCATAAATAAACCCAACCTTAGTTAATTCCTTGGACTAAGAAGCTATAATGTTATTGATAATAGATACCTGATGACGGAAAACTAGATAGGCGAAAGCAAAGAAGACGATTATGAAAGGGAGGAGTATAGGAGTGACTGTAGAGTAGACAAGTCCAAGCAAGAAGTACAACTGTAAACGAGGCTCAGTTATGGGCCAAAGCAATGAACCAGGATCCATTGCCTCATCTCTGTCCTTTTCGGTTTTGACCAAGAAAATGTTCTTCAAGTGATAAATAGCTAATGGAACCACTCTCAAGATTTCTGCAGCCACACCAGCCCAACCATCAACCATAATGTATGTAATAAAAAACGTTGCTTTCATTGGAATTGACACACCTATGGTTTCTGGAATCCTGCAATCAAGTAGCAAACCCAACTGTCATTTTACCAACCCTACTACTACTACTACTACATATAGAAAACTAAACAGCATACTCAGATGGTGACTGTTTCAAGAATTCTTTTAGTTGCTGAAGAGCAGTTCCTGTAATGATGGTTCCAAGAAACACGTTCACAAGCAAAAAAAGATGATATTTTCCAGCCGATCTTGCTTCCAAAGCAGAAACCGCGACATAACCTTCTATTTTAGACATTTCCATTAAAATCATTGGAAGAACTAGGAGAAAGATCTTCAACACTATTCCGGGAAGAAACCCTTGAATGAAAGACTTGACGGATTCTCTGCACCATCATCAAGATTCAGAAGAAAAAAACAAGATTGAATTTGGTACATAAAATATTGGTGGTTTGGATTTATTACTTATTGATAAGGGGTTTCAAGAAGGGAAGAACTTTTCCGATTGATTCAATGTTGGCTAAAGTTTGAACTATTGCAATTGGGACCATGAAGCAGAAAGTAAGACCAAATAGAGCAGCAGCCATGACCAACTTTCGCAAATTTAGTTCCACAAATGGTATGGCTAAGTTGTTCCAGTAAACATCGCGTGGTTCAGGAGCCCACTCTGTGAGCCAACAGGTCGGGTTCCTTGTTTGTTGTGTTTGAGCACAAACAGCTGCACCCCATCGTGATCTAAATGAAACAAACGCAGCTGGGACTACGGCTTTCGGGTCATCAATCACCCGCTCTCTTTCTGCTATTTCCTAGTTTACAAAATCATTTGATGTAAAAACCGTTAAGATGTCACAAAATGAGCAGTCAATGTAACTTTTCAATTCGGGTTGAATTACAAAATTATTGACTTGAAAACACGTATAGGTTGTGTAACAAGTCAAAATGGGTCAACAGAATTCGCCAACACCTTTTTTTTTAAAGTTCAATAAATAATTGATGTATTAAATATATTGCCCATTTCAATTCTTGTTCAACCCAATTGACCTGTTACCGCGTTACCTTTTGGGTAATTATTTTATTTGACCGATGAAATATAGCCATTTTTAGGTGCATGGATTGAAATTCACACATCTAGCCTAGTACAATACTTGATGATCAGATTATGATGAAAAGAAAATCTACAAATCTTTAATAAAACACACTCACTTCTTTGCTCAACTTCTCGATTTCTTCGGTATAGTAATCAATTGCATCGATCTCTTTTCCCCAAAGACCCCAAAAACCTGTCTATACAGGTAACTAAACATGAAACTATAAACTTAAAAAGTTATAAACAAACAAAAATTGAGACTACTAGAGAATGTTTAGACCTAAACCTTCGTGGTTGGCCTTTTATTGGGTTTTCTCTCGTGCTTATTGGTGTAGTAAATAAGTCGATTTTGCAAATCCTTTTTCTGATCCACCATTTTTGCAAGATTGTTTGCATTGTATACCACCTAAGATTCAAGAAATAGATGTACATGTTGAATCTACATACCAATTCAGATAAAAAAATTCATAATTGAGAAAACTGATTTTAATAGCAACTCACATTCACTTCATTATAAAAATCGTTACTGAAATCATCCAGCTATCAAAACCATTTTGAAATACTTGGACTTTCGGAAAACATTATAAAATACCATCCAGTTTCTGAAACAAACCTGATGTAGAAAATATTGATCAGGGTGATTAACACGGAAGAAATGGTCAACATGTTCACTGACAGATTCATCAGGGTCCGAGGGGACATTTCTCACAAGAACCTACACAAGAAATTAATAATCAACACCCCATTATTATTATTCTTTTTCAAGAAACATGTATGAAACTTACAGTAAACTGATCTGGACGGCGGATTTGAGAAGCAAGGAAATGTAGTCTCATGTCAGTTACAATTTTGTATTCCTTATAAAGAATATAACATGTCCAAAATGTGAAGACATATGCCATTACTATATGTGCAAATAACCTGATAAAGATAGCATCAATGTTTCAAACGCATGCAAAGTGATAAGAATCGATAGCAAGTTTGCGATTTAAAAACAGGTTCCAACTTACTTTCTAGTGACAAGTCACTTTCCCAAATGGATGTATTTTCTTACTTAAATTAAAACATGCTTTCATCCATAATAATACTAGCCCCAACTTATAAGCAAACAAGAATCTAATACGATAATAAAATTTAATCCAAATGCAGATATAAATGATTTCCGGTTTCATCTTTTCAGGACAATTGGGCATTCAAATTTAATCCAAATGCAAAATCTGTAATTAATTTATACATGTGACAATTGCATAGAAAGCTAACTTATTAGTTTACACCTAGAAGTTAAATTGGAAGTCGTTTACACATATTGAAAGTTGGTTTTTAGTCTGTTATGAGAGAGAATTGAAAAGCTGGATAGGATGAGACCTTTTTGATTCAGGCGGGACGTTGGAAATAGAAAACTTGTCTATCTCACCGAATGTTATATCTTTCATTTTCATGGTAGTGGTCATTGTCTGGAAATTTCCGCCTGTGTAATTGACAGGTAACAGGACAGCAAAAGCAAGTAGTGCGATAGGAACAAATATTTTCAAGCTGCATGCATGCATAGAATTATTATCAAGATAGTGAAAATTGATAGAACAGGTGAGGTGAGGTGAGGTGAGTAATTACCCGAGAAGATATATTCGAATGTAGACAGCAGAATCAAGGCCAGCATGATCTATAAGCTCAGGTTGTGGCATTCTTAAAGCAGCAGGCACCCAATTCAAGAATCTTAGATACATTCTAACATCTAAATTGACAAATTTCTTTACATAAGAGCCGCAAGTGCTTGGGTTTTCCCGTATGCCTTTCAGATACCATTTGGGGAAGTAAACTCGATCGTTTATGGGTTGAAGACGTAAGATTGCAAATGCCACAAGAAATAGTAATGCAGATAGACTGTTAATGGAAGCGGAAACCGTAATATCTGTAACAGTCGCCATTTTCTTTCTTCCTTTCTTCAGAAACTGTTAATGGATCATATTCTTGTTTCTTTTCTTTTCTTTTAACCCAACAACAAACAAAATTCATTAATAATATATAAGAAAGAAACAGACGGATGAAGAAACCAATCTCATTCTCAAAATCTGAATTGGTTGATGAGGGTTTAATTAATCTTAAAAACCAAACCAGTATTGATTCATCAATTGCAATTCAGAGGTTTATTGGCGTGGGTTTCCAATTAAGAGTATGTAATACTTTACCTTTTCCGACGGCAGTTGTTGAAAGAAAGACGGTGGTAACAAACCACACCACACCACACCACACCACACAGATGTCTTAATATTATTGTTACCTTAACCGTCGCCTAGGTATATATTATAAACATTGTTTCAACCAAATATTTTATATTTTTTCTTCTTGATTTTATCGTTCTTTTCTTTAATTCAGACAGACGAACGAGATTGTGCTTTTTTACGAATTTTGCAACACAAAAACTCTTATTCAAATTTCAACTTCCTTTCCTTGGTTGATTATTAATACCTACTCCTTTTAAAAACTATAAAACAAATGAGGGCTAATGGTTACCAAGATAATTTTATTTTCACTTTTCAGAATGGTTGGGGGATGGTTTTATGAAAGATGTAACCTGTGAGGGCTAATGTGGAAATTGCTAATCTTTGTGACTAACGTACGATGTTAAAAAAAATGATATCTAGAATTATGCGTCCAAGTGTCACGTTGTGCGGAGACGATAGGAGGTCAACTTACTTAACAGTTGGCAATGGCCAAATCCAACGCCGATGTTTAATACAACTTACTGTTTTTATTTGTTAAAAAGTATTTTATTATCATTTAAAAGATTATATTTTTGATAATATACATGACCGGCCTTCCTGTTGATAATTAATATTCATGATGGATGACAAAAGCATAATTTTGTTTTATATGAAATCAACTTTGGAATTATCTAAGACAGGGGCGGATCAATTATTTTGGTGGCCTAAAGCGAACTAAAGATTTGAGGCCCCTTTTCACGTTTATATCTAGAGGTTCATCTACATCTAGAGGTGCATTATCTTTTAGGTTGTTACGAATTTTAGTAAAGAACCTTTTGTGATTACATTTCAGCTTCTAGTTTCTGTTTCTTTTTTCTTTTAGAATAACCAGATTCATGCTTCCTAATTCGATTTGACAGAATTAGAGCAAGATGTTGGGTATTTTTGGCCAGTGGTGATCAGTTAGATTAGTTATAAAAAACGGTTGATAAATAATTTTAGATTAATAATAATTATTTAGTAATTATTAATACGCAGCGGAATGAAACCGATTCAACACAATATAAAACCCGACATGATCTGGGTTACGAAAACATACGAATACGGAATAAAAATATTTAATCTACCGATGAGATTAATTATAACTTAGTGGTTAATGATTAACCGATCGAGACACCGAGGTACAACGAACCGATGCTAGATCACGAACCGAACACGAGAGACGGGTGACACCAAGAATCGCCGGTCAAGGCGGCGTGCGGTGGCAAGGTGGGTGGCCGAAAGTTACAAAGGCAAAAGCCTTTTAGTTGTTTTGTCTTTTGTCGCTAGGGTCAACCGAACAAAAGCAAAACAAGCTTGCGGCTCCAATTCTTTGGCGGCTCCCACACAGAAGGGAAAAACGAAAATATCTTTGCGGCTAGAATTCTCTTGTGTGTGTAAAGCAAAATTAGATTATAATTATATAATAATTATAAACCCTAATAATTGTTTCCGGGCCTAAAGTCCAATACGAGATAAAAAGCCTGTACCCATTTAATTGTTTTAATAAAAGGATTAAAACAATAAATATGAATTATTATTTATATACTTGTATAAATAATAAATCCCGTGTAACGTATATATATATATATATATATATATATATATATATATATATATATATATATATATATATATATATATATATATATATATAATATATTGTCTCGCTAAAAGTTCGTAATTACCGGTTAAGCGGGTTAAGTGGATTTAATGTTCGTTGCCCAAGGTGTAACTCTTACGGGTCATAGCTCGGTCAGTCGCGTTGTCCATCGGGTCGGTCCATAAAATCCAACAATCTCCCACTTGGACGATCCACGATAAATCAACGCAAATAGTCAGCGGCGCTCTAGCTGCGCATGGCTATCCCTAACAAGGTATGACGCTTTAAAGTCATTAACCAAATATCTTGGTGTTATTAATAGCTAACTAAAGCAAGACAATAGACTTATGACAATAGTTGTCATTCATCCTTTCCGTATAAGACATCAATTGAATCAATGAGACATGGATTTAGTTCACTCTCATATGACGTTCAATTATTATTGTTCTCGTTCAAGAATCAAAGTGGTCCAATCAAACACACAGTAAGTTTGGGTAAGGCCTTACACTTCACCAGTTTGAATCACGAGGGCGCCACGATGTCTAACTGTTACATATCATGTAAGAGTACAGAATCCCTTATCGACTACATACAACTCCCATTGAACTTCAGATATGTTCCTAACCAATGCCTTTATGACTGGCAGTTACGCGACATCGGTTGACAGTGATTAAAGAACAGTCCTTGGTAAACGAAAGTTCTAGTATGCATCTCAAGTCTGAGGATACTAAATGAGTATACCAATATCAAAACATCTTATGATTAAAATCCATGAAGATGATTTGAAGCGAGTTACATCCAACGTCATCCAAGATGAGGTCTGTGAAATTGGAAGTCAACTACTTGAGTCCAAGTTCAGAATAGTCTTAATTCAGAGTCGTTCCCATGATTCTGATCGACTACGGATGATTAAGAATACAAGATTCATGGATTAAACGTATTAAAATCGAACACAGTTATAAGAATTCAGAATTGCATTTAAATCAGTAAACCAAAAAGAATTCAAAAGTACAACTGTTTAATTGTTCACACATTCAAAATACTAAATCAAAACATATCACTAGCAAATCTAAGACCAATAGCATCTCTGTGAAGATCATGCTTGTCCTGAGTCATGGGCTTAGTAAACGGGTCCGCTAGGTTTTGATCTGTGTCTACTTTGCTTATCACGATGTCACCACGTTCCACAATTTCCCGTATATAGTGGAACTTTCTGAGAATGCGCTTGGCTTTGTGATGAGATCTGGGCTCTTTGGCTTGAGCTATAGCACCTGTGTTATCACAAAGTATCTCGATTGGTTGGCGAATACTCGGAACCACGTCGAGGTCAGTAATGAATTTCTTCATCCAAGCAGCTTCCTTAGCAGCATCTGATGCAGCTATATACTCAGATTCGGTGGTTGAATCCGCCACCACACTCTGCTTGGAGCTCTTCGAGGAGATAGCTCCTCCGTTTAGAGTGAATATGAATCCTGATTGTGAGCGAGAGTTATCTCGGTCAGTTTGGAAGCTGGCGTCAGTGTAACATCTTACAGTGAGCTCTTCTTCCACTCCTCCAAATATTAAGAACATGTCTTTAGTCCTTCTCAAGTACTTCAGGATGTTCTTGACTGCAGTCCAATGGGCAATGTCAGGACTTTGCTAAAAACGACTGGTCATGCTTAAAGCATACGAGATGTCAGGCCTGGTACATAACATAGCATACATGATAGAACCAATCGCCGAAGCATATGGAATTGCTTCCATACGCTTGGTTTCAATGTCCGTTGAAGGAGATTGTGATTTGTTCAGCACGGTGCCTTTAGTCACAGGAACACCTCCTTTCTTGGATTTTTCCATATGAAAGCGTGCCATGACTTTGTCTATGTATGTGCCTTGACTAAGCCCTAGAAGCCGCTTAGATCTATCCCTGTAGATCTTGATTCCTAGAATGTAGGCTGCTTCTCCAAGATCTTTCATTGCAAAACAAGTTCCCAACCAGTGTTTAACATCGTTAAGCATAGGGATGTTGTTTCCAATGATAAGTATATTATCCACATACAAGATGAGGAATGATATAGTGCTCCCACTAGCCTTTCTGTAAACACAAGGCTCATCTTCATTTTTGACAAAACCAAACTCTTTGATCTTTTGGTCAAAACAAAGATTCCAGCTTCGAGATGCTTGTTTGAGTCCATAAATAGACTTATTCAGTTTATATACCCTATTAGGATATTTTGGATCAACAAAACCATCAGGTTGTACCATATAGACATCTTCAGAGAGATGCCCATTAAGGAAAGCGGTTTTGACATCCATTTGCCATATCTCGTAGTCATAGTACGCGGCTATGGCAAACAATATCCTGATCGATTTGATCATAGCAACGGGCGAGAAGGTTTCATCATAGTCAATGCCTTGAGTCTGAGTAAAACCTTTCGCAACTAGCCGTGCTTTATAGGTGTGTATATTTCCATGCATGTCGGTTTTTCTCTTAAAAATCCATTTGCTCCCTACTGCCCGAGATTCGGGGGGTAGCTCAACCAAGTCCCAGACTTGATTATCACGCATAGATTGCATCTCGGCGTTCATGGCTTCTAGCCATTTTGCAGATTCTGGATATGAAATAGCAGATTTGTAGTTAGTAGGTTCGTCATTAGAATCGGCTACTAATAGGACCTCGGTACTATCAAGATGCCATAGGTATCTGTCAGGTTCTTTGCGAGTCCTTACACTTCTGTGAACGCTTGTGTTTATGTCTGATTCACCAGCAACAACTTCTTGTTGTTCAGACGCTCCGACTTCATCAGCGGTTGTTTGTGGTTCTCGGATTTCTTCAAGATCCACTATATTATCTCCAGTTCCTCATTCAAGAATTTCTTTCTCGAGGAAGTGTGCCTTCCTTTTGATGGAAATAACATTTGCATCAGGATGGTAGAAATAATATCCGCTTCTGTTATAGTATCCAACGAAAACGACCTTTTCGCCTCTAGGATCGAGCTTGTCATCAGAATCGCTGGTGACATATGCATCACATCCCCATACTCTAAGGTAAGACAGATTGGATTTAGACCCATGCCATATCATATATGGAGTCTTGTTTACCTTTTTAGTCGGTGCCAGATTGACAATGCGGGCGGCGGTCATAAGAGCATAACTTCAGAAGGAGTGAGGCAAGTTTGTTCTACACATCATCGATCGAACCATATTAAGTAGGGTTCGATTTCTCCTCTCGCTCACGCCAGTAAGTTGGGTGTGCCAGGTGGAGTAGGTTGTGAAACTATTCCACGCTCCTTGAGATGATTTATGAACTCTGTGCTGAGATATTCACCACCTCGATCTGATCGAAGTGTCTTTATCGTTTTACCAAGTTGGTTTTCCACTTCGTTTTGAAACTCTTTGAAATTTTCAAAAGTTTCATGCTTGTGTTTCATAAGATAGACATAAGCATATCGACTATAATCGTCGATGAATGAAACGAAGTATCTTTCATGATTTCTAGACATGGTTCTGAAAGGGTCACATACATCAGTGTGTATGAGTCCTAGGAGATCCTTGGCTCGTTCACCAACGCCGGTGAAGGATCCTTTAGTGAGTTTGCAAGCTAAGCAAGACTTGCAGTCTTCAAAGGATTCTTGTCCGGTGGATTCAAGGATCCCTTCGGATTGGAGCCTTTTCATGCGGGCCTTGCTTATGTGACCAAGTCTACAATGCCATAGAAATGTATCGTTAATGCTAGATTTGATACGTTTAGAAAGATTGTATATGTTATTATTAGTTTGAACATCAACCTCATAAATTTCATTTCGAGGTTTAGCCTCAAAATAGAAAATATCATTTAAGTAAGTAGAAATATTAATTCCATTAAAAACGTACTTAAAACCTTGTTCAAACAATAAGGAAACTGAAATAATGTTTCTGGTTAAACCAGGTGCAAACAAGCAGTTATTTAAGATAACTACAAGGCCAGAAGGGCATGAAAGGTGAAATGTTCCGGTTGCAAGAACCGGTACTCTCTTCCCATCACCAACGATGAGTTCCATGTCGCCTTGTTTCAGCTTCTTCCACTTTTCAGGCTCGTGCAATACATTAACGATGTGATAAGCACATCCGGTATCAAATACCCATGTGTCGCTAGAGATAGTGAAAAGTTCAATAACATAGATAGAAATACCAGAAGAGATGCCTTCACCATTTGCTCTCTTCGATCTCAGCTTAGCTAGATATTCAGGGCAGTTACGTTTCCAGTGCCCCATATTGTTGCATTCAAAACACTGACGCTCCTTTGGAGGGGGTGCTTTTGCAACTTGCTTGTTTTTGTTGGTGGCATTCTTGGCAGCAACAATAACTTGCTTCTTACCTTTGCTGTTATAACCCCTTTTCTTGGTTTTGGGCTTGTTAACACCAGCAGATTTGACCATCAACTCTTGATTAGTCTCACTTGATATTCTCATCTCGGCCGTTTCCTGCATGCCGTGCAGTTCGGGCATAGTCTTCTCCAATGTGTTCATATTTAAGTTCATTACGAAGTTGTCATAAGAACTAGGGAGAGAGTTCAAGATGAGGTTGGTGTCATTCGGTTTTTCATTCTCAAGCAAAGACTTGAGAGAGAAGGAGGAGTGAGATTCCTTTTCAGTAGACATCCGTTAAATAAGCAAATTAAATGTTAATTAGTATTTTGGATGTAATAAATTCTTATATTAATGACCCATGGCAAGAATAGATTAAGAATAGAGAATCTGGTTATATCAATTAGTAATGGCGGCTGTGGCACGCAACATTAGTAAGTGATTTAGGCAGACTGACAATAATTGCCAATTGTGGAAAAATGCACAATTCTCGAGTATGAGGCCGCTAAGACAACTCTTGTCTATGCATTAATACGTTTAGCCTCATCTATGCCCACTTGTGGTCTCCATACAGCTGGGGCATGTAATAGAGAGAAAAGTAATAGTCGCCCTAGTACAGGTACATGTGGAAGGGCCGGATGTGTCAACGAAACCATTGCACCTTGGAGGGATAGGTTACGCACCAAGTGCGGTGCTGTGGCTCCAAACACTGGTGTTTCACGTTATGCCCCAAGTGTTCCTTATAGTAGGATGACTTAGACTAAAGATTTTAAATATGGGATTTAATTTTAGTGTTTACCGAATAGGGTCAAACACAACGAATGATAAATCATACGTGTGTTGTAAAATCCAGTTTTACTATATATTAGATCGTGACAACGTGATGAACCCTTTCATCTCTCAGGACACTTAATTTTAAATAACCTATTAAAACTAAGTTTGTCACGATGTAATTAACCAATTAAAAGTTATTAGTTTAAATGAACTATTAAGTTATTCGTTTTGAAAATTTAAAATTAGTTTAAATTGCAAAACTTTATTGGTTATAATTTATTTTAAAAGCAAACTGTTTGTTTTAATATAAAGTATCCACAAGTTGTAAAAAAAAGTTTAGAACTTGTTATTAATTTGATTGTGAAAATTTTGGTATTTGGTCGGTACGTTATAACATTTATAAGATAAAAGCAACCACAATAGCAAACACAAAAATATGTAAATCATATGGCCAAACAAAAAGTGTTTGATCTTGCTAGAGCCTAATAGCAAGACCAAACTAGGTCACGGGGTCACAACACACAAACAACCACAAGGATGAACTTCGTGCATGCATCTAGCTGTTCCGTGTGACTCCCACTAAATCCAAGATCTTGTCTCCGTCTTCTGTTTTGTCTTCGGGTCTTTATCTTTACAATATTTATACAGAATACAAAAAAAATAAAACCCTAAGCTATTACAACTTTGAGCCATCAAAGTGGGCCAAAACATAAAAGCTAATCTATTACAATTTTGAGTCATCAAATGGGCCAAACCATAAAACCAAAAACAGAAAACAAACACAAGACAGGGTCGGGCCAGATTTACGTATTTAATACAATCAAATAACTGGGCAATCCTTTTGGTCAAATAAAATAAATAAAAAACTTTGACCAAAATAAATAAATAAAAATTGCCCTAAAAAGATCTAGATCAGAAACTTTAAACAAGTTAAAGTTTGTGATCTATAACCGGTTATAAGACCGGATCCGATTCGTATGTCGTAACCAAGGCTCTGATACCACTGTTGGGTATTTTTGGCCAGTGGTGATCAGTTAGATTAGTTATAAAAAACGGTTGATAAATAATTTTAGATTAATAATAATTATTTAGTAATTATTAATACGCAGCGGAATGAAACCGATTCAACACAATATAAAACCCGACAGGATCTGGGTTACGAATACGGAATAAAAATACTTAATCTACCAATGAGATTAATTATACCTTAGTGGTTAATGATTAACCGATCGAGACACCGAGGTACAACGAACCGATGCTAGATCACGAACCGAACACGAGAGACGGGTGACACCAAGAATCGCCGGTCAAGGCGGCGTGCGGTGGCAAGGTGGGTGGCCGGAAGTTACAAAGGCAAAAGCCTTTTGGTTGTTTTGTCTTTTGTCGCTAGGGTCAACCGAACAAAAGCAAAACAAGCTTGCGGCTCCAATTCTTTGGCGGCACCCACACAGAAGGGAAAAACGAAAATATCTTTGCGGCTAGAATTCTCTTGTGTGTAAAACAAAATTAGATTATAATTATATAATATTTATAAACCCTAATAATTGTTTCCGGGCCTAAAGTCCAATACGAGATAAAAAGCCTGTACCCATTTAATTGTTTTAATAAAAGGATTAAAACAATAAATATGAATTATTATTTATATACTTGTATAAATAATAAATCCCGTGTAACGTATATATATATAAAATATATCGTCTCGCTAAAAGTTCGTAATTACCAGTTAAGCGGGTTAAGTGGATTTAATGTTCGTTGCCCAAGGTGTAACTCTTACGGGTCATAGCTCGGTCAGTCGCGTTGTACATCGGGTCGGTCCATAAAATCCAACACAAGATTTATCATAGATTATGGTCAATTTACAAACTAAAACAAATAAATAAATTCAAGTTAATCAAACAATTAAGCAAAGAATCCGGTTGAATTGTACTTGGAAATTGTGACAACATAAAAGTAGAAATGCAGAAAACCTGAGTTTCTAATTCTAACTACCAAATATAATTGCTTTAGTAGTTCAACTTATCTAGTTTATAAATGAAAATCCAAATCTGTCTTATAAATAAAAATCCAAGTTTCCAACTTCCAAGTATGTATAAAAAAAATAAAAAATAGGCCCTTATCATTTGGTGGCCTAAAGATAGGGCTTTACTTGCTTTACCCAAAGAACGCCCCTGATCTAAGAAAGACATAAATTCTACTTTAGATATAAGAGTTTATTACATATTTCCCCCTCTTAACCTCCTTAATAACATATATATACCCAATCATAAAAATCAATTACATATTTACCCCATACTTACACAATTACCTATTTACCCTTATATGTAAATTGATATATTTAGGAAGGAAATATATGTAAATAGTATTTTAATTGGTTCATTAAGGGTAAAATAGTAATTCAATAAGTTATTTTAAATGAATTGGGTAAATATGTAATATATAAGCTTTAGGAAAGGAAAATATGTAATTAAAATTAAGGGTTGGATAAATCTATACTAATAAATAAAGGTTTAAGGTGGACACTTGTAACTTTCTCGTGCATTTTCAGATTGATTTTCCCGCCTCTCTCTCTCCTAATAAATGCGCTTCGATGTTATTAAATAATAATGATATTATAAATATATTATTAAAAAAGAATACTAATTATATTAAATAACAATATATAATAGGAAATCAAAATATAACTAATTAAAGAAAAATATTAATTTGTTATATACACACACATTTCCACTTGATATATCTCGAGCCGATCATAATAGTCTGACAAGTTATGACGTATTTACAAATTTATAAGTTTTATTTTTTTTAATATACAATCTCGTGTAATACATTGTATTATAACCTAGTATATAATAAATGAACTTAATAAGAGAATATATGTAAATGACACTAGATACAAAAACCTTAAGCAAAACACAAACAACTTGTTAGTATATATGTCAATTTATATTTTTATTTAATAAAATGAGGTGTATGTGAATTTGTCATGTTAGTGTCAGATCAAATTTTGCATTTTTATTTATAACAATGAGGTGTCATTTCATGATACGTTGCCACATACTTTTAAATCGAAATCACACATCAAGATAATGTGACAACTTGCTCGATCATGATCTTGTAATGAAGATAATCAGAAATTAAAATCCCGAATTAAAATCGCACATCAACAAAATGGTTCGAAGATGATCAGTAGAAGAAATCAAAACCAGAAACATAAATCGAGTTCCATATCATGTTTGATTAAGAAATCAGGTTCCAAAACTAACCTTAAAGACCAGACTAGACGAACAAAATCACTGGAATAACACGTTCCAAAACTAAACTTTTAAATCTGATTCAGGTTCACGTCTTGGTCGGAATCACAGGTTCACGTCTTCTTCAACAATATTCATGGAATCGAAGACCAAATTAAAGACCAGATGAAGCAAAGAAAACCAATAGAAATTAAAATCGAAGGATATAACAAAGTTAATTATGGCTTCCAATTGGAATGATAGCAAATTTTCAAAGACCATATGGAGATTAGACAAAGACCAGGAACAGGGCTTGGTGGGATACTGGGATGAACGATTGGGAGGGGGAGAAGTTTTTGATACAAGGGTAATTTAGTCCTTGGACTTTTTAAACATTCCATTTCCCTTCTTAAAACTGCCAACCAAAAAACAGTTTAATTTTTAAAAGATTCTATTCAAATTCCAATTCCAATTCAATTTTCAATTCCTTTAAAAGAAATTTCACGAACCAAACAGGACCTAACTGAAAGACATTCACAGGTAACATCAATCGATTATAAATATCAATAAGAAGCTAAGCGCCTTGACATCTCCAAGAGTGCATCCCCTCGAAACCGACTTATGTAACGAACCAAAATCCGGGTTTCGTTTTCAAATAAATAAATATTTTAATAAATATTATGGTGAAAATAACATTTATGAAATAAGTTGAAACAAGTGGGTTTCAAGTTAATAATGGGGTTATGTTAGTTTTTAACTAATTATAGAATGAAATGGGTGAAATGGAAGTTGAGGGACTAAAGGTGTAAAATGGCAAAAATCTGCCATGTTGACTATTGAAGTCAAAATTGAGACTTCATTTGTTGTTGAAGTCGTTCAAAACAAGGAGAAAAAGGAGAAAACAGGGTTTTGAGCTAAATCTTGCAATTGAAGCTTGGATTGTGAAGGTTTTGGCTCACACAACACCTTCCTAACATCAAGTAAGGTTATAATCTTCCATTTGATTTCACCATGAATGTGTTAGTTGATGGGTTTTGTAGAAATCCGAAAATTGTATGCATGTGGTAAATTAGTGTTAGATTATGGATAATCTAGCTAAACTAAAGGTAAAGAGTGGTGATTAACATCCTAGAACCCTTTGATTTTGAAAAGTTAGGGTTCATATGGTGAAAATTGGGAGTGTTTGGATCATGATGCTAGAATGTGGAATTAGTGATGATTAAGTGTTTAAGTGGTATTAGACACTTAAACAAACACCAAATTGACCTAATAAAATTTATTGAATGAGAAATTAGTGTCAAGGTATTGGAAAGAAAACTCAAGTAGGTGAGTTTGTAATGAAAAATGGGTGTTTGGTTATGGGGATAACCCAAACGGGTCAGTTTGGGTCGGAAATGAAAATTGAGTTGTGGACTCAATTGTAATGTGTTGGTGATGAATGTTAGATTACTAAACTAGGTGTATATGTTTAGGTAATCAAATTGTGAACCGAGGAGAAGGCACGTGATCTTCTAACTCTAAAGGTAAGTGCCTTTGCACTTACTTAGTAATGTTGATAAATGTGTGGTGTATGTGATATTTATGCATACTATAAGTTGAAGTGAATGTGTATGGTTATTTCTTGAATGTAGTATGTGTGGAATTGTATTAAATTGACTTATGTGGTAAATAGTCAAATTATTATGTGAATGTGGAGTAATTGAGTTATGTGGTAAATAGTCATGCTATTATGTTAATGTGGTGAATGTGGAGTAAATGACTTATGTGGTAAATAGTCGTACTATTATGTGAATGTGGTAAATGTGGCATAAATGACTTATGTGGTATATAGTCAAACCAAATGAAATACGTTTTGGTGAAATGGTGGATTGAAGTGAGTAATACTTCAATAGGTGAACTTGGTGTCAAATAATCCAAGTACGGGTAAGACGAGTTGTGGTACTCGCACCAAGAGGTAGTAAACCCAACAAGAAGTGTGGAATACTTCAAATGGTGGACTTGGAGTCAAATACTCCAAGTGCGGGTAAGACGAGTGGTGGTACTCGCACCAAGAGGTCGTGAACCTAATTAGAAGTGTGGAATACTTCAAATGGGTGAATGGGTGGTGGTATATGAATGTAATAGGAAAAGAATGAGACTTGTAGTGGAAATGCAAGTGCTAAGAACCTTAATTGACCAAATGGGTGCAAACGGGTCAAAGGGGTGAAAGTAAGTGTAAATACTTGTTGAATATGTTTATCATCATTACTAACGGTGATTTATATATGTGGTTATGTAGGGAAAGCTCCAATGTAAGTCCAAGTCAAGTCCGAGGTGTGGAAGGATTCTCGTATGCAAAATTTGGTGTTTTTGGGATTTAAAGGAAAATTCGTAAATGATGTGTAATTTGACACATGATCTATGTTTGGAGTTTATATATGTGGGATATATGTTTTGAAACCAAAACCTAAGTGTAGGAAAATTTTGGTGTCAAGTGAATTGAAAAATGGTGAAAAATTGGCTAAGTATGGAACTGTGCAAACTTTCTGTTTACTCAGGTCCCTTGCGGTACGCGAGATACCTGGTTCTCGAGTGGCAGATTTTGGAGCTGCCTCACGGTACGCGAAGGGAGGGGTAGAATCCCTCGCGGTACGCGAGGGTTATAAAAAAAAATTCTGGGATAAAAGCTTCTGCGCGCGTTTTAATGTTTTATTAATTGGTTTTCCAATTAAGGGTGTTACAACTTACCTTTGAAAATCAGCTCGTTTCGAGCTCTCCACATGCACCACATAGCCGTTAAAATCACTGCGTTTATCAGTCTAGCCTTCGTCGTCGGAGCGACCCGAATGAACTTGTGGGCAATCAACAGGTCCTTGATGGAGAAGACAAATAAATCAGGCATATGGCACCAGCTAGAACACTATTCCAAATAGCTTGACTGAGCTCGCATCCCAAAAAAATATGGTCCACCGATTCCTCACATACACCTCAGATCTCACACAGCGTAGAAGGCACCGGGTGTTTTTTGCAGCCAGCTTAACCCGTACCGGCAAGCGATCCCAACCCGCTCTCCACGCTAGGATCCCCACCTTTTTTGGCACCCAATTATTCCATGCAAAAACAAACGGAGGCACCGAACATCTTTTTCCTTGTAGAAAACCTTTCAGGCTTTTGACCGAAAAACCACCCAAAGGATCTAGCGACCAAGACCAGGAGTCCCCATAGTCCCGCATGTGAACCGTGCCAAGAAGGAGGGTTGGAGACTGAACCTCGTTCTCGACACCCGCCAAGCTACTTGTATCGTTCCAAGCCCACTTAAAAACCGGCGCCCTTCGACCATCTCCAACCTGTCAACAACCAGACAATTCTTTACAGATTCTAATGCAAACAAGGACGGAAATGCCACAACCAGCTCCACATCCCCAAGCCATCTATATAACCAAAACCGGATATCGATTCCCCTTCCAACCATACCTTTGAACTTCCCAGATCAAGGCCCAAACTAGACAAAATGATGGCGTTCTATTTCTCTTCATACGTCAACTATTCCCGGGTCATTGCTAGCTTCGTCTCTTGGATCGTCTAGGTTTGGCCCGTCATCACAAAACTTTTGAAATATTTAAAATATTTTCCATGGCCCGGAGTAGGAAAATTTTGCCAATAAAATTCCATGATCTATTCGATTGGTGAATTGACCATATAACATTCCTCCATAAGTACCCTTTCTCTTGTTTGAATCTCCACCACCACTTAGCAAGCATGGCAAGATTCACATCTTGTAAGGACCCGAACCCCAAACCACGACAAGCGACTGGAGCAATAACCTTCTCCCATGCCAGCCAATTGATCTTAGCACTATCCGTGGAACCTCCCCAAAAGAAAACCCTCCTCAACCGGTCGATACATTCGAGGACTTTAGCTGGAGCCTTATATAACGAGAAATAATAAGATGGCAACGAGTTCAGCACCGACTTAATTAGAACTGCCTGACCGCCTATTGACATGTTTTTAGCTTTCCATATTTTGTTTTCTTCAACAGCCGCAAATTTTATAGAGGTGTATGCTTGCTTAATTGCCGTGACCTACTTGCTAGCTTCTGTCACGAGTCTTCCCAAGCAGCCGCCTCTAATGTTCTCCCCTCCAAAATTGTGCACCAGGCAAGAACTCAATTTGATGTCTCCTTAAAATTGCCGTGGTCCAACCTCCTTCACGGCCCTCCCCTTTTTTTATTCTTTTCTTTTTCTATAACCTAGCCCATTAAACCAATTAATTTCTAGTACAACCCATACAATTCAAATTTAGCCTATTAATTATTTATTTGACCCAAAGTTATTGTAATCGGTCCAATTCTTCAATGCCCAACTTTAGTCTCTCCAAATTCTTCATTTGAGCTTGTTTACGTTCCTTTCACTCACGAACACCTACAAAAATAACATTACTAAGTACAAGCTATAAATACCCGCAAACGATTACAAAAATATACTAAAAACGCTACAAAATATACGGATAAAGAGATGTGTTTTGCGACACATCACATACATACATTAATCAATGAATGTTTTCCAGCATTATATAGCCTACACATATACAAGTCTTGCAAACAATCTCAATTACCAAATACACAATATCATTGAAGAATAATCATACCATTGTTATAACATTAACATAAACTATGCAAAATATCTATAACATTAACTTCATCTAAACTGTGACAATCCGACTTTTCAAGTTAACTCCGTTAGTAATTCCGTTAAATATTCTGTTAAATCCTAACCAAGTTAACCCAATTCTAAAACCAAGGGATCAATTCTATCAAAACTGAAGTTGCAAGGGCTGGTTTTGTAAATAACCAGAAACCCTAATAGGCACGGTCGCGCCATGCTTTGGAACGGTCGCGCCAAGTGCCTTGGCACGGTCGCGCCTCTTACAGGCACAGTCGCGCCTCTTGCCCAGTTGAAACGTAAACGCAGTCTTAAATCGCAAATTCGTTGGAATTCAAGTTGTAACGTATAATATCTAACGGCGGATCATCATTGAGCCATTATTCGGCACTTTAACACTCGTAATGGCCGAATTCAACTCCATTATGGTCTTTAATCCTATAACTGTCGATCCTATCACCTTATAACCCAAATTCGATCGATGGAGAGCAGTTTTACGCAAACAATTTACTCTCACATCTTGCACGAACCTCCCAGAAGCTTTTGCACATTCCTATTTGGCCGGAGAAGCAGCCGGGGTCGCCGGAGATCAAGCTCCTCGTAGCCGCAAATCATTCTAGCCGATCTCTATCAATTCGTTAGTGTTTGAGGTAATTAAAAACACCCTTATCTTCGTTTTAGTGTCCAGATTGAAGGCCTTATGATTTTAACAAGTAACCTTATCCAAATTGTTCAAATTGATCTCATGTTCATACCTAGGGTTTTCGTTATTCAATCGAGAAATTAGTCGATCTAGACTCGATGTTTTTGAAATCAAAGCATATCATCAGATTCGTAATTACTTGATTAACAGAACCCCCATGTCCTTTTGGTCAATCGCGATCGAAACCAAACGGATTTGGATTTATTGGTTCATTCTGTTAAGCATTGTGTCTGTGTATCCAGGAGACACGGTCATGCCAGAATTTGGCACGGTCGTGCCTCATACTCTGACCCGGTCGTGCCTCAGAACTCTTGACACGGTCGTGTCTGGCTCATACACGGTCGTGCCTAGTGATCAACTTTGTTGTGTCTTCTGTTTGATCAACACGGTCGCGCCCCTGACCAGCACGGTCATGCCCGTGACCTTAACGCAGTCGTGCCTTGTCTTAGGCGCGGTCGTGTGTGAGTAAACCTTTTCTTAGAATGTTTTGATTAATATTTATATTTTTAAAACAATAGTTATTATATTATATTAATATGTTTTAAAACCGGAAAACCACCCGTAGGCTCGGGTTTAGTCTTGTAACTCGTATTCGTTATTTAAACCTATTTTATAAAATAATATATTATTTTCAACCCTTAGTCTCAGTTAAAAACGATAAATATTTTTATATTATTATTGTTTCGTTTATAAACTTCGTGTAACCTTTTAAACTAATAAATAATGTAATTATATATATTATTTACACTTGTTTATATCCTCGGATAAATTTGACATGCCATTGTTTATTGTAATATTTTATTAAATCTAAAAATAATATATATTATATTATTTTCTTAGGCCATTAGTTTAATGGTGCAGCGTGTGAATATACTTTATTTTACTTTTGTCAAATTGTCATGTGACGTATTTATCCTAAATATTTTGTTAAGAAATCCTTCAATTCCCGTGGGCTCGTTCGTCAACTCCTTGGTCATTAGAGCGTTTCTTTTAGGACGTTCAACGTTCCGTGTCGTTGTCGCATATCATTATATCCCATTATACCCCTAATTGTTATGTTATAATTTTAGGGCATTCGTAAGCCGTTTTGGGCTAACGCTTGAGATTCAAATCTCATACTTGTGTGATACTACCTACTACGCAACGCATGTGAGTTTTCACGGCCCCTTTTACTGCTTTTAAACTGGGGGAGAAAACATGACGCAAACTCTTTTTGATTTTTGTACTTCATTATGTATCACTTGTTATGACTATGTGTAAAATCTATCATGAAAGTCCTCACATCGAACCGTTTAAATATGAGAATAGCGAGGTATGTTGGGTAGTACTACTGGGTTTGACAAACCTCACCCGCGTTAGTCGCGCTAACTCGATTGGATATCGAACGGGTACAATATTGACCTAAATGTGCACCATGGTTGATAGGCCTGGTGGGAGGCATTCAAACAGTCAGTTTACGGTTGCGAGCGTAATAGCAAACATGAACATGGGTTAGCTACCTGTTGATATATATATTGAATGTACATTAATTGGGTAAACGCTTTGGTACTATATCGAAACCTTTGAACTCATCAATCTTGTGTTGACACTTTTCTTACATGTTTTCTCAGGACGCTAAGCTAAGGCATAGGTGCACGTTATGGCATGCATGGTGTCAACATGATATATTCAATAATTGTCAATCTATTGAACATTTATTATGTTTCCGTTATTGTTGGACTTGGGCGCTGTCACATCCCGGCCGGCGGTGGATTATACGCCGGGGCTGACGCGGTTTTTCATAAGCACATGATCATCTATTAACAAGTGATAATATTATTTCATCATAATTAAAGCATCCGTTATAAATAGAAATGAAAAACAAAGAGTTTAAACATGACATAAGTTGAATTTAATCTTTAATAGAGCTAGGTCCAATGTCCTAAGTGATCAAGTAGTGTCCTCAAACTGGTGCACATGAAACATGTGAGTAAATGACAACTACAAGTAATTGGTGAGTAACATAGGTTTTGAAACCAAAAAAAAGTTAAGTATAGGTTTACAATTCAATATGTTCAAAGCTTGTCTAGAGCATAAATGTGAAAACATACAAGGTTCCAAGCGTACAATCAAGCCATGTTATATGTATGCACAATCCCCCGGATTGCGTGGAGTTCCAAATGTAAACACTAACCCGCCAAGGTTCGTGTTAAGTAATGTATCGGATTCCCGTATAAATGATCATAAAAGGTACTACCTTAGGCTTGCCACGCAAGTTAATGATTGTACTAACATGAACACACGTTTTGATCACCAAGCAGTTTAAGACATAAAGCATAAAGACCAAGGCATAAGAACATAGGGTATAGATTTGTGTAAGTAATGTAATTGTAGACATGTTTCACCCCAAAAGTATAAAAATGAAAAATGGGATATGTAAACTCACCTGTATTGAAGCTAGGAGTGATAAGTTTTGGTAAGATGAATAGGTCTTGTGAGATTTTCTCACAACACACCTACATAGATAATTGTACTCTAGGTTTAAAGTATGATGAATAAGATAAGGAAATTCTAAGGTTTTAGGGTTTGGTAGGGTTTGGGTTGAAGATGGACTTGCTTGGTTATTTTGTAGAAAATATAAGTTCTTGGCTTAGAAATAATGGTAATAAAAATGGTTTGTAAAATTAATTTAGTAAATCATTTAATTTACATAATTATTTCAAAGATAAGATTTATGAAATAAAAATAGTGTAGTAGGATTTATTTATAAAATAATTTTATACATAAATCATGAAATGAATGGTTTAATCATTGTATTTTATGTAAATGAAGCGGTTGATTAAACTATTAGTTAATGCAAATAAATGGTTGATTATTAATAAATGTAAATAAAATGATTAGTTAATTTATTAATAAATGTAATTAAATTGGTTAGTTAATCTATTAATAAATTCATTAATAATGAATTTTAAAAGATGAAATAGAATTTAATAGGCCTTGATGTAAAATAATTATTTATAAACTTGATAGGATGTTAAAAATGCCTTAAACATTTTAATTTAAAATTGGTGTAATAATGTTTAATAATATGTAAATAATTACAACATAATTAATTTGTCTAACAAATTATTTCCATTACGAATATAAAATGTTTTATTATATATATATATTTTTTCATTAAAACAAAGTAAGTAAACATTATTTTATAAATTGGAATTTTTAAATATTGAATAATGGTTAAAAGTAATAAAAGAAAACAACTTGATTCAAAAATGGGTGGCCGGGACTCGAACCCGCGCCCCATTCCGGGTTACACGCACACTAACACACTAACCATCAGACAAGGGCATGAAGCCATGTCTGATTTGGTTTCGCTGTGGTTAAAAAACGCAAGCCCCAGGTGATCTTCTTCCCTATTCGAACCCGTAACCCTAACCCATTTAATACTCACGATTTAGCATTCGATTGAACCCGAAGCCATGGGGCTTCTGGTCCTCGTATCAAGACGAACTCAAAGACCCAAAATTTACCTGTAATGGTTATGTAACGATGGAGAATGCCGGAGCGAACAAGGGCGGCTTCCTCGATGGATTTGAGCGGTTCACAGATGGAATTAGACACAATTAGAGATGTAGGGAGTTTGGAGTGAGTGTCGTTGATGATTTGGGGCATCTATTTATAGTCAATTTCGTTTGATTTAACTGACCCATTAATGTTTTCAATCATGGAGTTTCGGTTACGAGTTAGGCACATTAACACTCATAAAAACGCGATTAAACCTAGTTAGTGGGTCGTTTAATTGGTTTAAACGTGTTGCCGTTAATCGTTTTGCTCGAAAACACCTCAGGGACGAGCTTGGTTAAAACTGGTCCGAAACCGGCGAAGGGTGGGGTTCGAACCGCGGTCAGAAGGGGGGGAGGGTTTTGGAAGTTTGCAGAACAGGTCCTTGTAGTTTTAGGTTCTTATCATTTCCTGTGCAAACCTTGTTCTAAGTTGGAATTAAATTTCAAAAATTACATCTTGAACCCAAGACATTTGTAGAACATAAATTTATTAAATCTTATAATTTTTATAAAATCTAATAAATTATTATTTTATAAATTAATGTTATAAATATAAAATAAACGCGGTTTATTAAATGATATAAATCTTTTTTTTATTCTTATCAATGTAAACCCTAATTTTTATAAAATAAAATTTATATAAATATTTATTACTATTGAATTTGAAATAATTACATTCAATATATGTATGTATGAATTATAATAAATAAATAGGATGCTTTCCTAAATACAAATCATAAAATAATGAAATTACATGTGCCGAAAAAAGTTAAAATAAGGTCGGAATTTTCTGGGGATTACAGACGCGTTGTTGTACGCATTTACTCTCTTGTTTAAAAGCTTCCGCATTTACTCCGAACTTTTATAATATTTCAATTTGAGTCCCATATAGTGTTGTTTGATGTAACTAATGACTGAGATCTTGGTTAGTCACACACCAAACGATAAAACTCCGTTAGTGGAATTTGAGGGTGTGACATAAACCAAAGTGATATAAAGAGTTAGCTCATGGTGAGCATAAGAACAAGAACAAAGCAAGGAAAAGTTACAAGACTCATGAAGAAATGCCAAGAATCAAACCAACTCTTTCAAGCTAGATGATGATGATGTATGATGATGTATGATGATACTCTTGATGTTTTAGTCCTTCCTAAAAGCTTGAAATGTGGCTATAAACAAGGAAATTCGGAGCACAAAAGAGCGCTCAAGGCTCCAACTCTTCAAGTCTTTAGACTCTTTAACTATGAAAAACTTCTGATATTTATAAAACAAGGAGGCACGATCGTGTCAGGGTGACGGACACGACCGTGCCTTCTTTTGGCTCGGTCGTGTGACGGTAGGGTTGACTGATCTGCTTCTCCTATTGACTAATAATCGTGCCTCCAACTCAGAAACACTAATTCTTTTTGAAAACTTCTGGAATCTCCTCCTGTATCCACTTAGCTCCACAAAAACTTACAAAACTGAAAATGAAGCAAATAAGTGTCTAAACTTGAGAAATAACTGGAAATTGATCGTAAAACGGGCGAAGTTTTATGCAATAAAGATATGTAATTTCAAGCACATCACTCAACAATTTGTTCTAGAACTACCACATCGATTTGTTCCTAGTGAGAACGGCTGCACCGGTTCGTTTCGTAAGAGAACTGAGAACATTCTTCATCGATTTGTTCCAGATGAGCATTGGACTATGGGCTCGTTGATTTGGCATTGGAAAGGGTCGCTTCAATTTCTACGTCGATTTAATCTTGATTAGGTTTTCAGAAGTCAGAACAACCGCTTCGATTTAATCTCCTATAGAGTTCAATTGTGACGCACTAAATTACTGAATATTGACACCCTAGGCAAATCCTACATCGATCGTGGACAGGAGAGATTCTTGGTTCATAAGTAAAGGTCCTGCCTCTTACATCAACAATGCGTTTTGGGCTTAGTTGGCTGCAGAGCACATGAAAACTCCACAGTTAAGCGTGCTCAGGTGGGAGTAGTATCAGGATGGATGACCTCCTGGGAAGTCTCCACCGGGGCAACCAAAAACAAATCCATGAGCTCTTAGGGAACAAAGCGAACAATATTGTTGGTACGAGAGGCCGGATGTTACATCAATAGCAGTCCGTTCTCTCTTCCAAGGCAAAATTGAGGCCCTTAAAAAGATGGATAGCCTTATTCTTAGAGCCGACCCTGACAGTCTTCAACGCCTTCACACGCACATGCCTGAATTCGATGGGACATGTCCAACTTCGATGTAACAATGAATGTGTGGAAAAATCCGGACTTGCAAAGGAAAAAAAAATTACATTTCCAATCATTGTTTGTATAACTACATGCGTGACACATTAAAAAAGAAAGAGAGATTTTTACATCACATTTTTTTTAATACCATTAAAATTATATTTTAATACTAAAAGTTTTTAGTAACGTAGTTTAGTAGTGATCTAGATTATAAAAAAAAGTACCATTTAAAATGGGTACCTGTTTGGTATAAAAAAAACAAAATTTCAAAACAAAATCAGTGCATTTCTTCTTTTATTTCGTACATGTCATTTAAGGGGAGGTTGCTTGACATATTAGATATTTGTGTGATGCATTTATTTATATCAAAGTCGTATCTTCATCTTTTAGATATTTTTATGTATGAAAACTGAGTGTAAATATCTATGTATAAGTATATTTAGATATTATATATAGTCTCAACAAGACATTATGGTGAATCACCCATCTTATAAATGTTAAGGATTCAAATTCTATAAATAACTGGTATTGATAGTTAATTATAGTAGATTAGAAGCCATTTAAAAAAAACAAATTGTAAATATATTAACAGTAGGTTATGATATGATAATTCTCAATGATTCTCAGGGGTGAATTTATGTTGGCTCCGGTGGGGGGCGAGGCACCCTCTAAGATTCATCTGTGAAGTGAGAAATTTTCGATCTCTCTTTCCTAAATATGCTAAGAGGCACCTGTAATTCGATTTTCAACAAACCAAGAGATAAAGAAACCAAATAGATTGATGGTAATTTTTTATAAAAAGTTATGAAAGCTTAAAGCTTTAATGGAGGAAAAAAATAGAGTTTAATCAGTTATCTGTACACGTTTAAGTAATAAGTATGAATAGTTTTACAATATCTTTAAGTAAATAGGTATACATATTTTTATTATATCGTTATATAAATAAGTATTTGTTTTTACCCGACCCATTTTGAACCGATTTGTTTTGACCAAAACTCGTTTTGATACTTTGTACACCCGCTCACAAAAACTTCTGGATCCGCCACTGATGATTCTCATTAACAAGTGACCCCCTATATCCATAGAATTCTTGCAGTGGCGTCAGTCGTTTTTTGACCACTCCGACCTTTTAATAGAGTTTCATAGTTCCACTTGCCTGGTTAACCATTGTAAAGATCTCCGATAAGATTGCATCGACTAAGTATTGTTTAGATGGATTATTAAATTGGTTTTATAAACTTCATGCATTTAATATAAATAGTAATAGTGAGATACGTGAATATTACGTGGAATAAACGAGTCGGATTCGATAGGATTAAACTTCATTAGCAAAACGTTGGTTTTATTGATGATACACGATAAACGAAAGTAGTTTTACTAAGATGAGATTTTATGTTCAAATGGATACACTCTAACATCCGGCCTCTCGTATCGACAATAATGTCCGCTTTACCCACTTTGAGTTCATAGAATTGTTTTTGATTGCCCGAGTGAAAACTTCTCATGGGTCACCCATCTTTGGATTACTCCCACCTAAGCACACTTAACTGTTGAGTTCTCATCTCATCACAGCCAATGCGCACAAAACGCGTTGTTAGTATTTGACGTGGATAATTCATTATGAACCCATCATCTATCCACGACCGATGTGGGTTTTGCCTTGGATCTTACAAACACCCCCCTTTGGACTCACGTCCTCGATGAGATTTGCCCTATCATCCCAATAAGAGATATGTGATTTGCCTAAGGTTTCTCTCTGAACACCCCTGAGACTCATCATCATCGATAAGGTTTGCCCCACCATCCCGAACGACACAAAAGTGGCTTTGATACCATTTTTTTTGTAACATACGGTCTCTTGTACCAACAATATTGTCTGATTTCTCTACTAAGAGCTCACAATTTTTTTTTGGTAGTCCGGGTGAATACTTCCCGGGGGTTATCCATCCCTGGATTACTCCTTCTCGAACACGCTTAACTGTGGAATTCTCCTATCATCCACATGCAATATGTCCAAAACGCGTTGTTGATATTTGAGGTGGATAATGTAACATCCGGCCTCTCACACCAACAATATTGTATGCTTTGCTCACTGGGAGCTCACATATTTATTTTTGGTTGCCTAGCTAAAAATTTCCTAAGGGGTCACCCATCCCTGGATTACTCCCACCTAAGCACGCTTAACTATGGAGTTTTCCTCTCATCAACAACCAATGCGCACAAAACGCGTTGTTGATATTTGAGGTTGGGCATTCCTTATGGCCTAATGTCTCTCTTGTGGAAAAAACATAACAAAACGATGTGAGATTTGCCTAAGGCGTTACAAACACCCCCATTGGGACTCATCATCCTTGATGAGGTTTACCACACCATTGAAAATAGAACAAAACAAGAGTGACTTTAATACTATTTGTAACATCCGGCCTCTCGTACCAATATTATTATTCGCTTTGCTTACTAGGTACTCACAGATTTGCTATTGGTTGCTTGGGTGAAAACTTCACAGGGGTCACCCATCCCTAGATTATTCCCTTCTGAGCATGCTTAACTATGGAGTTCTCCTCTCACCCCTAGTCAATTCGTCTAAAACGTGTTGTTGATATTTGAGGTGGGGCATTTCTTATGGCCTGGTATCTCTCCCTAGGATAGATCGGAATAGAACGATGTTGGATTTGCCTAAGGTGTTACAGATAATTCCTTATGAACCCAACACCTCTTTCGTCCATGATCTATGTGAGATTTGCCTAGGATGTTACAAACACCCCCCCTTTTGGACTCATCGTCCTTGATGAGGTTTTCCCCCACCATCTCAATCAGAGATATCAGATTTGCCTAAGGTGTCTCTCTGAACACCCCAACGACTCATTATCCTCGATAATGTTGGCCGTACCATCCCGAATGGCACATGAGTGACTCTGATACCAGTTGTAGCTTCCGACCTCTCGTACCAACAATATTATCCGCTTTGCCTACTAGGAACTCATGGATTTTGTCACAACCCGACCAGGGGGCTAGGCGTAACGATCGAATACCAAAACAAAACACAGCGGAAATAACGTGACATATAATTTATAAATGTCATTGGTCCAACTAAGTCAAATTATACATTTACAAAGGTTCACATCAACTAAACACTAACTAAAAATATAATGAAACAATGGATTCTATCTTCTCATCAAAGCTTTCTCGGGTGGAATCTATGGCTCGACATAAGTCTTCTAAGGAATCATCTATCTTCAAGCAAGCTCGTGTCTAGGTTGCTAATTTCCAAACTCGAGAATGGTACCTGAATACATGCTTAAAAATATTGTGTCAACTAAAAAGTTGGTGAGTTCACGAGTTTAGTTAATAGAGCATTTATATTGAGAATCCAAATATGTATGGTGTAAAATTAAACAAGTTCACAATCAACACTGTGCCCACAACCTGTGGACATCTAGAAATAATAATATTATCCCCTAACCCATACCCCTTATTGTTATGGGTTTAGTTACTCATGTCTGCCAACATAAGTTCAAATTGTTAAACGAATATATGTCACAAGATAGTTATTATCATTATATGATTATCATCCCATGGGAGGTTGCCCCGGTTACGTCGGGCCCATGGTGTGCGGGGGTTTCACCAGATAGTACTACCCATATATTCGCTGGCTCCAAAGGAGTTAATGATTGTGTGCTAAAGTTCGGGGATTCGTTATGGCAGCTAAAAATGGCCTTATTTAATTTATACACCAAGTATGTAAACAAAACAGAAGCATGTAATCACCCCAAAAGTTTAAGAAAAGAGGGGAAAAGCACATGAACTCACTTGGTAATCTTGTATATGCCAAATAATATGCTAAAGTTGCGAGCTTGCTATCGTGTGCAGTTGTCAAAACAAATCCTAAATATAATGGTGACATTAGTGTATTGTACTAGAGTAATGTCATGAACCGTGTGGTTGAGCTCGACCGATTCGTTAAAGTGTTGTGTCGTTTTAGTAAAAGTCTTGGGTTGTAAACCTTCATTTATTATTCTAATAGTTGTATTATAAAAGTGTTGGTTTGACTTAACATTCATATATAATGGTAACACTTGTGTATATGTTCTACTAGGAGTAGTTAAATGATGTTTCGACCTAAATCAAAGTAATACTAAAGATTATAATAATGGTTTGATTCAAATAAAGTATTACTAAATACTATTTACATGACGTATATGTGTATAAAAATAAATATATTTGAGTAGTTATATTTGTTTTGAAAATAATAATCAAAGTATATTGTATATAAGTATGAAAGATTTCACCAATATATATGTATGTTATATATCGTAGGTATTAAACTTAGTTATAGGGATTGGTTTGCAAGTATTTGGTAATTGCCTAAACTTGTATTTTCATGACGCCACATAAACATATATTTTTATCGAAAGTAAATATTTGAAGTTTATAAAATGTTTGTATGTTTAAATATACATAAGATATGTATAAAGTATTATATCAAATATCGTTTTCATTCACTAATAATATGGTTAAGTAAGCATGTATGTATATGTAAGTGAAATAAGGTTATACATGTTTAAATACGTTTTGGGTAGTAGCAACTATAAGCATAAGTATAGTAATTTACTATGTAATAAAAAGTAAATGTTGTATAATAATAATAGTAAGCAATAAAAGTAGTGATTTCCCTTAAGATATATAGTTCGTGTAAACAAATAGTAGTGCTAATATTAATAAAAATATTTAATATTAGGATAAAACATAATTTAGGTTTTAGTAGTTGAAAATAATAATAGTAATAACAATGCTAATAACCTTAATAAAGGTAAAGATATATATTTACATAAAGTTAATAGTTATAATATTATGTTAAAAATAATGTTAACGATAATAATAATAATAATTATAGTAATAACTAATAAAAGTAACGGTAATAAGTATACATCTTTAATAATTATAAAATTAATAATAGTAATATCAATAATATCATTAATCATAAGTATAACATTTTATGTAAAGAAAATATCAATTTGTAAGGTTTCAATATAAACACATTTTTTTTATAATAATAATACTAATGATGAACATAACATTTTTACTAACAACTTTTGTAGGAGTATTATTTAATTTCAAATAAATATTTATAGTACTAATATCTACATAAAAATAGTAATAATAACAATAATTAGCCTTATTGTTAATAACTATAATAACTAATGAAAGTAATGTTGTTAATAAAAATAATAATAATAATAATAATAATAATAATAAATAAATAAATGATAATAATAGCAATACAATACCAATGTATTAATAAATATACATATAATATTAGCAATACGTATATTTATATATTATAGTTATCTCATATAAAACAAGTGTTCGTGCATTACTATCTTTATACATATTATATATGTCGTTATAAGTTTCGTGTATTTTATAAATACCCGTTTTTAATTTATATCCATTATTCCGCTTATATAATTGTATTTATCATGGTTTTTATAATTTTAGTGTAACCAAATTATATATTTTATAAGTGTGTGTATATAATTATATTTCTAAGTAAAGCGTTTAATTTCTATAACTAAATGTATATACTTATGTTTATATATTCGGTTTTTATAAATTTTGGTTTATAAATAATTATATAAGTGTATAGACATGTATATTTATATACCTAAGTAATATTTTGGATTTATAATTAAATGTATATATATGTGCATATATATAGATTTTATATTTTCTCTTTGTTCGGACGGAGACCCAGTTATTACAAATACACGAACGAGGTTCGATTTTACATCTAAATCCTGAGTGGTCGGGATCGAGTCGGTTTAGCTCAACTAACTATTACACACGTTTACAACTTTACAAATTACAAAAATAAATACAATTTTAACGGGCGTTTATACCTCACTACTCAGACATGAATCTGCTCGTTTGATGACCCGTTTGACTCGGTTTCGCATCCGTGTCGTTTCCTCGCTGGCCGTTTCTGCCGTTGACCGTCTTTGACCCGTATTGACCAGGTTTGACCTGAGTTGACCGAAACCCGAGACTGCCAGGAACGACCCGAGAAGTCCCGTCTATTCAGGTGACGTCACGTTATCGCCGTAACCTGTCAAAATACCCATTTAACTTCCAGGAATGGAAACCTGGCCACTATACACCCTCGACCTAGCCGGAAATGTTAAACAGAGAAATGAACACCATAGAGTGTGTAGGTCTACACCCGAAAATGACAAGAAAACTAGAAAAGGACTCACCGGAAAAACTTGTTTGGCCGTGTGAATACCGTCGCCGCCGGGTTTGATAACCCAACAACTGACCTTCCGTCTAACACCACCAAGCTTCACCGCCATCGCTGAAAAATGGGTTTTAAGAGAAACCCTAACCGCCGCCTGTTTTATCTGCTGATCTGCCTCCCCCCGACGGACACATGTGGGCGTCCAACGCCGTCGTCGCTGCTGGTGGAGCCGCTGGAAGGTGTCTATCCACCGGCTCTCTCTCTCTCCCCTTCTTGCACCTCTGCCGCTGTCGTCCTTCCCTCTCCCCCTTTCTCACGCATCTTTCTCTCTCTAGGATTTATGTGGGTTAGGGTTTGTGGGGTAGAGACATGAAGATCGAGGACGAGATGAAGATGAAGGTGGCTGGCGGTCGTTGGTGGTCGTCGAGGATCGGCCGATGGAGAGGGGGGGCGGTCTCCTCCCTGTGTGCTCTCCCTCTTCCCTCGTACTATCTCTCTCTCTAGTTCTTGAGAGGATTTTCAAGTTTTGTGTTTTGAGGAGGATGATGAATGAAAGGAGATGTATGTTGTAAATGAATTAATCAGGAAGTGGTTTTGACTAGAAATGGTTTACAAAAACCATTTAATGGTTTCAAAGAAATCTTAGATTTTGAAGGTTACGTGATTTTAGAAGATTGTCTTGATATTAAGATTTTTAAGAATCAGATCTTTATTAGATTTGTAATAAATATGTCTTAGGAAAAAGGATAAATAAATAATAATAATAATAATAATAATAATAAAATCTTGAGGTTCTAGAAGAATAGGGTTAAAAACAGTATAATCTGGACTGGTTTTGATATATCGCGTGTTTACTCGAGTCTCTGTTTCGCAAGATAAATTTGTATCCTAATTCTATAATTCTTAAAATAATAAGACGCGATAATAAACATAATTTAAATATTTATCTCGTAAGATTTCCGTTCCGACTGCTGTCCAGGCAGGTATGCGTCGACACCGCATGTCTCGTACGCGTCCGCTCCAAATAAATGTTTCACACTCCGTTTAAGTAATAATATTATTAACAATAATAACAAAAAAATATAAATAATTATTTAATTTATTTTCGTAATCGCGTAGATCTAGAATAGCCGGATAACGCTCTTGTACCGAGCGTCTAACCGCGCATGCTCAGATTAAACGTTTCACGTCTCGAGATTACTTATTATTGTATAATTCCTATTATTACATGTCGTGTAAAATATATCATGTAAATATTCGTTTTATTAAACTTCGTTTCGGCTGTCGTCTGAGCCGGTACACGCTGACACTACGTATCCAAACGCGCTTGCTTAAACTAACGATCCGCGTTTCGAGAATCGCTACTACTTGTTAATACTAATATTTCTAACTATAATAATAACTAATTATATATTTTATTATGCTACTTCTAAAATAGCTGGTACCACTATGTATGTCGGGTTCACATGCGTCCGCTCCGAGTAAACGCGTCATGTTCCGCAAATAGTTATTAGTTCCTAAATATTAATGATATTAATATTTTAATATGCTAGATATAAAATAACTACTTGTATGTATTATTTAGTTATACCGGATCTACCAAGACTCGCTGATGTCCACGTCGGTGTTTGTCACGGTCGCGCCAACGTCGCATATCTCGTGTATAAAATCCTAGTCAGTCAACCGAATTAAGTACTAGTATTTAATAATATTATTTATTTGAGGTTTGACGCCTAAATTATTTATCGCATCGGATAACCGGTATTAAGCCGTAGGAGTGCGTTAATCGTTCTAACAGTTCTCCGTGTAATCGGTTTAGGTCTTAATCATTATAAATTGCATTGAATCATATAACGATCCGTCAAACAAAGGTTTATTAGTTTGTTTTGGACTCGATTCATATATTGGGCCTTTAGTTTTGCCGTTAATGGACCAAGTTTGTTTATCTACAGTTTGGGCCAAGCCCAATGGGCCTAGTTCATTTGTGAGCACAATGTGTTTATTGGGTTCTAAATGGTAGCTCAAAGTGTTCGAGTTTGCTATCCAACAATCCAAGTATCAAAATAGGTAGCACATAATTAAATAATTAAGGAAAAAATTAGGCCCTAAATTTAGAGTTGTTACAGATTTGTTTTTGGTTGTCCGGGTGAAAACTTCCCAAGGGTCACCATCCCTCGATTAGTTCCATCCAAGCACGCTTAACTGTGAGGTTCACCTCTCATCCACAACCAATGTGCCCAAAACTCGTTGTTGGTATTTGTGGTGCATAATTTCTTATGAACCTGGCATCTCTTTTGTCCACTACAGGTATCGATGTTCGTTTTTTGGTCGATATAATACACGGCTTTATTTTTTGGGTTACATGACTTTATTTTTTGATATGCATCTGACAACATTTGTGTAATGAAACCATTATAAATTTTTTTTGTATCATAAACTACACCGAGTATCGGTACCGTAGAACCGAGTTTTGTTCTGTATAGTTCTTTTTGTCGTAAAGTATACCGATTGCCGGTACCGTACCGGTATCGCAATGAACAGAATCGTGACCGACCGAGCAATGCCACTATTGGTAGATATTATCGGAACTGGTATCAGTATTCGATGTAACATACTTTGTTTCTTTTCAAATCTAATGTTTTATAACATTCCGAATATACAGTTGCTACATGCTTATTTTTATCTGCGTTTTGATACAAACTTTATTTAAAACCGAACCACCCCAACACACACCTAACCAACTAAAACGAGGTCGACCGAACAACAACGATACTGGTATTCCACAAATGTAAAACACGTGTCCGTTTGACCATTTAAGATGTTAATTTCTTCCGCAGTTTAAAGCCCCCGCTATAACTCGTAGAGTGGGTTTACATAAAGGTTTTTTAAAACTTCGATAACATTAATTTTTTTTTTGAATGATTTAGCGTGAGTCATATTTAGGGTGGAGGGAGTGGTAAAAAAACCCATGGAACCCTCTTCTTTTACCCAATTAAAATGTGTCATGTCATTTTTACCCTCTTGAACCCTCTCCAACCCTAAGAGGAGGGTGTGGAACCAATAAGCCCTAGAATATATTTTTATTAAAACAATATTTCATTAAAAAAACACATCTCATTAAATAAACATAAATGAAAATACAATTAATAAAAAAGATACAATCAATAAAAAAATTATAAAAAAAGTACAATTAATAAAAAAAACTACTCGTCTTTGTCGTCCGTTAGATGGATGTCCAAGTTTGTGGCAACATGTGTCGTAAGATCAAACTTCAAATGAAAGTTTGTGGTTTCGTTCCGCAATTCCATTATAATATTATCGGAAACAACTGGATTGGTAGGCGGATTCGCAATGTGAACGGGTGAGATTGCATTTCCGTCATCTTTTAATATCATATTGTGTAATATGATACATGCGTACATCATGTTCTTCAACTTTTCCACCTTCATTTGACGTGGCGGCCGTGCAATTATGGCCCATTTAGCCTTTAATACGCCGAATGCTCGTTCGACGTCTTTCCTTGCCCCCTCTTGCGTTTTCTTGAACTTTTTTATTCACGTCCGTTGTATAAGAATATGATTTCACAAACGTGGACCAAGAAGGGTATATGTCATCGGCAAGATCCCCGCTTGAATTGATGACCATTAACAAAAAATGGGCACCTAGGAGCGGTTCCATGCAACTCATTTGTGAACAATGGAGATTGATTGAGGACGTTTATGTCATTGTTCGACCCGGCAATACCAAAATATGCGTGCCAAAACCACAAATCATTTGACGCATCTGCTTCGAGTATGACCGTTGGGTACTCGTGATCACCTCGGTGATATTGACCCCTTAAACTAGTGGGACAATTTCTCCAAACCCAATGAGTACAATCGATATTACCAAGCATCCCGGGAAGTCCGTGCTTATCACCGTGTGCTTGGTATATCTTGACTAGTTGGTGCACGCAAGTATTCATGACCATATAGAATAACAATAGCATTGCGAAAATACTCAAGACATTCCCTAGAGTTTCTTGCGGACATAAATAAATATTCGTCGTATGAATCGGGAATATTACATGTTGCGAGTTGTTTTATGGCCGATGTGCATTTTTGAAATGGAGTGAAACTTTGTTTCTTCCGTACGTCTTGACTAACTTGAAAGTATTCAAAATTTGCGTTAATGTCGCCAACTATTTTTAAAAATAGTGGCTTCGACATGCGGAATCTATTTCTAAAAACTTCCTCTTTGAATTTCGGTTTTTCAACAAAGTAATCTGCCATTAGAGTTTCATATGCTTGGACACGATCACGTTCCACATGTCGGCGAGTCGATCTTGCAATGTCTTCAACCTCGGCTGCTTGAACAACGAGGTTTAAAAATTCAAAACCACTCGAGGCCGACGACGACGAACTATTAGATGATTTCGGGATGTAAATAGCGCGCTTAAACATTTTAAGATTTATTTGTGAGAGAATATGTAAATAATATTGTGTAAAGATGTATATATATATATATATGTGTGTGTGTATTGAGAGAATATATAAAATTAATTTTTTTTATTTAAAGACACCAACCCCCCCACCCCCCAACGACTACATTAATGTTCAAATGAAGCTGGTTCCAGCGGGTATTAAAGCCGAGATCCGAGATCCCGGGGCTTCCTTTTTAGCCGAGATCCCTGCCCGCTTAAGGACATCAAAAAGCACATCTCGAACTAGGTCATGTCGGTATTTGAAGCCCGGTAATTCTCTGCAATGGACAGCATGCTCCCCAAAAGAATCCAAGCAAGCCTTCCGACAAACGGGACACAGGTCATCAACCGGGAAAAGGGGTACCATCAGCCGGTATTTGAGGATAGCCCGATATTCCACTGGTGACATACATTGCCCTAAACCTTCGATGGGAAGAACTGACAGAAATCCCGAGCATGGGGGGCTCGCAAACACTCGAGCACGGCTCGCTGCCGCGGGGACAAAGCGAACTTCTCTTCAAATGTCTTGACAATTTCACTATATAAAGCATTCGTCAAAATTTTCTGGGCTTTAAGGGGGGCGGTGTCTTTAATATAGAAACCGTCAATATCAAGATCGGGAAGAGAACTATGCAGAGTGTCCAACGTACCCCTGTAATCAGAGTCAAACAACCCACCACCACATTCTCGAAGAATGTGGTCTAGAAGAACCCAAGATTGGGCCCTTGAAGCCACAAGAGCGTAAGAAGAGGCGTCCCCAGCCGAGCAAATCCCAAGACCCCCAAAGCGGGTCAGGAGGGAAGCTAACCTCCATTGGAGGTCCCCAAAAAAGGCACCCCCACAAACAACAATGTCCTCAATCGTTTTCCGAAGACCTGTGTCAAAAACAGAGACGGCTTCCCCGACATAAGAAGGCTGACAAGTCCTGAGCCCAAACAGCAGTTTAGCAACCCCCATGCACGAACGAAGCAGGAGGAGTTTGCTCTGAGGGTTCCGAAGGCGTTTGAGGCATCCCATCAGGTCAACCACACGTTTGGCTCTTTTGAGGGCCAAACCACTAATAAACTCCCCATCTCTGCTGACAGCACCACCTAAGAGTTTCACCCCATGCACCGGCCTACCAATTTCCCGCGGAAATAAGCTCTCTCGAGTCTTCACCCCGTCGCATGTAGGCCAAAAAACTTTAGTTTTTTTGATGTTGACAAGGAGGCGCAAAGAGGGGCCCTCCACTCTAATGATGTCTAAAGCCTTGGCAACCTGAGTAGCATCTCCAATAAGGGTCCCATCATCCAGGTACCATGCGTGGAAAAGAAGCTTGCAGCGATCTCTGATCCGGAGGAGAAGGGGGTGTAAAACAAGGGCAAAAAGGAGAGGCCCTAAGGGATCCCCCTGCTGAACCCCCGTGGAGGACCAAATATAATCATTCCCCACATAAAGTCTAGCTGGCTGGCCATATAAGAAATCAACCCAAGCAGAGATAGATGGACACATTTTCCTCACCTCATTTAAAAGAGCAGTTCTATCCACAAGATTAAAGGCATTCGAGAAATCGACGGTAAGCATAGCCAGCGACCCGTCTCGGTGGTGCGCATTCACGAACCTGTTCACACTATGAAGAACCGCCTCATCCCCGTTTGGAACCCCGACCCCAAACTGGAAGTCGCCAAGGTATTTGGCCATATCCCTCCCCACCCCCTTCATAGCAACCTTGGAGACTACTCTCCTCCAGATTGAACCCACTGCAATAGGCCGGATCCCATTATCGGGCTTGAGAAGGGGCGTAAGGGGAGCAGATGCAACGAATTCCGCCAAACTCCTTGGGCAACCCCCCTTCAAACATAAGTTAACCATAGCTGCAATCGCCCTGAGTAGACTAGCCGCAATCACGGACCCTTCCCCACAAAGGGCGTCCAAAAGGTGCTAAGCCCTCAAACCATCTCTCCCACATGACGTACCTTTAGGGAAAGATTTGATACACACTAGCACACTGTCAGTCTCTACGACAAGGGGAGGGTCGGTCGGTAAGAAAGCTGGCATGGTAGGCGGGGGCATACACGGGTGCTTATCCTCGAGAGCCTTCGAAGTTTTCTTATCGAGTGGTGCGACCCCCGAAGAACATAGAACCTTAACTGCAGCGGTAAAATGACCATCGGCAACCTTACGTAAACACTGCTTGATAGAACTCGTATCCTCGGTTTTATTTTTATCAGGCCCTTTCTTAAAACCCTCACAACCTTCCTTCACAAGCTGAGCAAACAAAGACTGAATGAGAGTGTCAAACCCCTCACGGTCACCCCATTGAGCCAGCGCCCGCTGTATGCTGAGACATTGACCGTTCTTCCTGTTGCTCGACCTCTTATCTTGGCGGCTGACCGGCGTAAATACACGTAAAATACACCGAGGTAATAGTAGAAGTCTAATCCAAGCACCAACCGAATCAGGCATAGCCACCACATTATCCAAAGCTGACGTCAAGGCTTGGGCAAACGCCATGCGACAACTAAAGGGGATGCTCTTAACCGTTTTAACAGGGAGAGAAAAAACCCGGTCAAGAAGAGCAACATCAACACATACCTCTCCAGACGAGGAAGCCTCATTTTTGCATTTTTCAGATGCTTTGAGAACTAAATCCAATGATAGTGGCACCCATGGATACATTAAGCAGTGACCTTTTTTATGATATTTTGACACGCCTAGATGGTGCAACTCTAGTGAGCGCAGCGTGTGCTTGTGCAGCGTTTAGTGCCATCTCAAAAGAAAAAGATTATGGGAAGATGTTTGCTCTTCAATGTAACGTGATGATGTAAAAAAATTAATATCATCTACAGGAGGGTTTAAAAAGTTTTATGCAGATTGTTTCCCTTTTTTAATAAATAAAAATGTTCCAGATTTGAGTTGGAGAGATTACCCAGAAGAATGGACAGAAGCTGAATATTATGGTGATTATGATGAATTAGAAAATGTTTCGCCATCTGACTTTGTGTCAATTGTGGATATAAAATACAAAGAAAAAACTATATGCTCAAAAGTTATTTGGGGAATACCGACTGCAAACGTTTACAATGGTTGGTTTTCTGATTGTCCTTTTAGAATTGATCTTTTCAGCCATCCAGCTAGAGATGATGATCATGCAGGTATTTTCTTTCCCATGTTTAGTTTTTGACCCGTTTACTTATATTTGTCAAAAGCGTGCGTATAATATGCATAAAACCTCCTAAATTATCTTTTACGCTTACAAGACACTAGTTTGTTATAAAAGGTTCTTTTTGGTCAAACTTAACAAAATTTGAATCTTTGTAGATGAAGTTACACTTATTAGGCGCTGTAAATCAGCGCTACACATCAGCAAATTAACTGGTCAAATCAATTAGTCAAATCTGTAATTATTGTTGATAGTCTTTCCTTAGTTATAGAATTAAGCTATGTACGGTGTGTATATATAGTATTGTAAATCAATGATTAAGGCATTCAATCTTTACCATTCTACATGGTATCAGACTTACAGGTCTATACCTAGCCTCTATCCCCTTTCCCTCCTTTGATTACCTGCAACCTCACCACATCAGCAATTTTTTTCTTTTTTCCTCTGTCTTACTGTCACGATGGGAGACACAAACGCTGCAGCCACCACCCAAAACAAACCTCTTCATCCAGCCTATACCGTAACAGACATCCAACGCAAGATCAGAATACTAGATGGAGTGAAAGTTTCCTACTCCTCATGGGTGAAGCTGTTTAAATTGCATGCTCGAGGCTACAAGGTTATGCATCACATCGACGGTACGAAGGCACCGGCTAAAACAGATCCTGAATATGCTTCCTGGTCAGAGATTGACGCAATCGTCCTACAATGGATCTACGGAACATTGTCGGACGACCTCCTGGTACGTGTTCTTGATAGTGACTCAACCGCCTTTGACGCTTGGTCTAAAATAAAATCCATCTTTCTCAACAATAAGGGTGCAAGAGCCGCTGCTCTTGAGCATGAGTTCACAAATCTCACGCTTAAAAGTATGCCCTCTCTTGAAGCCTATTGTCAAAAACTTAAAGACCTCGGAGACCAACTCAATGACGTGGATTGTCCTGTCAACGAACAAAGGCTTGGGTTACAGCTTGTTCGTGGCCTACCAACCGAATTTGATGTCGCTGGGGCTTACATCAATCAAAGTCTCCCTACATGGGAGACGGCATGTAGCATGCTTCAACCGGAACATCAAAGACAAACAGCTCGTGAAAGCCTCTCTACACCAACAGCCTTGGCTGTTGTCTCTGATGAACAACCACGACCTGAAAACTTCAATCGCAGACGAGGCAGTAGGCCAAACCAGTCGCGACGCCCTCACCAGCCATCTAATGGGCCTAATCGCAGCAGGCCCCCCTATCAGCAGCAGGCCCAATCGCAGTCTACACACTGGCCCACTTCAGGTAATCGCCCCCACTATACTAGGCCTACTGGGCTCCTCCTCCCTGCCCATTTCCCACACATCCTGGTTGGATCCAACCTTGGCAGATCCAGTCTCAGCCCAATCGCAGCCCAGTCTCAGCTCAAAACAGAAACAGTAAGACTTAGCCACATGATCAGTCTTCTAGCCAGGCACATCTCACCGATGTGGACCCTCTGCGGCCCACTCAACTTGGTCAGGTATTTCATGTTATGACCGGAAATTCTGATGATTCACAGTGACATATGGACACGGGTGCATCGGACCACCTCACCGGAGACCAAGGTAAAATCAATAACCCTATGTTATCTTGTCCTATTGGCTCGATTTTTGTAGGTAATGGCGCTCGTATACCGGTCCTTGGATCGGGACATTCCACCATACCAACATCTACCCGAGACCTCCACCTCAACACTATTCTATATACCCCTAACATCATAAAAAATCTTATATCTGTTCGTAAATTTTCTATTGATAACTATGTTTCTGTTGATTTTGACCCATATGGTTTTTCTGTGAAGGAATATCCGAGTGGGAAGATCCTTTCCCGACACAATAGCTCGAGCAGTCTCTACCCACTCACCTATCTGGTCGCCGCACCTGCTGAATCTGTTGCTCTTGCATCTACTTCTCAAGATCCGTGGCATGATCGCTTGGGTCAATCCGGCTTTCCTGTTTTTGATTATTTAGTTTCAATTAATTTCATTTTGTGCAATAAGCGTGCTAAGACTTTAATTTGCAACTCATGTCAATTGTCTAAGCACAAACGTTTACCTTTTGCAATTTCGCAATCTAGTACTATTTTACCCTTTGATATTATACATTGTGATTTGTCGACATCACCAATTATAAGCAAAAGAGGGTATAAATACTACATGGTTCTTGTGGACGACTTCACCCAATATACTTGGGTATTTCCCTTAAAATATAAATCTGAAACCTTCACAAAATTTACTAATTTTCATACATATATTCGCACTCAATTTCAATCGGTTATAAAATCTTTTCAATGTGATTTAGGGTGTGAATTTGACAATCAAAATTTCAAATCTTTTGCAAACACAAACGGGCTCCAATTCCGTTTTTCATGTCCCCAAACATCCCAACAAAACGGTAAATCGGAACGCATGATTCGACGAATAAACGAAATCATGCTCACCCTTCTCACTCATGCCGCTCTCTCACCAACATTTTGGGTAGAGGCACTCCACAGCGCGTGTTATATCCACAACATCTTGCCCACCAAACTTCTGAACTTTAAAACCCCCACCTCCGCCTTATATCTAAAACAACCATCGTATGACCACCTACGGGTTTTTGGATGTGCTTGTTATCCTAACACCTCCTCCACTCGTTCACACAAACTTGCTCCTCGATCCACCTTATGTGTATTTCTTGGCTATCCGGCCGACTACCGCGGCTATAGATGCCTTGAACTATCATCGGGCAAAGTCATCCTGTCACGACACGTGACATTTGATGAACCATCATTCCCGCTTGCTAAACCAACTACCACCAGCCCCCACGACTATTCCTTTCTCCAATCAGAACCCTCCCCACTCCTCTTTCATCCTAACCCTCTCCACCACCCATCCTCTCCACCGGCCCAAGAAAACAGCCCTACTCCAACGACCCCACAAAACAGCCCCACTCCAAACCCATCCTCCACAACAGCCCCAACAGAACCCCCTTCTGCTCGTTTTGGGCTCCAGTACACCAGAACCAACAAAACCTCCACTGCTTCCGCTCCACCACCACCTTTCCATACCACCTCCTCCACAACTCAGCCTCTACCTCCACCCCCCTCTCACCCAATGGCCACCCGCTCCAAAGCAGCCAAAAACCAAACCCCTCTTACTTTCCACACCCAAACTGACCCACATGTGTCTCCCATCCCCACCTCCCACCTCAAAGCTCTCACCGATCCAAACTGGCACGCCGCCATGAATGGAGAATATCAAGCCTTGATGGATAATAACACTTGGGTTCTTGTTCCAAGGCCTCCGAACACAAATATAATCCGGTGCATGTGGCTCTTTCGCCACAAATTTAATGCCAACGGTACCCTTCAGCGGTACAAAGCTTGACTTGTGGTCAACGGTAAAAGTCAACAAGTTGGTGTAGACTGTGACGAGACATTCAGCCCCGTGGTTAAACCCATGACCATCCGCACTGTACTCAGCCTTGCTGTTTCCCGGGGTTGGCCTATTCACCAACTAGACGTAAAAAACGCATTTCTCCATGGTGACCTCAATGAGACCGTTTACATGTTTCAACCCCCTGGTTTCACAAACAATAGTCATCCGAACTATGTTTGCAAGTTAACAAAGTCTTTATACGGGTTGAAACAAGCACCACGCGCATGGTATGACCGGTTTGCCACCTACTTAATAAAATGCGGTTCTCACAGCACCATTAGTGACACATCATTATTTGTCTACAAAAAGGGCAACCAAATAGCATATCTCTTACTATATGTAGACGACATCATCTTGACCGCATCCGATGACTCGCTACTACGACATGTTATCAACTCACTGTCCACAGAATTTTGCATGTCGGACCTCGGTAAACTGCACCAATTTCTTGGCATACATGTTACAAACAGAAATGGCGGCTTATTCCTCTCCCAAAGCAAGTATGCCACTGAAATTCTAGCAAGAGTAAACATGTCAAATTGCAAACCGTCGGCCACTCCCGTTGACACCAACACCAAACTCAGCCCCTACTACCTGATGGCACACTTTATAGACAGTTGGCAGGGGCATTGCAATATATTACCTTTACCCGTCCCGACTTGACGTATGCTGTACAGCAAATATGCCTCTTTATGCATGCCCCCCGTGATCCCCACCTCCAGTTCCTTAAACGTGTCCTGAGATATCTTAAAGGTACCATTGATCACGGTCTATGCATCTCCCCGTCTCGATCTCAACAACTCATTGCTTATTCTGATGCCGACCGGGGAGGGTGTCCCGATACACGCAGGTCTACTTCAGGCTATTGTGTATTCTTAGGTGACAACATCGTCTCATGGTCATCCAAAAGGCAGCCCACAATCTCCCGCTCAAGCGCCGAAGCCGAATATAGGGGTGTTGCCAATGCAGTCGTCGAAACGAGTTGGCTACGCAATCTTCTGTTAGAACTATTTGCCACAATTGTTTACTGCGATTACATATCCGCTGTGTACTTGACCGAAAATCCAGTGCAACATTAAAGAACCAAGCATGTGGAACTTGATATCCACTTCGTAAGAGAGAAAGTTCGTATTGGGGCAGTCAAAGTTCTACACATACCAGCAGATTTTCAGTATGCGGATATATTTACAAAAGGATTACCACGTCATCTGTTCACTCGTTTTCGATCCAGCTTGTGCCTCCGAACTTCTCCGGCTACAAACTGAGGGGGTGTATTAGGCGCTGTAAATCAGCTCTACCATCAGCAAATTAACTGGTCAAATCAATTAGTCAAATCTGTAATTATTGTTGATAGTCTTTCCTTAGTTGTAGAATTAAGCTATGTATGCTGTGTATATATAGTACTGTAAATCAATGATCAAGGCATTCAATCTTTACCGTTCTACAACACTTTCTGTTTCTGATGGGCTGCCACCTCTCACCTCCATTGAAAGAGAAAGGAAAGACGGTAAGCTTTGGCAGGAGCTTCATGACGGGATGAGGCTGAGCTGGATAGTTGTCAACTCAAAAATCAAACAAGCTGCGAATTTTTCAAGCTGGTGTGCTCTAGACGGCTAAAGACACTGGCCCATGAGTGAATATTTCTTGTTAAATTTTGGATCCATTGTTTCGGCCAAACATGTAATTCCGTGTGAGGCAGTGAAATGCATCATCACCATGAAGTTTCATATTGTGGACAGCACGACACTCAACTTGAGTGAAGTTTTTATGCAATTAGGAAACATGGAAGGCGGGCATGTTAATGGGAGAAACAGTTTGGTTGTGCTTAAAGAAGCTTTGAGCTGTGATAGGAGTAACGACTATGGGTTGGTGCTTGAGTCCTGTAGGCTGTACTCAAAAGTACAGGATCAGATTAAGGAAGAAAAGATTCGACATGAGAATAAGTTAGAAAGATTGTATATTTTAGTTGGCATCACCGCCGTTATGTTGCTATTTTCTATAAAATATTTGATAGTAAAGGAAATTCTACTCTTTTTGTCCTATAATATCAAACATGTGTTTTCTTTTTATAATACTAAAACTATACTCTTTGCTATCCGTTATATCGTATCACTTTATCATACATTAATTTCTCTCATTTAGGTTCCTTTTTTACTACAGGACTTAAAGGTTTACCTTCTTTAGCAGTTGTAAAAGGAGCTGAATTCACTGTAGTATCTTGATGATTGAAATTGGATAGTGTTTCTGTATGTGAGATGGAGAAATGTTAAGTTTGCATTCACAGGTTAAGTGTTCCTATTCATCTAATGAAATAGAGTAATGTACAGGGAGAAGTCAATCACTCTATATCTTGATGCTTTATTTATTGAAAGTTGAAACTACATGGACATGAATTTTGATGAATAAAAGTAAAAGTTGTAATTTTGGTACCATTTCTGCCCTTGATTGAATAATGGTCTTGTAGGGTATTGAATTGACAAGTGAGAGGGTGGTGAAAGGGATTTCGGGATTCTTCTAACAAGGTATAACTTCATTTGCAGTCAAATATTGGTTCTGGACTTGTCTATTGCTTGTCCTTTACTATTTTATCTCGCATGCCAGCCATCACCGAATAGAAAATTCAGTGACATAAACAAATAATCACATTTATGCATGCAACACCCCAATATTTCTCATCATCAATACTTTAAGTCCCTCTCCTTAACCCATATTAAAGAGCAAGAACTAGAACATGAATCAGAATCAACAACTCTAGTTGGTGATTTGGATCTAGTGTAGTTTCAACAAACACAAGTATCAAACTGAATGTTGACACAGCAACCCTCTGAAACAATCAGGCTATTGTGGGACAGGAATAAATCTAGGAACTCGAAATTGAACATAATAAGAAATACAGAATCAAAACTAGAACAGGGGTGGGTGATGGTATTGGTGGCAGGCTTGGACAGAAACAGCGAACCATGTCAGTTAGGCAAAGGATATGTGCCACACCTCAAAACTAGGGCAGGTTGGATTAAAAGTCAAACAATCATGCTTTTAACATTTTAGGGGTTATTTCTGCCAATACTTCATACTTGTAAAGTTTGGTAGGTGTGTGTTAAAGTCCTCATACTACAAGGACTGGAGTTGTCAAGTTAGAAAGTTAGTTTGTTAATAGTTTGTTAACAGCACTGGATTAGTATAAGCTGTTTAGGGTTCTTGTTAGATTTGATTCCTTTTGATTCTGTAATTCGTTTCTCTCTCGTATTGTAATCGTTTCATTTTGATAGTTGATCAATACAATCGTTTGGTTTTGATCTTGATTCCGCATTTCTTTGAGGTTAATTGTTCAGAATTGATATCAGAACCAGGTTTTGGCTCGAATCGAAGAAGGTAGTATTTCATCTGATCATCAGTGAAATTGAAGATCAAAATGGTGTCAACTAAGTTCGAATTGGAGAAGTTCGATGGCAAGAACGATTTCAGTTCTATGGAGACTCAAGATGCGAGCACTCTTGGTCAACAATGGCGTTGTTGATGCTCTGAAAGGGGAAGACAATCTTCCGGATACCTTGTCAGATAAAGAGAAGGAGATCATGGAACGTGCTCACAGTGCGATAATATTGAGCCTAGGAGATAGAGTATTACGAGAAGTTTCTAAGGAGACATCTGCGGTAGGTATTTGGTCTAAATTGGAATCACTTTACATGACCAAATCATTAGCTAACCGGTTGTATCTAAAAAGAAGACTATACACTTTTCAAATGCAATCTGGAAAATCATTAGAAGAACATACTGATGATTTTAATAAGCTAGTCCTAGACCTTGAAAATATTGAAGTTGAATTAGAAGAGGAAGACCAAGCAATCATCTTCTTGACCTCTCTTCCACACTCATACAAACACTTTGTGGATACACTAATGTATGCAAGGGAAACTCTGACAATGGAAGAGGTCTTAGCTGCTCTAAATTCTAAAGAATTGAAGAAGAGGAATGATGTTAAGGAAGATGGTGGGGAAGGGTTAGTGGTCAGAGGCAGACCTGAACAAAGAAGCTTTAATAAGCAAAAGGGCCAGGGTCAAGGTCAAGGGTCCAGGTCAAAATCCAAGTTCAAGAGGAAATATTGTGTGTAATTCAGAAAAACACCTAAAAAGGGACTGTCCAGAATGGTTGAAACTACATGGACATGTGTTTTCTTTTTATAGTACTAAAACTATACTCTTTGCTATCCGTTATATCGTATCACTTTATCGTACATTACTTTCTCTCATTTAGGTTCCTTTTTTACTACAGGACTTAATGGTTGAAACTACATGGACATGAATTTTGATGAATACAAGTAAAAGTTGTAATTTTGGTACCATTTATAAAATACTGCCATCGGCCGCCCACTATGCACCACTGCTGAGTTGTTCTCGACAGATCAGCTGTGAAACACCACTCATACCACCTTTACCAGCCTCGCCGGTTCTTTTCTCCATGGTTGGATATGTTGGCCAAGAGGTTGTGTCCAAAAATCAAGACGATTCGACCGTTGAATATCCTGGAAATTGACGATCTCTGCAACTAATGTGAATTCTCCCTTTCCACTCTTTTTCTGGCTTTCTTTTCTCCATGGCCGACACAAATGAGTTGTGAGAGAGAGGCTATTTTCGGATGAACTCTCATTCCGGCCTCTTTATCCATACATAGAGGTGCACAAACCGGTTTTTTTCCAGAACCGGATCCGGACCGGTTCGTCAACGATGGTCAACAACCGGATTCAATGGAACCGGTTCCGGATCGGATCTGGTTAAGAGAGTGGAGACTTGGAACCTATTGGGACCGGACCGGATTTATGGAACCGGACCGGACAAAAAAAAACCGGTTCCACCGGATTTTTTTTTTAAATTTTTTTTTAAAAAAAGTTAACAAAGATACACTATAAAATACATGTTTTATTTATTTTGTAGCTTTTTTTAAGTAATTTAATAATAGTTCGTAAAAAAAATACAAAAAACATAATTGAATCACAAAATATATATTATTTATTATGTTTTCAATCTTCTTCGTCGTAGTCTTCGTAACATCGGTTTTCATTCTTCTTCGCTTGAGATACGTTGGGCTTCATCATAAGCTTGTTCTTCGTCCGAAAGTGGATTCGCCGCCCTTTGTTCTACTTCGAATTCATGTATTTCTTGTTCAATGTCAAGCTCGCCTTCTAGTTTTGCAACATGTTGTACACGTCCGGCGACATCCAAATGGTCCTTCAAGCAAATACACATCTCCATAGATTCCGGTGTAAGCCTCGTTCTTCGAATAGATAAAACTCTGCTACTAAGAGAAAAAGCAGATTCCGAAGCTATCGTAGAAGCTTGGACGGTTAGTAGGTCACGGGCCATTGCGGCTAAAACGGGATATTGGGATTCCCTTCCTTGCCACCAACTCAAGATATCAAAGTTTTCAAACTCTTCGGATCTTAGAGTTGAAATAAAGTCGGTTGCTTGATATCTCCCAAGCTCGCTACTTGGTGTGGTTCCACGAGCTCGTTTAGTATTTTCGTTTCTTAAAGTGTTAAATAAATTTAGCATCGGGTTCCTTGAACTACTAGAACTTGAACCCGAACCCATTGATTCACGTATGTTTGATGGATCACCACTTCCACCATATTTGCGTAAATAATAATCAAACATATTATTAAAAGCCGAATTGAAATCCCTTATTGCCTTTGATTCAAAATTTGGGTCTTCCTCGAACATATTTAAATCATCCGATATTGATCCAATTAATGTTTCAGCACCGGTTACATTAATCGTTGGGTTTAAGGCGGCCGAACATGTAACAACGGCCGGCATTTCCGAAAAATATTTTTTAAATTTAGCTTTCATAGGTTTTACCATTTTTTAAAAAATAGGGCCATGATATTCAAACTCTTTTAATTTATTACATATTAAGTATAATTGTTGAAGTATTAGCGAAGATGTGGGATAATAAACTCCCGATAAACATGTAGTTGCATTTTTAAAAACCTCAAGCAAATTAGTTAGTTTCTCGATCATATCCCAACTTATATTATCAAATTTTTGTGAACAACGTTTCTTTTGTACAAGTTCATCTTGGAAATGTTTTAAAGTAACTCTTTGCCTTAAGGCCGATTCAAACATTTTCCATGTCGAGTTCCATCTAGTAGGTACGTCCCAATTCGGACCTAAAAAGATGGAATCCGTTTGTTGGCACAAGTTTCTATAGTTTATATATCTTTTTTTGCTTGTGCTAAAACTTCACGTAACATCACTTTAAAATTTTCTTTTACGTCTCTTATTTCTGGGACGTTTAGACTGTCTTACACAACCAAGTTAATGATGTGTGCAACACATCGACTATGAAAAAAAACACCGTTACAAGGCGGTTCATATTTTATTTTTAATTTTTCCACCGCGTTTGTGTTATTTGAAGCGTTATCAAAAAATATTGAAAATATTTTTGGTTAAATTTTATAAGTTTGAATTACCGAGTCTAAAATATAAAATAAGTTTTCACCGGTATGTGGATATCCAAAATAATCAAACGCAATCGTACGCTTCATCATTTGCCACGACTCCGGTTGAACCCAATGTGCGGTAACGCAAAGGTACGATTCGGGTAAACCATGTGGAGCGGACCAAACGTCCGTTGTTAAGTTAATGCCGATATTTAAATTTTCAAAACCTAAAATTAATTCTTTTTTAGATCTTTTCCACATTTTTAAACAATCTCTTCTCAAAGTAGAACGACTTACATTTGTGTAACTCGGTTGAAGCGTCTCTTGTATCATCCTCGTCAAGCGCGGATTATCAAAGTGATCAAAAAGCAATCCTTCTTGAATGACGAAATGTGCCATTCTCTCACGAACCCTCTCGACATTGTATTGCCAAACTCCTCCATCCCTACCAATTTGAGTTTGATCTTCACCTTGAGTGTGTTTTGCGTGACTAGCAATATGTTTCCTCAAAGTGCTATTTCCCGCCGCACCCAAAATTCTACCACAACGTTTGCAACGAGCCTTTTGCGAACCGTTCGACATTTCACATAAATCGAAATAAGCCCAAATCTCTTGGTTTCGGGAGCAAGGAAGTATTGACACCACCGTGACATCGCTAGTAGAACCACCAACCGAATTTTGAGTGCTTGCGGAAGTGGAAGCCATGAGAGCGTTTTTTTTTTTTTTGCGTAAAGTAAACGTTTTTTTTGCGTTTTGAGAGCGTTTTTGAGTTTTGAGAGCTAGAATGTTGTGGTGAACTAACCCATACACCCAATATCTATTTATACTAAGTTTCAAGCCTTGAAAACCAAAAAAAAACAAAAAAAGGCCAAAAAAAGGGCTATATAGCCGTTTTTTTTCTTCCAACGGCTATAACCGGTTCCGAACCAGTTCCAAATTGTCCGAAAAAAACCGGTTCCATTTTGTCCGATTTTTATCCGGTCCGTCAAAAAAACCAGAACCGGTTCTGGATCCGCCGGTTCTCACAAAATCCGGTCCGGTCCCAAAAAAACCGGTTCTAGACGGATCCGGTTTCGGATAATCCATCGGATCGGATCGGATTCGGTTCCGGTTCTTTTGAGCACCTCTATCCATACATACTAATTAATTAACAACATACAGTTAACACATGCACTTTTATAACATGATCAATATGCTAGCTGATTTCAACTATAAGTCTAGAAAGAATAGTTTCAGTTTCTTCATCTTTAATTTTGCCTCATATATATATATATATATTAATCTTAACAAAATGCTATATATGTTTCAAAAGTTTTGTGTTAAAGAAGAAGCAACGGGACAACACAATCTTATTGAGATTGGTAAGAGTATATATATTCATCATTAATTATATGAAGTAAAAACACTTACTTTTGTGTCTGATGTTGTACATAGTCAAAAATAGTTTCACCAATCACAGCTCTATAAATCACATCATTGCCATCAAATCTTTCACCAACACAATCTTATGGACTTTTGTGATAGAATTAAAGTCCACTTCGGTGGCATTGTTAAATTCAACTTCGGTTACAGAGTTAAACTCTTGTATGGAAGTTCAATCAAATCCTGTTAGGTAAAAAAATGATGAGAATTATTGGTGGAGTTGTCGGTGTATTTGAAGTATCCAGTCCACATAGCTATTCATAGCACCACCAACCAGATTTGAAAGTAAAAAAGAAACCTTCACGAGGTTGTTCACCTTGTCTCACAAGATGACATAAAGGATAATACGATGTATCCGCCTCCCTAGCTTTCTTTATTATCCCCATCAGCTTTCTTGACATTTCGTTGTCACCTTGTACAAGACTTACCTGCTTTTTTAAAACAATCATCAGTAGGAAATTAAGAAGGATATATATGAAATTTGGAAACTTAGAAAGGGTAAATAATTTTATTTTATTTTGAAAAGGTAAACATATAGAAGGATAGATATGAAATTATTCCTTATAAAAGTTGTTAAGTGGACAAAGAAAGTGTTAGTGAGCCGACCCGTACTTCAAAATGACCCTTTTCAACCCAAACCCATCGTACAGAGAGGATCATACCCTTGAGAAGTCTGCAGCAAAATCTTCCCCAACTAGATTCCTGGAAATATCAGGCGAAACCATTTGACCAAACCACACAACCAATCGGAAACCGTCATCATATATATAAATCCCTCTAGAATCTAAGCTCTGTGCAGAAAGTGGCAGCCTTCTACAAAGTTTCTCAAAGTCATCATTCTGCATAGACGACGGCAAATAAATGGTCCAATAATGTTAACATAAGTTATGGCATAAAAATGATTAGAAAAACTAAAATCTGAGAAACAGGCTTTACCTTCACAAGATACTCATCTACACGTAACAAGCTAGGATACAAAAGCTTTAACATTTTTTTAACAGGTAAGGCCATCATGGTGAAACCAGCTGCACACCGTTCATCAAGTTGTGAGTCAGCATAACCGCCACGAAGGGCTGTTGATTTACATAAAGCCAATCCGTATAACAGTAAATATTTCAGTGAGTCAGGGTAAATCATTCTGGTTCCTACGCGGTGCATTACAGCATAAAGATTACGGTATTCTTTAAGGGCTTTCACAACTCTCAGTTGAATAGCATTACGAGCTTCTTCCAGTTTGTAGGATAAAGATTTTTCAATTGCTGCAGAAAGCAGATAGTTAAGATCCAACATTGTATATCAATTGAAGAATCCGTTGAATCGAAAACAACTTTTTTTTTTAATTTCCGGAGGGATATTTACTGAGTTACTTGCCTAATCTACCAAGCAAAGAAACAATGGCACCAGAATCTGCCTGACGGTACATCTCTCCTAAATCAGCAACCACTGACGCTGCAGCGGTGTGTACTCTAATTCTTCTTTCACCCGAAGATGAGGTGTGTCTTTTTATTGTTAAGTATTCATAAACATCTTTTTAAACCAATTAGATTTTCAGGAATATGCGTGTAAGTATTTATAAAAAGTAAAGACATTAAAAATTTTCGGTAGTGAAGGATACAGTAAAGCTACTTGAAAATAAACAATCTGAGTGGTGAGCAACGTTTCTTCAAGGGCAAATTGCATGGCATAAGCTTTGTCGCAGTCAACAGCTGGAAGTGCTAATAGATCGGTAGATCTTAACATAAAATTCCCATGATAGGAAGTGAAACGCACACCTACAAACAAAATTAAGAAACTTAGAATTCTACCTTTCAAAACTACAATTCGATTATCATGCATACTCAATATTTTGCAAAAGAGAAGAAGCCATAACTTGCAAGGTAACACTTTATGTAGTCTTGGGATAATAAGACCAACCTTTCCCACATCTGATACGCATAACAGCTTCCCAAGCAGTTTCTCTAGTGAGGTCTCTAGCCAACTCATGTTTCAGTTTGTCTTTGTGGATGGCATCATGAAAGCTAGGGTAATAATAAACTTGGCCACCTGTGTATTTTGCCAATGTACCTAAATGGGAAAAAAAAATTGTTTATCACCTAAATACAAAAGGAAATCTATATCTATATCTATATCTATACTCTCTAATAAATAAAGGTTTTGGTGGGACACTTGTCACTCTCTTATGCATCCTCAACATTTTTTTCCCGCCTCTCTCTCCTATTAATTATACAAATTTCTTTAATTGTTTTTATAATTTTTTGTTACCCGCCTCTCTCTCCTATTAAATAATAATGATTTCTATAATTCTTTTTATAAAACGTTTTTTTATTTAAAAAAAATAGGTTTGTTCATAAAACATTTTTGTAAATTGAACATTTCTTTCATTCTTGTTATAAAACATTTTAAAAAAAATAACTATATAACGTTTCTATAATTTGTATTAAAAAACTATGTAATATGTCATAAATATGTAATATGTAAATCTTTATTACTAAATATAAACATTGCATTTATTCAACCCGTGTAATACATCGGGTTTCTAACCTAGTTAAAAAATATTAAGAAGAATATCAACTAGAAAGAAACAATCATCCGTACATAAATCATATCTTCAATTAGCCGATAACTTCTAAGGCAAAACAAATGAATACAAGAGAGGCAATTGTGACAATTCACAGAACAGTATATGTCAAAAAGATCATCTATGTTTTTAATTTTTTATTGAGTACAACATATAATTTAAACTTTTGGCAGTTAAACTTTTGACCGATTTCAGGTTTTTTTTCACCCATAAAAAGGTAACCAGCTTAAAAAATCTCAATGCAAGGTAATCTTCAACCTTCAGCAGGTTACCGGTTTTATAGGCGCCATGTCAGGAAAAAATAGTTAACAAACTTACCTACATGTTATCTATAAGTGCAATGTCATCAGATTGAAGTTGGTTGACCTTTTATGAAATAACCCTGATGATTTTGTAGAAATTTTAAGTCTCTTAAAACACATGACATAGATGGGACTATCAACATCACTTAATCAAAAGAACAAAACAAACATACCCAGCAAAATCCCACTCACAGCAGAGCTATTTGTAGGGTTTGGAGAGGGTGGGATGGAGACAAATCTTTCCTCAACCCCATGGGATAGAGAGGCTACTATGAGCGAGACCCCCGGCTCAAAAAAATCTTTTTTTCTTTTGACGTGTACGGTATATAGCATAGTATAGAAAACAATGTAATATAAATTGTGCCTAATATAGTCAAAGCAACAATGATACAATAGTACCAGCATAAAGTGGTGGGTAAACTAAAGCAGCAAAGCAAAGACTAGGGTTAATGCTAAGGCTGAAGACAAGGCTAAGGCAGATCTATATAATCCCCTAAAAGTCCACAACCTTAATCCGACGTCTCCAAGAACTCCTATCCCTGAACATGTGCTCGGAGAGGTGCAAGTCTATGAGATCCTGCTTAATCTACTCATCCCATGTTAGTTTGGATCAGCTCATCAAAAGAACAAAGATCCAACTAAATAAAAGGGAGGTACGTAAAAGATTCATAAACCCAATCAGATTAAGTATCAACTTCGACCTAAATGAATAACTGAATATGTAAGATAAGGATGAAGTTAACCGTCTGTACATACCTAGAGAAGCTATGTCAGTATACTTGTCACTGATGGCATAAACATTCACTGCAATCTGGTACTTAGTAAAATCAGCAGCCATCTGTTTATAAAATGGGTCTTCTGGTATCCTCAAAGCATTCTCTTTATCTGTTCCATATGCACGAATATCGTCTCCCCGCAGCCTTAACCGACCCACGCCAAGTGAAGGAAGACTACTTTGGAAAATTAATAATTTTCCTCCCAGTTGGCTCTGCATTAATGTAAGATACTTATGTCTACTTGTCTAGTAATGATACACAACTATCAACAGCCCCATATAGCAAATTAATTATTGGACAAGTCAAAACGGGTTAGATTTGAGATGGGTTTTTTAGTATGGATCAAATATGCAAACACCTTTTTGTCCATTTTTAAAAAATATGTGTAGAACCGTGTTAATTATGATCACGAAAACAATATTATTAAAGTAACAATCTAAATCTTGGCATTAAAAATTTTAGGATGTTGCATGCATTAAAAATAGACTTTAGTCGACTTTCAGCCCGTTCTACCCACTTGACCCGTCCCCTTTTAACCAAGTATGTTGATTTGACTTGTTTGAGATAAAGCACAATCCATATCAAAAAAGACTATTTCATAATAAAATTGGTCAAAATCGCCAACTCTATTAAACATAAAGGCAATTCAAGGTTACCAACATCTTAAGAAGCATCGCATCATAAAATCAAGTTTGTGATGGCCAATATAATGTCGCAGATTAAAGTTCTAAATAGTATAAAATTGAATAAACTAACCATAACCATGAAAGCCGCTTTAAGGGCTGGCCCAAAAGCAGATTCCACATTCACATTATCTTGAAACATGGAAGGCAAGCTATCAAGGAATGCATCCACCACAGTTCTAGATTCTGACAAGTTGACCAGAAGATCATCTGGTATGGGAATAAATATATCATCCAAATCAGAGACCACCATCATTTGAGGTTGTGTCAAAGATGACTGGAAAAACAAAAACAAAATCAGGTTCTACATCAGCAATATATTAGTGAAACAATAGTATAATTAATGGACAGTAAATGTTCAAATTACTTGCCTTCATGTTGTAAAAATGAATTGTGCTGTCGAAAGTAATAAACCCAATCTGTGTTCTGGTGCTTCCTGGCAATTTATCCAAACATGATTTGATAGTTTGTGCAATCACCTAAAAACAGATACAAAACCATTTCAAGAAGTAGACCAGGTTACATAAAATAGAGGTGGGACCAGATATAATACAATAAAACAGATCAACAGTAACATATTAGTTCTCAGAGTTATGGATCTTGGGAAAATCAGAATGTGTTTCAAGCATCTACAGAAGGGAAAAACCCTTTAAAAAGTAAACACATCACTATATGGACCTTCCTTTTGACAACTGAAGGAGTTCAAAGCCCTAGATGAACAAAAAGAAAAGTACAAAGCAGCTTCATTACTTTTAAAGACCCACACACTCAAATCATCTTCTTCATGACTTTCTAGTCATCAATCACATAAATTTCTTTGCTTTTGGAGTTTTGGTCCTAAACGTTTACCTGATGACGAGTTGAATTTTTGAAAGTTTGACATGTTAAGTATTTTAGCTCCACTTGCCTACAGGAATGTTACATGTATTTTTGACACTAAAGCAACTACTTAAGGTTTCATCATGGAAGTTACCTAAAACTTGATCTCAAATTTTATTTGCTCTGCACTCTGCTGCCCGCAGCCCTACTTATTGTTTGTTTTACATAGTAAAATATGTTTATACATGCTTTTAATATTCTACAAACCTTACAAATTAGGGTCACAACTCACGATTTGAGTGCCATTGACTCACATGTATGACTTGATTCATGATTCAATGCGCGTTGTTCACAGAATAATGCTTTAGAAGCTGATAAAAGGTGCTTAATGTGATTATAAACTCTTTGATTCAAATGCCTTATATGGATCAATTATCTCCAAACCTTGTTATTCAGATCACCACCACTCACTATTTGAGGGTTCTTGATTTACCAGGGAATCTCAGGTATAACTAAAACGCAATCCAAAAGTTCACTCTAAAAAGCTGTTAGAAATGAGAACGAAATGTATTTATTCCGATAATCAAATGAATTATATTAACTTGCAATACAATTGGTTTGTCACAGATAAATCATAGTCGTGGCTTGCTAAAAGATAATTAAGGAGAAGGGTACCTCAAGCATTCCACTTTTAACAGAATATATTGATACATCGATCAGGAAAAAGTATAGAGGTGGCATTGGTGGCCGGACCATGTATTCAGCTGGAGCAACAAATTCCACACAACCCTTCGTAAGCTCAGGACATTGATCTAAATCAACTCTTTTTCCAGTGGCATCCAACTGAGCAAAGTAATCATTTTGCACTGTACATTATGATAGAAATAGATTAGTGTGGCTCCAAAAGCGCTTGCTGCAAGATTTCCAACACAACGGACAGGAATCTGATTGTTCAAAAGTGTGCAAGACCAGGCGCCAAGTAAGTGATAGTGGTTTTAAATATTAAAAGCATAATCTTGGGACAATAATTCAAGTTTTACAACTGAAACAAGTATAATGTTCATGAATACATTGGATGGAAACCGGAACAACCACTAAAACAAGTATTATAGAAAACCTAAATAAAGCTAAACTGATATAATTAACACCATTGCCCAAGCAAAGAACTACAGGGAAAGCTCCCATATACAAAATGAAGAAAACTTACAAAAAAGGAAAAAAAAAAATCAATTACTAGAGGTAGTGGCCAATTCCGTGCAAAAGCTTCCTAGTACCTAGGAACCCCTATAAACAATAGGAAATCTATGTGATGAAATATTGTTATAGGAATTTTACTAAAGCTGATAATTCCAGTTGTGGAAAACAGTTTACTGTACAGCATATTTAAAGCATTACCATCATTGAGCAGAGCACATATATTGCATCGCCATTTTCTTCCACCATCGGTAAAAGTCACATACGGGTTCACATATGTACGGCATCTTCTACAACGCACGATTCCTGTGGTGGCGAAATTAACAATTGGCACTTCTTCCTGAAAGAGAGCGTGCAAAAGTAATTGAAACTGTTATTGATGATATAACAACCCTTATATCCCAAAATAACTGGTCTAGTTTTTTTAGCATAAATAATATAATTATTTTGATTGCTCACCCCTTCAGGAGCTTCTGCTAGTGGACAAACAACTGCTCCAAGTGGCAGATGCCACCTGGAAACCAGGGACTGTGAATTTGGTATGGCACTAGTAGTGAGTCTCAGATACCTTGAATTGCAATTCATGGGATACATCTGAGCAAAAGAACTCGGTTCCACGTCACCATCCAGTGGTCTTGGTAGCACTTTAGTATCAAGCCCGGCATCAAAAGATCCTGGGACAGACCCAATAGAAAGTGAGCTGAAGTCCTCTACCAATCCTGGCATACCTCCCGTTGGAGGTGTGGGCCCCCCTACATGCATTCCTAGAAAAGATGCTACGGGTGGAGCTGGCCCATAACCACTTTGATGAGAAGAAAAGTGGTGTGTTGAGGTGGAGCAGGCCCATAACCACCTTGATGAGAAACAAGTGCGGACGGTGTTGCAGGATAGCCAGGCCAAGCAGATGATGTGGCAGCCCGGAAGGCGGCAGTATTTGTTGGCCCAACTGAAGATTGGGTTTGCTGCAAATTTGGTGTTGAAGAAATATATTGTGGATCTATTGCACCGTTCATGCTTTGAGGTGGAGAACCCATATGCATTAGTGGTCTCATTGTTGGAGGAGGTCTCACTGATGGCGGCAATACGGGCAGCTGTCCAACAGGAGAAGTGTGTGGTGGAGGTGCTTGTGGTGTTGCGTGGAACGATGGAGTTGAGAAGCGCTGGAACGGTCTGGTGGTCGGTGGGCCATATGAACCAGTAGGCCTACCTGTTTGCAAGGGTCTAAAAGCAGAAACCTCTGGTCCAGCCACATGCCCAGAAAGTGGAGGTGTACTAGGAGGAGCAGGGACTGGTGTTGGCCTGAAAGCAGAAGCCTGTGATCCAACCACAGGGTGAGATGATGAAAAAGGTGAGTTGCTTTGAGATGGGGCAAAAGGTGTGACAACCGGCCTCGGATAGTTTGCATGGTTGGGATTTTCAGTCCCCATAGCTCGTACTTATCACGTTGTTGCTATGTTTCTGTATATAATCTGCAAGAAAACAGAATTCAAACAGCCGAATCCATATGCTAACAAAAGAAAATCACAAAATAATGTACTACTGATATCTATTAGTAGTTAGTTAATACTGGGATGCTAAAATTTGCATGAACAAAAGGATACAAAGGTTCAGTTTCTAAAGTATACAAGCTTCAATTCCAACTAATAATAGCAATATTTTTTGTTGGATACAAATTGGGCATTTTCTATAAACCTAAATCTGTTATTCAAAAGTAAATCCAGATTAAGTCAATCAGTCATCAGTTCAAATATTAAATCTCACACATCGATAGTCCGGCCAACGGTTATAGAAAACGGTATTACCTGACTGCAAAGATCTAGCAGAAGATCGCCGGAGATCGGCCGACTGTCAACTGTTGCAAAATACTTGGACGGTGATTTGGATTTCGGAACAACTACCGAATTCTCCGTCTTCGTGCAAAACAATATTTATCTTTTTTTTTCTTTTCTTGGTTGTTAATTATTAATGATAATGATAATGATAATGATAATGATAATAATAATAATTAACATTTATCCCCATCGTCTCCGGGCTTCTCGGGTGCAAGATTTTCTAACAGTTATCTATATTGAAGGACTGGGCCAGCATATATCGGCTGTGGAGTACCGGGCTATCCTCAAAAATCAGATAATGATCCCTTTGTTTTCGACTGATGAGCCTTGCCCAGTTTGCCGTAAAGACTGGGCCACACAAGTTTAAATACAGACATGATTTGGTTAAGGATGCTCTTTGTGATGTTCTTAAGCAGGCAGGAATTTCTGCTAAAAAAGAGGCCCCCGTAAACTTTATGACAGATCCGCTTGAAGGGACGTCTACTCTACGACGGACTGATATTCTTGTGTTTGGTTGGGCGGGGAGGAACACGCTTGTGTGGACCTTACAGGAGTGTCCCCTTTTATGGGGGCTCAGGGACAATGGGGTTGTTGCGGGCCATGCCGCGTTAAAGGCAGAATCAGGGAAAGTTGTTAAACACGAGAAAGCTTGTTTAGAGAACCAACACGTGTTTATCCCTTTTGCTTTTGATACTTTTGGTTTCCTAACACCAGAGACAGTGGAATTCCTTAACAGGGTTCAACGGGTCGTGCATAGTTATATTTCTGCCCCCAAGACCCAAAGCTTTATTTTTAGTAGGATCGGTTTTACTATTCAAAAGGGGGTTGCGACGCAACTTGTTACCCGTTTACCTGCCACTTTATTGTAATCATCATTCTTTTCTGAATATAATAAAAATTAACGTGTCTTTAAAAAATAATAATAATAATAACAGAACATGGGTTTAAAAGTAAACCAGACATAAATCAAAGCTTCAAATATAAATCGATATAAAAGACAAAATACTTATAACTAGCCGTCACGCGTTGCGGAAGAGTCGAAACCATACGTGTACCTGCTTTATAGGTATGGGGGGTAGCTGTCTTCCATAAAAAAAAAATTAATGTTATATACATGATGAAATCCCGATCGCCCCTCGTAAACTTTTGCAAACGCCCCCATGAACTTTTGAAACTGACCCTGTGAATTTTGAACTAAGAAAAACCAAATTAGAAATTTATAAGTTTTTAAATATAAATAATTAATCTCAATTAAACACTAATATAATAGTTTATATAAAGCAACAACTACCTAATTAAATTACATGTTTATGACGAATCCCAATCATAAACTTCAAGTTCAAGTTTTAACTCTTAAGCTCGTTAGCCCACACTCAATCTCAACCTAATTCTCAAATTCATGTCTTAAGCCCACCCTAATTCTAATAATCATATATTGATTTAGTAATTGAAAACTGAAACGACAATTATCTAAAAAAAGGAAGCAAGTAGGCGATTGAAAGTGGAACAGAGACACAGTTGCACAGAGATAATTTAAAATGGGATATACGATTTGCCAACTTGAATGGTTTATCAAGTCCTGTAAAATTAATGGTTGAAACAAAGAAAGACCTTTCATTTAAATTGGTGTATCGTTTGTTGAAGCTAGCTCTCGTATTACCCGTAGCAACCGCAACCGTTGAAAAATGTTTTTCGGCAATAAGGTATGTGAAGTCCGATTTACGTAATCAGATTGGTGATGAGAATTTACATGATAGTTGTATTTGTTATATTGAAAAGACTTGCTTAAGAATGCCTCTCTAGATGTTGTTTTCAAAAAATGAAAACCCCTAGAAAACTTTAGATATATTGTATGTTCATTATGTATTTGTAATGACGTTTAACGTACTTTTTTATTGATTATATGAAATTTAGTTTTATTATCTTTTTTATATGACCCGAACCGGCTTGACCCGACCCGATTCGACCCTAATGGACCGAAAAATTTATTATATAGTGCCTAGCCAATTGACCTCAAAATTTTCCGACCCCCATGAAAATAATTTATGGGTCCGCCACTGGTCGAAACGTAGTCTAACTCGAATTTCCTCATTGTGTGACGCAGTGACGGAGCCAGGAAATTTTTTCAATAAGGTCAGTAAGTTTTGGTCCTATGATGTCTATCAACTCGATTTACATATTTTTCGGGTCGGGTCGGACTCTAGTTCTTAATCTAATTATCAAGAAAACTCTAATTCCAATCATCTAGGCTCACTATGTTTACACACTCTATTTCCCAATTTATTGTAGTAAAATGGACGGATCAAATAATGATAATTCATTCGGTTAAATATGTTCAAACTTAAAAATAACTCTAACCTAAAACTATAAAACTAATACATCCAAAAATAACCGTCAATATCTGTAACATCTGGCCTCTCGTACCAATAATATTGTTCGCTTTACCTTCGATGGGTTGCCCAACCAGGACTCACGGTTTTGTTTTCACCCGATGAGTTGCTCGCCCAGGAAAAACGCGTCTGATAGAGAAGGTATCCACCCCGTTTTAAGGAAGGTTTCGTTCTCCCCCTTAACCGATGTGAGATATTACAATCCACCCCCTTACGGAGCCCAGCGTCCTCGTTGGCACACCAGTCTGACCCTGGCTCTAATACCATCTGTAACAGCCCAAGCAAACCGTACCAAGATATTGTCCGCTTTGCCCCCGATGGGTTGCCCATTCAGGAACTCACGGTTTTGTTTTCACCCGACGAGTTGCTCGCCCAGGCAAAACGCGTATAATAGAGAAGGTATCCACCCCCTTATAAGGAAGGTTTCGTTCTCCCCCTCAACCGATGTGGGATATTACAATATCTTTAGTATTTAAATATGAGCTTAGAGGCTCATATTTGAGACTTGAAAACATTACTAATACATCAGCAACAATCACTTTGTGTTAGCAAGCTGCAACACAACCACATGATTAAGAGAAGCCATCGGTGGACGATGGCCGCACTTACATACTTGAACAATATTAATGGAACATAGATGGATTTCTTGGACAAATACCTTCAGCCACTTTAGTATACTAAGCCTATTTTTTAAAAGAACCCACATAAAAAGGTAAAAGAAAAACTAGCATATGCTTGGATTTTAAACTGGGTATCTTATCTCAAACACTCCCAATTACATACAAGACAACCCAATACTAAGTACCGACTATAATTGACTGAAAATGACATTAAAACCTTACTAAAACGCTATGAAATACAAAGGAAATCGAGGTGTGCTTTGCAACACATCAATAGAAAATATTGGGTCGGTTCTAGCCATTAGTAAAGGTGTTGAGGAAAACAAAGTCATCTATACTTCCAACCTATTGAAGGATCATGCACTATACAACTAGGGGGAATGGGACCTACTAAATGTGTAGAAAGAATATATAAAGATTATGATTGAAAGTTTAATAACTATTTGTGCCAAATGATGTTGATGTCATGATAAATGTATTCACCGGCGTTCGCGCAGAAATTTTATTTTTAAAGATGTTTTCAGGTATAAAATGAAATGTTTATGTTTGCAGTGTAGGCTACGGACATAACCCGGGAACGTGCCGGCTACGGTTATAACCCGAAGTCAAGTATATGTAAAGACGAACAAGATTACGTGCGGTGTTGACTGAGATGCTCTAAGCACAGGAGATCCTGGTCATATAAGACAGGATAGTGCTAAAGGATTGAGTTTCCCTAAGCATACTATTATCTTGTGGTTTGAATACTTGTCAGGAGACAAGAGTTGTCATTTGATTTCAACTATGTTTGTAATCAAACTAAATGGGTGTTTAAATTCCAAGGCTATAAATAAATACCTTTGTTTGTTTAAACGAGATCTTGATATTTACAAAAACAACCTTAGAGGTTGAGATTTATAAAGAAACGATATGGAAGTCTTTTGTTGTTTAATAAAACTATGAGATAAAAGTATATGTGCCAATCGAGTCACATACGCCTAGGGGGTGCCTGAGGCGGGGTGTGACACCCCCCAAATATTGCTTATTAAATGAGGGGGCTTGTGCTCCCATTTTTAGGAGAATTTGTTGTTTGAGCATAGATTAGAGTTTTAAGCAAAAGTATTTAGACAATAAATTTATATGAACAAATAAAAGTTTGTAATTTAATTTTCTTATTGATTGAAAAGGTCTAATTACAAGTCCACACATCTTAGAGAACACACTCTATCAGGGTAGTGAATCTAATTGCTTAGAAGACACACTCCATTATAGAATATGAAGTAATTATAAATACGTCGTGTCTTGCTAGGGTCATTGAGATGCGGCTAGTCGTCCACCACTGTCTACGTTGAACTGATTAATCGATAAATCGTCCAAGTGAGAGATTGTTGGATATATGATGTCCGAAAATCGATTATGTCAACTTTACTATCGAGACGAGTTACACTTTGGACAAATAACAAAGTATTACGCTTAAATGTTAAACATTGTTTCACGAAATGCAAATTTGGAATTCGGTGGATTAAATATTTAGAGAAATACTTATTTCGTATTTAATTGTTTAATGAAATAGGGGAATGTTCAATTCAGAACACTAAATATTGCAAGGACACGCAGAGCAAAACAAATCACTCACCTTTTCAATGGTAAAAAGTTTTAAAATATAAGAAAATGATATTAATGTAATGTTTATTCATTTTTCATGAAATTCAAAAAAAATATGAACATATTTCGTTTATATACATACCTACACATGTGTAATTCATGTGTAGGTTTTTTTATCTACACATAACATACATATGTGTAAAAAACTTTTAAATGTATAAAAATATATGAAAAAACTAGTTTAATATTTTTTTATGTATATAAAAATATTTGTGTGTAGAAAGTATACAATTTTAATTTTTTTTACGATGGATAAAAAGATTAACGATTTAGGTTTGTTCCCTATGTTCTCGCATAATTTTCTTGTTTTGAAATGAACTTCACTCTAATGAAATAACTAAATTACAAATGACGAAAAATGATTTTCATATTTACAGTTAAATAATGAAACGGATCCGGTTTATGCAAAATGGTTTAATGATTACTGTAATTATAAACTACGAGAACTAGAACTGAGCTAAACTCAGCGGAGATTTATGGTATCGTCAATGCAAGTAATATTTTTTTTCCTTCCACTCCAATCGACCGATATGAGTAAGCAATTGATATATAGAAACTTGATTTATGAAAATGTTAACATTTCACCTCGAGGTTGTATTATAGAGAATTTAATTAAAACGAAAATAGTATATAATTATAACTAAAATATTATATATTTATTCTTTAATTCAGTTTGTTCCTCATGGTCTTAGCTGACGCAGCTTGTATCATGCTTATGCTTGACATTACCTACACATAAATGGAGAAACATGAGACGATAAATAGTACGAAGTATGATTTAAAGTATATAATTATATTTAGATACGTTTTTATTAAGGACAAATTTGATCCTTAATTATTTTATAAGCGTCAATGAGCTAGTGGTGGAGTGGTAAGGGAGAGACGGGGTGTTTCTTGTGACCCAGGTTCAATCATACTCTCCCCATTAGTTTCTGAGGCATGCAAATGAGGCATAACTCTTATGTTGATACACCTGGGTTTTACCCATGCCGATCCAGGGTTCGAGTCCCGGCTCTCCCTCAAGCCCGGAAGGGTGGGTTAGATTTTTCCTTGGATGCTCTCCAACTCTGACGCCAAGTGGCCCGATTAAGACAACATATTGGCCGGAGTTAGACGAGGCTCTCCCATGTGACGAGGGGTTGCAACGTCACAACATTCAATGTTCGTCGTTCAAAAAATAAATTCTTTTTTAATAAGATAAAAGATAATATTTGTAATGGCATTTAATATATTATTTTTAAACTTGTATCAGTTTCACGTGATATTAAAAAAAATATTGAATTTAACTAGTCAACTAACATCCAATATCCTTCTATTTTAATTATTGTTAAATATGCGAATGAGATAAGCATTTATGTTATTCGTTTGCTTATTGAAGTTTATTATAGCTTTTTAATTCCCAATATGTAATTTCCAAACTACATACATGATAACAATACAATAATGGTGGCTATGCATGCATGTATGTAAGTATGTTCAATTGTATGCCTATATATGTATAGGAGTAATAGCATTAGTTAGATGTAGTTACATATATGCACGGTTACACTGTCGTGTATTACAGGGGCTAAATAAATATAATGTATATAATTAGGAACATGAAAAGGCCATACTAAGATAGAAATATGATGCTGAAAGAACTGAAAAATCCTTAAGAATTGAGGACAACATTTGAGAAGAACTTCACAAAAATGACAAAATTAAGGACGACAGAAGATTCAACAGAAATAAAAGGAATACGTTTGACAGTGAATGAGATAATTTGGAGTTTGAAAATCTTTAGCAAGGGGTAGTTAACACAACAACACCACCAATTCAAAAGAACATTCAGAATCTACAATGGATACAAGAACAAATAGAAGCAACAATCGATTCTCCAAGGTAGAATATCCAAAAATTGATTAGAGGAGATGTTGTATCAATGTGGTCACTTTTTACTATAGATGAGTCTCCTAAAGATGAGATAGCAGCAGTTCATCTTGAAGGAAAAGAATTATAGTGGCACTTATCATTTAGCAAGATTCACAAGCACTATGATTGAGGATGCCATGGAGGCACTAGTTGCACTTAAACAAAATGGTAAACTCACTTATTATTGCTTTGGCTGGTAAGAATGTTCAATTCTAAGACTCTTATGGAGACTCATTCTTTAGTAAGAATGCAAGATGAGGAAAATTGTTCCATTACTCAAGCACTTTAAATCGTTCCAGTTGCTACAAATGGGAAGTTGATGCCTTGATAAGTACTACTACCGCTATGGCTGAGAAGTTGCCACAATCAACGATTCCCACTAAGGAGTTGTCAACCAAGGAGATTGAGGATAAAAAAACACGAGGATAGCTTTTGTGTACCAAAAAGTTCTCACCAAATCATAGGTGTAAACATAAGAAACTCTTCATGATTGAAGTTGAGGAAGGTGAAGAGAATGTGGTAATAAAAATCGGCTAACTAATTGTGTTTGAGTTCAATTTAATACCTTAATCGTCTTTATTTTGTGTGTTTGTCAATTATATTAATAAATGAAATCAAGAAGCTAAAAGAAAATGAAATCAAGAAGCTAAAAGAAAACAGGCAAAGCTCAAGAGGTATTGTCACTTGATGCAAGTGCAAATTGGTAAATTGTCGAAGAAGAAAAGCAAAAAGAAAACATGACGGGCTATGAACCTGGAATTGGTGAGGTTAGAGTAGAAGAATAGAGGTGAGCGATGGTGGCCAATCATGGGGAAGATGGTGGTTCTAGATGAAGGGGTGCTGGTGGAATTGTCGATCGGAAAGAAAGGGGTGGGTGTGGGCAGTCATGGATGCGAATTCGGGGGGCTGAGTTTTATAAAAAAAAGTTGTTAGTTTTTTAATAGTAAGAGTATTTTTATATAAACTTAATAGAGAACTTAAAGTGTTAGAAGTCAAAGTTGTTACAAAATGAAAACCAAGGACATTTAACTTTTAGGCCCTAAATGTGTAAACACAAATTAAAGGCTATTTGTGTAAGAAACTACATATATATTAAGAAGTAAGCAAGGAGTGAGTAGGTGTTGGAGGTATTACATAGTTTGTAGCATGGTTGCTTAAGTACGGGATCATCTTGTAAGGCTGGAGGATCTTGCCCAAATATCATCTCACAACTCATATCATCAAAATCTGCAAATCACATAATTAATCTAATTGTTGCTTGCTTGCTTTAGAAGAACTAATTAAAGCTGTACTTACTCGGAACCATGTTGATCGGGATGCCAAAGGAGTTCTTAATGAACTCTTGTGACGGTATCTTGCATAGATTGGTGCACATTCCTGCGCAATTGGTGGATTCAAGAAACCTAACAACACAAATGATCCATCCATCCATGTTAGAATTATTATTAACTTATTTAAAGACCATGAGAAGAAATACCTGCATTTCTTAATGTGGACGATATTTCTCTCTTCAAACTCTGACTCTTTGACCTCGCATGGGCCAACAAGCCAGGGGAAGAAGATGGTGGTGAAGGCTGCGAAATACTCCCTAGAAAACTTTGAAGGTGGCAACAACGTTTTGATCTGCTTAATTAATTAATTAAAATAAGAAGATGGTGATTTATTTATAAAAAAAAGGGAAAACTAAAGCAGGAAGGACTTGCCAGGAAGGCGAATGGCCCAGGAATTGCAGTCTGAATGGCCTTTACAACAAGTTGGCGTTGTTGGATAGGATCAAAGCTCCGGGAAACCGCTCTGGCTGCCATAACCAAGCTCTCATACCCGCTCTCCTCGTTTCTCAATCCTGTAGAAAACAAACCAACCATGTTTATTTTCATTCGATTCGTTTATTTGTCACACACACACACACACACACACACACACATATATATATATATATATATATATATATATATATATATATATATATAACTAACCAACTGTATCTTGGACTGCTTTGGAGAGGTAATCAATGGCAAGACGATCAAACCAATTGTCTTTATAAACGATCTTGGGTGTGGTCGTCTTGTTCTTCGGTGCCAGTACAGATACAATCCTAAGCTGATGATGGCTACGACTTGCAAACCGGATGGAGGACACTGGAGTGGGAAAAATGCTCATAATCACTAGCTTATGAGAGAATACTGATTGATTATAAGCCCATCATCATTGTTTATATGTGAACTATAATACGTACAAATAAGAGGCCAAGAGAATTTTCATTGTTCAGATGCCTTGTTATCCCCATCATTGTTTATTCATTTATTGTTTTGTCACTCATGCCAAATTATGATCGTTGGTACTTGTAACATATATTCTTTCTTTTATATACACAACTACAAAGATTGGGACAATCTCCTCGAATTAAGATATTAAATTTTAGTAATAACTTTTGCAAACTTAAATAATACTGACTATTAAATTGGTACTTAAATAAATTGGAATACTATTTGTGTAATAATACATTTTATTATTTGTGTAATAACTAGTAAATTTACATGCCGTGCGTTGCGGCAACGTCGTTTCAACGGTTGTGACAGTTAAAAAAGACAAATAGTTAGGTACATAATAAACATATGAGGTTATGGCTACTTGTTTAACCCTGAAACAAAATGTAAAAAAACAAAAGAGAAAAATGAAAGAAAAAAAATGTTTTGGTGTTGAAACTAACGTACTTAAGTACATAAAAATAACGTACCACTATGAGGCGAATTGGTTTTGAAGATAGAACCATAGATATAAAAATGTATTATGCCTCTCACATTGTGCCTAATAATTAATAAAGAATAACCAAAAGAAAAAATAAAGAAAGAAAAAAACAAAAAACAAAATATTGTTTGTTAGCCATGAGATTCGAACCCATGAGGTGAAGTGTAAGGAAAGGACAAAACAAACCACTACACATATCTTTGATTAAGGTATGGAAAAGTCTAATACATATATTCATAGTGTGGGTGGCGGTGGCTCCAACTTGATTAGTCACCCACCATGTCAATTAAGGTTTAGTAAATATATACTAGTAAAATTTTCTCATGCAATGCAACAGGAACTTGTGTGTTACAAAATAAAAAAGTTAAATGTAAATATGTGACGTGTCAGAAAGATATGTACACGTGTTTTACGTCGATAGTATCTATGTGCAATATTTTAAAAGAAATTATAGTAGTTTTCATTTACGTGATTTTATTTATGTTAAATTCATTTTTAAATTTGAATAACTGAATAAATCTATTTTGCAATATAGTGTAACATTTTCGGATATTTATTTCTCGCATATAAAAGGTACAAAAATATCGGTTGAACACATAAGGTTTATTACAAACAAGCTTTAAACCCGTATGTTACACTGTGTGTAAACCTTAATATTAGACTGATAAATATTTACACATGTATTCATATACAACATTTGATAATTTATTATACGGGGAATGAAATAGAATGTGAAATGAAAAAAATGATGAATATAATTCATATATAAGTAAATATTTCTTTATACACAATGTTGGATGTTTTCTATCAACATCATGCCCAAGAATATACTTCTAGGCCATTCGTAAGCAGTTATTTATCCTACTAACTGGGCAGTTAAGAAACTGCTCTCAACTGACCCCCACTAAGCATGCACTTGTGTACTGCCCTGACTGAGGCTGAATGGGTCAAACATGGACCCGAATTCCTACCGGAGATGCTCCCAAGCCCGGATGGTTTTATCCGACCCATTGGAATCGTATCAAAATCTATTAGTTATATTACCAGAAAATCCCTTCAAAAATATTGGCAACAATGAAAGAACCATACAAAACCTAAACCAACGCATTAAAAAAACAAAATTCAATTGCTATTCACAAGTTGTGAAAAAGACAAACTGGTGTTTGCCTGTCTAGCTCTAATATAGGACAATGTGAAAGGATATACCAACCCAGGGCCGGCGGGCAACTCATCCGTAGTAGGCCCAACATCTCGAGGGGCCAATAAAAAATTAATTTTTTATATATATATAAAATTTTCTAGGGTTTAAAAAAAATTAGCCTTTTAAAAAAAGTAATTTTGAAGGCGCTTTTTTTAAAAACAATTGGGCCCAACCATTAGTATATGTGAAGAAGAAATGCCTTAAATGAACAAAACACATGCATCAATTTCCAACAATCTGCCTTGAAACAGCCCCAATGAACATTTTAGCCGGAACAGCAGTTCCGGCCACACATGTTTGTAAAATAAAAACATGGGTTTTAGTAATAAGGAGTGAATCCTGACGAGAAGAAAATATGCCAACTACCTTAAATCATTTTTCTTACCAATTTAAATGCTTAAATCTAGGGAGTTGTTTGTATTCGTTTGCTTTTCTTAGCAGACCAAATAGCTATTTTTCCATGAAAATTTGGATGATGACAACCATGGCCCATTTATAGATATGGCCCATGTAGATAACAAATATAAAACCCCCAATCATCCACATACAAGCACGAATCTGTACTTATTTTGATCATTTACCGTCAAGTGATTTTCATTAGCTTGGCATGCATCTGCTGGAACCTGGTATTTAACATATAAAAAGCTTGGTCAACCCATAATTCTCATAATAATGGCAGCAAACTTACACTCAATTCATTCTACTTTTAATACAGATTAAACATTTCAAACTGCTTTTTCTTTTACTACTTTAATCATGTTGTATACTCTTCTAATTGTTTGTAATAAAGCAATTTTGGAGGATAAATGCATTTGAGTACTCACGGATGAACTTCGACCCATTTGACCAGTATTGTTTCCGGTTAAAACTTTTAGCTTGGCGCGTTAAAGATAGTGAAAATGTTTGATGGTAAATATTTTCTGATGATCTTATTCAATAAACAAGGGCCCTTTAAATAGGAAGCAATACAATGTAAACCATACCTCTAAATTAGGAATAGATATCGACCCTCATTATATATAACATTAATAATATTATATACAAATAAATGCCTAGAATATGTATCGGCTAAGACTCCCCCGCAGTTGGAGCGTTCAGAGGACAGACGCTTAAACTGGAGCGAAAGGACTGAAATAGCTGCCTGGAGAGCCCTTTGATAAAAATGTCAGCGTACTGAAGAGATGAAGGTACATGAAGCACGCGGATATGACCGACTCGAACCTTTTCCCGAACGAAGTGAATGTCAATCTCAATGTGTTTAGTACGTTGGTGCTGAACTGGATTATCAGATAAGTACACAGCGGACACATTATCACAATATACAACTGAGGCCTGCCGAAGAGGTATCTGAAGCTCTAGTAACAAATTCCGAATCCAAGTAGCCTCTGCCACTGCATTGGCAACACCGCGATACTCAGCCTCTACACTAGAACGGGAAACCGTTGGCTGACGTTTTGACGATCAGGAAATTAGATTATCCCCAAGAAAGACACAGTACCCGCTGGTCGAACGTCGTGAGTCTGGACAACCACCCCAATCAGCATCTGAATAAGCAACTAAAGAATGAGAACCGGACTTAACAATCCTAATTCCGTAGTCAAGAGTCCCCTGTAAATATCGAAGAATACGCTTTAAGAAAGCGTAATGTGGATCACGCGGTTCGTGCATGAACAAGCATACCTGCTGCACGACATATGAGATATCCGGACGAGTAAATGTGAGGTACTGTAATGCACCCGCGAGACTATGGTATAAAGTCAGATCAGAAAACAACGGGCCATCTGTGGCACTTAATTTAGCAGATAGGTCCACAGGGGTAGTGCATGATTTACGATCAGACATGGAAGCTCGAGAGATGATTTCTCGTGCGTATTGGGTCTGATCCAAGAAGAGCCCATGTGAATTTCGAGAGACCTTAATTCCCAGAAAATGATGCAACGGTCCTAGATCTGTCATAGCAAACTCTCGTGAGAGTGTAATAATCTCCTGCAAAAAGGTGTCTGAAGATGCCGTGAGAACAATATCATCGACATAAAGTAACAGGTATGCAGTATGAGGACCCCAGCTGAAAATGAAAAGCGAATTATCACAAGCACTACTGCGAAAACCCTGTGACACAATAAAGGTGGCAAACCGAGTGTACCATGCACGAGGGGCCTGTTTAAGACCATACAAAGACTTATTCAACCTGCAAACAAATGTTGGATAACGTTTATCAACGAAACCCGGTGGTTGATGCATATACACTGTTTCGTTCAAATTCCCATAGAGAAACGCGTTTTTAACATCAAGCTGATGAATGGGCCAAGAAAGGGAAACAGCGACAGATAAAACCGTGCGAATGGTGGCCGGTTTAACAAACGGACTAAAAGTATCATCACAATCAATGCCAACAGTCTGAGATTTCCCGTTCACTACCAACCGCGCCTTATACCGTTCAAGGGAACCATCTGATTTAAATTTGTGACGAAATAACCATATGCAACGTATGACCGGTTTGTCTACCGGACGCGGGACCAACACCCAAGTATTATTAACCTGTAACGCACTAAATTCTGTTTGCATGGCATGTAACCAATGAGGGTCGGTAAAGGCTTTAGAATAGGAAGTTGGGACAGGAGAGATTGTGGTTGAGAGAAGGGTGTGTTCGGATTTTGAACGAGTGGTCATGGGATGTTTATTGGTGGGATGGGAAGAGGCAGCAGATGATGTGGATGCCGGAGGGGCTGTGGGAGCAGCTGTGGTTGCTGGGGCAGGTGTCGCGGGCGGCGGGAATAGGTGAATGGAAAAGGTGAGGTCGAGTGTGGGGTGGTTTGAGGTGGTGTGGATGTGGGTAGAGATGTGGGTCGGGTGAAGGTGAAGCCGAGTGGTGAAAGGTCATCGAGGAAGTTATAGGTTGTCGGAGGTGTGGGAATGGTGTACGGAAAACTATGCTCGTCAAAGGTAACATGACGAGAGATGGTGACTTTGCCAGTTGTGGGATCAAAGCACTGGTATCCCCGGAAATCGGGTGGATATCCGAGAAAAATACAACGAATGGACCGGGAATGAAGTTTGTGAGGTTGAGTTGCGGATGAGTTGGGATAGCACGCGCAGCCAAAAACCCGTAGGTGGTCGTATGTGGGGTGACGAAGGTATAATGCGAAAGTAGGTGTGAAAAAATTGAGGCGTTTGGTGGGTAGGATGTTGTGAAGATAGGCTGCGGTGTGTAAGGCTTCAACCCAAAATATGGGAGGGAGGTGGGCATGAATGAGTAAAGCTCGAATGATGTCGTTTAGGCGACGAATCATTCGCTCAGCGCGGCCATTTTGGGAGGATGTTTGGGGGCAAGAAAAGCAAAATAACCGGCCATGTTGAGTGGCAAAGTTTTTAAATGCATGGTTATCAAATTCACCCCCCAAGTCACATTGGAATGTTTTGATTTGACGGTTAAACTGTGTGGCAATCATTTTATGAAATTTGACAAAGGTGGGGAAGGTGTCGGATTTATATTGTAAAGGATATACCCAGATAAAATTGGAAAAATTGTCAATTAACACCATATAATATTTATACCCGGTTTTACTGGGAATAGGAGAAGTCCACAAGTCGCAATGTATAATATCAAACAGTGAAAAAGTAAAGGAGTTCGATTCATAAAATGGCAAACGTTTACTATTGGACAAATGACAAGAGTTGCAAAAATTAGAACCATGACTTTTATTACATGAAAAATTAAAACGACGACTAAGAAGATCTAAGACTTGAGCGCCGGGGTGTCCAAGTCGATCATGCCATGGTAAAGAAGTGGAGGTGATAGAGCATGCTTGAGGTGGGAGTGTTAGTGGTGTGAGCGGATATAGATTGCCCATGCTATTGTGGCGGGACAGGAGGCGTCCCCGTGGTGAGGTCCTTCTAGGAAAAACCAAAGGATCAAATTCAATTGAAAAGTTATTGTCACGGGTAAACTTACGAACATATAAGAGCTTTTTAATGATTTGTGGACTATAAAGAATGTCGGGTAAAATATAGGTTCGGTTGTTAATGGGTAACCGGATCCCTCGATTGGTAAAATATTGCCATTGCCAACAAGTAATTTTGTATGAACAGGAAAAGAACTAGGATGTTGGATCGTACCTTTCGTATCAGTAACATGTTGCTCAGCACCAGTGTCCATGTAGGAATTTGGATCTGTATAGTTGAGTTGCATAGTATTAAACGCAGCACTGATAGCCGAGGGATTCAAAGCATCAAACCCACTGTATTGTGGGCTGTCGAATGGGCCTGTGGGCGGGTAACCAGCGAAGTTTGCAGATGGGTGTTGGTTGTTGTTGGGCTGATAGAGAGATGGTTGGTTGGGCCGCCAGGAAGTTTGGGTCGGGTAGGGGCAGGGTGGAGTATTCCACCAAGCCCATTGTGGGTAGGAGTTGTTTTGAAACCCCCAATTGGTAGAACCCGACTGAAAATTACGGTTCCCTCTGCCTCGGCCCCCGCGTCCTCTGTACTGTTGCTGTCCGCGTTCGCGGTTCTACTGCTGATCACGATAGTTTTGCTGGGGCTGCTGTGAGTTTTGCTGATCAGGTTGGGAGTTGGGAGGTGGTGCGGCTGGTGTCACAAGGACCGAAGTCGACTGCTGCTTGCATGCCTCTAGCCGTATAACTTCATCGGTAAGCATGGTTCGGGCTAAGTCCCAATCCGCATTCTGGGAGTTAATAGGGGAGGCGGTTGTATCGAATTCGGGAGATAAGCCACGGACAAGTTGAAGGACAAGGCGATTTTCGGTTATAGGTTGATCCACATCTACTAACTGATTTGCAATCTCTTTGAGTTGTTGACAATAGTCATCAACGGAGCTGCAGGTTTCAAGCGTGAGGTTTACGAAACGGGTTTCAAGGGCAGCCGCTTTTTCTTGCTTGTTACTCAGAAAAATCTTTTCAAGTTTAAGCCAGGTTGTGCGTGCGGTTGCTTCGGTATGAAGAACCCTCGTGAAGAGGTCATCTGATATGGTACTATATATCCATTGGGAAACAAGAGCGTCCAATTCTTTCCATGCTTCAAAGGCTGGATCGGATTCTATCGGGGCCGGAGTATCATCGAGATGAAGTAACACCTTGTAGGCGATGGCATGAAACTTAAAAAGTTTTACCCAGGAGGAGTAGGTTACTTTAGAACCGTCTAATGTCCGGATCTTGGTCTGAATATTAGAAACCGAATAGGCGGGGTGGAGGGCTGTCGATTTGGGAGGTTGGGGATCAGAAGTTGCACCATCAGTTTTGGTCATGGCTGACCGATTGGGTTATCGGAAGCGAAGAAAAAATAAATAAAAGAGGAGGGAAAGGGTGACGGTAAAGGGGAAGGAGAGAGGAGAGGTAGGGTATTTAGAACCGAAGCTCTGATACCATGAAAATGTTTGATGGTAAATATTTTCTGATGATCTTATTCAATAAACAAGGGCCCTTTAAATAGGGAGCAATACAATGTAAACCCTACCTCTAAATTAGGAATAGATATCAACCGTCATTATATATAACATTAACAATATTATATACAAATAAATGCCTAGAATATGTATCGGCTAAGAGATAGGACATAACACCATTTTTTATGTAGATGGATGAAATTGCCACATTTAACAAATAGCATTTGTCATGAATATGTCCAAGTGGATAGTAGCAATAACCAGATAGCAAAAAGGCAAAACCAAGAAATATACAACAACCAATCATTCAATGAGAATATTTAGAATGCTTAAATAATAAAATAATTCGAAGGCATACCTCTTGTTCCACCTCATTTGATACAATTGAAAGAGGTGAGAATTCCTCCAACTCATCAGTTTTTTCTTTATGTTTCAATTAAGTTAAGTTTCTAAATCTGAGCCATTCTACAAGATACAGATTATCCCACCAAAATTATAAAAAATTTAAATAACCTGAAAACCAACATCATGTTAGAGTCACAATGGATTGTTTTCAAAAAGCCTTTTTGGGCCTGCTGTCTAATTTGGCATGGAATCTCTCTTTAGATTCTCAATTGGTTCTGCAAAATTTCTGAGAGCCAAACCTAATGGATCAGACACGTTGACCTTCAATCTTTTTCTATTGATAACTTTCAAAATTTTGATTTAAGCTAGTATGGATAATTGAGCAAAAAAGCAGCATACACTTGCTATTAATAGGGACAAAAGAAAGAACTTCACCTTCTCTTCTTTTGAAGAAATTTTAAGAACTTTCTTGTTAACACCTCTCTTAGGGTATACGGGGCGGAAGACTCGATCACCTTCGAGTATGTGATCCGAGTAATCGAGTAAATGGCACACCGCCCCCATTGACTCGGGTATACCCGAGTAGGGTGGCCGAGTAAGGGTATTCGAGTATATTTACTCGATCAAGCCGTTGCATTTTTTGACCGTTGGTGAGTAGCCCTTGGTGGGGTGGGGGGGGGGTGGGTTGGGTGCTTTTAAATAAAAAAAAAAAAATTTACCTATAAATACCCCATTCCACACACATATATTTTTACTTATCATCTAAATATCTTTCATCTCATCTATATATTTTACATTCTACAAAAAATGGAAGGATCATCCAAAAAGTCAAGAAAGCCTAGAAAATTTAGGCCAAATGTTCAATCTCAACCGCGACCCGAACGAACCCAAGCCGCTCCCCAAATGTTAATTTTTATTTTAATGAAATTGTCTTTTTTTAAATTAAATGTTTATTTAAAAAAAAAGTTGGTGAGTAAATGAGTAAATAAGTAGGGTGTTTCCAATAAAATCTGAGTAAATGAGTAGTTTTGATGTGGCAGAATTCTATTGGCCAGTTTTGATGAGTAAATGGGTATTGAGGTTAATGGCCCCCAACACCCTTACTGAATGAAAAAATTATATTAATATAAATTATAAAATCAAGCATGATAAAAGTAAAATTTAACTAATTATATTGGAAAACAAAGTGCACATACATGTTCCCAGGGGCGGACTTAAGTGAAGCGGGGGGGGTGTTGCACAGGAACCCCCCGTGTTTCGAAATTTTAGTGTAACGGTAGGTAAAAAACTAGGGTGAACCCCCTAAAATATTATAGGGTGAACCCCCTTACAAAGTTTCCTGGATCCGCCACTGCATGTCCCTGACAGTTTGATCAAAGGCCTTCTTCATTGTCCCGAAGAAGGATGCAAACACTCCTTAAACTGAAACACATAATTAAATTGTTCCGATTCAGGGAAAATCAAGAGACAAACAACAAATATTCATTAAACAAAATTCTATAAGAACAGATTCATTATTTTTTATTTGTTCTAAACAAAATTCTATAAGAACAGATTGAAATGTCTCTTACTCTTTGAGCCATATCTTGACAATTTGACATCGAATATTAAATATTTGAGTAACCTACTAAAGAAAATTGACCTGGGCAATAGCATAAAAAAATTTCAGTTATCAACTTGAATTTTTTTTTCTGTCATAATGAATATGAAATTTGTTAACCAGTCCAGAACACACAAATAGGAAGATGATACAGTATTTTCAGTAACGATTTAAGATCAACACCACATTTTGTAAGAACAGATCCAGGAATTGATGTGGGTTTGAAATAAAAATATAAATCCAAAACTATAGAATAAAAAATCCAAACAATCCAAAACTTGAACAGATCCAAACGATGTTAGCCTTAATTGTCATATCCAAGTTTAACGGGTCACAAGTGTAATTAGTGTAAAGTTATGTTTGTGTCTAGTATGTATTTATTAATAGTTTAAGGGGTCATTGTGCATACATTGAAAGATCGAAATTGTTTGGGCTTAAGGGGTACGTTGTTAACGCATGTATCAAAATTATCGGTTTATTGGATCGATGTCGTTTAGGGTTAATACCCATTATTGTTCTTTGTTGGTTGATGGTTGATTCAACAATTATCTGGGAGGCTACAGTGGTATCAGAATGGCAAATCAAGTTAAGGATCATTGATTCAATCATCAATCAAGATCGTGAAATTGATGATTGGTATGGGCTGTAGAAATCGCAGAAGGAGGCAACGACGTTTTTTTACCAGAAATCGATCAAGGGTGGAAGATTGAACAGAAAGTAGTAATCGATTCTGATAGTAAAAGGCAAGTGTTGTAGATCGATCCAAGGCAAGAAATCGACGAAGAGGAGGAACAAAACAAACGACAAAATCGCTTGTTTGTTTTGTTTTGACGATAGTGAACATGGAAAGATTAAGGCGATTTTTCAATTGAAATATTGGAATTTTGTTTGTGGCGTGGACCAAGAAGAAGACAACGATAGAAGGAACACCGATTTTGACTTTTTGGACAGGAAAAACTTTTTGGATTAACAATTAGGGTGGTGAATGTTATCCTTAATTGTCATAATCAAGTTTAACGGGTCACAAATGTAATTAGTATAAAGTTAAGTTTGTGTCTAATATATATTTATTAATAGTTTAAGGGGTCATTGTGTATACATTGAAAGATAGAAACTATTTAGGCTTAAGGGGTACGTCGTTTAGGATAGGAGGCGTTGTTTCACTTTAGGGTTATAAAACCCAACGAACGCATGTATCAAAATTATCGGTTTATTGGATCGATCAATGAAAGTCGTTTAGGGTTAATACCCATTATTGTTCTTTGTTGGTTGATGGTTGATTCAACAATTATCTAGAAGGCTACAAACGATCCATAATCCGATCAAACACAAAAACTAAGAACAGATCCGATCGGAAATCCGAACAAAAGAAAGATTGAAAACAGTTCATGAACAATTGAGAAAAAGAAATTTACCGATACGCGGAGTTGATCTTGAATCGTAATGATGTTTAATCGTTTGGTTAAGATGCTTGAAATTAGGGTTTATTTGTGTATGTAGACCTGAAGAGAAAGAAGATGGGCTTTAACCCGAAGAGAAAGATGGATTGGCTAAAGATATAGGTCCGTGTGATTTTTTTATGATAGAAATTGGTTTTGGGGAGAAAATGTTGAGATTGATTGTGGTGTTGACACTTGGCAAATCCATTTAGTCTTTTATTTTAAGAGGGATTTATGTATGAGTCGACTTTATGAGGATACAATAGACCAAGAGGAGTGGGCCTCCACGACCTTTTCCTTTTTCCTGTTATTTTATTTGGTGAAAAAGGTAAATAAGAAAAAACCACCGGTTTGGGATCTTAAACTAGTTTTTAAACTGGTCCAAACCGATTGTTAAACCGGTTTGAGTGAAATCGGTTTGAAACTGGTTTAAACCGCCCGTCTGAAACCTGGGTGAAGAAAAAGGTCATGACCGGTGGTGTTGTTGGCTAGGTTTAGTTGGAAGTGGGGGCGACTAATCTGGGTGAAGAAACATGTCATGAAGGGGGATGGCATGTTTCAAGCGGTGGCGGTGGCTTTCAAGCAGTGGTGGCGACGGTAGGTAGGTTTCAAATGGTGGCGGTGGTGGTCAAGCAGTGGTGAGGAGATGATGATTTGAGAGTTGAGAAAGAAGATCTGAAAGTATAGAGAGAGTGTGTGTGAAGAGAGAGTAGAAATAGTTTTTTTACTTTATATATCTATTTATTTTATTTTTGTTTTTTTTATCTCACATGGGTATTATGGTCAATTAAGAAAAGTTAACATGAAAAAAACAAACGGTGTTAGACGGTTCGTTTAATTGAAACGTAAAATAAACTACAGTGCCTAAACAGTAAAATTAAAACTAATAGACTAAAATAGAGAATTAGCCCAAAACTCAGAGATTAAAACTGTAGTTTACTGATGTGAGGTTAAATATCACGTGTATAAGAGTCTAAGTTTATAGTTTTAAGCGTTTAGCTTTGTATATCAAGTCTGTTTTATGTGCATTTGGTGTTTATGAGTGCTAAAGGTTTAATGTGCTAAGTGGACGGGAAAACACGAGCTTAAAATCATGAGGATAGTAGTATACAAGGGCCCCGAAGAAGTAAAAGTCAACACAAGTCAAATTTGTGGAATTAAGGATCTTCGCGCCACGCGAAGATCAGGAGGCAGAAGTTCGCGACACGCGAAGGCCTTGAAAAGCCCACTCGACTAAGGTGTTCTTCGTGCCACGCGAAGAACAACCATTCAAAGTTCGCAACGCGCGAAGATTCATAAATTCGGCAAACTTAACCTAATTTCAATTTTAAGTCATGGAGGAGTCTATTGTCGAATTAACTTGTCATTCTACGATCCAGAGCTTCCCTAAGGTGATTTCCAGAGATAAAGGTTCAATCTTTACCAGTTTTTGATGCTAGATCGAGTTATACCAATTATTGAAGAATCGATGACGATGTCGATGAGCGGCTAATCTCTTCGTGTCGTTTTCGGGTGTAGGATCTGCTTGTAAGTGATATACCTAGGTTCATACTTGACTTGGTCTAGTATTCTTGTAATCGTTTGATTGTTTGAATTCTAGGATTGATTGGATTGATTAAACACGTTTAGTTTATTGATTTATCATATGCATCAGTTTTTCGGTTATCTATTGTGAACCATTGTGTATATATGATTAGTATTCTGAATTGGTAATTAACTATTTAGTAATTAATTTGTGTCAAGCATTCGGTTTTACAATCGTTGCTCGGTATAGTCGTTATTTGAATGTTAATTATTTATCAATCTGATTAATGAGTTATGTCTATGTAACTTCCAATAAGTACAAGCCAGTAATCACAATAACTTGCAATCTGAACCCGGAAGCGATCCGTTTCTCTTTAATAGTTTTCAAAAGTTTAAAGTTAGTTGCTTTTTCAGAATCTGAACAATTTTCATAAACAAACACTTTCCACCAATTTCCTGTAGATACGATACCCTACTTCACTATACTATAGTTTAAGGTAGCTAGGGATTAGAATTAATATTGTTTTTTATTGACCTTGACAACGCGATCATTTACTCTAATAAGTAACTTGTAAAAATTAAAATTAAGAAATCCTTAGTTTTATAACATTTAAAGTTTATAACTTTACAAGTAAAATATAGTCGCTTTGGGGGAAAAATTTAAGAAAATAAAATTTAAAAGTTACAGAATTATATTAAAAATAAAATATTTGTAAAGTTAAAATTTAAATTAACGGATCTTTAATTTTATAATATTTAAAACGAGTTATTATATAGACTCTAAGAGCACTCACAATGAGTTTTGTAAATCATGGATTATCCTTATGATTTAAGGTAAATTTAAAAAACTTTTCAAATTACCCACTTTATCTCATTTTTTATTTTTTCCTTATACTTAAATTATAAGGATAATATAGATGTATTGAATTGTAATTTCTTATATTACCAACTCAATATTCATTCATTATAATTCTTTTGTGAGTGAAAAAAATGAGAAAGAATAATAAACAAATGATTAAAAGAGTATTATTTATTTGAATAGAGATAAAGAAATCGGATGTGTGTTTTTTTTTAACTTTTAAATTAATTAAGTAAATGTGTTTTTTATTAAATTATAACGATAAAGATAAATAATTATAACTTTCCATCATTTTTCATTATTTCCATTTATCATCTTTTCATCTTCTTCATTTCAAAAGCTTTTTTTCTTGTTCTATCTTTTTTTTTTTTCAAAGTTGTGTTTATGCGATAGAAAAGTCTAAACCATCAACTGCAGTACGATAGAGAGGGAAGTGGAAGTCATTGGTCGGAAGTTTCACCGGTTTTCCAGTCCGACAAGCAGGTTTCCTGTCCGACCAGCAGGTCTCCGACCACCGGGTCACTGTAGGACCATTTCAACACATGTAACCGGACCGGCCAAACCTCCGGTTCCCGGTCAGACCGGTCCGGTTTTCAAAACACTGCTATATATATATAAACAAATTAAACTACGGGCCCCTTAGGATACCGGGCCCCAGACGGTCGCCCTCCCCGCCCCCCCCCCCCTAAGGGCCGCCCTGACCAAAGATGCTCATCTCCACTTCCCTTCTTGAAGCTTTCATTGATGGAACATATTTTTGCTCAAAAAAGATCTCTGCTAAATAAGTGGAGTCACCAAGGCCAGATCTTTCCAATGTTTTCTTCATGTATTTCTTCCTCCGCTTTCTATTGCTTGCTTCACAACAACCTCCTTTGAGGCCTTCTGAGAGCTTGGAGGCTTGTAACAGGCGAAATCAAGTAGAAATATTTTGGGTTTTCTCATCACAAGCTGACTAAAACATATAATTATAATTAATATAATTATGATCATATCTAGGACGTTGTGTTCATGAGCCAACTGCTTCCGGCTCTTGAGCATAGGCTTACAATTGAAATCCTTATTATATATTAAGTGAAAAAGACGTCCTCTAAGAATTAATTAGAGACTCCAATTCAACGGACAAATTATGATGGTAGCTGCACGTGTTTCTTTATATATTTGTACTTATGTCTAGCTTTTGATTTGAATCCAACGTGGCCTGTTTTCTAGTTAATGTACTATGCAATGGCCCAAACTTTAGATTTGATTTTCTCTCTCTCTCGGTTAACAATTTTCACTTTTCAACATGTAGTCACTTTATATTCTCGGTTAACGATTATCGTCGTATTAATAAACTTATATATATATATATATATTTATATTTTAAGGGCCTATTTTTACTAGTCATATAGGGCAGTCGAAATCTTAGGGCTTATGGATTGTACTTTTAGGTTTAAGGATATTATGGGTTTTTATTTTTTTGTTTACGGGTCATGTCACCTGTTTATTAACATGTTTGTGTAACCCGTTTATTAACATGTTCGTGTTTGAGTAATTGACACATTTAGTTAAACGGGCCGTGTTTTGTGTTTTTTTACCCGTGTTAATCGTGTCGTGTCATGCCTGACCTGTTTAACCGGACTAGACACGTTTTGCCAGCCCTACTATTATAAAACGGCTTGAAAATGTTCTAGTGGAAGCTCAACTTGGTATATATTTCATGTTCATTTTTAAACTCAACCTACTTATCAAACTTGATAAAAACTCGTTTTTAGCACATTATAAATGAGGATTTGGAACCCGCGTGTTGCAACGGGTGTGTTAAAATTTGTAGGTTCGATTTCGACGACATGTACACTGGTATTAACCCCAGTAAAAAAATAAGCATATCTAAACGCTCATAAAAATAAGCACGTCGAAACGAAAATCCAGAATTTTTTAAAACATTATATTTTAAAGGTTGTAAGATGAAAACAAAAAAAAACCAATGAAACCTTGAAGCAGCTTACACGGCTTGTACGCTTGTGTTTCGGTTACTTGTACATTATCACGAAAACACGGTTTTGAATGAAATTTATATCGTAACGTAGATAAAAATAACCACGTCGCAATGGTATACTAGAACGTGATATTTTAAAAAATTATAAGAAAAAATAAAATATGTTCAAAATTAACTATAAAGATTAAAATAATTTAAAAAATTAAAAGAAATAAACTTATATACAGTTTGTTGTCCTGCTTAGAAATCTAGAGGACATATAAATGGTGTTGAATACATATCCCTGCATCAGATCAATAACCTTACCATTACAGCTTTTGATGATTAGTACAACATGTTTATTAGCAAAACTTACCTTATTTATAAACTGGAATGCATAGAATTTCGTTATCATCTTCTATTCATTTATGAGTTTTTACATACATAAACTATTTAAGAAAAGTCAAAAGGTATCCACAACTATTTTAAGAAACAGTCAGAGAGCATTCTCCCGTTCATCCAGAATTTCAAAGTTCAAACCGTAACCATCATTATCTATCTTCTACACCAACATATACTTAAATAGCATCAAAACAAATAATTTTAATCTAAAACGATCAAATCAATTCTAGTGAAATCAACCCAAACTAACACTAACAGATTCCAAATAAAAACAGAGAAAGAAGAAGTTTATAAAAAGAATCCGACTTTTTAAATAAAATAATTTGTTTTAACTAATACAAATATTTAATAAAAAAGTTCAATGTCTCCTTCCAGTCCCCGATCTCAGCCTTGATGCCTTGAACCATCCCATCATTTAGCCTAGCATCCCCGTGTGCGGCCTTGATCCATGCCAACTCCTTTGTCGTCTTGAGCCCAAGTCTCAATGCTTCCTCTATTGAGATAAATTTATGGTTCGCCTCGGTATCGACTAAGGCTCTCGTTGGCACCCTGTTTACCTTTATGCTTACATAGTGAAGTACCGTCGACTTCACCCTCGAGTTCGTGGCTTCACCTTTAGCCACTCCTGGCCCCGACGCGTTCTGTTGCACTTACCTCCGGCGGTTCCCCAATCGCTTTGGTCTTGGCCCCTTTCCTAGGTCTCCTTAAGCGTCCCTTACACTTTACCTTCAGGTTCATGGTTTGCCCATTCGTCACTCCTGGCCCCGACTTTCCCATGGTGTTGATAAGCTGCACCACCCCTAGTCGTGCCTCATGCTTATCGTCCTGACCATCTTCCTGGGCAACCATTGCTTGCAAGCTGACCTTCTTCAGACAAAACCGGGCTATATGTCCTTGGACCCCACAGATGAAACACACTTCATCTTGGTTCGTGGTGTTACATGCATCCTTCTTTAGGAAATGATCCTGTTTGGCTCCCGCACCATGTTCCTTGTTACCTTCGATCATGGGTTTGTGTGGGCGCTTTTCCATCAAGTAGACTAAGATTTCAGTGGCGGCAATGGCTGAAGCTAAGTTTAATATTGTGATGCTCCCATTCAGTCCTTGCCCATGGTTGTAACCCGTCGAGGAAATAGAACAGGGAATCCTCATCCGAAAGGGCAGGGATCACAAGAGTTAGTGTGGTGAACTCTTTCACATACTCTTGAATCAACCCAACATCCTTGACCTTTCTTAACCGGCTCTTTGCTTAGTGCAAAAAGTTAACCGAGTAGAATTGTTGATCACGATGTCAAGGTCATTAAAAAACAATAATTATTCTAATCCCTAGCTACCTTAAACTATAGCATAGTGAAGTAGGGTGTCGTATCCACAGGGAATTGGTGGACAGTGTTTGTTTATGAAAACTGTTCGGGTTTTAGTTAAAAAGCAATTAACTTTAAACTTTGTAAAAACTAATAAGAGAAAACGGATCGCTTCTGGGTTCAGATTACTAGTTCTGTGAAGACTGGTTTGTACTTATTGGAAGTTACATAGACATAACTCGTTTATTAGATTTGATAAATAATTAACAATCAAGATATGACTACGTTGAGAAACGATTGTAAAACCGGATGCTTGACACATATTTACAACTCAATAATCAATTAACAGCTTAGAACATCAGATTTAGATACTCAATGATTCACGGTAGAAAACTGAAAATTGATGAATATAATAAATCAAAGACAAACTAAACTGTTTAATCAAATCTAAAAACCAAGCATTCAAACAATCATACGATTACAAGAATAGCAAACCAAATCATGTATGAACCCTAGTATATCACTTACAAGCAGATCCTACACCCGGAAACGACACGAAGAGATTAGCCGCTGATCGACATCGTCATCGATTCTTCAATGATTGGTGTAACTTGATCTAGCATCAAAGACTTGAAAAGATTGGAACTTTATCTCTGGAAATCACTTCTGGAATGCTCTGGGACGAAAATATGCAAGGTAATTCAACAATAGACTCCTCTATGGCTTATAATTGATTTTAGGTTACAATCTGCTGAAAATACATTTCTTCGCGTACCGCGAAGAATCCTGGGCCAAACTTCGCGTACCGCGAAGGACAAAATAGTTGGGTGGGCTTTTCCAGCCCCTCGCGTACCGCGAAACTTCCTATCATGTTCTTCACGTACCGCGGATAACCTATTTTCCACATTTTTTACTTTTGTTGACTTTTACTTCTCCGGGGCCTGTGTATGCTACTATCCTCTTGATGTTTAGCTCGTGTTTTCCAACTCACTTAGCACATTAACAATGTAGCACTCAAAAAAACCAAATGCACATAAAACAGACTTGATATATAAAGCTAAACGCTTAAAACCTATTGTAACATCCCAAAAACTCGTTAACTAACGAGCCGGGTCGATGGATAAGACCTAGTCGCTTTAAATGACGTAAACTGGAGGAAGTGCTATGTAAAAACCCTACCCAGGGAATTAATAGACCTAGTTAGCTTAACGGAGAGCAGTTTGGAATCATTATGATAAAAACAGAACTAGAAGGGCCCGAATAGAACTTGTGGTGGTTTAAATACCACGCGAAGAAAACCCTAAGGCCATAATCGGCCAAGGGTGTTCGACGGCTACAAGGAGAGACGCAAGAGAAAGGGAAGTCGGGCAGGAGAATCTCAAGGCAGTTCACGGCGGTTCTATAACGGCGACTAGCTACGGGAACTTCATTGGCAAAAGGTAACACTTTAAACCTACTCCTTTGTTTCTCGTATTCGTTTTGCATGAAGACCCGACTAGGGTTAGGGACTATGGGCAAGGTGAGCGACGAAGGAGGAAAGGGGGGGGGTGGCCGACTGTGGCGTTGGTCACGGGTGAATTGAGTGGTGCGGACGGAAAACCGGTGATAGCTTCGAGTGGCTGTGGTGGTCCGGAGAGACGGGGATGACGTAGGGATGGAGCATGAAGCTCACAGCAGACGCGGGGAGAGAAGCACGGCGATGGAGGTGCTGGTAGGGTGGCGTTTGTTTCCAATCGAAGACGTGGAAGGGAAGGCCTGATGGCCTTGGCAGGTTTCTGTTAGGGCGTCGGGGAACCGGGGTGGCCATGCAAGGGGCTGTTCACGGCGACAAACGGGCGACGGGGGTTGCTTGAAGCCATGGGGAAATCGGGGAGGGTTGGTTTGGGTTCTTCCATACCTGGTATTAGTCGGGAATGAGAATCGAGGTGCCGAAAGTAATAACACGCATGTATGGTGACTCGAGGTGACGCTCAATAAGCATTCGAACCCCGGGGATGTAGACGGATGTGCATACGAAATGTGCATGGTAACCAACATGCACAAGAGGAGTCATGCACGATGAAGCTCTAGCTTGGTGAGCGAGATATGAGTATTGAGTCACGTATTGACTCGTGGATTCTGTGTATTTTATGTGCATGTTTGAAAGGAGAGCACGAGAAGCTAGCGGGTTTGTTAGATCGAGGCATAGCAAGCAAATGTGAGTTTCTAATCCCCCTCTTTTAAACGTTTTGCTGTTTTGGGGCTAACGTACGTACATTCACGTGGTGTTAATATAATGAATAATGATTAGGGCTTCGGGTTATAACCCGCTATATTTTGAATATAAAATGAGTATTAAGAGTCGTAGGGTCAGTGGTGTGCTAAGGGTGGATCTGGAAGAGTCGGGCTTTAAGTTAAATACCCATGATTTCGGTGTGAGTTAATGATATGGGTTGTTAGTGCGTGACGTGTTAAGGGCCGAACGGGAACGGCAGTGCCTGTATTAAATGCTAAGGAGTTTACCATATTAAATATGTTGTTCTAGGGTTATACGTGAAGTGTGTGTGGTTAGTGAGTTATGTGCATAGGGTGATATTACTTGTTTATATTTAAGTTTCGGGTTTGCTTCGTTGTCCTCGTGGCATGGCAAACGGTATCGTGGAGGACGGGGTCCTTCGGGAAGTCACCAGAGGTGACAGTTAGTTGACAGGTTGATGATGAGCTCGGGGTGTGTTGATCGCCCTAACGAGGGTGACCCTGACGAGGGTACTGCGATGAGGTATGTGTTTGCATGCGTATATATATAAGTGTTAATGTGCATGCTAATGATTAATTGTATTTACTGTGTATGAGTTGGTGTTATTGTGACGTGTTGAATTGTGACGTGTAGGGTTAAATTGACCATTGAGTCAGGACTTGTGACTTGACGTGTATAAGAGTCTTGTCAGTTATTTGTGAGAGCCTTGGTTAAGGCCGGATGTGTTAGTGTTCTAGGGTAGGTTGTGTTAACCTAGAGTCGGGTCAATGTGTATTCTTGGATACAAGTTGTTCGCATGTTATGTTGAGACTATGCTGTTGTGATTGTAAGGATGTTATTATGTATGTTGGCAGTATGGGTTGAGTCTCGGGTGATAAACGGTTACGGGATGTTATGGGGTGACAAGGGATTAGTCATCCGTTAATAATGCGTAATTATATATTTTAAGGACCGGAGGGGCCTGGGTAAGTTAAACCGAAGAACTTGGTGTGATGGTTTTTATTTAAATTAAACTATTAGAACACACTCAGCGTAGCTGACTTTGTGTGTACGTTAGATTGTTTGCAGGTAAGCAGTGTATTGACATATCTTGGCTTGGGAGCGGTGTTACTCGGATCGGTGTGCAAGCATTCGTAAGGTAAACCTAATAACATTAAATGGTTATAAATGAGTTTTGAAAGACTTCCGCTGTAGTTTTAATTACAATAAATGTGTTTTTAATGATTACGACCCGTTATGAGAACCAAGTGTAGGATGCCCGGGTTGGGGTCTTACACCTATAAAATTAGACTCTTATACACGGGATATTTAGCAACACATCAACAGCCTCTTTAGATCTTGAACAAATTCAGCCCAAGTTTTGATCGTACATGTACCTCATTTGACGTCTCCATACCTACGTCGCCACCATAAAGCCGCAGTATCCTTTAAATACAATGTAGCCGTCGTGATCTTGGTCGTGTCGTCCAAAATGCCGACCACTTGAAGTACCGCTCCATCTCCCAAGATAGTCAACAGCCCTCGCCTCACGTTTGCCTTCAAACGGGCTTGGTTTAGGGACTTTGATGCGTGGAGCGAAAGGGTTAACGTTCCCACTTACGTTAACCAAGGCTTTACCGCACTCATTCACCTTGGCCTCTAACTCGATCCGGCTTCTATGGCAGTCTTGAGACATCTTATCCTCTTATCCATGTCTCCGCTCAACTTTTGTGACAACTCATCTATGTCTCGACATAGCTTAGTTATCTGCTCTTTAACCATCACCGTTATCTTGCTACGAAATACTTGGATGGCAGCCTTCAAGTCTTTGCTCAGCCCCAAGAAACCGTTTCCCATCGAATCCAATTGTTCGAGCATGTCATTAACTTGCAGGCCTAGCCCGGTTATAGCCTTCTCCATGTCACTAAAACGTTTTTCCAAGGCCCCATCCTTGGATGCGCGGCTGCCTTTATTTCCAACTCCATGTCGAGTCCCATCTCGACTACGCTTCTCTTCCCTGAGTGCAACGTTCTCCACGTTCACATCGACCTTGCTTGGATCAGTCCATTGACTAACAGGCCTAGCCCCGTCATGGCCTTCTCCACGTTCAATGTCACGACTCCCCAAAATTTAGATCGCTTTCTCGTGATTCTAGAAAGTTCCAGGCTGCTGTGTTCCGGAAACTTTCGGGCTGATCTAGGGTGTTCTAGGCAAATCATGACCTGAAGAAAGACCTAGAACACTCCTCATAATTCTGGTTTAAACCATGAAGATATTTGGGAAGAACACTCTAGAAAACTCTTGTAAATACCTTGTAATTATTTACATTTTAGAAGGATCTAGATAGGATTAAGTAGTATAAGTAGGTGATGTTGGCTCATTTGTAACACACCTCCAAAAGTGTAAGCATTCGCCTTGTAAAGCTCTTGCACACTTCCTTTCTAATGAGTTATTTGATTACGATCTTGCTTTTTTGTATCTTATCGCTTCCGAATCACTACATAGTCCGGTTAAAGGCTCATCTTAATTGGTTACTGGGAGGCGCACGTGAGTCAAAGAAGTTACATAGTGACATAAAGCCCTCCCAAGAATTAGAAAACAATTTACATGCAAATGAACATTCTAGACAACCACTTTATAAATTGTATGCTATTAGATGATTTTCATTAAGCAATTAGAATTTTTTTAAAAGAATTAAAATATTGTCAAAAGATTTTAGAGATATCATTCGTTAAATATTGTTTCTAAGAATAGATTTATTGAATTTATCGAGTTATGTATAAGGAATGCACTCAGCGTATCTAGACTAGATAGTGACTAAGAACATGAAAAATGTATATTATTGCTTTAAAAGGACATTAAAAGTGTGTTTGAAACCTGTGCAACGAGTTATTGATTTATACTATACCATCTCCTTCCTCTATTCACTTCACTCCCAAAAGCTCACTTCTACTCCCCACTACCTGTCAATCTACAGTTTTTGAGAAAAAAAAAGTTATTAGTCTATTGTTGACAACAGTAGATCAGAAATCATTAACAATATTTAGTGTCCTCTTTTTCTTCCTCTTCAAGTGTATCCAACCCAAAATCTTGTTCTTTATATTGATGTGATTTTCTTCGTCTTCTGCTTCATACAACTTCAAAACAACATCCTCTTTTTCATTATGTTCCTCCTCTTGTATAGCATCCTTTTTATCTTTATGTCGAAGCTCCTGTAACTCCTCCTCAGTAAGTTCATGCAACACTACAGTAGTGATATGTCCTAAATTATGAATGATGAAACTTACATAATCAATCGCACATCTTTGAAATCAAAACAAACACTATAAAACCTAGAGGTTATGGACTCTGATACATAATGAACTTCATGAAATCAGCCTTAGATTAAGAGAAAACCATAGGTTAATAATAAAAAATAGAAAACCATCAAATTATGTGAACTTACGTAATCAATCGCACATGTTCAAAATCAGAACCTGAACGACAGAAACCTAGAGGTTATGGACTCTGATACATGATCAAAACTATACATAATAACTAACTAAGCACGATTGTGAGAAAACAACACTCTGATACATAGTTATATTTTCATAAAATCATCTAATCAGCATTAGATCATGAGAAAATCATCAAATTATGTGAATTATTAGAGAATAACATAACTATGAATGATGAAACTTACGTAATCACGATTCGATTCCTAAAAAATAACTAAATCAAGCTGAGATTAGGAGAATACGAATGATAATCAAACGATGTGAACTCTAAGTAGATAAACGATACCAATCTGAACATATAGCATGCGTGAAGCACATTTGAAGAAATTATTCGCACCTGTTCTTGTTGTCTTGCTGTAATTGAAGAGAGGGAAGAAAGGAATCTTTTAGCAAAACAAAAACGGTTTAAAATGATTAAATGGTTTGTGAGGGAACAAATTTTATATCCTTCGCTTGGAAACAACTGAATTGCAACAACACTTTTCATATTTATATTCAAACTACGTGTATTCATCTTGAAAAAACTAAATGTATTCACACAAAAAAAACCAAAATTTAATAAAATCTTGTGGTTAATTAGTACAAGTAGAAAAAAGGTACCGATGAAAAAAAATAAGTAAACCAAAGGTTTGGAATAAAACATGGTTATTTAATGTTGAATACCACTATCTTTGAATGCTCCTTAGTGCTCCTTCTTATAAGACTCTTCAAAGTTTGTCTCTCCACCTATGTGAGACAAGTCTTCTCTTCAGCAATATGACACTTTCTAGAAGCATCAAGTACACAACTTCAAGCTTCGATATCTTATTTACCTTAGCTTCGTTTTGGACAAGTTTTTGGTTCGTTACAAAACTTTCACAAAATAGAACACAGAACACAAACCCACAAAGAAATATGTATATTAACCATAGTTACATATACTTATTTGTGTCCAAAGTTAGGAATCATGACTGAGAATTTCAGGAGCCTAAATCAAGTTTGGAAGGATTTAAATCCCATATTTCAACAAATTTATAGCCAGGGCCGGCTCTCATATTGGTAGGAGTCAAGCCAGGCTTAGGGCGCCCATAAAATAGGGGCCCTATATATATTAATAAAAATTTATATTTAATTTGTTTGTTTGGGATGGAAGGTGGATTAAAGATTTGTTTGTTTTGGGCTACAAAGTCTGGTTATATATGTTGATCTTTGCCTTTCTATTTTTCTAGAATAAGTAGATTAAGTGTACGGACTTGCCTATTATCTTTGATTCTTTATTATAAATATAGACTAATTTATAACTGCTAATTGCCTACTTCTTTAATTCTTGAGTGCTTATATTGTCAGTCCCAAGCCCCGGTAATGAACGAGGGTCCATATAAAAAAATGAATAAAGGTTTTTTCAAAGGGCCCAATGTTGTAATTCGCTTGAGGTCTCCAAAAACATAGAGCCGGCTCTATTTGTATATAGCAATCGGTTATTAAGTTGTATTACTATATGTGAATAACTTTTACAATTTAGTGTATCTATATGAACTTTTGGTTTGATTATGTATTTGTTAATTATACTATATGTGAATAACTTTACAATTTAGTGTATCTATATGAACTTTTGGTTTAATTATGTATTTGTTAATCTATATTATATAATAAATAAAGGTTTTTACCGTCACGTGTCACCTCCATATTCATCCTCACAATATTTTTTTCGCCTCTCTCTCTCTTATTAAATGCACATCTATTTTTTTTAATAATAATATCTTTTTAAGAAAACACTAATCTATACTATATAATAAATAAATGTTTTTTCATGTCACGTGTCGCCTCCATATTCATTCTTATCATTTTTTTCCATCTCTCTCTTATTAAATACACCTTTATCTTTTAATAATAATATATTTTATAAAAGATACAAATCTTACTACTCTAATAAATGAAAATCTCTTTAGGACACGTGTCACTCTTTGGTTACCCCTCATCTTATTTTCCCGCATCTCTCTCCTATTAAATATTATATTTTCAATTTCTCTCTTCTATTAAATATTAATCTTTATATTAATAAATCTAATTACGAATACTTATTATTTAATTATAAATAGTTATTATATCATCAATGAACTTAATATAAACTAATATTTATCAATTAAATTAAAAAATTAATACTCAGTTGATAACAAATGTTTTAAAAACTAACTTAATATATCTTATAACTGTCACGACAAATTACATTTTTTAAAAACATATTTTGACAAATGTGTTTGTTAACAAATTACATTATATTTTATTCAACCGATGTAATATACTGGTTTATTCAACCCGTGTAATACACAGGATTTTAACCAAGTTATATTAATAAAACACATTTATTTTAAATTATCACTTATTATATGAACCTTTGAAATCCAATTATTTAAATTTTATTTTCAATCAAATAGTAATGAAAGTCAAATTAAATTAAATAGTAATTAATGTATATTTGAAACTGAATTATATATTAACTTTTAATATTTTAAATTTTGTTTTCTATCCTTAGTATATGTAATACATTTTTATACATGTAAAAGAGTAAAGTACACAGATGGTCCTTGTGGTTTATCAAAATTTTGGATTTGGTCCTTAAGTTTTCAAAAGTACATGGATGGTCCCTGTGGTTTGCACTTTGTAACGTATTAGTCCCCAGCCAACAAATCTAGAAGTTTTAGAAGGTCAAAGTTAGAGACTAAATGCGTTACAAATGGGGACTAAATGCATTACAAAGTGCAAACCACATGGACCATACATGTACTTTTGACAAAGTTTGGGGACTAAATGTGTTACAAAGTGTAAACCTCATGGACCACCCGTGTACTTTTGGAAAGCTAGAGACCAAATCCAAAATTTTGGTAAATCATATGGACCATCTGTGTACTTTACTCCCTATAAAATATATACATCAAGATTTAAAAATTTTATGTATTAATATTTTTCAACCCGTATGTAATACACGGGTTCTAAACTAGTTATAAATAGAAAAACTGTAAACTTAAAAAAGGGTGATTTTTTAAAAATGATATTATAGGTTGCAAAAACTCAGTTAAAATTTTCGCCTAAAAAGCTAGCAATCTGGTACAAAATCTATCGATAGGATAGGTTCAGTCGCAAATATATATATGGGACGAAATTTCATTTGATTGCAAACATAAGACAGTCACAAAATTCAGTTGTGACCAAAATTTTAACTACTGTCGAAACCAGTCACAAAAGGGCATTTTGTGTCTGTTTCACAACGTACGTACAATTTGCAAATAGTTATCATGGAACCGAATTGAAGTAACTTGAACCACAATATTGTTGCTATGAGGATGAATTGAAGACGCCTAAGGTTGGCACCAGGTGGATCCAGGATTGCATCAGTAGTCTTTGAAACGGAATTAGAACAAGACGTATCGTAAATTCTTGTTTCATTTTTCATATAGCTAGATCGAGAATATATAGCAAAAAGAAGTTTGATGTATTTATTGATCACAACAAGACGTTTGACGCCTGATCGATATGAAGTACCGAATTGGCTCTAGCCAATATAAACAATTATTAAAAAACACCAAAAATAAAAAGACCTACAATATATTATGATAAGATCGTCGACACTTAAGGATTATACTCGAAGTTCTCAACCTTGAAGGCTTCCAGCGCAGGAGGGGCTGGCTTGATCGTAAATTTAAGCTTCATGCCATTTTTACAATCATCTCCAATGGCACTAGCCCACCTGAATTCTGCGGCCCAATTGAGGGTTATCACATTACGACCACAGGCTGTTAATGTTTCAACTGAAGCAAGATTACAATTCTGATAATCTTCTTCCTTTGGGAAGAACACTACATTATGTTTTGTCCACTCGTATTGGAAAACTAAATCAACAATACACATACTACTTTAGCTACTGCAGGAGGACATATTTAATTACAAAAAGAGAGTAAAGCAGTGTCATTTTCGTCCCGTCCCTTTTATGATTGGTTTGGTCATTTTAGCCGCTTTCATCTAAAAACATTTTTTTTCAACATTTTTTGTCTCTGGCTTTTTCAAATCTAATCATTTTCATCAAACTGACTAACTCCATCTACAATTTAACGTGGGGGACGAAATGACACTTTACTCTTACAAAGGAAAAAACAACATATAGAATAGATCATAGAATAGAATTTACCAAATGAGTCTCCCGGATAGAAATCCTTCCCTTGGACCCAAGCATCGTAATCAACACCGGGGGTCCAACCTTTGTCGTCTCCAACAGCCCATTCCTTTGCTCGAACCCAAGTAGCTTGAGCCACGAATGTTGCGACGAGGATGAAGATGCACAAGTTTTTGTTAGCCATTTTGGTTCTTGTTTGATTATAGGATACAACAGGCCTAGACTTCTAATTTATAGAGGAAGGAAGCATGCATGCATGCTAGAAATTCTCTGCACCATGAGATTAATTTGTGAAGGACATATTTTGTGTTGCCAAATAAATCGTTCAAAGATCCAAAATTTTGGGAAAACCATCCCCCTTTTTTCGTTAGTGAATTAAACATACGTATATTACATTCTATCCTTATAAAACTAAACATTTAAAGTCACTACCTATCCTTTACAATACGCGTTTAATATTTTTAGTTTCTAAACGTCGACTCTCACGAATATATTTTCTTACTAGGTTATTCCCCGTGTGTTACAGGGGTTAAATAATAAAAATAATGTAAATTTATAAATTATAACTATAACTTTTTATTTTTTCATATAATATATAATTCATAATTTAATCATAAGAAGTATCAATATAAATAGATAAAAAAAATAAAAATACAAATATCAAAAGTTTGAAATTTTAACTTTTAAGTTATAGTAAATAAAATAATATACTGGAGTGGAGGTTCAAATTCTTTTATTTTCAAGTTAATAGATGGTTTAAGTGTAAAAAATGTTATTGTTAAAAAAAGTAAATAAAGTCAAGCTCTTTTAACTTATAAGAGCTCGGCTCGAACTTCTATTTTTGAAGCTAGGGTTGGGTCGGATTCAACTCGTTTATTTTTAATACACGTATAATCATTTATATATATAGAGGAAGGTTCCATTAAGAAATGATTTTTCGCTAAGAAATCCTAAGAAGTTGGTCAAACGAACTTCGATTGAGCTCATTCCAGCGCTATTGGAACCGTCTCATTGAACCCTAACCCGGACCCAAAGCCAGATTAGTGGCTAAAGGTTTTAGTCAAAAAGAAGGAATTGACTTTGAAGAAACGTTTTCACATGTAGTTAAAATGTTAACTGTAAGGTTGTAAGATCCCAACCCGGGCATCCTACAGTTGGTTCTCATAACGGGTCATTTTCATTAAAAACGCATTTATTCCAATTCAAACTACAGCGGAAGTCTTTCAAACCTCATTTATTAATATTTAGTGTTATTAAGTTTACCTCACGAATGCCTGGACAACAATCCAAGTAACACCGCTCCCAAGCCAAGATACGTAAGCCCTACGCTTACATGCAAAACCATCTAACGTACACACAAAGTCAGCTACGCTGAGTGAGTTCTAATAGTTTAATTTAAACAAAAACCATCACGTCATATTCATAGTTTATTCCACTCAGAACCCTCCGGTTCTTATAAAATAGTTTTACGATTCTTTAACGAATAGTTAACCCTCGGATAACCCACGACACCCCATACCCGTTCATCACCTGGGACTCAGCCCATACTACTACTAACAATAATAATAATAACATTACCGTCTCGTTGATATAGACTTAACTTACTCTACCAACCACTCATACCCAAGAACAAGTACTAACTTAACACTTGATTAACACAATATACTCTAGACATTAACACCCGGCCTTAATCATGGCTCTCACAATTAACTGACCCGACACTTATACATGTCACGTCACAAATCCTGACTCAAGGGTCAGTCTAACTCTACACACCGCAATAATAACCTCTACACGTCACACTAACATTACCACGATAATATCGCCACACGCATAATCAATATAACTCAACGTTTACATGCAATTCTACACATATATAAATACACATGTAAACACTTACCTCGTCAGGGTTACCCTCGTCAGGGTTCGTCAGGGTTACCCTCGTCAGGGCGTTCAACACACCCCGAGCTCATCATTAACCTGTTAAATAAATGTCACCATTGGTGACTTCCCGAAGGACCTCATCCTTCACAATCCCATTTGTTGTGCCATAATGACACAATGCAAACATACCACGACGAACACACAACACAAACAACATACTAGCAATTACATGACTCATTAACTATACTTGCATCTCACGCATAACCCTAGAACAACATATTTCTCACACAATATATCATAATCATTTAATGTACGACACGACTCTTTCCGTGCGGCCCTTAACACGACACACATTAATAACCCATAACCTTAACTCACACAGTTTCATGATCCCACCATAGACCCTACGATCACTTAACAATTATTTTATATTCAAAATGCATCGGGTTAGAACCCGAAATCCGTAACACATTTAATAGAGTAAACCTTATTTCGTAAGTATGTACGATAGCCCCAAAACATTAAGAACATTTAAAGAGGGGATTAGAAACTCACAGGTTAAGCTAAGTCCAAGTCCTTTCTCTGCAACGCGCCCGTTCTCGCCAACTGTCAAACGTTCGTTCAAATGATCAGAACACGTCCTAAGCTTACGCATAATAATATAAACCCTAATGCTCGCCTCGTCAACTTGTCAATCCGGTTTTTCCCCGAACCTTAGCTCTACGGATGCACGAGTAAGACCATACTTGATCTGTTAAGAACTCGTGTACCCTAACCGTCCTCTCCCCATGCATGCATGCGTGCATGCAAACTCACGCAACTTTGATCCTCTTTTCCCCGCCATGCAAAAACCCTAGATCGTCACGAAACCGCACTTGAGCTCGTCCATGCACCACCACAGGTACCGTCATCGTTGTCGAGCATCATGGCTACCATCGTCCCTCTCGTTCACCGCTTATGGCTTTCCGACAACAGCCACCACCACCCGCAGCCACCGTTGTCATCCACCATAGCCTCTGCCATGAACGCCACCGACTTCTTCCTTCCCCATTCGGATCGCCTATTGTTCCGGCCAGCCGAGTCGCACCCCTCCACAACTGCCGAGCACCACCGCCGAGCACTACTACAAAAGCCACCGTCGCTGCATTCCTCGTCGCTCCTCCCCCTCTCTCTCTCCTCCTTCTGGAATCCGGTCACCACGCCATCCGGCCACATCTCGCGGCCCCATCCTTGTTGTCCTCCACAGTCACACGAAATCGCCGTACCACCGATGCCACCTGCTGAAATCCGCAGGTACGACGTGACCACGACAGTCGGTACAACCCATCGCCCGACGTGAATAAGGACTCAAAACCCTACCCGGGCTTTTCACAAAAGTACGGATGTAAATAAGCACGAATATATAAACGATGATTTACCTTGATAACGCTTGAAGTTCTCCACGTCTTCTTCCCCTTACGGTTGCCGTCGCGCAACAACCCTAGGCCGAATGGCCTAGGTTTTCCCTTTAATTCTTATTTAAACCTTCGAGTTTTACACCCGGGTCCCTCCAGTCCTATATTACGCGCATCGTTCTCGATCCTTCTTTAGATGGTTAACTGCTTCTAATTCGGTAGTTAAACGCACCTCCCTTGATTAAACCAGCTCACCATTACATTAATTTTTTATTCGGGTCGTCTAGTAACCCAAACCACTAGCTTTTGGATTTTCGAGATGTTACAAAGGTGTGTGTTAGCCATTGATGTACAAAATAATTGGCCTCTTTTTCAATTAGATATTAATAATGCATTTCTGTATGGTGAACTAAATGAAAATTTTATTTTTCAAAAAATGAGTCAAAAGTTTGTAAGTTTTAAAAAATCTTTATATGGCCTTAAAGAGGCACCAAGAATGTGGAATGAAAAACTAGTTGGTGTTTTGTGTGAATTAGGATTTGTGCAAAGCAAGTGTGATCATTCCTTGTTTGTTAAGACTAGTAAGTCTATTTTGTTATTCTGCTTGTTTATGTGGATGATATTGTTATAATTGGGAATAGTTCAGATGAAATTTTAAATGTTAAAAATTTTCTTAAAACAAATTTTTGATTAAAGACTTGGGAGAACTAAAGTATTTTCTTCATATAGAAGTTATTAAAAATGTAAAAGGTGTATGTTTGTCACAAAGAAAGTATTGCTTGGATTTGCTAGTCGAGTATGGCAAGGCTGGATACAAACCGGTTAGTCATCCTATTGAGCAAAACTTTGTGCTAACAACTTTATGTGAAAGAAATAGTACTCTTGTTATCAATATTACTGGTTATCAAAAGTTGATTGGTAAGTTGATATATCTGTCTCATACCAGACCTGTCATCTCTTATTCTGTGCATTATTTGAGTCAATATATGCATAAGCCATCCGTTTCACATATGAAAATTGCCATGAGATTGTTGAGATATTTGAAAAAGTCTCTTGGAAAAGGAATTTTATTTAGTAAAAATGGTTCATTTGACATAAAAGCATATGCTGATTCCGACCGGAGGAAATGTTTAGTTTCTAGGAAGTCTGTTACTCGGTTTTGCATTTTTTTAGGAAATTCTTTGATTTCTTGGAAAAGTAAAAAGCAGTCTACTGTCTGTCGGTCCACAGCTGAGGCCGAGTACAAAGCCACGTGTGCTGCAACATCTGAAATTGTGTGGCTAGTTAATGTTCTACGTGAGTTCAATGTTAATATTAACACACGTGTGAAATTATGTCGTGATAATACTGTTGTAGTGTCTATTGCACCAAATCCATTATTTCATGATAGAACTAAACGTTTTGAAATTGATTTATTTTTCTTAAGAGAAAAAATTTCTAATGGTTACATTAAAACTGTTGGGATTGATTCCAAAAATCAACTTGAAGACATATTTACTAAAGGTTTACTTATTGTAGACATATATATGTAGAATGAACCATTTGACCCGTTTAAACTTGAAACTTGTATGTATGTAGACATATATATGTAAAATGAACCATTTGACCCGTTTAGACTCGAAACTTCTATGTATGTAGATAGATATATGTAAAATGCCCGTTTTGACCTGAAAACTTGTATGCATGTGTATATATATATATATATATATATATATATATATATATATATATATATATATATATATATATAACTGTTTAAACTTGAAACTTGTATGTATGTAGACATATATATGTAGAATGAACCATTTGACCCGTTTATACTCAAAACTTGTATGTATGTAGATAGATATATGTAAAAAACTTGCAATATATATATATATGTAAAATGAACCGTTTAGACTTGAAACTTGTATATATGTAGACGTATATATGTAAATTGAATCATTTGACACGTTTAGACTCGAAACTTGTATGTAGATAGATATATGTAAAATGCTCGTTTTGACCCGAAAGCTTGTATGCATGTATATATATATGTGTGTGTGTGTGTAAAATGAACCGTTTTGACTTGAAACTTTTTGATAGTGATGTGAAGAATTTGAATGTTTCATGTTTGCAAAGTTATCGATAGCTACATGGAAACGACATGGTCGAGCTAAGCTGCATGATTTGTTAATTATTTTCTAGTTTAGCCAAGTGTAGTTAATCATGATAAAACAAGATCAATCATGTCGGTTAATTTAAATTTGGAGTTCATTAAGTTATGAGAAAAAAGTATTAATATTTTTATTATTTATAAATAATAAAAAATACTATTTTTTTATTAAAGCTAAATAGAAAATATTTATTAATTTTTTTTATATTTATAACTAAAATATATAAATAATAAACCAATCAAAATTCAAAACACATCTCTTCCTTTTAATTTTTTTTATATAATTTAATATATATATATATATATATATATATATATATATATATATATATATATATATATATATATATATATATATATATATATATAGGATTAGGTTCAGGTAAAACTGATTTTAATTCTAAGAAGGTGATAAGCATTTAGGGTCAATATATCAAATTGTAGAAAAAATTTAATGGATGAGATTAAATTATAGGAGAAAAAGTTGTTGGAAGGGTATTTTAGTCTTGACCATTTCCGTTGACTTTTTATCAAGTCTCCCCCTCAGTTTTAAACGTTCATAACTTTTACATATGACATTATTTTTTTCAAAAAAATTACACCATAAAAACGAGCGTTTTTTTTATCTTTAAAACGAGTATAGTGTCGTTATAAACAAAAACGGATTTTTTTTACGTTTTTCAGCTTCAGGTTATTGTGTAATACAAGTTCATTATGTTATATGTATTTATCATTGTGTTTTACATTTTCCAGCTCATTGTGTAATTAGTCAGGTCATTGTGTATTACAAGTTTATCGTATAATACAATTTCATTGTGTAATACAAGTTAATTGTGTAATACCACGTCTGATGATTGTGTAATATCTGGTCATTGTGTAATTAGTCAGGTCATTGTGTAATACAAGTTCATTGTGTAATTAGTTAGGTCATTATGTAATTAGTCAGGTCATTGTGTAATACAAGTTTATTGTGTAATATCACGTCTGTTTATTATGTAATAACCAATATGCCCTCCCTTTAAAAACAATATGTGTTACTTTGTAAAAAACTTGTAAAGCACCCACAAAAAACAAACCGGGCCAAAGAACGGAGAACAGTCGTAAAACCCATTACAACAACGAGGATCCAACAAACAAAACCAAGTAACCAAATTACAATTCGAAAGCTTGTAGTAAAAATACCCTTGACGCGGGCCTTCAGTGTGGGCCGAGACGATGGCAGCAGGTTTCACCATTTGAACCTCAACTTGGGCTTTCAATCGAACACACCTAAAATTGGACTTTCATGCTATTCCTATAACAGGCCCTACAACCCATATATTGGGCTTCCTCCGTGATAGAATAAAAACCACACATTGGGCTATCCTTTTGGGCCATTACAACAATTTGGAATTGCCAAAAAACCCGTATGGGCTTCAATACCATCAGCAACCACCAGGACAAAAACAAAATTAATAAATCTTTTAGATGGGCCATACTCCACTCGGCACAAATACCACACCCCAAAAAACGAAATAAAATCCAAACTAGGCCCACGTTAACTGCCCCCACTAGAGGTGCACAAAACGGTTTTTTTAACCGAACCGGTTCGGACCCGACTCGAACCGGTTTGGTCAACGATTAGTCAAAAATGAATAAATTCAAATAAATTTTATATTTTTAATATAAAAAAAAATATAACAAATATAAAACATAAAATTCAACGTTTATTAATATTTGAAAAGTTCGGAAATTAAAAAACATGACAAGATAAAATTATAAAATTGTAAAACATTACAAATGACAATATATATTTTTATTTTTTGAAATATTGATTGATTATTCTTGTGCGTTGTCTTCGAAACTGGAGCTTCGTAGCCTTGCATCTTCGGCTAGTTCTTCATCGGTGACTGGTTCAGATATTCCAAGATCAATCTCGTTGTTGTGTATGATTTATTCGGCTTGAATTTCGTCTTCGAGAGAAGTTTGGTCTTGTATCCTATCCATCGCATCCAAATGGTCCTTTAAGCAAATGCACATTTCCATCGCTAGGGGGGTGAGTCTAGTCCTTCGTATCGATAAGACCCTGCCACTAAAAGAAAACGCAGATTCCGAAGCTACCGTGAAAGCTTGGACGGTTAGTACATCACGGGCCATGGCGGAAAGAATCGGAAACGAAGTTTCGTTTTTTTTCCACCAAGCCAAAATATCAAACTCCTCAAAAACGGTAGGAGGTATAAACGCTAAAAAGTTTGTGCCAATATACCTTTCGAGTCCGCTACTCGGGGTGGTACCTCGAGCCCGTTTACTATATTAATTTAATATTTCGTTATATAAATTCAAATTAACATCTCTCGAACTACCACTTGATTATGTACCCATTGTATCATGTGGAGTCGGAGTTGTACCATATTTGTGTAAATAAACATCAAATATGTAAGGCCCCTAAACCGGGTGACCTCACTTGTTGGATTTACTCATAAACATAGTCATAAATATTAAAACATTCGTCATTCAATTACATAATCAAAATAGCGGAAGTCTTTACAAATAAAAGCATAACATATTCTTAACAAACAAAAGTGGGATGTCAGTCTTGTGCCAGGTAACCTTCACGCCTTCGCACGACCCTTTCCTTTGTTACCTGAAATGTATACTAAAAGTCAGCTAACGCTGGTGAGTTCTAGTTTAAAGACAATCATACATAATATTTATCTTATCCTGAATATAATGTATACATGTATATTCATACTTTTAAATATTCTTTACTTTACTGTTCTCACATAACATTCATTGAGGGTATATACATATGTACATACATACTTTCTTTGGGAGAACACATATTGGCCATAATCTTAAGGGAGATCAACCCATCATACTTGTCGCGAATGTCACGAAGACATCGCAGTCAGAGCTACCGTCGTAGCCCTTCTCATAACCGTCCGGCTCTAGAAAACCGTCCGTCATAACATTAAATCCGTCCGGCAACTTTTGTCCGTCCGCTCTTAACCGTCCTACCGTCGTAGTCCGTCATAACATTAAATCCGTCTGCCCTAGGGCATCCGTTTCCCACGCGACCATTATGTATGCAACCGTTCTACATTAGTTAAGGCAATTGCTTCGACCGTCCATTTTTACCTTTTCATACGTCCTATCTTACGTAGGAACGTTTTCGTCCCGGTTGCAAAATAGTCACGTGGTCGTCCGTCTACCGAAGTAGCCGTTGTCACAGAAGGGTTTATAACGTTTATATTCATTCATAACATGCAATATATATAATATAAAGCAAGATTTCATTCTTTTACGTTATATCCTTCTTTCATTCTTTCTTTATATCATACGCTTCATTCTTTATTCATAATTCATTTTCACATATATAAGTATTTATATATTCATATATGTACGTATGATCACATTGTCACTTATAGCATTTATCCATTTAGTGTATACACTTCAGCCCCAAAACATATATAAATCATTTGCACATACATAGAAGGGGGCACATAGAACTCACCTGACGAGCTACTCTAGGTTGTCCTAAACAAAGGCCCAACAGCGTCACCTCCGATCTGGATTAGGTAGTTAAATACACATTAGACCCAACCCCGACTCTAATGGTTTAATCATTCTAAACTTACTGACTTTACTTAACCAACCTATGGCCTGCTGTCTGCTTCCTGCGCACTTAGTAAGTGCGCAGGGACTTGCTCATGCGCACTTGGTAAGTGCGCAGGAGTCTTCCTCCTGCGTACTTGGTAAGTACGCAGGGACTGCTGCCTGCGCACTTAGTAAGTACGCAGGGATTCCTTCCTGCGCACTTGGTAAGTACGCAGTACCTGGTTCTTGGACCAAAATTTCGGAATTCTTGCATGTTAATCCGATCATGCTAATCTTACAATTTTCTTTGATCAAAACGTGCGGTTTTCATTCTAGATTCTATTTCTAAGCTTATTTTCAAGTTTCATCCGTAAAAACATCACCTATTTAGCTAAAACCCGAGAAACCCCAAAATGAACAAAAACTCATATTATGATCGAATCATTACCTGGATTGGAATTATGATCCAGAGGTTTTGCTCACGATCTCAGTAGTAACGTGCTCCTCAAATCTCGTGACGATCCGTCGACTTTCTCTCTCTAGACTCGGGCTCCCTTTCTCTCTCTAGAATTGGTGAAATGGAGGTGAAATGGTCAAATGGGCTGTCTTGCCCCTTTTATACCTGGGCTTCCCTCGGCCCGTTGGAGTTGAGCCCAAGTCCATCCGTTCTTATTTCATTTTATGTCGTATAAATCTCCATCGTATTATTATTTACTTATTTACTATTTTCGGGATGTTACAAGTCTACCCTCCTTAAAGAGGTTTCGTCCTCGAAACTGTTTATACGTCAAACAATTGAGGGTATAGTTCCCTCATCTCGTCTTCTTTTTCCCATGTAGCTTCCGACCCTTTTCTATGTTTCCATTGTATCTTGACTAACGGTATCGACTTGTTGCGTAGTCGTTTCTCAGCTCGGTCAAGGATGGCTATTGGTTCCTCTATGTAATTTAGGTTGTTATCCACCTCGATCTCGTCGTAAGGTATGTGAGCTGTGTCATCGGCTAGGCACTTGCGTAGGTGAGACACGTGGAACGTAGGGTGTATTCCATGAAGCTCAACGGGTAGGTCGAGTCTGTAAGCAACTTGACCCACTCTTGCAAAAATCTTGAAAGGTCCGACAAACCTTGGACTCAGTTTGCCACGCTTCCTGAATCGGATGATTCCTTTCCACGGTGATACCTTTAACAGTACCATGTCCCCTACTTGAAACTCTAAATCCCTTCTTCTCTTGTCCGCGTATGATTTCTGTCTGTCCTTTGCGGCTTTCATTCGAGCCTTGATTTGGTCAAATTTCTCGGAAGTAGCTTTGACCACTTCGAGACTTGCAAAATCCTTTTGTCCAATTTCCCCCCAACAAACCGGGGTCCTACATTTCCTCCCATATAACATTTCAAATGGCGGCATGTCAATAGTTGAGTGATAGCTGTTGTTATATGAAAATTCTGCCAATGGTAGATGGCTGTCCCAGCTCCCACCGAAGTCAATGATACAGGCCCGGAGCATGTCCTCCAAGGTCTGAATGGTCCTTTCAGATTGACCATCGGTTTGAGGGTGGTAAGCGGTGCTGATGTTCAGTCTGGTTCCCATCGCTTCATTGAATTTCTTCCAAAACCTTGAGGTGAATCTAGTATCCCTGTCGGACACAATCGACAGTGGCATACCATGTCTACTCACAATTTCCTTTATAAATACTTCTGCTAGTCTTTCCGACGAAGAAGCCTCACGTATTGGCAAGAAGTGAGCACTTTTCGTCAATCGGTCGACGATCACCCAAATGGTATCATTGCCTTTAGCTGTTCGCGGTAGCTTGGTAATGAAGTCCATTGTGATCTCTTCCCACTTCCATTCTGGTATAGGTAAAGGTTGCATTTTACTGCATGGTTTCTGGTGCTCGGCTTTAACTAGTGAACACGTTAAGCACTTGCTCACGTATTCAGTCACATCATTCTTCATGCCAGGCCACCAGTACTCTTTCTTCAAGTCTTGATACATTTTGTTTGTCCCGGGGTGGATAGAATAACGAGACTTATGGGCCTCATCGAGTATTTTGGCTCTAAGCTCGCCAATCTTAGGTATCCACATCCGGCTAAACCTAGTTCGTACACCGTATGTATTTGCACTTAATTTCCCTTGTTGTCCTACTATTCTTTCCCGTTTCACATTTCTTTCTAACAGTGCTTCATCTTGTGCCTTTGTTATTTCGCCCATCAAATCTGGTGTTATAATCAGCTGACACGCTTTGATCCGGATGGGTGCCGATTCTTCCTTTCTACTTAAAGTGTCAGCCACAACATTTGCCTTGCCTGGATGGTACAATATTTCACAGTCATAGTCTTTCAGTAGCTCTAACCACCTCCTTTGCCTCATGTTTAATTCTTTTTGCTCGAAAAAGTACTTCAAGCTTTTATGATCGGAGTAGATGGTGCATTTAACTCCATACAAATAGTGCCTCCATATTTTCAATGCGAAAACTACTGCTGCTAACTCGAGATCGTGCGTTGGGTAGTTAACCTCGTGAATCTTTAGTTGTCGTGAGGCATAAGCAATTACCTTTCCTCGTTGCATAAGTACGCAACCTAAACCTGCCCCGAAGCGTCAGAGTAGACTACCAAGTCTTCATTTCCCTCAGGTAGAGTCAAGACTGGAGCTTGGGTTAATCGTGTCTTAAGTTCCTCAAACGCGTTATTTTGGGTTTGACTCCATTCATATTTCACTTCTTTCCGTGTCAGTTTAGTTAGTGGCGAGGCTATCCTTGAGAAATCTTGAATGAACCTTCGATAGTAGCCTGCCAATCCAAGAAAACTTCGTATCTCTGTTGGTGTCCTTGGGATGTTCCATTCCTTTACTGTTTCTATCTTTGCAGGATCTACCATGATGCCGTTTGGGTTTATCACATGACCTAGGAGTTGGACTTCCCTAAGCCAGAACGCGCATTTGGAGAATTTCGCGTACAACTTCTCCTGCTTTAACACTTCCAGAACTTCTCTTAGGTGACAGTGGTGATCACCCTCGTTTTTCGAATATATCAGTATGTCATCTATGAAAACTATCACTGATCGATCCAACATTGGTCGACATACTCTATTCATCAAATCCATGAACGCTGCTGGAGCGTTAGTCAATCCGAAGGACATCACGAGGAATTCGTAATGTCCATAACGCGTGCGAAACGCGGTCTTTGGTACGTCTTCTTCTCTTACTTTCAACTGATGGTAACCCGACCTAAGATCGATCTTTGAGAACCAACTCGCACCTTGCAGTTGATCAAAAAGATCGTCTATTCTAGGTAGCGGGTATTTGTTCTTTACTGTTCTCTTGTTCAATTCGCGGTAATCAATGCACATGCGCATGCTGCCGTCTTTTTTCTTTACAAATAATACCGGAGCGCCCCATGGTGAGATGCTCGGTCTAACAAATCCTTTTTCTGTTAGTTCCTCTAGTTGAGACATCAATTCTTTCATTTCTGACGGAGCCAATCGGTAGGGGGCTTTGGCAACGGGCTCAGCTCCTGGCAGTAAATCAATCTGAAATTCTATTTCCCGATCGGGTGGCAACCCAGGTAGATCCTCAGGGAACACTTCCGGAAAGTTGCACACCACGGGTACATTCTTGAGTTCTTTCGTTTTCATTCTATCGTCAATAACATACGCCAGATAAGCTTCGCAACCGCGCCTCATATAACTTTCGGCCTTAATCATCGAGATGACGTTCGGCATCGTGCAATTCCAATCCCCATAAACCGTAATTGGACTGCCGCTTGGAGCTTTGAGGTGTATCCTCTTACGTTTACATATGATTTGAGCTTCATTGGCAGCTAGCCAATCCATACCCAATACTATATCGAATCCTCCTAAGGTGAGAAGGAATAATCTAGAAGGGAACTTATGACCCTCTATTTCTATGATGCAATCCTCTGTTACTTGGAATACTGCCGAATTTTTACCAACGGCAGTTTGTACGCTAAAGGCCTTTACTATGGTGTTGATAGTGCAATCTAGTTTACGACTAAATGCATTTGATATAAAGCTTTTACTAGCACCAGAATCAAATAAAATCGCAGCACGTTCATCATTAACTAGAAACGTACCTGACACGACATCAGGGTTTCCCCTTGCTTCTTCCTCAGTTAAGGCATAGGCTCGGGTCCTAGCCTTTTGTTGTTCCTGTTCCTTCTCCTTTCCCGAACCAGATTGGCCGGCCTTCCTGCAATTCTTTGTCAGATGCCCAACCAATCCACATACTTGACATTTGGCGTCCTTCCAACAATCTCGGGAGTAGTGCCCCGGCCTCCCGCACTTATAACACACGGTGGTGCCGATTCGACACTCGCCACTATGTTGCTTTCCACATTTCTTGCACGTTTCATGTCCGTCCAACCTCGGTTTCTTAATTTCAGTTGTTTCATTCCCTCTTCCGGTGCCTCTAGACGGATTCTCCCATTTCCTCTTTTGTGTCACAGGTGTCGGGTCCTCATTGGCATAATCGTCGTAAATGATTCCAGCCAGGTTGACTACCGACTCGAAAGTCGAGGGTAGGTTGGCTTTTACGTGGACACGGACCCTTTGCGGCAGACCCTTCACATAGTATTTGATCATACGTTCTTCGGTTTCCACCAAGTGTGGTACCAGTTGGGCCAGCTCGTTGAACCTTTAAGTATATTGGCGATGAGTCTTGTCGCCAGCTTTGAAGTTTAGGAACTCGTTCTCCACATGATCAATCTCATTCTGTGGGCAGAACTTTTGGATTACGAGCTTTTTCAAGTCCTCCCATGTCATTCGGGCAAGAGCATGTGGCGACTTTGTTCTTTGAATATTTCTCCACCAACCTAGTGCTTCATTGGTGAAAGAATGAGCAACATATTTAACCGCCTGGTCTGGTCGGCACTCGCTGATGTTGATTACAGCGTTCATTCTCTCAATCCATTCCAATGTAGCCACCGAATCCTTGCTACCATCAAACTTGGGTGGGTCTCCATCTTTGAAACCTTTATAAGTGCACCCTTTAGTGCTTGGCCCCACTTTTATCTCATCCCCGTCGCTGTCATATACCGTTTCTTCGTGGTTTCCTTCATCCCCCTCTTTACTTTTCTTTGTTGCCTCGGATAGTAGATCCAGCAATACCTTCTGCAAAGTGAGCACAACTTCACGGGCAATAGCATCCCTGACTTCAGGTTCCAACTGTATAGGCCCTGGACTGTTGTCTCTAATTGGGGTCACTTCTGTTTCGCGCACACTTTCGGTGTGCTCTGCGTGCACACTCTCTTCTTCTTCAAATCTTGGGTTCAACGGAGGTCTACCTCGCCGGCCAGTGCGACCGCCTCGAGGTCCTGTCCTTCCTCCCCCAGCCATAGTTCTTAATTTCCTGATAGTTAAAAAGGGAATACATCAATGTCATTTCTTCAGATCATAGTTTGGAACAGTACGAGCAAGGTAAATTCTTAATTACAGTGACCGGTTTGTGATTACTAATTTACATTGCTTTTCGGGTTCGAAACTCTTCAAATCAGTCGTGGCATTAACATCTATTTGTTCTAAGTTAAGGTATCTATTCCTATGTAAGAGCATTAACTTTACGACTTACTTAACGTGCTAGCGTTGGCGTTGGTTACCCATACTGACATCCGTGCGTTGGTCCCATAATCAGTTTGAGTCTAGACATTTAGGGATGTCTAAATCTCTCAAACTATTGCTCTGATACCAACTTGTAAGGCCCCTAAACCGGGTGACCTCACTTGTTGGATTTACTCATAAACATAGTCATAAATATTAAAACATTCGTCATTCAATTACATAATCAAAACAGCGGAAGTCTTTACAAATAAAAGCATAACATATTCTTAACAAACAAAAGTGGGATGTCAGTCTTGTGCCAGGTAACCTTCACGCCTTCGCACGACCCTTTCCTTTGTTACCTGAAATGTATACTAAAAGTCAGCTAACGCTGGTGAGTTCTAGTTTAAAAACAATCATACATAATATTTATCTTATCCTGAATATAATGTATACATGTATATTCATACTTTTAAATATTCTTTACTTTACTGTTCTCACATAACATTCATTGAGGGTATATACATATGTACATACATACTTTCTTTGGGAGAACACATATTGGCCATAATCTTAAGGGAGATCAACCCATCATACTTGTCGCGAATGTCACGAAGACATCGCAGTCAGAGCTACCGTCGTAGCCCTTCTCATAACCGTCCGGCTCTAGAAAACCGTCCGTCATAACATTAAATCCGTCCGGCAACTTTTGTCCGTCCGCTCTTAACCGTCCTACCGTCGTAGTCCGTCATAACATTAAATCCGTCTGCCCTAGGGCATCCGTTTCCCACGCGACCATTATGTATGCAACCGTTCTACATTAGTTAAGGCAATTGCTTCGACCGTCCATTTTTACCTTTTCATACGTCCTATCTTACGTAGGAACGTTTTCGTCCCGGTTGCAAAATAGTCACGTGGTCGTCCGTCTACCGAAGTAGCCGTTGTCACAGAAGGGTTTATAACGTTTACATTCATTCATAACATGCAATATATATAATATAAAGCAAGATTTCATTCTTTTACGTTATATCCTTCTTTCATTCTTTCTTTATATCATACGCTTCATTCTTTATTCATAATTCATTTTCACATATATAAGTATTTATATATTCATATATGTACGTATGATCACATTGTCACTTATAGCATTTATCCATTTAGTGTATACACTTCAGCCCCAAAACATATATAAATCATTTGCACATATATAGAAGGGGGCACATAGAACTCACCTGACGAGCTACTCTAGGTTGTCCTAAACAAAGGCCCAACAGCGTCACCTCCGATCTGGATTAGGTAGTTAAATACACATTAGACCCAACCCCGACTCTAATGGTTTAATCATTCTAAACTTACTGACTTTACTTAACCAACCTGTGGCCTGCTGTCTGCTTCCTGCGCACTTAGTAAGTGCGCAGGGACTTGCTCATGCGCACTTGGTAAGTGCGCAGGAGTCTTCCTCCTGCGTACTTGGTAAGTACGCAGGGACTGCTGCCTGCGCACTTAGTAAGTACGCAGGGATTCCTTCCTGCGCACTTGGTAAGTACGCAGTACCTGGTTCTTGGACCAAAATTTCGGAATTCTTGCATGTTAATCCGATCATGCTAATCTTACAATTTTCTTTGATCAAAACGTGCGGTTTTCATTCTAGATTCTATTTCTAAGCTTATTTTCAAGTTTCATCCGTAAAAACATCACCTATTTAGCTAAAACCCGAGAAACCCCAAAATGAACAAAAACTCATATTATGATCGAATCATTACCTGGATTGGAATTATGATCCAGAGGTTTTGCTCACGATCTCAGTAGTAACGTGCTCCTCAAATCTCGTGACGATCCGTCGACTTTCTCTCTCTAGACTCGGGCTCCCTTTCTCTCTCTAGAATTGGTGAAATGGAGGTGAAATGGTCAAATGGGCTGTCTTGCCCCTTTTATACCTGGGCTTCCCTCGACCCGTTGGAGTCGAGCCCAAGTCCATCCGTTCTTATTTCATTTTATGTCGTATAAATCTCCATCGTATTATTATTTACTTATTTACTATTTTCGGGATGTTACAAAATAAATCTTGTAAACATTTGTTAAAATATGTTTTTGTGCCTTATGCAAATTGGATGTCTTCACTATCCAAATTCAAAGCGTAAGTAATTCTATCAATCAACGTTTCAACCCTGAAAACATTTATGGTAGGGTTTAACGCGGCAGCACAAGTTATAACGGAGGCATTTGTTTAAAATATTTTACTAATTTTTCTTTAATCGGTTCTATCATATTTGTAAAAAAAGTGCTTTTATTTTCAAGTTCATACAACTTGTTAGCCATTAAATATATTTGTTTTAGAGTTAATGGACTTGTGGGATAATAAACACCGGATAAAAAAGCGGTGGCGGTTTTGAAAACTTCAAGCAATTCGGTTACGTCTTTTAAAATGTCCCAACTCGTAGACGGAAACTTTAGAATTTTACGACGAGGTTTTGAGGCAAGCATTTCATGAAATAGTTCTAAAGTTTCTCTTTGTCGTAAAGCGCTATAAAACATATTATAAGTCGAGTTCCATCTTGTCTCGACGTCCCAATTCGGACCTAAGCAAAGATTATTCGTTTCACGACAAAATCTAATATAATCATGGTATCTTTTTTTGTTACTAAAAATATCTTTAAACATTAGTCGAAAAGCATATGTTAAGTTTGAAACCTCTTCAATTGCAAGCCCGGCTTGCACCGCCAAGTTAATGATGTGTGCGACACATAGACTATGGAAAAAAACGCCGTTGCAAACCGGTTTATATTTAATTTTTAGTTTTTGAACCGCATTTGTATTATTAGATGCATTATCAAAAGACATTGAAAAAAGTTTATTTTGTAATTTAAATTCGGTTATAACACCATATAATATATAAAATAAATTTTCTCCGGTGTGTGGATATTCAAACAAGTCAAACGCGATTGTACGCTTCATCATTTGCCACGTTTTGGGATTAACCCAATGCGCGATAACGCAAAGGTACGAATCTGGTATGCCATGTGGAGCCGACCAAACATCGGTGGTTAAGTTTACACCGGTTTCCAAATTTTCAAAACCCAAAATTAATTCTTTTTTTGCTTTTTTCCACATTTTTATACAATCTCGTCTAAGGGTGGTGCGACTTACTTGATGATAACATGGTTGGAGTGTCTCTTGAATCATCCTTGTCAAGCGCGGATTGTCAAAGTGGTTGAACGACAATCCTTCTTAAATCACTAACCTCGCCATTCGATCTCGAACAATATTTGGATCAAAGTTCCAAATTCCTCCTTCGCTTGTCATCGACGCTTGACCTTCACATGGAATTCTCTTCAAGGACGGGCAAGATTTTTCCATATGTGTTTTCAAACTAGTGTTTGAATCTTTCCCCAAAAACGCACCACACATTTTGCACTGAGCACGTTCCTTCCCGTTTGACAACAAACATAGATCGTAATTGCACCAAATTGCCGGATTTCTCGTTGTTGGTCGAATTTCCACAACGCTAACTTCGTTTGAGGAACTACCCACACCGTAACTTGCCATGCTTTTTTTTTAGAGTTTAGAGAGCGTTTTTGAGCGGTTAAAGAGATTAGAGGGTTTAAAGAGAGGTGTGATCAACCCTAAACACCCCCACCTATTTATAGTGTTTTAAGAGTGCAAATGGGGCAAAAAAAAAACGGCCAAAATCGCCTCTAACGGCTATAAATCCGTTGAGTAACCAATATATTTTTTAAAAAAAAAACCGGTTTAAACCTGTTTTTAAACCGGTTTACCGAACCGGTTCACAAAACCCGGTCCTCAACCCGGTGCCCTTCCAAATGATTTAAACCGGTTTGTAACCGACGGTTTAAGCCTAACCCGAACCGGTTAGCCCCAAACCGGTTTGTCCCTAATCGGATGGAAAAAAACCGATTTTTTTGTGCACCACTAGCGCCCACCATAACATCAACAATTCTTATTTTTACCCTTTTTAAAAATAAGAAGGGTAAGAAGGATTTGGCCCATCATTTTTATATCAAGCCTGAGATTATCCAAAATTAAAGGGCAACAGGCCCAAGTCTTAACAAGCCACTCCAGCAACCTAGTTAAACAAATGGACCCTCTCTAATTACTATGGCCCACCAGCTTTAAGAAAACCAAATTAGGCCAACTAGGCTAATTCGCAACAAAATTACAACAGACCACAATCAAAAGGTAAATGGCTAGCAATCTGCTTATACTCTTCGGCCCCCTCTTCAAATAAAACAAACCACACAAACAGGCCCACAACGTTTTCTCTATCCCGAAAATTAAAATGAAAAAATTACCAAAGACTAACAGCAAAATCAACCGAAATAACCGCTCCAAAATAGACAAAAACCTTAGCCAAGCGATCAGAAAACTAAACGAGCTATAAAACATAATTATTTACGGTTAGGACTTTTAGTAACCACCAGATCCACGTACGAACCCAAATTCTTGAGCTGTGACATGGCATGAACCGAATCAAACCCATCAATATCCTCAACATCTTCTATTTCGGTGTCCTTATCGGGATATAAGATACTATTTTCCGGGTCTAATCCCATTTCCATACATTTATCCGTGAAGAAATCCCACTCTCCTTGGGACCATTCCTCCACTGCCTCGGCTTGGACATACTTGAAGTCATGCATAAAAACATTAGGGATTAGGGTTTAGGGTTTAAGGTTTTTTTTGGGAAAGGGGACGGTGACTCAGGTAAACTTTATTAATAAAAAATAAAAGTACAAATGAAGGGAGAGTCTAGCAGCCAGCCAGAGGACAGACCCCTAAGGCCAGCAACCCACTAGACCCTGAAAAACAAACCATAAAACACCACTTAGGTGATTCCGTCCATGAGTACAATCCAATCTGTACAACCAATCCTAAATAACGTGACTAAAAAATACCAACCATACGTGCATACAAACATAAGACAAGTATATAAAATAGTCATCCCATAACCAGTAGACATATGACTGCGATCTCTATTGCCTTTATGCTTCCGAAATCTTCTGGTAGGACCCCTATCCTTGTCCACGTGCTTTTGATCCAGGTGCCACAAAGTAGCATTCCATTTCCTAGTAGACATCCAAACCTTAGTTGAAAGCCGATCCGGTTGAGCCCAAATGGAGACATTTTTCCGTCCTTCATATTCACGTATATCAGGATTACATGCATCTCTCCCAAGCCCAAGCTTCACCATACGAGGTTCTAGTAACCCGAACCGCCACCTCCTATCCCAGCCCTTGTGATCGCTTAAGTATCCACCCCGCCCACCCATTATGATAGTAATCCTCACTTCCCTCTTTTTGGTGGTAACTCGTGTGTGTCGTGTACCAACCCCACCTTCCCTACGCAGGAGAAACCATAATGGGCCCAAACCAAGAGATATCATCCCAATAATGCGCTCACACTAAACACTCCAAAAAAAAGTGGACAGACAGGTGTACCAGCCCCATCTTGGGCATCAACTGACGTAGGTTGCATGTAAAAAGAACTGCCCATGCAAACCTCGGAAATGCGCACCCAAGACTTCGCAAAGACTACCCCTTTTTTAATCAAGTAACAAAGCTCAATTTTGATTGAGTCATGAGCGCCACGGGTGCCTACCCCCCAAAACCAACCCAATCTAACAGACCTCCAGCAAGTAAATAACCTGCATATAACAAAGAAACTATTAGCCCATCCCATGCCCCCCTCCCATAATGAGTCCCATAAGTACGACAAGACCTCACGCCACTCCAAAGCAGGGTGTTTCGTGTGCAAAGTGTACCACCCTTGGATCTAGTCCCACCCAAAACGTACTTATGGTCCAGCCCATATCCCGCCATTCCCAACTTTAAACACTCCCTCACTATATTTGAATGATTAAAAAAACGGATTCTCATAGTACAAGGCATTCCGATGTCTCCCAAGCTGCCAGCCAGGCTTCCCCACGTCTTCCGATCACGACCCAGATCCATGTTACAGTCCTCCATTAATAACTCGATTCCGCTGCTTACCTTTCGGTGTAAATCCTCATCTCTTCCCCGCCAAAATGGACGTAGGGCTCTCCAATATTGTCAAGCCTTTTAGCCTAGCACCCACCAAATCCTTTATGAGCTTACACATAATGTCCACATGCCGACTCTCCTTCTGGTGTAACTGAAGATTTCTTTCTTGCCAGATGAAATAGACTGTGGCCGAAAAAACAAATCTCCATGTTATGCCTCCGATGGTCTTGTTTCGAGGAAGCTAGTTTAGATGGTTTATGCAGGTCTGTCAATTATCAGGAGGGTCATTCATATCCGCTAACTTCTTGGACTCCCGCCTGATTTTATTCGGGATACTACACTCAAAAAACAAATGGTTATGGCTATCCATCTGATTGTTACAAAAGCTTCACGTTAGATCCTCCTGATTCATCCAGCTATGCAATCTGTCCTGGGTTTGAAGTCTTTCTTTAATAGCCAGCCAGCATATGAAAGCATGTCTAGGAATACACTGGCTAAACCAGATCGAACTTGATCTCTCTTCTCCCCATGTATAAGAGGGGGGTGCTGGTCAAATAAGAACGGGAATTTAGACTGCCATTCAGGTGGCCACCTCCAGCCCCCATTCTCAATTATTTCATGGACCGTACTATTCACACGAAGACCAGCCTGGATAATTTCCCTTTTAGAAATAATGTCTCCTAGCGGGCTATGCACATGCCACAGATCATACCAAATGGAGGTATTCTCACCATTCCCAACGACTGAGACCATATGCTTGCGGATGTCATTCCTGTTATTTAAGATGTTTCTCCAGCTCCAGCATTCTCCAACAGCAGCCTTAATATCCCAGAAGGATCTATCTTTTATCTTATGGCTATACACTCATTTAATCCATAGGGATTCCTTCCGGGTCACGATATGCCATAGGTGTTTTGCCATAAGGGCTGCATTGCGAATTCGGAGGGACTTTATTCCAAGACCACCTTCATGTTTCGTATTGCAGACTTCTTCCCATTTAACTTTTGCTTTGCCCTTAATTTGATCATTGTTACTCCACAAAAACTTCCGCATGATAGCCTCAATATCCTCAATCACATTGGCCGGTAAGTTAAAAATAGAGGCCCAGAAAACCTGAAGAGAGGACATCACCGATTGAAATAGTTGGACCCGTCCCGCAAAGGATAGGCTTTTATTCTTCTAGTCACCCGTTTTAGCCTTCACATTGGCTATAAGGCTTTTGCAATCATTTTTATAGAGCCGCTTGGACAAAAGGGGGACCCCCAAGTATTTCACAGGGAGTAACCCCATTTGGAACGGAAGGATGGCTTTTATTTCGTTTTGGGTACTAGCTTTGACATTACCCATATAAATAGTGCTTTTTTGCATATTTGGAACCAGACCCGAAACAGCACTAAATTCATTCAACGCATCCCGGAGGAAGCTAACAGAGACGAATCAGCATGAGCAAACATAAAAAGATCATCCGCAAAGCATACATGGGTAATTTTTTGAAGAGCACAGTTCTTATGATACCTAAATCCCCCATTCTGCTCAATAGTTCTTTGGATCATTAAGTTAAGGGCCTCCATGACTAAAGTAAATAAGTAAGGAGACATTGGATCCCCCTGTCTTAAACCCCGTTCTCCCTTGAAAAAACCATTAAGATCCCCATTTATATTATCGAGTAAGAGGCCGTGGTGAGGCAAGTCATTATCCAGTTCCTCATACGAGGATGGAACCCAAAAGAATGAAGGCATTGGTCCATAAATTCATGGTTAACTGTATCATATGCTTTTTGAAGATCATTTTTTAGAGCAACTCTAGCTTCCCCCTATTCCGGTGATAATTTCTAACCAATTGTTGAGTTAGAAGAATATTATCACTTATCAACCGACCCGGGACAAAGGCACTTTGGCATTCCCCAACTATGCTATTCAAACCACCTTTTATTCTCTCACGGATAACTTTCTAAATGCATTTATAGATCACGTTACAACACGAGATCGGTCTAAAATCTTTAACCGATTTGGGATTAGGAACCTTTGGTATGAGGGAAATCACAACACTGTTAACTTGTTTTAAGAGTTTACCATTTTCAAAGTATTCCTGGATAGCTTCACTTACTTCATCCCCAATAATGCACCATGTGGCCTTGAAAAACTTCGCCGTGTAGCCATCCCGGCCAGGGGCCTTATCATTTTCAATCCCAAATATAGCTTCTTTAATATCCTCCTTTGTGACTTTCCTAACCATAGTATCCGAGACCTGTCTAGACAGGGTTGCTTTAAACAAGCTATGAGGTTGTTGAACTGCTTCCACTCTGCTCGAAGTTCCCAACAGATTTTTGAAATACTTGACAAATTGACCTCCTACCTCCTCTCCTTGATAATAGTTTCCCAGATGATCCATTATGGCATTGATTCTGGATCTTTGCCGAGCCCCTTTGACAGCATTATGGAAGTATTTAGAGTTTTGGTCACCTTCCCGCAGTTCTTCCTCTAGGGAGGCTTGCTTAAAAGCTTGAGTATACAACTTTTCTTCTTCCCTCAAGTCGCCATTTGACGGTTTTTTTTCCACCTCTCGCTGAATCTCCTCCAATTCGGTCCTAAGTTTTTCAACTCTAACCAGAGGGTACCCCAGCTTCGTTTGGAACTCATGAATTCGACCTTTAAGACGTTGCAGTTTAGTCACCACCTTGTACATTTTACAGCCGTGGACAGGTATGTTCCACCCCTGCTTCACAACATCCAAGAATCCGTCTTTCCGGGTCAGGAAATTCATGAATTTAAAAGGCCGTTGCTTCCATTTCCTTTTTATTTTCGGGAAGGAGATGACTACCGGGGTATGATCCGAGGTTCCAAAGGGGAGGAATTCCTCCCGGGTGTCCGAAAAATTATCCACAAAGTGACAGTTAGCCATAGCCCTGTCCATTTTCTTCATGAGGCCATTCGGTTTACCTGGGGATTTATTCCATGAGAAAGTTAGACCGTTGGACGGGATGTCAGAAATTCCCACTCTATTGCAACATTCCAAAAAGTCTTCCATCGCGGGTGTCACTGTAGACGACCCATTCGAGCATTCAGAAACATGTAACACCACGTTAAAATCCCCCACCAGCAGCTAAGGGTCATTCCTGGTAGTCGTTTGAAAATTTTCCAGATCACACCATAATAACCGTCTTTTTGTAGCCCGAACCTGCCCATAGACAAAAGAACAATAAAACTGGGGGTGGCTCGAGATCGGTTTAATAAGGCAGTGAACCACTTGATCAGTTTGATCAATAACCATAACATCGACACATCTAGGGTCCCATCCCACAATAATTCTGGTCCATTTGTCACAGTAAGCTTGATTAGATATCCACTCCCAGTTTCTAAAAATCTTAGAGCATATATCCTTTAAGTTAGGACTCCTGATATGGGATTCAAGCACTCCACAAATACTAATGCCTTCTCGGTTCTTGATATTGGAAAGATACTCCTGATGGCTTTTGGTGTTCAAAGCACGGACATTCCAAACCAAAGCTTTCAGACCCATTAAACAGATTTTAGCAAGTCCCCCTTCCTACCCAATGCATGGGAGGTTTGGGTATCAACCTTAGGAGAGATAACAGAATTCTGGATAGTTTTATGGGGCTTGGGAACCGGTCCATCAGTTTTCATAAAGACCGCATTTCCATCAGTTTCCGATTCCACGTCTTCCAGAGGGCTATCAGTAGGGCATATATCATCATCCTCAGTTACATTACCATACATTTGAAATCTCACAGCAGCCAGGTAGCCATCGCCAAAGTTATACAGGCTGCACAAGTGTCGAAAGTATTCTACCAAAAGTTTCGGCCTGCTTGATAAGGTTGAGTCCAGAGGGATTAATCGATCCAAAATGTACCTCTTAGCTTCAAAGCGTTGGTCTTGAGATAGATCACTATAGTATCTAGCATTTAAAACTCTTTCCTACTTCCTTATCCACCCCGTATGCATCTCCTTTGGTATTTCCTCTACAGCATTATCCTCCTCCATTTCCCCTTGCATGTCCACTATTTCGTTGCCCTCTTCATCTAACAAAGCAAAACTATTCTTTGTTTCCATTACACTGATAGTTGGTTTCATGTGTATTGTTTCACGAGTATGTCCACGACCTTTAGCACCTTTATTTCCACTCGGAAGGGATTCTTTTGCCAAATTTATTTCTGTGTTTGCAGTTATCTCTGGAGTCTCCTTCTACACTTCCACATTCGAACTCTCCGGTATATCCTTTTGCCTTGGATTATTGACCACGTTCCGGCTTGACACATTTACTATAACCGGCTCTTTCCCTTTTCCCTTATCCGTAAGTCGATCTTGATCCCTTTTTAAAGGGTGAACTCTAGGATTTTCGGCTCCCCTAGTTTCCGGACCTGTTTTATGGTTCCAACCTCCCCCCTTATTCCTTCGAACAACTGTGAACCCTTCCTCGTCAACCCGATTACCGGTTCTATTACCTGTTGCCAAATCTGGGCCCTTATCCCTATTTTGGGAAATATCCTTATGTTTTTCTTCATCCGTCCGCGGCCTAACCACACACTTAGACAAGCAATGCCCGAACACATAGAAATGGTCACATCGAGGTGGGACATTGTGATATTCAACGTAAAGGTTAACATATTTCTTTCCAGCACCATCAACACCCTGGTACCAAACTCAGACATTGTCTGTTAGTTTGGTTTCAATATTTAGCTCAACTAAAACTCTAGCAAACCCACCCGCTTCTTTCCTATTGGCACATTTACTTTTTTTAACTTTATCAAATGTTAAAGGGTTACCAATACAACTTACTGCTCGACAGATACATTCAGTAAACCATAAATCAAGAGGGAGGTTCTTTAGTATCATCCAAATAGGAACAGCCTTTGGGGCTTCCTTGATCATACTGGTTCCCGCATCCCATTTTTTTAATGCATAAAGGGAGATTTCACGGCCCCAAATCAAGCACTTGTTGAAGACCTTTCTCCTCCGAGAATTTGAAGAGGAATACTCATGCCCTGTTTGTAGAGATGTCGATAATACCATATGGCTTCCATATCCGAAATAAATTAAACCTGACGAATTGAATATGGGGATCTTCTCCAATAAAATATCCATAGAGGACATTTTTAAATTCTTGTTTAGCTTGAATAATAATTCGTGGGTCGATTACTGCCACACGAGACCCTTCATTGGTAACCAATGGAGGGTAGAATTGGATTTTGTCTTCCTTTGGTATTATCTCCTTGCCCGCCAACATGTCAGCATAAGATACTGGAACAGGATCCTCCAAGTTCTCGCCATCACTAACAAGGATGGGTTCGTCTTCCACCATGTCTTCATCTATATTCACCTCACCTTCCTCATTAATTTTAGCTGAAAACTTTTTTAGATTACGATATGAAATACCCTTGATAGAACTTATAAGGAGTCCATTGGCCAAAGTGGTGTTGATCCTAGCAGCGATCTCAACCAACTTAGCTTGCTTTGCTGCTATTTGTTTGTAAAGCAAACATCTCGACCGGCCCTGAGGTGTTAAGTTATTGTTACATACCTCCACAGCCTGCAGTTTCTCCGAACCCATTCGAAACTCAGTACATCCAAGAGATTGACTGCTAATGTCAGCCCCATTGAAGCTTTGTTGGAAGTGCACTTTTGTAGTCGGCATATTCTTCTCCGGTATACGGTTTTTGGAGCTCCAGATTTTGTGTTTCTTTCGCCCTGGTGATGCCTCAGAATTATATGCCTGACCCCCCTTGTTAGATATCTCCTCAAGATCATGATTCTTTGACCCGTGTTTCTCACCCTTATGTTTTTTGTTTAATTTCTGATGGGGTCCTTCTTCTTCCCGACCAGCAATACGGTCTATATCTAACCATACTTTCTGTGTTTCGTCTCCTGATGTAGACTTCCTCCGGATTTCGTGATCTTGTGTTTTATGACATCCCCTCCACTTCGCCAAACATTCAACCATACCATGATATTCCTCAAAGAAATTTAGCACCTCACCTCTGATAAAGTTCTCACCCAAGAAATTGGTGCGCTCCAATACATTGACCCTTGATTCATCATCAAGAGCCGTCCAATTGGCATTGGCTGCTAGAAGGGCTTCCTTCCAATTAAGGTTATCCGGATCAAGGTCAGCATTAGTACACCAAGGCTCAGACCCCTTAACTAGAATTGGGTTCTGCATCAGAGTTTCCCAACTACTTAACAAACCCGAATCATTATTGTTTTCTAAAGCTATGCTTAGGTCCTGCTGACAACTGAGGTTACGGTTACCTGCTTCCCCATTCCCAAGTAGGCTGTTTGATTTATTACTTGTGCCCGAATTCATTTCTTGGTCATCTCTCTCCATACCATCTATGTCATTACAGAGAATCAAACCTTGAAAGGCTATTAAGAATAGAGTCACCCGCATATTCCATATTTGTTTGAACAAGCCCCTCGATTTTCAGTTGATTTACTCCTTTGGAATTTCTAGCCACATGCCCGTCGCCGGACTCATCATGGCCCTCACTAAGGGACGGTTACCTGATGAAGGTAGGTTCCTGATGCTCAACAAGGTTTTCAGGTAAGGTACAGTCTTCTTCGATGAAGGTATGTGAATGCATATAACTCCCCGCCCCCATGCAAGGTTCAACGTCAATCGTCATACTATAATCACAGTTGAACCCAGTTGCTACATTCTCCTTCCCCGTGGATTTGTGATTTTGGTTTTTTACCGAATCCTTACTCTTTGATGAAGACAGTTTCCGTTTTGGAATATTTTGCTGCGCTGGTTTATGGATCCCATCGGAGTTACGAAGGCCGTATCGCCTCATCGCTGCTTCCTTTGTTCCATCCAAAAGAGACGAAGGTTTAAGCTTACCTTTACGCAATCGTGAGACACTCTTTTGGTCCGACGACTTGTTATTGCCTCCATCGCCTTCATGCGTCTCATCGTCCCTTTGTCAACAGAATCCATTATGATGAATGGATAAGCGTATGGAGTAACACCCGAAGCACACACCACACCCTAACCGGCCAAAGGAGCGGCCGGAGAAGCCAACAATCACCGGAAAACCCAAGGTCGCCGAAATCGCACCTTGGGAAACACACACTTAAGCCGTTGCAATTGAGAATCCTTAGGGTTTAAGGTTTTTTTTTTGGGCAAGGGGACGGTACCCAAAATTAATTCTTTTTTTGCTTTTTTCCACATTTTTATACAATCTCGTCTAAGGGTGGTGCGACTTACTTGATAATAACATGGTTGGAGTGTCTCTTGAATCATGCTTGTCAAGCGCGGATTGTCAAAGTGGTTGAACGACAATCCTTCTTGAATCACTAACCTCGCCATTCGATCTCGAACAATAATTGGATCAAAGTTCCAAATTCCTCCTTCGCTTGTCATCGACGCTTGACCTTCACATAGAATTCTCTTCAAGGACGGGCAAGATTTTTCCATATGCGTTTTCAAACTAGTGTTTGAATCTTTCCCCAAAAACGCACCACACATTTTGCACCGAGCACGTTCCTTCCCGTTTGACAACAAACATAGATCGTAATTGCACCAAATTGCCGGATTTCTCGTTGTTGGTCGAATTTCCACAACGCTAACTTCGTTTGAGGAACTACCCACACCGTAACTTGCCATGCTTTTTTTTTAGAGTTTAGAGAGCATTTTTTAGCGGTTAAAGAGCGGTTTTAGAGATTAGAGAGTGTAAAGAGAGGTGTGATCAACCCTAAACACCCCCCCACCTATTTATAGTGTTTTAAGAGTGCAAATGGGGCAAAAAAAAAATGGCCAAAATCGACTCTAACGGCTATAAATCCGTTGAGTAACCGATATATTTTTTTCAAAAAAAAAACCGGTTTAAACCGGTTCACAAAACCCGGTCCTCAACCCGGTGCCCTTCCAAATGATTTAAACCTGTTTGTAACCGGCGGTTTAAGCCTAACCCGAACCGGTTAGCCCCAAACCGGTTTGTCCCTAATCGGATTGAAAAAAACCGATTTTTTTGTGCACCACTAGCGCCCACCATAACATCAACAATTCTAATTTTTACCCTTTTTAAAAATAAGAAGGGTAAGAAGGATTTGGCCCATCATTTTTATATCAAGCTTGAGATTATCCAAAATTAAAGGGCAACAGGCCCAAGTCTTAACAAGCCACTCCAGCAACCTAGCTAAACAAATGGGCTCTCTCCAATTACTATGGCCCACCAGCTTTAAGAAAACCAAATTAGGCCAACTAGGCTAATTCGCAACAAAATTACAACAGACCACAATCAAAAGGTAAATGGCCAGCAATCTGCTTAGACTCTTCGGCCCCCTCTTCAAATAAAACAAACCACACAAACAGGCCCACAACGTTTTCTCTATCTCGAAAATTAAAATGAAAAAATTACCAAAGACTAACAGCAAAATCAACCGAAATAACCGCTCCAAAATAGACAAATACCTTAGCCAAGCGATCAGAAAACTAAACGAGCTATAAAACATAATTATTTACGGTTGGGACTTTTAGTAACCACCAGATCCACGTACGAACCCAAATTCTTGAGCTGTGACATGGCATGAACCGAATCAAACCCATCAATATCCTCAACATCTTCTATTTCGGTGTCCTTAACGGGATATAAGATACTATTTTCCGGGTCTAATCCCATTTCCATACATTTATTCGCGAAGAAATCCCACTCTCCTTGGGACCATTCCTCCACTGCCTCGGCTTGGACATACTTGAAGTCATGCATAAAAACATTAGGGTTTTGGGTTTTTTTTTAGGAAAGGGGACGGTACCTCAGGTAAACTTTATTAATAAAAAATAAAAGTACAAATGAAGGGAGAGTCTATCAGCCAGCCAGAGGACAGACCCCTAAGGCCAGCAACCCACTAGACCCTGAAAAACAAACCATAAAACACCACTTAGGTGATTCCGTCCATGAGTACAATGCAATCTGTACAACCAATCCTAAATAACGTGACTAAAAAATACCAACCATACCTGCATACAAACATAAGACAAGTATATAAAATAGTCATCCCATAACCAGTAGACATATGGCTGCGATCTCTATTGCCTTTATGCTTCCGAAATCTTCTGGTAGGACCCCTATCCTTGTCCACGTGCTTTTGATCCAGGTGCCTCAAAGTAGCATTCCATTTCCTAGTAGACATCCAAACCTTAGTTGAAAGCCGATCCGGTTGAGCCCAAATGGAGACATTTTTCCGTCCTTCATATTCACGTATATCAGGATTACATGCATCTCTCCCAAGCCCAAGCTTCACCATACGAGGTGCTAGTAACCCGAACCGCCACCTCCTATCCCAGCCCTTGTGATCGCTTAAGTATCCACCCCGCCCACCCATTATGGTAGTAATCCTCACTTCCCTCTTTTTGGTGGTAACTCGTGTGTGTCGTGTACCAACCCCACCTTCCCTACGCAGGAGAAACCATAATGGGCCCAAACCAAGAGATATCATCCCAATAATGCGCTCACACTCAACACTCCAAAACAAAGTGGACAGACAAGTGTACCAGCCCCATCTTGGGCATCGCTCGACGTAGGTTGCATGTAAAAAGAACTCCCCATGCAAACCTCGGAAATGCGCACCCAAGACTTCGCAAAGACTACCCCTTTTTTAATCAAGTAACAAAGCTCAATTTTGATTGAGTCATGAGCGCCACGGGTGCCTACCCCCCCAAAACCAACCCAATCTAACAGACCTCCAGCAAGTAAATAACCTGCATATAACAAAGAAACTATTAGCCCATCCCATGCCCCCCTCCCATAATGAGTCCCATAAGTACGACAAAACCTCACGCCACTCCAAAGCAGGGTGTTTCGTGTGCAAAGTGTACCACCCTTGGATCTAGTCCCACCCAAAACGTACTTATGGTCCAGCCCATATCCCGCCATTCCCAACTTTAAACACTCCCTCACTATATTTGAATGATTAAAAAAACGGATTCTCATAGTACAAGGCATTCCGATGTCTCCCAAGCTGCCAGCCAGGCTTCCCCACGTCTTCCGATCACGACCCAGATCCATGTTACAGTCCTCCATTAATAACTCGATTCCGCTGCTTACCTTTCGGTGTAAATCCTCATCTCTTCCCCGCCAAAATGGACGTAGGGCTCTCCAATATTGTCAAGCCTTTTAGCCTAGCACCCACCAAATCCTTTATGAGCTTACACATAATGTCCACATGCCGACTCTCCTTCTGGTGTAACTGAAGATTTCTTTCTTGCCAGATGAAATAGACTGTGGCCGAAAAAACAAATCTCCATGTTATGCCTCCGATGGTCTTGTTTCGAGGAAGCTAGTTTAGATGGTTTATGCAGGTCTGTCAATTATCAGGAGGGTCATTCATATCCGCTAACTTCTTGGACTCCCGCCTGATTTTATTCGGGATACTACACTCAAAAAACAAATGGTTATGGCTATCCATCTGATTGTTACAAAAGCTGCACGTTAGATCCTCCTGATTCATCCAGCTATGCAATCTGTCCTGGGTTTGAAGTCTTTCTTTAATAGCCAGCCAGCATATGAAAGCATGTCTAGGAATACACTGGCTAAACCAGATCGAACTTGATCTCTCTTCTCCCCATGTATAAGAGGGGGGTGCTGGTCAAATAAGAACGGGAATTTAGACTGCCATTCAGGTGGCCACCTCCAGCCCCCATTCTCAATTATTTCATGGACCGTACTATTCACACGAAGACCAGCCTGGATAATTTCCCTTTTAGAAATAATGTCTCCTAGCGGGCTATGCACATGCCACAGATCATACCAAATGGAGGTATTCTCACCATTCCCAACGACTGAGACCATATGCTTGCGGATGTCATTCCTGTTATTTAAGATGTTTCTCCAGCTCCAGCATTCTCCAACAGCAGCCTTAATATCCCAGAAGGATCTATCTTTTATCTTATGGCTATACACTCATTTAATCCATAGGGATTCCTTCCGGGTCACGATATGCCATAGGTGTTTTGCCATAAGGGCTGCATTGCGAATTCGGAGGGACTTTATTCCAAGACCACCTTCATGTTTCGTATTGCAGACTTCTTCCCATTTAACTTTTGCTTTGCCCTTAATTTGATCATTGTTACTCCACAAAAACTTCCGCATGATAGCCTCAATATCCTCAATCACATTGGCCGGTAAGTTAAAAATAGAGGCCCAGAAAACCTGAAGAGAGGACAGCACCGATTGAAATAGTTGGACCCGTCCCGCAAAGGATAGGCTTTTATTCTTCTAGTCACCCGTTTTAGCCTTCACATTGGCTATAAGGCTTTTGCAATCATTTTTATAGAGCCGCTTGGACAAAAGGGGGACCCCCAAGTATTTCACAGGGAGTAACCCCATTTGGAACGGAAGGATGGCTTTTATTTCGTTTTGGGTACTAGCTTTGACATTACCCATATAAATAGTGCTTTTTTGCATATTTGGAACCAGACCCGAAACAGCACTAAATTCATTCAACGCATCCCGGAGGATGCTAACAGAGACGAATCAGCATGAGCAAACATAAAAAGATCATCCGCAAAGCATACGTGGGTAATTTTTTGAAGAGCACAGTTCTTATGATACCTAAATCCCCCATTCTGTTCAATAGTTCTTTGGATCATTAAGTTAAGGGCCTCCATGACTAAAGTAAATAAGTAAGGAGACATTGGATCCCCCTGTCTTAAACCCCGTTCTCCCTTGAAAAAACCATTAAGATCCCCATTTATATTATCGAGTAAGAGGCCGTGGTGAGGCAAGTCATTATCCAGTTCCTCATACGAGGATGGAACCCAAAAGAATGAAGGCATTGGTCCATAAATTCATGGTTAACTGTATCATATGCTTTTTGAAGATCATTTTTTAGAGCAACTCTAGCTTCCCCCTATTCCGGTGATAATTTCTAACCAATTGTTGAGTTAGAAGAATATTATCACTTATCAACCGACCCGGGACAAAGGCACTTTGGCATTCCCCAACTATGCTATTCAAACCACCTTTTATTCTCTCACGGATAACTTTCTAAATGCATTTATAGATCACGTTACAACACGAGATCGGTCTAAAATCTTTAACCGATTTGGGATTAGGAACCTTTGGTATGAGGGAAATCACAACACTGTTAACTTGTTTTAAGAGTTTACCATTTTCAAAGTATTCCTGGATAGCTTCACTTACTTCATCCCCAATAATGCACCATGTGGCCTTGAAAAACTTCGCCGTGTAGCCATCCGGGTGAGGGGCCTTATCATTTTCAATCCCAAATATAGCTTCTTTAATATCCTCCTTTGTGACTTTCCTAACCATAGTATCCGAGACCTGTCTAGACAGGGTTGCTTTAAACAAGCTATGAGGTTGTTGAACTGCTTCCACTCTGCTCGAAGTTCCCAACAGATTTTTGAAATACTTGACAAATTGACCTCCTACCTCCTCTCCTTGATAATAGTTTCCCAGATGATCCATTATGGCATTGATTCTGGATCTTTGCCGAGCCCCTTTGACAACATTATGGAAGTATTTAGAGTTTTGGTCACCTTCCCACAGTTCTTCCTCTAGGGAGGCTTGCTTAAAAGCTTGAGTATACAACTTTTCTTCTTCCCTCAAGTCGCCATTTGACGGTTTTTTTTCCACCTCTCGCTGAATCTCCTCCAATTCGGTCCTAGGTTTTTCAACTCTAACCAGAGGGTCCCCCAGCTTCGTTTGGAACTCATGAATTCGACCTTTAAGACGTTGCAGTTTAGTCACCACCTTGTACATTTTACAGCCGTGGACAGGTATGTTCCACCCCTGCTTCACAACATCCAAGAATCCGTCTTTCCGGGTCAGGAAATTCATGAATTTAAAAGGCCGTTGCTTCCATTTCCTTTTTATTTTCGGGAAGGAGATGACTACCGGGGTATGATCCGAGGTTCCAAAGGGGAGGAATTCCTCCCGGGTGTCCGAAAAATTATCCACAAAATGACAGTTAGCCATAGCCCTGTCCATTTTCTTCATGAGGCCATTCGGTTTACCTGGGGATTTATTCCATGAGAAAGTTAGACCGTTGGACGGGATGTCAGAAATTCCCACTCTATTGCAACATTCCAAAAAGTCTTCCATCGCGGGTGTCACTGTAGATGACCCATTCGAGCATTCAGAAACATGTAACACCACGTTAAAATCCCCCACCAGCAGCTAAGGGTCATTCCTGGTAGTCGTTTGAAATTTTTCCAGATCACACCATAATAACCGTCTTTTTGTAGCCCGAACCTGCCCATAGACAAAAGAACAATAAAACTGGGGGTGGCTCGAGATCGGTTTAATAAGGCAGTGAACCACTGGATCAGTTTGATCAATAACCATAACATCGACACATCTAGGGTCCCATCCCACAATAATTCTGGTCCATTTGTCACAGTAAGCTTGATTAGATATCCACTCCCAGTTTCTAAAAATCTTAGAGCATATATCCTTTAAGTTAGGACTCCTGATATGGGATTCAAGCACTCCACAAATACTAATGCCTTCTCGGTTCTTGATATTGGAAAGATACTCCTGATGGCTTTGGGTGTTCAAAGCACGGACATTCCAAACCAAAGCTTTCAGACCCATTAAACAGATTTTAGCAAGTCCCCCTTCCTACCCAATGCATGGGAGGTTTGGGTATCAACCTTAGGAGAGATAACAGAATTCTGGATAGTTTTATGGGGCTTGGGAACCGGTCCATCAGTTTTCATAAAGACCGCATTTCCATCAGTTTCCGATTCCACGTCTTCCAGAGGGCTATCAGTAGGGCATATATCATCATCCTCAGTTACATTACCATACATTTGAAATCTCACAGCAGCCAGGTAGCCATCGCCAAAGTTATACAGGCTGCACAAGTGTCGAAAGTATTCTACCAAAAGTTTCGGCCAGCTTGATAAGGTTGAGTCTAGAGGGATTAATCGATCCAAAATGTACCTCTTAGCTTCAAAGCGTTGGTCTTGAGATAGATCACTATAGTATCTAGCATTTAAAACTCTTTCCTGCTTCCTTATCCACCCCGTATGCATCTCCTTTGGTATTTCCTCTACAGCATTATCCTCCTCCATTTCCCCTTGCATGTCCACTATTTCGTTGCCCTCTTCATCTAACAAAGCAAAACTATTCTTTGTTTCCATTACACTGATAGTTGGTTTCATGTGTATTGTTTCACGAGTATGTCCACGACCTTTAGCACCTTTATTTCCACTCGGAAGGGATTCTTTTGCCAAATTTATTTCTGTGTTTGCAGTTATCTCTGGAGTCTCCATCTACACTTCCACATTCGAACTCTCCGGTATATCCTTTTGCCTTGGATTATTTACCACGTTCCGGCTTGACACATTTACTATAACCGGCTCTTTCCCTTTTCCCTTATCCGTAAGTCGATCTTGATCCCTTTTTAAAGGGTGAACTCTAGGATTTTCGGCTCCCCTAGTTTCCGGACCTGTTTTATGGTTCCAACCTCCCCCCCTTATTCCTTCGAACAACTGTGAACCCTTCCTCGTCAACCCGATTACCGGTTCTATTACCTGTTGCCAAATCTGGGCCCTTATCCCTATTTTGGGAAATATCCTTATGTTTTTCTTCATCCGTCCGCGGCCTAACCACACACTTAGACAAGCAATGCCCGAACACATAGAAATGGTCACATCGAGGTGGGACATTGTGATATTCAACGTAAAGGTTAACATATTTCTTTCCAGCACCATCAACACTCTGGTACCAAACTCAGACATTGTCTGTTAGTTTGGTTTCAATATTTAGCTCAACTAAAACTCTAGCAAACCCACCCGCTTCTTTCCTATTGGCACATTTACTTTTTTTAACTTTATCAAATGTTAAAGGGTTACCAATACAACTTACTGCTCGATAGATACATTCAGTAAACCATAAATCAAGAGGGAGGTTCTTTAGTATCATCCAAATAGGAACAGCCTTTGGGGCTTCCTTGATCATACTGGTTCCCGCATCCCATTTTTTTAATGCATAAAGGGAGATTTCACGGCCCCAAATCAAGCACTTGTTGAAGACCTTTCTCCTCCGAGAATTTGAAGAGGAATACTCATGCCCTGTTTGTAGAGATGTCGATAATACCATATGGCTTCCATATCCGAAATAAATTAAACCTGACGAATTGAATATGGGGATCTTCTCCAATAAAATATCCATAGAGGACATTTTTAAATTCTTGTTTAGCTTGAATAATAATTCGTGGGTCGATTACTGCCACACGAGACCCTTCATTGGTAACCAATGGAGGGTAGAATTGGATTTTGTCTTCCTTTGGTATTATCTCCTTGCCCGCCAACATGTCAGCATAAGATACTGGAACAGGATCCTCCAAGTTCTCGCCATCACTAACAAGGATGGGTTCGTCTTCCACCATGTCTTCATCTATATTCACCTCACCTTCCTCATTAATTTTAGCTGAAAACTTTTTTAGATTACGATATGAAATACCCTTGATAGAACTTATAAGGAGTCCATTGGCCAAAGTGGTGTTGATCCTAGCAGCGATCTCAACCAACTTAGCTTGCTTTGCTACTATTTGTTTGTAAAGCAAACATCTTGACCGGCCCTGAGGTGTTAAGTTAATGTTACATACCTCCACAGCCTGCAGTTTCTCCGAACCCATTTGAAACTCAGTACATCCAAGAGATTGACTGCTAATGTCAGCCCCATTGAAGCTTTGTTGGAAGTGCACTTTTGTAGTCGGCATATTCTTCTCCGGTATACGGTTTTTGGAGCTCCAGATTTTGTGTTTCTTTCGCCCTGGTGATGCCTCAGAATTATATGCCTGACCCCCCTTGTTAGATATCTCCTCAAGATCATGATTCTTTGACCCGTGTTTCTCACCCTTATGTTTTTTGTTTAATTTCTGATGGGGTCCTTCTTCTTCCCGACCAGCAATACGGTCTATATCTAACCATACTTTCTGTGTTTCGTCTCCTGATGTAGACTTCCTCCGGATTTCGTGATCTTGTGTTTTATGACATCCCCTCCACTTCGCCAAACATTCAACCATACCATGATATTCCTCAAAGAAATTTAGCACCTCACCTCTGATAAAGTTCTCACCCAAGAAATTGGTGCGCTCCAATACATTGACCCTTGATTCATCATCAAGAGCCGTCCAATTGGCATTGGCTGCTAGAAGGGCTTCCTTCCAATTAAGGTTATCCGGATCAAGGTCAGCATTAGTACACCAAGGCTCAGACCCCTTAACTAGAATTGGGTTCTGCATCAGAGTTTCCCAACTACTTAACAAACCCGAATCATTATTGTTTTCTAAAGCTATGCTTAGGTCCTGCTGACAACTGAGGTTACGGTTACCTGCTTCCCCATTCCCAAGTAGGCTGTTTGATTTATTACTTGTGCCCGAATTCATTTCTTGGTCATCTCTCTCCATACCATCTATGTCATTACAGAGAATCAAACCTTGAAAGGCTATTAAGAATAGAGTCACCCGCATATTCCATATTTGTTTGAACAAGCCCCTCGATTTTCAGTTGATTTGCTCCTTTGGAATTTCTGGTCACATGCCCATCGCCGGACTCATCATGGCCCTCACTAAGGGACGGTGACCCGATGAAGGTAGGCTCCTGATGCTCAACAAGGTTTTCAGGTAAGGTACAGTCTTCTTCGATGAAGGTATGTGAATGCATATAACTCCCCGCCCCCATGCAAGGTTCAACGTCAATCTTCATACTATAATCACAGTTGAACCCAGTTGCTACATTCTCCTTCCCCGTGGATTTGTGATTTTGGTTTTTTACCGAATCCTTACTCTTTGATGAAGACAGTTTCCGTTTCGGAATATTTTGCTGCGCTGGTTTATGGATCCCATCGGAGTTACGAAGGCCGTATCGCCTCATCGCTGCTTCCTTTGTTCCATCCAAAAGAGACGAATGTTTAAGCTTACCTTTACGCAATCGTGATACACTCTTTTGGTCCGACGACTTGTTATTGCCTCCATCGCCTTCATGCGTCTCATCGTCCCTTTGTCAACAGAATCCATTATGATGAATGGATAAGCGTATGGAGTAACACCCGAAGCCCACACCACACCCTAACCGGCCAAAGGAGCGGCCGGAGAAGCCAACAATCACCGGAAAACCCAAGGTCGCCGAAATCGCACCTTGGGAAACACACACTTAAGCCGTTGCAAATGAGAATCCTTAGGGTTTAGGGTTTTTTTTTTGGGAAAGGGGACGGTACTCTAGGCAAACTTTATTAAAATAAAATTAAGTACAAGAAAGAGGAGACTAGCAGCCAACAAGGGGACATTTCCCCCAAGTCAGAAACCCGCCAGACCCCGCAAAACCGGTCACACCCAAATCAGGTGATTCCGTCCATAAGTTCCAACCACAATAATAACCCAGTTCTATCAATACCATACAAATACTCCAAAAAAAACCTATTTATCCAATGATAAACATAGAGATAGAAATAACAATAATAAAGGTAATCTTGTACGTTATGCCAGTGCTTGAGTCGTTTATAGTCTAGACCCGGGTTGGTCTTCTTATCATATCCACGATCATGATCCTTTAGCCCTTTCATCTTATTTGTCCCTCTTTTGCGATCCAAGTATATAAGTCCTTTTCGTTTGTCCCGAAGGTGTTTCCTATTAGGACCCCAACGAACCCCTTTATTTAATTTAAACTCAGTATAGTCGCTTTGTGTCCGCCACCTTTGATCCCTATTCGTAATAGGCCAACTCTCATGATGGTTAGCCACTCGATCCATAGAATCAATATAAAAAGATTGCCATTTATGTCTCTGTTTTGATCTTTTTTGATAGGGCACATGAGGCCATTTTTTGATGATGATAATCTCTGTTCCACCCCAAAGTCTCGTCCTTCTATCTTGCCAGAACCAACACAGATAGGAAACCAAAATCCATTTCCACCAATGCCCGGAATTAACCCCCCCATCCCAATATGGTTTTATAGCTCACATCTCTCTTTTTAGTGGTGGGTCATGTGCTCCGTGTACCTTGCCCCCCGAACCCATCCCGAAAAAACCATAAGAGGCCTAGCCCAAATTCATTTATCCCAAAATTCCACTCAAACTCAACACTTAGAAAAGAAGTGTGTCGTGTGATTTGTGTACCAGCCCAACCCAAAGCCGGCTCCGACGAAAGCCACATGGACCTATCACCTTCCATGGAGCCCTTGCATGCCAAGCTTCAGGTTCATCCCAACAAAAACTCCCAACCCACATCCAACAACTGAACCCATCCCTCTCCGTTTTGGTTAAAGGACTCCCTGAACACTCTTTGGTGGTAGGTCATGTGCGTGAAGTGCCAACCCCCCAGCCCCATACCCGACGAGCCAAAACGGACCCAACCCCAAGAGAGACATCCCCGAGTGACTCAATCTAAAGACACTTCAAAAAGAGGTGCACAATGTGTCTAGTGTACCAATCCCTTCCCATGCATACCCCGACGTAGGTTGCATGTAAACACCCAACCCCATGTACACCTCGAGAGACGACACCAAATGTCTAAAAAAATTAACGTCCCATCCTCCGTCAGTCACAAGGCACCAAGTGATACTCGCGAGCCACCTGCAAGGAATCACGAAATGAACAATGTAAACATTAACCCTCCTCCCCTTTCCCACCCAAGATATTCCCAAAGATGCCGAAACCTCTCCCAACACTCCAAAGCATGGTGTAGTGTGTGCATTTAGTACCAACCCTTTTTCCATACCCCATGAATAGGCATTTTTGCACAAAAACCTTCCCCCCAACCAGTACTACTCACAGAGAATAGAGGACCTAATAACTAAAAGGATTCTCAATGAGCGGAGACCTGTGCAATACTTTTCAAGGCTACAATTCCGTTTTGGTTTATACACCAACCCATACTTAGACTTGCCACCCCTATCTCAAACTCCATTGAATTTAAGATTTTCCGTTTCAGTTTTATACACATGAAACCCCATCTTTTTCCGAGCTCCATCGACCGTTTACTCCCTTTTATGCTTAGCCCTTTGAGTCTATTTCTGACATTTTCCTTGATAGTTTGAGTCAGCATATTAACCGAGCTAGCTTGGTCCTGGAACAGTCTTCTATTTCTTTCCCTCCAGATATGATAGATTGTCGTTGCGAAGAGCAGTCTCCAGATTATACTATCTATAGAATTATTCATTTTTAACTTGTTGACATGCACAATACATTCATTCCAACTGTTAGGGGGGTTTCCAAATTCTCCCATCGAACAGACATTCCTCCATACCTCATTAGGGAAGGGACATTCAAAGAATAGGTGATTATGGCTATTCATTTGCGTCTTGCAGAACCCACATTCCAAATGTCCCTCGCCAACCCACCTATACATTCTGTCCTGAGTAAGAAGCCGGTGCTTGATTGCCATCTAAGCGATAAATGCGTGATGGGGAATATTCTGACTAAACCAGACTGTTTTATGCCATTCAACCTCCGACCAAGACTAATATCCTTGACAGCCTGCTTTGTTGAAAATTCCTCTAGTTTATATTCTCTAGTTTTCCATCTCATAACACCTTGTATTTCCTCCTGGAGGCATGGTGGAGGTTGATCCCACAAAAAAGGATATTTTTCTTGCCACTCTTCCGGCCAATTCCACTCACCATGGTTAACAATCTCACATACTTTGCTTTTTTATACATAGCCCTTTCCCTATGATTTCCCTTTTCATGATTATATCACCTAGGGGGCTATGGACATGCCGGTTGTCATACCAAATCGATGTTTACTTACCGTCACCTATAATCGAGACACAATGTTTCCGTACCAAAGTTCGATTATTGAGGATATTCTTCCAACTCCTGCTCTCTCCATCTTCACTCCGGATATCCCAAATGCTTCGGCCTTTCAGTTTATACTCATGGATCCACTTAACCCATATGGACTCTTTATTGGTGATAACATGCCAGATGTGCTTAGCATAAGCGCTTGATTCCTCGTGCGAAGGGATTTTATCCCAAGACCTCCTTGGTATTTTGGACGACAGACCTCATTCCAGTTCACACGAGCTTTCCCTTTAGCTTGATCAGATTGACTCCATAGAAATTTCCTCATAATACTTTCAATGTCATTGGTAATGTTAACCGGGAGGGTGAATACCAAAGCCCAATAGACTTGAAGTGAAGCAAGCACCGAGTTCAGGAGTTGCAGTCTTCCGGTAAAGGACAAGAATTTATTCTTCCAATCACCCACTTTCACCTTAACCTTATCAATAAGGCATTTGCAGTCCTTAGCATACATACGTTTAGACAGGAGGGGAACCCCTAAGTATTTTACCGGCAGATTGCCTACCCTAAAGGGGAGCATAGACTGAATGTCAGCTTGTGTAGAGGACCGGATGTTTCCCATGTACATTGTACTCTTATTTAGATTAGGAATGAGACCAGAATTATTACTAAATTCTTCTAAAGCTTCCTTTATAATCCCCATCGAATCCACGTCTACATGAGCAAAGACAAAGAGATCATCGGCGAAGCAAAGATGTGTGATTTCCTGTGCCTCACAGCCTTTATGATAAATGAACCGATCTGCATTCAATATCCTTCTCTTAAGAATAAGATTCAACACTTCCATCACCAATGTAAACAGGTAGGGAGACATTGGATCTCCCTGTCGAAGCCCCCTCATTCCTTTAAAGAACCCACGAGTCTCTCCATTCACATTTATCGAGTACGAGGCAGACGAGAGACATGTCTTGATCCAACTCCTCATGCACGGGTGAAAACCATAATGATACAGGCATGAATTCATAAACTCATGGTCTACTGTGTCATAAGCTTTTTGAATGTCGATTTTGAGGGCGACTATAGCCGGCCCTCTATTCCTGTGGTAATTACGGACTAGTTGCTGAGTGAGTAAAATGTTGTCCGATATCACCCTCCCTGGCACAAAGGCACTCTGACATTCATCGACTAAGAAAGTTAGTCCTCTCTTCAACCTATCACAAATTACCTTAGAGATACATTTGTAGAGGACATTACAACAGGAAATGGGTCGAAAGTCCGCAACACATTGAGGGTTATGCTTTTGGGAATTAGGGAGATAATTGCTGAGTTCACCTGAGTTAGTAGTTTCCCATTCTGGAAGAAGTCTTTTATAGCCATGCATACTTCATCCCCAACAATACTCCATGCACTTTTAAAAAAACGAGCCGTATACCCGTCTGGTCCAGGGGCTTTTTCATCCTCAATACTGAACATAGCAAACTTGATCTCTTCAGAAGTGACTTCTCTAACCATGTAGTCCGCCATCAGGGTTGGAAGCTTTTTTGTGAACAAGGTCTGCGGATGGGTTATAGGAGAGACAACCGATCTAGTTCCCAACATGCCTTTATAATATCTAACAAATTGCTCCCCAATCTCTTCTCCATGGAAGACCCTCCCCGTCACATCCGATATAGTGTTGATTCTATTTCTGAGGTGGGAACCTTTTATCACACTATGGAAGTACTTCGAATTTTGATCACCCTCTTTTAGCCATTTCACCTTAGCTCGTTGCTTAAGCATAAGTTCCTCGTCAATAACAGTTTCTTTTAACATATGGATGTAAGCAGATTCCTCCTCATGAAGGTCTATATTGTCAGGGTTCCTTTCCACTTCATACTGAACCTTTTCTAGCTCATCTCTAAGCTTGGTGATTTTCAAAGAAAGATCCCCATCTTTGTTTCCGAACTTTCGAAGAGGCCCCTTCAGAGACTGAAGCTTTTTAACCAATCGGTACATGTATCCATGAAAAGTATTCTCCCACCCCAATTTGACCACCTCAAGGAATCCTCTCTTTTTTGTAAGGAAGTTCATGAATTTAAACGGACGGGGTTTCCATTTTGGTTTGCCATTTTTGATAGTGATCATTGAGGGAGAGTGGTCCGAAGTACCAAAGGGTAAAAACTCGGCATGATACGCAGGGAATTTAGTATCAAATTCACAATTGGCCATAACCCTATCAAGTTTTTTCAAAAGGCCCGATTGTTTTCCAGGAGATTTATTCCATGTGAATGTAAGACCCGAGCTTTGGATATCGCGTAGGCCAGTGCCCTCCACACATTCCTTGAATTCGTCCATCCCCTTAGTGAACATCGCTGTTCCTGCCGAACTTTCTACCGGGCATCTAGTCACATTAAAATCACCCGCTACAATCCATGGTTCCTTACCCACCGTAGCATGACATCTCCCTAAGTCCTCCCACAGATCACGCCTGGTGATATCACGAATATGACCATATACGAATGAGCAAAAGAATTCTTTTTGACCCAAAACAGGTTTAATAAGGCAGTGAACAGCTTGAGCATTCTGTTCAACAGCCATCAAGCTGGTAGTTCTCGGGTCCCAAGCTATAATAATTTTCGGCCCATTAGAACAATACATCATATTAGTAAACCAATCCCACTTCTTAAAAATGTTTCTGCATACAGATTGCACCTTACCCGGTTGTAACCGAGGCTCCAAAATACCACATACACTTACCCCATGCATATTAATCAAGCGAAGGAGGTGCTCTTGATGGTTCCTACTGTTTAACCCCCGTACATTCCACGTAAGAATGTTAAGATCCATTACAATTGACTACTATTTTTGCCCACCGGAGATATTCCATCAGTCAGCGGTTGGTTAGTCAGTTTTCCAAGCACACTACCATCATCCAAATCAGAATGGTTTACTACTGGGGCATCAGTCTTCATCAGGTCAGCGGTACCATCTATTTCCGACGCCACCTCTTCATCGCTATGATCAAGCTCCATATTCAGATTGTCCTGATCAGTTAACCTATCCCGGGCCACCGCTTGTAGTCCTTCTCCAAAGTCAAAGATGCTGCACATATGTCTGAAGTATTCAAAAGCTGGAGGAGTCCATTCTGATAGGGTACTTTCCAATGGAACCAAACGGTCAAGAATTAATCTCTTAGCTTCAAATCGTTGTTTTTGAGTTACCAGGTTCCGGAATCTAACATTAAGCGTTCGTTCTTGCCTTTTCCTCCATCCATCATTTCCCTTCTCAAGGTCAGTATTCGCCTGTTGGTCCATGTCTTGTGTTATCCTATCCCCATCAATGTCATCACCATCCTTATTGAGTAACAAGAACCGATTTTTTGTTTCCACCATTCTGATAGACTGGTCATCCTCCCTATCCACCTTCCTTCTATTATCCACCTGTCTCCTACTTTTTGGGTTAACGCTGCTGAGAGGGGGCTCATTCTGGACTGGTTGTTGTGGGGGATTTTCCAAATTAATTCTTTCACCGTTTGATCTTGAGCTTTCCGGAATTTCCTGTCTAGCTTGCTTGTTAACTATGTTTCTCGAGTACATGAAACCCCCATTGATCCCCTTATCCCGGCTTGTATCCTGATTCATAGCCCACGCCTGTCTAGTGCTAGTAGGTTTATATGACTGTCTTTGCCTTATGCCCGGTCCTCTATCCGCCTGTCCGCCATTACCCTTTTTCCTGTTAACTACTGTAAACCCATCGTCCTCCGGGGGTTTAAGTGTGCTCGGCCTCATGTTCTGGATGGGCTGGTTATCTTCCTTCCTGTTAGTGGCTGCAGCAATTTCCTCCGGGGTTCGGTTCCGAACCATGCAGTACTTATAAGAGTGACCAAAAACCATGCAATGGGTGCATTTTTTTGGAACGTTTAGATATTCAGCTTCGATATTCAGATACTTTTCTTCAGACCCGCTCACACTTTGATACCAAACCTTGACCATATCTGTTAGATCCGTTTCAACTTTAAGTTCAATAAGCACTCTCGCATACCCACCAGCTTCTTTCCTGTTAGTACATTTATTTTTAGTAACTCTGTCGAAGGTGAGAGGGGCACCAACACAACTTGCTGCTCTGCAAATGCATTCCGTGTACCATAAATCTAACGGCAAGTTTTTTAATATCAACCAGATAGGAACCGAAGTCGGTGCTATTTTCTTCATGTTTATTCCAGCTTCCCATTTTTTTATACAAAGGGGGATATTGGCCACAACCCAAGGCCCTAAGTCTAGAACCTTATCCAGTCCCTCTTCATCCGCAAATTTAAACAGAAACACACCAGCTCCATTGGTAGAGATATCAATAACACCATATTGTTTCCACATTCGAAACACATTAAACCTGACAAACTGAAGGGTAGGATCAGCCCCTATAAAGTATCCGTAAAGGTCATTTCTGTATTCTTCTTTGGCCTGAACTATATATTTCGGGTCAATGACCGCTACCCGGGCACCTTCACTATTGACCATAGGGGGATAGTATTGGATTTTCTCATCCCGCAATGTACCCCCTTTACCTGTGAGCTTACAAGCATACGAGGCTTGGGGTGGCTCAGCTTGAGTAACTGGTATGGTTACTGGGCCATTATCTAGCTCAACCATATTTTCATCAATAATTACATTACCCTCATCATTCATTTTTGCCGAAAACTTCAGAACCTTAAACTTTTTCATACTTAGAATAGAATTCACCATCATTTTGTCCTCATCGGAAGTATTTATGTTGGCTACTATTGATCTCAGTTTTTCCTTCCTGGCCACAAGGTCTTCAAACAGAGCATCCAGCTTACTCATATGACTCTCCTTTCTACCAGCCCCAACTTGAGAGTGTTTGGATTTATCACTTCCAGCATGGAAGTTACCCAGCCCCATAAGATTAATGGGAGCCGTATTCGGGATAGCTTCTTGACTAAAAGTGATCTTTTTTAAAGACAGGTTTTTTTCCGGTCTTCGATTTCTAGAGAACCAAATTTTATGTCTCGTACGATTGTCCTCTCCCTTAGTAGGACTTACACCATTATCCAAAAATTCATTCCCAGTATCATTAGAGAACGGGTTCTTACCTTTAGATTTTCTTTTTTTCTTCTTCCTGTGATGAGCCTCCTCGGGTTGACATGTCTCACGTTCTATATCCAGCCATCTTGAAGGACGTCCAGCTGGAGCTTTGATATTTCTCCATGCCTCATGATCAGTTAGTTTATGTCTCCCCAACCATTTAGCTAAGCATTCAACTATCTGGTTATATTTCCCAAAAAAAAGAGGGGTAGGGTCACCTGCTTGAAGCGAAAGGGCGTGTCTCAGTCGTTGGTACCCTTCATGATTTTCAATGGGAATTATTCCATTCCATGCTTCTTTAGCTCTATCCAACACTTGGTTCCATTCCACATCCTCGCGGTCATGAGCATTTGACTGACACCAATCTTCCGGCCATTTAACACCTTTGGGATACATGCAGAATTCCACCCAGACATCCTTCCCAGTCACCTGCGAAGTATATTCTGTATTGACTAGGTTTTCAACAAGGGAATTACCTTCACCATTCATCTCCGGGTCCATACGAGTTCGTGTCTTATCTCTTTTTTCGGAGTTCACCTCCGTCTCTCCCTCCTCTGCATTATGCTGGGTATTGAGATGCATTCCGTGTACCATTAATCCGGAGGATCCTTATCTTCGCCGGCATCATTGTGAACAAAATCCATCACCCAAACAGAAACACAAGACCCACACGTAGACAACACGCCCTAACCTTCCCTGATCCGATCAACACCTTGGCCGGAGAAGCCCTGGATCGCCGGTCGCCACCCAATCGCCGAAATTGCACCTTGAATTTCACACACAAAAAACGCCGCAAATGAGAATCTTAGGGTTTAGGGTTTTTTTTTTTTGGAAAGGGGACGGTACCCCAGGTAAATTTTATTAAAATAAATTAGACATTACAAACTTGGAGAGTTTAGCAGCCAGCCAAAGGACAAACCCCAGAGGCCAGAAACCCACTAGACCCTGAAAAACCAACCAAAAAGACACCACTTAGGTGATTCCGTCCATAAGTTCTAACCTGTCAATACTACCGATTCTAAATAACAGAAATAAAACACACCACACAACCCTGCAAAGAAACACAATAAAGGGACAACTAAAACTTACCATATCCATTAATACCAATCTTAATTATCCCGTCTTCCCTGGATTTGCACGTCGTTCTTGATATCGTCTCTATCCTTCTCATAGTAATCCTCGGCCTTGTTTCTCTTGATTATCACTATTTCCTCGATGGTCTCCTTCATAGCTCCCATGCACGTGGAAATGTCTCGAGAACTCTCTCTAAATTCTAGTCTATGATGCAGCCATGTAGCATAGTCTTTTGCATGGATCCGCCACCTTTTGCATGCATGATAGAGAACCCAACAATTGTCCAGTTTTTCACCTTTTGGATGCCATCCATTGAGTTTTGCATTTATCTTCCTGAAGCTTTTATTAGGCTTTGAGAAAATCCAAACTCCCCATGAGGGCATCCAAACTCCCCATGAGAAAACATACCTAACCCGTTCCAATAAAAATACCCAATCTCGCTTGCTTTATCTCACCAACAACTCTCTTTTTGGTGGTGTTATGTGTGCATTCAGTACCAACCCTATTCCCACCCACCTGGTATAAGCAAGACGAGTCCAATCCGTGCCCCCCAAAGTATTTTACCTCTCTCAAGAATATCCAAACACACCCCAGCCCATAGTTGAAGCTAAGGTTATAACACTCTCCCCTGCCTATCCGACATCTCGGATCAGAGAATACCCAAATCCTCCCATCTCTCCCAAGAGGTGTGCGGTGTGTGCGTTTTGTACCTTTCCCCTCCCACACCCAACCGGATATAAACAAGCAAAACCCATCCCAGCTAGAGTAAATAATACCAACCCTGCTCATTGTGGTAGCAAGCAAGTCCCAACCCAAAAATAGTAACTTGGAAAGGCCCTTCCCTCCCCTCCCAAACCCGAACAATCCCAAGCAAGCCTAAGGATCCTCACACCCCTCCTGTAAGTCAAGGTAATGTGTGTGCATGGTGTACCTTTGTTTTCCCCTCCCACCCTCGAAAAGGCTTGCATGGCCAACCCTATCCCCCATATAACCTTACATACATGATAATACCAACTTCCGCAAAACCGAAAATTTAAAAGGATTCTCATACTGTGGTGATTCAAGCCTTACTCCCAAAGTGTGATTCTGGTCTCCCATCCCCCCAAGATCAATCCCGGTTCGATTCTTCCGCTTCATTATCATTATTGGATCTATTGGTCATACGCATAACACAGAATCCCCAATTTTTTGCCAACTCTGCAGATCTTTTGCTGGTCTTAATTGTAAGGCTTTTCAGCCGACATCTCACCGATTCCTCGATAGTCTTACAAATGATCTCCACTGTTTCTTGTTGACCTTTAAAAATTCTAGCATTCCTTTCTTGCCAAATGTAATAGATAGTAGCCGAAAAAATGAGCCTCCATATGATGCTATCTATGGACTTGTTTCTAGGCAGATTATTGACATGATCAATACATTCCATCCTATCCGATGGGTGGTTTTTGAATTCCCCTCTCGTCTTCATACATTTCCAGATTCTATTAGGCATGTCACACTCAAGGAAGAGATGATTATGACTATCCTTTTGAGCTTTGCAGAACCCACAAACTCTATATATGGAAGTGTCCCAGTGGCTCAATCTATCTTGGGTAAGGAGCCTGTTCATTATCTCCATCCACGTAATAAATGCATGCCGAGGTATGTTTTGACTAAACCAAATAGTCTTACTCCAAGGAGCCTCATAGTGGACCTCCCCAAAATCCAAAAAGGCTTGCTTAGTGGTAAACGTCCCCACCTTATCCTCAATAGTCTTCCACCCAAATTTGTCTTCCTTCCCAACTTGGAGGGGGGGGGGGGGGGGGGGGGGGGGGGGCTGATCCCATAGACACGGGAATTTTTCCTGCCACTCCACCGGCCATTTCCAATTTCCAAGCATAACCATCTTTTCAACCGTGCTATCCCAACTAAGGCCCACTCTCCCGATTTCCCTTTTAGTAATAAAGTCACTAAGAGGGCTGTGAATATGCCATTTATCATGCCAAATCGAGGTCGACTTTCCATCCCCATGTAACGAGACAACATGTTTCCTCACCATATCTCTATTTTTCAGAATATTTTTCCAGCTCCAACTTTCACCATCTTAAATCCGGACATCCCAAAAGTGCCTATCTTTTAGTTTTGTGTTGTAGATCCCAAATAGTGTCCTTTTTTGTGATTATATGCCAAATGTGTTTTGCCATCAGAGCTCCATTCCTGGTTCGTAAAGACTTTATCCCCGGCCCGCCTTGGTATTTTGGTTTGCAGACATCTTGCCAACTAACTCTCGCCGCTCCTTTACGCTGATCCGAAGAACTCCAAAGGAATTTTCTCATCACACATTCAATATCATGGATCACATTTATCGGCAAGGTAAAAACAGAGGCCCAGTACACTTGCAAGGACGAAAGTACCGATTGGATAAGTTGAAGTCTCCCAACAAAGGTTAAGGACTTGTTCTTCCAATCCCCCACCTTGGCTCTTACTTTATCTATAAGACACTTGCAATCTTTCGAGTATAACCATTTGAATAGTAATGGTACCCCAAGGTATTTGACAGGAAGAGAGCCCACCCGAAAGGGGAGGATGTTCTTCAGCTTATTCCCAACATGTGATCTAACGTTTCTGAAGAACATTGTACTTTTATTGAGATTCGGGACAAGGCCAAAAATTTCACTCAACTCTTCCAAAGACTGTTTTATAACCTCCACTGATTGCACATCCGCATGAGAGAATATAAAAAGATCATCGGCAAAGCAAAGATGGGTGATTTTTTGTTCCTCACATCCCCAATGGAACTGAAATTGGCTCTCATTTCAGGATGAGAGAAATAACAGCCGCATTCACTTGTTTCAAAAGTTTGCCATTCCTAAAGAAGTCTTGTATTGCCATGCACACTTCGCTGCCTATAATGCTCCAAGAAGCCTTAAAGAATTTAGCCGAGTAACCATCATGACCAGGGGCTTTATCATCATCCATACAAAACATGGCAGTCTTAATCTCCTTGATAGTGACCTCACGCACCATATTATCCGACATCTCTCTGCTAAGTTTATTAGTAAACAAGGTGTGAGGGATCTGAATGCTCTTAACAGGAGACGTTGAGCCCAGCACTCCCTCATAGAATTTAACAAATTGATTCCCAACCTGATCACCATAATACATATTGCCTTGTAGATCAAAAATAGAGCCGATACGGTTCCTTTGTTGTGCACCTTTTATGACATTATGGAAGTACTTCGAGTTCTGATCACCCTCCTTTAGCCGTTTCACTTTCGACCGTTGCTTCAGCATGAACTCTTCATCCAACACTATGTCTTTCAAAGCTGTCATATAAACCTTTTCCTCTTCTCGCAGTTCAACGTTCCCCGGGTCATCGACAACCTCTTTTTGGATTTTTTTCTAATTCCTCCCGCAAAGAGTCAATTCTGTTAGTAAAGTTACCCTTCTTATTTCCAAACTGTCGAAGCGGTTTTTTGAGGGCCCGGAGTTTTTTTGTAACTCTGAACATGTTGCAACCCTGAATTTGAATTTTCCATTCCCGACTAATAACATCTAAGAATCCGTTCTTCGTAACGAAATTCATAAATTTGAATGGTCGTTGCTTTCACTTTGGTTTACAACAAGGAAGCTTGACGAGGGATGGAGAATGGTCCGACGTTCCAAATGGGAGAAACTCCACAGCAACTTGCGGGAATTTAGCACTAAAGCTACAGTTTACCATAACTCTATCAAGTTTTTTTAATAACCCTCCTTGTTTCCCCGGGGACTTATTCCACGTGTAATTTAGACCCATACTAGGGACATCATCCACCCCAACCTGTTAACAACATGTATTGAAATCAAGCATACCCCGGGAGTGACTGGCCGTGCCCACCGAGCTCTCCTCCGGTCCACGAATCACATTAAAATCCCGTGCAAGGATCCAAGGTTCATGACCAAGAGTGACATGAAATCTACCAATGTCATCCCAAAGGGGAGTTCTCTTTTCCGCCCTGACTTTACCGTAAACAAACGAACAATAGAACTCTTTTTGGCATACCAATGGCTTAACGAGACAGTGTATGGCTTGTTCATTTTGTTCGATCACCATTAGATCAAGAATTTTTGGGTCCCATCCGATGATAATTCTAATCCAGTTTTTGCAATGGGCCATATTAGACAGCCAGCTCCACTTCCTGAAAACTTTGTTGCACACCTCACTAACCTTTACCGGGGAAAGATGAGATTCAATAACTCCACATAAACTAATACCATGCAATTGTAATAGACGAGACAGGTATTCCTGGTGGTTATAACCATTCAGACCTCTCACGTTCCAAGTTAGGACGTTGAGATCCATCTAATTACCTTGGGTATTAACTCCAACCTGATTAATACTAACACCCGGTTGGTTCGGACCATCAAAGAACATGGGGTTCATCATATTGGCAATTGAAGTTACCACAGGCGGGCCATCAATATTCATCATCTTTGCTGTAGCATCAGTCTCCGATTCAACCTCTTCACTGTTATCCCTATCACTGCCCATATCCAAATTCTTCTTCGGGGGATCCTTATCGACCTCTCTGTTAACAGCTCGGTAACCAGGACCAAAGTCATATAGACTGCACAACCGTCTAAAATAAGTAATCTGTGGTTTTGGCCATTCCGATATGGTGCTTTCAACCGAGACCAGTTGATCTAACACATATTTCTTAGCTTCAAATCTTTGTTCTTGAGTTACCATATTACTATACTCTTTGTTTAATGTCCGCTCCTGCTTTTTTATCTATCCAGAATTCATATTCTTTTCTTCATACAGAGTGTTTATATTGCTTTCCACTCCTCCAGTATTGTTATCTAAGTCATTACCCTCATCGTCCAGTAACATAAATCTATTAGCAGTTTCAATCATACGGATATCAGGAATACCAGCCGACTTACCTTTCCTTGTATGCTCTCACTATTACCGTTTGAGTTAAGATCAGTTGTGACTTGTATAGGAGCAGACGAGGGGTTAGCTGTGACCCTCTCTTGTGTCCTTTTTTCTCTCTCATTGCCTCTATCCCGTGGGGCATGATTACTTTGTCCATTAATGACAATGTTCATGTTCTTCATGCTTATCGATGCATTGTTGACTCTCTTATTTCCGTTATCCATACCCACTCCTTCTCTACTGTTTCTAGACCCATTGGGATAATTGTTGGAGCTATGACTGTTTCTTGCTCCTATGCCGAATTGCCTGGGACCGTTCCTTCTACCTTTCACCAAAGTAAAACCATCATTCTCATTTTAAACACCCCCGCCTTTTAAATCTCCCCTAGGTATCCTTACCCCATTTGTGTCATTATTTCCCCGTGTTTTTTCCTCCTCCGTTCTAGGTCTTTCCGAGCACTTAGTGAAAGAGTGCCCAAAAACTTTGCAATGGGAGCATTTCTCCGGAACATTAAAAAACTCCACCCCAATATTAACATACTTTTCTTCAACGCCATTAAATTTTTGATACCAAACCTTCACTTCCTTGGTTAGGATAGTTTCGACATTCAATTCTACCAAAACACGGGCATATCCTCCAGCCTCTTTCATGTTCTAACATTTATTCCTAGTAACTTTATCAAAGATAAGAGGGTTCCCTATACAACTAACCGCTCTACAGATACATTCAGTATACCATAAGTCTAGAGGGAGATTCTTTAACACCATCCAGATGGGAACCGTCACAGGAGCTGTTTTTTTCATATTCATGCCGGCATCCCACTTTTTGATACACAAAGGCATATTTGCCACTATTCACGGTCCCAAGCTTAAAACCTTTTCCATACCTATTTCATCCGCAAATTTAAATAAGAATACCCCTGCCCCATTAGTGGAGATGTCTATGATTCCATATGGTTTCCACATTTTGTAGAGGTTATAACGAGCATATTGAAGAGAAGGCTCCTCCCCCACAAAGTAACCATATATCACGTTTTTATACTCCTCCCTGGCTTGCACTATATATCTTGGATCTATGACAGCAACCTTAATCCCTTCACTGTTGACCAAAGGCGGGTAGTATTGGATCTTCTCCTCATTGATAGTATTGTGTTCCCCGTTAAGCATTTTAGCATATGAAGTTTTCTAAGCTCCCGATTGGATTAAATTGGTATCAAGATCCCCATGTCCAGTATCCACCATATCTTCATCAATGGTGACCACCCCGTGATCATTAACCTTGGCCGAAAATTTACGAACGTTGCATGACTTCATACTAAGAATGGAGTGCATCAGCTCTCTATTAGCATCAGTCTTAAGGATATTAGTCTCTATCTCCTTGAGTCTGGATTCTTTAACCAACAGTTCTTTATATAAACTATCCATTCTACTACTGGAGGGGGCTTTGGAAGTCCGTTGTTTGTTTTTATCCTTAGGGTCATTACCAATTTTGAATTCACTTAATCCCAAAGGAGGGGGCATAACTTTCGGGATGGAAAGGGATTGTGGGAACACATCTTTGTTTCGCTCCTTTGAGGATACCACTCTAATTGTCCGTCTGGACCCATTTTCACCATCACCTGACAGACCTTTCTTCTGTCCTCGGAATGGGTTTCTCCCCTTAGTCTTCCTTTTCTTCTTTTTATTATGGTGCATGGCTTCTTCCGGATTGCATGCACCCCTTTCCACGTCCAACCAGTTGGGAAGCCGCTGGTCACCTGGCACCTTCCTCCACATCTCATGATCATTGAGTTTATGTTGGCCCTCGCACTTCGCAAGACATTCAACCATATTATCATACTTCTCAAAAAACTTAATTTCCGGGTCACAACGCTGACATGACTTAGTAAACACAGAGTCTTGGTGGAGATCACTTTTACCCTTCCCATACTCCTCAGCCCAGGAGGTCCTTACCATTGTTGCATAGTATTTTCCCACTCTAGGTTGGATAAATCCGTACACATTTACTCTCCCCATTGTTCCGGCCAATTAAGAAGTATCCTCTGATTATTAATTCTATCCCATATTGATTTCTCTTCATAACATGGAGTAGTGCCTGGACTATCAAGGTTTAACAAGGGAAAGATACCTGAGCTCTCCTTCGAAGAGGGGATAAATTGTTTATGTTTATCACTTTGATCCGAGCAGACTTCCATCTCCCCCTCCACTTCATCATCTTGACTAGCGAAAAAGGAACCTGCTTTTGACAAGTTATCAAGTATAGAGTCCCCTGTGTATTCCTTGTTAAGAAATACAGAATTCCTCCCTTCCTCCATGATTACATCATCCTGAGCGGCCATGACCCCTATAACCAGAGGTATTTCATTGACATGCTGCCCGTCATGGTTACCTGTATCCTCGTTAGTTTGCATGGTTTGAGTAGCCCCTCTTCCTATACCCTCATCCTCCCGATTCGATTCCTTAGGATCCACAATCATAATGACATCCTCAGTCGCCCGAGAATGGCTATCCCTTCCTGTTCCTTCGATTATACTTCTATGCATGGTGTGGCTCTGCGCAGCCGGGTTCTCCATGCACGCCGCACCACCTGTATTTTCCGACATATTTTCCTTACCGATTAGATAGTACTCAGCAGCTTTTATGATCGACCCCTTCCGAAGATTCTTCGATTTCTTTAATGGTGCAGGCTTTCGTGTCCCCATGTTTCCTCCAGACTCACTACGCAAGCTATACCGGTGAACCGCCTTTTCCACCAACCCCACCGGAGAACAAGGTTCCGATCCATCCCTCTGGGAACCCCAACTCCCTCCGGTACTGTTAGACAGTTCCAAGTCGTTCTCCTTCGAGACACTATTGTCATCATCAATGCCTGTGTTATCCCAGAACTTACCATTCGTTCCCCAATCTTGGGGATCAGTATTAACAGCCTCATCGTGAACGGAATCCATATTAATGAATGGAACCAAGACGGAACAAACCCACAGCCCTCACACTCCCCTAAACCCGGCTGTCCCTTGGCCGGAAAAGCCCTAGATCGCCGGCAACCCCCTGTTCGCCAAAATCACACCTTGGTTTTCACACACTTAAGCCGTGACAAATGAGAATCCTAGGGTTTAGGGTTTTTTTTTTTTGGGAAAGGGGACGGTACCCCAGGTAAATTTTATTAATAAAAAGATAAATACAAGAAATAGGAGCCTGGCAGCCGACGAAGGGACAGTTCCCCTAAGTAGGAAACCAGCCAGACCCCGCAAAACCAGGCACACCTAAATCAGGTGATTCCGTCCATCAGTTCTAACCAAAATAACAAGCCAGTTCTATACATGCAAACCAGATAAACCAAACATCTACATAACCAAACACATAAAGAAATGCCAAAATAACAAAAATAAAACCGGGCGGTAGATTTACGCCTTTGCTTAATCCGTTTTTGGCTGCATCTCAAGTTGGTCTTCCTATCCTGTTCAGAGTGATGCTCCTTGATCCAACTTCTTCCATTAACCCTAAGTTCAATGACTGATTCATTATTACTACCGTGATTGACAAGCTTATATTTTCCTCGGGCCTTGTTTAATGGTCCATTGAAGAAGACTTCCATCTTTGTGGATGGCCATTCCCACCCGAGACCTTGTCCTGCAAACCTGTCGAAATCAAAATATCCAACATCTAAAGACCAATCCAACCAGAACTAGTGCCTCAGACCGCCCCATCCCATTATGGTTTCAAACCTCACACCCCTCTTTTTGGTGGTAGCATGTGTGTGATGTGTACCAAACCCCCCCATCCCAGTCCGGAAATACCATAATAGGCCCAACCTGAATTCATAAGCCCCAATATTCCACACCCACTCAACCCTCAGAAACAAGGTGCATTGTGTGACTTGTGTACCAACCCGTACCCAGGCAAACCCTGGCGTAGGTTGCATGTAAATGACTCTCCCCATGCAAACCTCGATCATACTTACCCCGGATTCAGACCACCTTGAACCCCCCAAAAAAACCTTGGCAATATTTAGAAAGCTGATTACTCTCTGGAGGCAGACAATGTAGTGTGTGCAATAGGTACCAACCCGTTTCCCGTGTTTCCCAAATAAATATTGCAAGGCCAACCCATTCCCCCCCTGCTACCTCAAAGTAGCCCAGAAATCATAAGTCTAGTTACCAAACACTCTTCTCTCTTTAAAGTGGTGTTTTGTGGGTGTAGTGTACCAGCCCCCTCCCCGTTAATGCCCCTTGTAGTATATTGCATGCAAGTCTCACTCCCTATGCACCAATAATCCACTTTGCAATCCACCATATTACACCTGTAAAATAACAGAACATATATCGCATAAAGCGGGTTAGAAAATTGTCTCGACATCCCTATCTTGCTCGACCTCTCATCACTCTTTTTGGTAGTGTATAGAGAGCACTTTGTACCGGCCCAATCCGTAAACCACACAGACCAATTCTTCCCTCCCCGCTTGCTAGTCCTCACTCCGCTCTTTTTAGTGGTAGCACGTGTGCACTTGGTACCTACCCCTCCCAACCCACCCCCGAGATAGCAAGCAAGGCCCTAACCCTTCCCCCCGGAAATCCTATCACTTAAAAGGAAGAAACACCAATATAGCAGTGAATGAAGATAGATTCTCATTTCAATGTGACCCAAGATATGATGTTTAGTGATTCGGCAACCCAGGTCCACTCCCCTTCCCTCCTCCTTAAACAACCCACGCTTCCTCCTATCCATTCGCACCTCTTTGTTTCAACCGATTTACATACATTTTGAAACCCCATTTCTCTTCCAACTGCAAGGATCGAGTGATGGCTTTAATTCGAAGACCTTTTAGTCTAGTACTCACCTCTTCTTCAATAATTTTGCAGAGACCATCAACCAATCTAGAATGGCCTTGGAAGATTCGAACATTCCTTTCTTGCCAAATAAAATATATAGTGGCGGAAAATATCAATCTCCAAATAATACTATCAATAGATTTATTCCTTTTGAGTTTATTCATATATTGGACACATTCAATCCAGTCATCCGGCGGGTAGCCAAATTCCCCCGGCTTCCGCATGTTCATCCACACTTATTTTGGATAGGAGCAGTCAAAAACAGATGGTTATGACTATCCATCTGATTTTGACAGAAACCACACCTTCTAGCTTCGTCCTTATCCCACCTGTTAAGCCGATCTTGAGTGAGCAATTTGTTTTTTATGGAAAGCCATGTAATAAAAGAATGTCTCGGGATGCATTGACTAAACCAAATAGTTCTATTCCAGGGAACCACCTCATGCACCTCACTAAGGTCACCAAACACCGTTTTAGTGCAGAAATCTTCCAATTTACCATCTCTGGTCTTCCACTTAACTTGATCCTTTTTTGCATGAGACAACATCGGAGGGGCTTGATCCCATAAAACGAGTATTTAGTGTTCCATCCTTCCGGCCATTTCTAGTTCCCGTTGGATATAATTTCCGAAACCTTACAGTCCATCCTCAGGCCGGAACTAATGATCTCCCTTTTAGTAATTACATCGCCTAGAGGACTGTGAACATGCTACATATCGTACCAGACCGAGGTAGCTTCTCCATTACCAATTAAAGAAAGACAATGGGTCCGCATTTTGACTCTGTTATTCAAAATGTTCTTCCAACACCAACTCTCACCATCTTCGATCTTGATGTCCCAGAAGTTCCTATTTTTTATTTTATGAGAATGGATCCAATTGACCCATAAGGTATCTTTTCTGTTTATCACATTCCATATGTGTTTGGCCATTAATGCTTCATTGCAGGTACGGAGGGGTTTAACCCCTAACCCTCCCTGGTTTCTAACCCGGGCCTTCCCTTTCCCACTGCCCGATTGGCTCCATAGAAATCTTCTCATATGGCCTTCAATATCTTGTATCACATTACTAGGAAGCATGAAAACCATAGCCCAGTAAGCATGCACACTACAAGAAAGTTTGGCAGTTTCAACGAGGCAGTTTCGACGACACGTGTCGTCGATATAGAAGGGGTAGTTACGACGACATGTCGTCGACGATGCTCAGATTCGATTTTTGACTTTTTTTCACTTTTTCTCGACGACATGTCGTCGGCAATGGTTAAGCGGGAATCGGTGAAAAGTTTTGGCGCTCACCCTATGGTATTCTCGACGACATGTCGTCGCAACTGTTAATTTTTATTTATTTTTTCTTTTTTTTTTGCCCGGTAGAATAATAATTATTTTTTATTAATTATTTTTTATCAATATCGACGACATGTCGTCGAAATAGCCGTCCAAAATTTTATTAATTTTTATTTAATAATTAAATTGATTAAATTAATTTAAAAAAGAACCAATCTCGACGACATGTCGTCGAGACTAGTCCGACCTGGACTTATCTTCGGCAGAAACGTCAAACACCCTCATTTTCACCCATTTTCTCTCCAAACTCTTCCTCTCGGCTCTCACACTCATTTCCGTCCATTCCACTCATTTAGCCACCATATTCCACCTCCTCCACCACCATTAATCATCTTGTTGAAGTGGTAAGGGCATATTTTGATTTTTTTTGACATTTTCCATTATTATTAAAAAATTTTAATATAAATCATGTGTAGGGTGAGATTTTGGTGGAGCGAACGGATTGGAAGCTAATTAGAGGCTTTCCCGACGACATCTCGTCGAATTTGGAGGTAATATGTATATATTTGTGTGAAATTTAGTGTATTTGTGTTTTGCCCCAATTTTTGTATTTTGTATGAAGTTTTGTTAAATTGTTGTTATAATTGTTATTTATTTGAAAAATATAGATGAATATATAAATGTATGTATTATTTGTTAAATTGATGGTTAATTTTTATAGATATATGTATATTTTGTGAAATTTTAGGTTTGTAGAAATGTGTATATATATATATATATATATATATATATATATATATATATATATATATATATTTATGCATTATTTGTAAAATTGATGAATTGCAGGTTTCTATAGATGTATAAATATATAGATGTATGTATTATTTGTGAAATTGGTGAATTGTAGGTTTGTATAGATGTATAAATATATAGATGTATGTATTGTTTTGTGAAATTGATGGTGTTATGTATTTATTTTTTGTGAAATTGGTGGTTTGTATTAATATAGTTGAATGTATAGATGAAATTGGTGGTGTTATGTATGTTTTTTACCCTTTGTAAGAAATGTATGTTTGTATATATATTAGTAATTTTAATACGAACCGTTTCACTTGTTTTGGCCCGAATATTTGTATTTATTATTTATTTGGGTATTCGTATTTAGATGAATCTCATTATTTATTTTTTGTGAAATGTATTATTTGTATGAATATAGATGAATGTATCTATGTATATATTTAATCCGTTTTGATTTTTTTATATCTAATACATTTGTAACGAATATATAGGATTTCTTGTTTAGATTTCTCTTTCCGCTCGACTTTGACTGCATTAAAAAGGTAACACTTTTCTACTAAACCAAAAATTGTTTAGATTATGTAACACTTTTTTAGTATATCAAACTCGAACACGATCCGTTTGTTAACCCATTTATATTGGAAAATTGGTTTATTATTTTAACGAGGGTCCAAGTACCAGTGTTGTACCTATCGTACATGACACTCAATCATGTAGTATGTTTATCGACCTAGGCTACTTGCCCATGGTGTCGACTTTAGGTGAAGGTGGTCACTCGAGTCTTAACCCCCAGATTGTGGATGATGATGATGACGATGATGAAGGCACATTCACTTCGGATGAGGACGACAACGATGATATTAGTGATGATTCTGATTAACTTATAATGTATGTGACACTTATTTTATTGATGTACTGATGTAGACACTTATATTTTATTCTGATTTAAATTTTATTGACTTCAAATTTATGTAGGTATATATGGCGACTTATGCTCGTTCACATGGTGGTGACGGTGGGGGTCGTGATCCACGAGGGAATTCTAGGAGGCTCCCTACAGATTGCGAGTCTTGTAAGTTACTTGTTTTAGTTTGCTAATTCTTCAAATTCATGTAACATCTGCGAGTGTTGTAAGTTATATTGTATATATTTTTAATTTGCTAATTCTTCAAATTCATGTAACAGCTGCCTCGAAAAAGGTAAGGGGCCGTGGTAGAAACCTTGATATGCTGGAGGCGTTCGCCCAAAATGGCAACAAGCCACTGCCACTTGAGCTTGATCCAACCCACGAGACATACAAGTTTGTCGGTCCGAACGGTCGATGGTTTGTCCGACAAATCACTATTGCTCAAGAGAAAATCCCATCACACTATTCTGGTTGGGAGCACGTTCCTAGGGAGCATCAAAACACCGTATTTCGCAATCTTCACGTAAGTATAAAATGTAATTTTTTAACATTCATAATTATTAAATGTTTCCTAATTACCTTTTTTTACAGAATTACTTTGATTTAGAAAGCTCGAGTAACACACCGCAGTGGCCACAAATATCTGCGGGCATCCATGATGATTGTGCCCGTAGATATCGTGACCGCAAATCTGCTTTAAAGAAACATTTTGAATTGGTTGGTGGTTACGAGGATGTGGAAGAAGCAAGGAATCATCCTCATGAGTCCATCAGTTCCGGCAATTGGAATTCCCTCATCGACAACTTGTTCCTTGATCCCAAGTATGTGGCACGCTGCAATCAAAATTCTTCAAACCGAGCTAAACAACCATATGCCAATACTAGTGGGAGCAAGTCATTTGCTCAACGACGATATGAGGAGGTAACAAAAGTTGTTAATATTATTCTAAAAATAAATTCATAACTTAGTCAAATATTAGTAATATTACTTTTGTTGTTTATAGGTACAACAAGGTGGAAACGTCGGCCTGATTGATGGTTGGAGACGTATGCACACGTCTCACGGCACATGGGTCAACGAGCGGGCACAAAACGATTGGGTAAGTATATATATTTTGTTATTATGTTGTGAATCAAAGTATAAATGAGTCAAAATGACACGTACCCATTCTAAATGGGTCAAAATTATTCGTTTAACATAAGTCCACTAATACATGTATACTATTGCATTTTGATACCTTTATTGTAGGTTGAGAAATTATTTGAGTACTAAGTTTGTATATTGTATTTCTAGTTTGGTAAATACACTAGAATATTAATCATATTGGTTATTGTTGGTGTTATTATATGTTTTTATTGAGTTTTGGTGAATTATTATGTTTATTGAGTATTGTTAAGTTGGTTGGCTATCAATTTTACAGTAGTTATGCTGTCGGATTTTTAAATATTTTTTATATATGTTTATTTTTTGTTTATTACAGAATACAATTCAAGAAGAATTGACCCGGATGCAACAAGCCGGCGGAGAGGTTGATGAGGAAGAGGTCCTAAAACGTGCCCTTGGCGAGAGACGCGGTTGGAGCCGAGGAGTTGGAAGAAAAGTTAGAAACACGCCCACTAATGTTTCGGCTCTCTCCGAGTCTCAATTCAACGAATTAAAAGAACAAATTCGTCAACTGAATGAGACCGTGACACAAATGCAACATGACCGCAACCAATCCGACAACCAAAATGACGACGACGATGAATAAACTTGGTCAAAGCTTTTATTTGAACGATTTGTAATAACTTATACAATTCGTATACTTTTGTTGGATGTTTTATGTAATATATTGGTGTGGAATGTTTTAATATATATATATAACAGTTTTGACAGGTTCTGAATATCTATGTATTAAATTACTGGAAAATTTTTAAAATTCAAAAAAAAAAAATTAAAAAAAATTAACCAGTCTCGACGACATGTCGTCGAGATTGATGTTTTGAAAATTTAAATAAAATAAACATTTTGGACAATAAATAAAGATAAAATAAAATTTAAATACCCAGTCTCGACGACATGTCGTCGAGATTGAGTTTTTAAAAATTTATTTTATCTTTTTTTTTAAATAAAAAGTTATTACCGACAGGCCAATATCGACGATATGTCGTCGAGAAAAGGGTAATCAATCTCGACGACTATTTCTCGACGACATTTTAAGTTGTCTCGACGAAGTTTTGTCGACGGAGGAATTATCGACGACATGTCATCGAGAAAGGCTATATCGACGACATGTCGTCGAGACTGGTCGTTGAATCTGCCTAAAATTCTAGTAGTGGCAGCGAGGATAACACCGATTTAATAAGTTGAAGTCTTCCCGCAAAAGAGAGGAATTTATTCTTCCAATCGTCCACTTTGGATTTCACTTTGTCAATTAACCCCTTACAGTCCTTAGCATATAGACGTTTGGACAACAATGGAACACCAAGATATTTAATCGGTAACCCGAAACGGAATTATACTTCTAACCTTATACTGAATAATGTTCCGAATATTTCCAAAAAATAGGGTGCTTTTGTTAAAATTGGGTTTTAGTTCGGACACATTGCTAAATTCTTCAAGTGACTTTTTTATAATATTGATCGAGTCCATATCAGCATGTGTAAACACCAGAAGATCATCCGCGAAACACAAATGGGTAATTCGTTGTTCCTCACAGCCCCAATGATAATGAAAATTCCCTTCACGCTCTATCCTTCTCTTTATCATTAAGTTTAGCACTTCCATAACCAACATAAACAGATAAGGAGACATGGGATCTCCTTGTCTAAGCCCCCTTTCTTGTTAGGTGTTAGTTTGTAATTTCCAAATTGTTGAGGGACTGTATTTGTCATTTTTGATTCTTGTATCTGTATAAATACAGAGTTTGTAAGATTGAGTTCTTAATCAATAAAGTTTCTGTTTAGCTTCATAAATTCGGTTGTTATTTCTGTTAGTCTAATTCTTGGTGGCTTGATTACAATTGGTATCAGAGCTGTGTTAAGGAAGAACAGCTCGTACACGATCCGACGGATTGGATCTGGATCCTAAATTCGGCAGAAAGTACAATCGGAAGACGAAGAAGATGACCGGCGAAGGTGTTACTCCACCGGCGAATAATCAAATTGTCACGATCAGAGAGAATTCCACAATTCCCCTACAATGTCCAGTTCTTACCACTTTGAATTATACAATTTGGGCGGTTAAATTGAAGTCGATTTTCAATGTCCATGGCCTTTGGGAAGTAATTGATGTCCAAGAAGGGGTTGCAGTTGATGCCAAGAAGAACAACATGGCAATTGCCTACCTGTATCAGGCAATGCCAGAAGATTTGGTTCTTCAAGTTGCACAGTACACTACGGCCAAGGAAATCTGGGATTCACTGAAATCCAGATTTGTTGGGGTTGATAGGGTCAAGAAGGCAAGATTACAAACCCTAAGAAATGAATTTGAAGGACTGCGAATGAAGGATGAAGAGAGTATTGATGATTTTGCAGGAAGGATAAGTGCACTATCTTCAAAGACCAGTGATCTTGGCGCTCCTTATGAGGAAGCTACTCTAGTTCGAAAATTCCTCGACTCATTACCTGAGCGATTCATACAAATTGTTGCCTCAATAGAGCAATTTGTGGATCTGGATACCATGTTGCTTCAAGAGGCGATTGGCCGGCTGAAGGCCTTCGAAGAAAGAACCAATTTGAAGGCCAAAGTAAGTCAACCAAGGACTGATCATTTATTGCTCACTTATGCTGAGTGGCAAGCAAGAAACAAAGATACTGATGGCAATAATAAGTTCAGATCTAAGGGAGATCAAGGTGGAAAGGGCTGGAATAAGAACAAAGGGCAGTACGTTAACAAGGGGAAGGGAGAAAAATTCAAGAGACAAGGTGAAAGACAAGGAAAAGATAAGTCAAAGATTAAATGCTTTAAATGTGACTTGTATGGTCATTATGCCTCTGAATGCCCAACTAAAACAAAAGATGCAGAAGCAAACTTGACTCAGACTGAAGAAGAAGGACCTGCACTCTTGATGACTGTTGCCAGAATTGAAAATCAAAAGGAAGTGGTATTTCTAAATGAGCACAAAGTGGTACCAGCCAGGTATGAATCTGAAGGAAGTGACAAATACTTGTGGTACCTTGATAATGGTGCTTCAAACCACATGACTGGGGATGAAACTGTGTTCTCCAATCTTGATAGGAATGTTGGAGGTAAAGTTAGATTTGGAGATGGTTCATGTGTAGTCATTGAAGGTAGAGGTACAGTCATTTTAGAATGCAAGAATAAAGAACAGAGACTTTTAACAGATGTCTATTATATTCCACACTTGAAGAGTAACATTCTTAGCCTTGGACAAGCAACAGAAGGAGGTTGTGAGGTGAGAATGAAAGATGAATTCTTGTGGATGTATGAAAGAGATGGGAGACTGTTAATGAAAGTGAAAAGATCTCATAATAGGTTGTACAAGATTAGCCTGAATATTGGCATACCAATGTGTTTTCAAGCAAAGATAACAGCTACACCTTGGTTATGGCATGGCAGGCTAGGGCATATGAACTTTGAAGCCCTGAAGAGTATGACTAAAAGGCAACTAGTAACTGGAGTTCCACCAATAGATCACCCTTCACAAGTCTGTGAGGCTTGCTTGGCTGGAAAACATTCAAGGAAGTCCTTCCCAGCAGCATCTCAGTACAGGGCTGGAAAACCTTTGCAGTTACTGTCCATAGACCTTTGTGGTCCAATCATGCCAACCACCCAGGCAGGTAACAAGTACTTTATGTTGATTGTAGATGACTGTACTAGATACATGTGGGTGTATATGTTGAAAGGAAAAGATCAAGCTTTTGATATGTTTAAGCAATTCAAAGGAAAAGTTGAGAATGAATTAGGTCTTAAGATAAAAACATTAAGGTCAGATCGTGGGGGGGAGTTTATCTCTCATGAGTTCAACAATTACTGCAATAAGGAAGGTATCATAAGGCAGTTGACAGCCCCTTATTCTCCCCAACAGAATGGGATGGTGGAGAGGAGGAATAGGTCAGTGCTAAACATGACCAGAAGCATATTGAAGGCTATGAGTATGCCACAAGATTTTTGGGCAGAAGGGGTGAGGCATTCTGTTTACATCCTTAACAGGATTGTTACTAAATCCCTAAAGGATGCCACACCCTATGAGGTTTTGAAGGAAAGAAAACCTAGTCTTGCACATCTAAGAATCTTTGGGTGTGTAGGGCATGTAAAAGTAACTAAGCCAGGGATGAAGAAATTGGATGACAGAAGTGTTCCTATGGTGTATCTAGGAACAGAAGCTGGAACAAAAGGTCATAGAATGTATGATGTGACTAAAGGAAGGCTAGTAATAAGCAGAGATGTACAGTTTGATGAGGGCAGAAAATGGGATTGGTCAGATTACTTGGGTAAAGTCAAAGATGATAGTTCAAGTTGGGTGGAGTTTTATGTTCATAATGATCAATTTCAAGAAGGAATTGGGACTGAAGAACAAGATCCAATTGATGAAAACAGTAACTCAAGTCAACAGAACAGTTCTAACCCTAATGGTTACTCAGACCAAGATGAAGGTTTTAGTCAAACTGGAAGCTCTAGTCAGCAGGATGAACAGGAACAGCCAAATGTAAGAAGGTCTAACAGAGTTCCTACTGTGCCATCTAAGCTCAGTGATTATGTGTTGGATGGAAGGGTAAGGTATGGGATTGATAGACAAGAAGAGGAAGATAGAATTGAACTCTTACTTGCTCAAGAAGGTGAACCCATGACTTATCAAGAAGCAGTAAAGGAGAAGGAATGGAAATTGGCTATGGATGAAGAAATTCAGGCAATTGAAAGAAACAAAACCTGGATTTTGATTCAACCGCCTCTGAAGTGCAATCCTATTGGGCTGAAATGGGTGTTTAAGCTGAAGAAGGATGCAATGGGTAAAATAACAAAGCACAAAGCAAGGTTGGTAGCAAAAGGGTATGTTCAGCAGTTGGGAATTGATTTTGAGGAGGCCTTTGCCCCTGTAGCTAGAATAGAAACTATAAGGTTAATCCTTGCTTTGTCAGCTAAGATGGGTTGGAAAGTATTTCACCTAGATGTTAAAGCTGCATTTCTTCATGGAGAATTAAAGGAGAATGTGTATGTGAAACAACCAGAAGGTTATGTAAAGAAAGGAGCAGAAAGTTATGTGTATAAACTGTCAAAGGCACTTTATGGTCTTAGGCAAGCACCAAGGGCTTGGAATTTGAGGTTGGATGAAGTACTAAAGGAATTGGGATTCAAAAGATGTCAAAGAGAACAGGCTGTGTATGTTAAAACAGAAGCAAAATCACATTTGATTTTGGGTGTTTATGTGGATGACTTGTTGATAACAGGAAGTGATATTCAAGAGATTGAAAAATTTAAAGGTCAGATGAAACAAAAGTTTGAGATGACAGATCTTGGTTTGTTATGTTACTATCTAGGAATTGAGGTAGTACAGAATGAAAAGGGAATCTTAATAAAGCAGGCAGGATATGCAAGAAAACTTGTTCAGATGGCAGGCCTAGAAGATTGCAATGAAACTAGAATACCAATGGAACCAGGTTTAAACTTGTACAGAGTTGAAGAGAGTCCTGAAGTAGATTCAACGGAATATAGAAGACTTGTTGGTTCATTGAGGTACTTAACACAAACCAGGCCTGACATTAACTTTGCAGTGGGGTATGTGAGCAGATTCATGCAAGAGCCTAGTGAAATCCACTTGAAAGCAGTTAAACATTTGGTCAGGTATGTGAAGGGAACACTGCACTATGGATTGACTTATAAAAGAACAGAAGGTGGAAGTTTAATTGGGTATAGTGACAGTAACCATCTTACTGATACAGATGATGGAAGAAGTACCTCTGGGAATGTATTTTATTTTAATGGGTCACTAATTTCTTGGCAATCACAGAAGCAACAAACTGTTGCATTGTCCAGCTGTGAGGTTGAGTTTATGGCTGCAACATTGGCAGCTTGCCAAGCAATTTGGCTACATGGATTATTGGAAGAAGTTACTGGTTTGAAACAGAAAGTCGCCACATTATTTGTTGATAATAAATCTGCAATTGCTCTTATGAAAAATCCAGTTTTTCATGGGAGATCAAAGCATATAAATACAAGATATCATTACATAAGGGAATGCATAGAGAGAAATCAAATCCTTGTTGATTTTGTGTGTGGAGAGTTACAATGTGCAGATGTTTTGACAAAAGCTTTGCCTAAAATGAAGTTTTGTGAGATGAGATTCTTGTTAGGGGTAGAAGATTTGAAATAAAGCAATTTGGAATTAGGAGGGAGTATTGTTAGGTGTTAGTTTGTAATTTCCAAATTGTTGAGGGACTGTATTTGTCATTTTTGATTCTTGTATCTGTATAAATACAGAGTTTGTAAGATTGAGTTCTTAATCAATAAAGTTTCTGTTTAGCTTCATAAATTCGGTTGTTATTTCCGTTAGTCTAATTCTTGGTGGCCTGATTACATTTCTCCCTTCAAGAAGCCATACATATCACCATTAACATTAATGGAATAAGTGGTAGAAGTGAGGCAGGTCATAATCCAATGTTGCATGCAGGGATGGAAACCATAACTATCAAGGCATTGTTTCATGAACCCATGGTCCACCGTATCATAAGCCTTTTGGAGATCAATTTTGAGCGCCACTTTGGCCTCTCCTCTATTCCTGTGATAATTTCTCACCAATGGTTGGGTTAGAAGAATGTTATCACTAATAAGTCTCCCTGGTATAAACGCACTTTGACAGTCCCCAACAATGAGATGAATACCCTCCTTTATACGCTCACATATTATCTTGGTGATGCATTTGTAAAGGACATTACAACAGGAAATAGGACGAAAGTCAGCAACATTAGATGGATTATTGCATTTTGTTATAAGGGAGATGATAGCCGCATTGACTTGTTTAAGGAGCTTCCCATTCTCAAAGAATTCCTGTATGGCAGCACAAACTTCATCATCCACAATACTCCACGCGGACTTAAAGAATCTTTTCGTATAAACATCCGGACCCGGAGCTTTGTCATCTTCAATCCCGAACATCGCAGTTTTTATTTCCTCCTTCGTTATGGCCCTAACTGTTAACGGTAATTCAAACTCATCCGGGTCATGGAGCAAGTATGGGTCAGAGGAGGATACGGGTCAAGAATCAGATAAAGTCAAAAAGGAATGCGCACGTGGGTTACACGGCTAGTTGATTGAAGACCGAGTTTGCAGTTTACTTTTGAATAAAGTCCTATAGACTAGCTCAGTTTGTTACGTCCTTTTTCTTCTGCATGGTAGCTAGTAGGTTCTATTTAAGCAGTAGTATGTCCTTTGTTTATGAATGCAATTTCTCTGATTAATAAAAGCAATAGTCTTTGAGTAATTATTCTTGTTCTTTATTCACTGGTTAATCGAGTGACTAGCTTCTAAATACCAACAGTGGTATCAGAGCTAGTGAGAGATCCTAACTACTTCGATTGTCACTTGTTATTCACTATGGCCGACCAAGCAAGCACCCTACCCACTGCTCCAACTCCGATTCCCATGTTCAAGGGTGAGGGCTATGAATATTGGAGCATTCGCATGAAAACTATACTCAAATCTCGTGATCTATGGGATTTGGTGGAGACCGGAGTGAATGAAGGTGAAACCGATGCGGCTCGATTGAGAACGGTAAAGAAGAGAGATGCACATGCCATGGCCATTATTCAACAGGGTGTGCATGATGTGTTATTTTCGAGAATTGCTGCTGCCGACTCCGCCAAGGAGACTTGGGAAATTCTTAAAATGGAATTTCAAGGTGATACGCAAGTTCAGGCGGTGAAACTTCAAGGCCTGCGTCGTGATTTTGAAAATCTGTCAATGAAGGATGGAGAACTAGTGGGCGACTATTTTTCTCGTGTGATGGCCATAGTCAGCCAAAAACGTGCTTATGGTGAAGTTGTGGCTGATCAAACCATCGTCGAGAAAATACTGAGAAGCCTCTCCCCGAAATTTGATTATGTTGTCCCATCCATAGAAGTATCCTTTGACCTTTCTCAACTTTCACCCATCAAACTGATGGGCTCGCTTCAGTCACAAGAAGAGAGAATAAATAGTAGGTCTAATGATAAGGCTGAACGATCGGACGAGCAAGCACTTCAAGTTTTCCATGATAATGGTCAGCCATCTCGTGGTGGAGGATTTAGAGGGCGTGGTCGAGGTTCTCCCCGTGGACGTGGCCGTGGACGCGGGTCAGACAAAAATAAAATCCCTCAATGTTACTTATGCAATAGGTTTGGACATGTTAAGCGGGATTGTTGGTACAATGATGAAGCCCAAGCTAATGTTGCAGCTGAAGAAAAGGAAGTGGAAGATAACCAGGAAGATCAACATTTGTTCATGATCATGGAAAAACCATTCATGCTAATGATGAATTCTCATACCCAAAATAACACTAACAGTCTATGGTTTGTTGACTCTGGTTGCTCTAATCACATGACGGGCACCGAGTCAATCTTCACAAACCTAGATGAATCTTTCAAGTTAAGTGTTCAACTGGGTGATAAAAAGAGGCTCTCTGTGGAAGGAAAAGGGACTGTGAAGATTGATACCGGAAAAGGTGGGTATAAGCTCTTAGATGATGTGTACTATGCACCCAACTTGGAGTACAATCTCCTAAGTGTGGGCCAGTTAATGAAGAAAAAGTATGCCATCCATTTCGAAGATGGGAAGTGTGTCATTACTCAAAATGGTGTCACCCTGATGAAGATACTTGTGTCTAGCAATAATATGTTCCTATTGGATGCTACAAAGGCTGAGGTATGTGAAGCTGATGAAAAGAAAATGACCCCTACAAGGTTATGGCATCTAAGGTATGGTCATCTCAACTTTAGTAGCCTAAAGTCTCTACACGACAGGAACATGGTCATTGGCCTACCCAATATTAGACCTTCCCCTAAGTGTGAAGGCTGCATTTTGGGTAAACAAACCAAACTCCCATTTCTGTCCAAGTCTTGGCGTGCCACAAAAAAACTTGAACTAATACATGCTGATCTATGTGGTCCCATGCAAACGCCAAGCCTTGGTCACAGTCTATATTATCTGTTGTTCATTGATGATTTAACTAGGATGTGTTGGGTGTATTTCCTCCCAAAGAAGTCTGATGCCTTCGAGAAGTTTAAAGTATTCAGAAAATTGGTTGAAAAGCAAGGCGAGAGACCTATTAAGGTTCTCCGAACTGATCGGGGTGGCGAATTCACCTCACATGCATTCAATGCTTATTGTGAAGAACATGGTATCAAACGGGAGTTGACGGTTCCATATACTCCTGAGCACAACGGAGTTGTGGAAAGGAAGAATCGTACTATTATGGGCCTCACTAGAAGCATGTTAAAGGAAAAGGATCTACCAAATTTCTTCTGGGCAGAAGCCGTTGCTACCGCTGTGTTTCTTATTAATATCTCACCCACCATGGCTGTCGTAGGTCAAACACCTTTGGAAGCTTGGTCAGGTGAGAAACCACAAGTTGAAAGACTCCGTGTGTTCGGTTGTGTTGCATACAACCTAACTCAATCTCAGGGCCGGCGCAAGCTAGACAGTCGAGGAGAAAAATGTGTGTTCATCGGGTATTCTTCACAAGGCTCCGGTTATCGTTTGTTCAATCCAGTTACAAAGGTTTTCCAAACTAGGAGACATGTGGAATGCCTAGAAGAAGCAAGTTGGGACTGGAAAGCTAGTTTCACCAACGAGAATCAGACTTATGAATGCCACTATATTGATCCATTTCCAGCAACAACCAATGATATTGATGCCAGTTATACTTCCTCAAATGACACTACTGTTGCTTCTTCTTCTAATAGTAGTTCGGATGAGAATGACTCTCATTCTATTCAAAACAGTATTGGTCAGTCCCCCATGCAGGCTTCCTCAAGTACTAATGATGCAACTCAGGCTTCTAGTTCTTCCTCTTTAACTCCTCCATTGAAGACAAAATCATTAAATGACTTATATGACAATACTGTAGCTATGGAAGTCCCTCCTGACTTCTACAGTACTTGTCAATTTGCTCTCAACATAGCTGATCCTACTTGTTATTCTGAAGCAGCAGTCAAGTCTGAGTGGAGAAAGGCTATGGAAGATGAGTTGGCGGCTATAGAAAAGAATAAGACATGGAAGTTGGTCACTCTACCTCCTGGCAAGAACTTGGTAGGTTTAAAGTGGCTATTTAAAACTAAAGTTGGTCCAGATGGAAGCATTCTAAGGCATAAGGCCCGACTTGTTGCCAAGGGGTACTCTCAAAAGAAAGGATTAGACTATCAAGAAACTTTCGCACCTGTTGCTCGATTTGAGACGATTCGTATAGTCTTGTCTGTGGCAGCCTTCAAGGGATGGAAGATGTATCAACTCGATGTCAAGACAGCTTTCCTCAATGGAGACTTAGATGAGGAAATTTACGTTGAGCAGCCGGAAGGGTTTAAGGTCCAAGAAAACAAAGTGTATCGCCTCAAGAAGGCCTTATATGGCCTAAAGCAATCCCCGAGAGCATGGTACTCTAAGATTGATGCTTATTTTGTCATGAATGGTTATCAAAGAAGTGAGAATGAACCAACTTTGTATGTCAACAAATCTGTGAATGGTGATGTGATCTATGTATGCTTGTATGTAGATGACATCATATATACAAGTCCTAATCCTCAACTTATTACCGAGTTTAAGGAGGGTATGATGTCAACCTTCGAAATGACTGATTTAGGCTTGCTGACTTACTTCTTGGGACTGGAAGTCTCACAATCAGATGCAGGTATTTTTCTGTCTCAAGAACGCTATGCTATGGACCTGTTATCTAAGTTTGGGATGAGGCAATGTAAAGTCGAGGCAACTCCCATGAATACAAATGAAAAACTTCAAATGGAGGACTATTCTGATAAAGTGGATGAAGAAAACTATAGAAGCCTAGTGGGTAGCCTCATTTATCTCACCCACTCCCGACCTGACATAGCTCACGCTGTAAGTTTGGTGTCCAGATTCTTGCAAAATCCTTCTAAACTTCATCTTGGAGCTGCCAAGAGAATTTTAAGATATGTAGCAGGTACTTTAAACTTTGGTTTATGGTTCAAGAAGGATGACAACAATCAAGAGGTGATCTTAACCGGGTACTCGGATAGCGATTGGGCAGGTTGTGTTGATGATAGGAAGAGCATCTCAGCTAATGTGTTCTTGCTTGGAAGTGCTGTGGTTACATGGAGCACTAAGAAACAAAGTACAGTGGCATTATCAAGTACAGAGGCAGAATACATCTCCTCAACAGCTGCTACGTGTCAAGCTATATGGCTGAGAAGGGTCCTAGAGGATCTACACTTAAAACAGGAGTTTGCTACAACCATCTTTTGTGATAATCAATCAACTATAAGTCTTTCCAAGAACCCAGTAATGCACAGCAGGTCTAAACACATCGAATTAAAGCATCATTTTGTTCGTGATATGGTGAAGCAAGAACTAGTTAAGTTAGAATTCTGCAGCACTCAAAACCAAGCTGCAGATATTCTAACCAAAGCATTATCCCGGGAAAAGTTTATGTTCTTCAGGAAGCTAATTGGAGTTGAGGAGTTTGTATTATCGGGGGGTGTTAACGGTAATTCAAACTCATCCGGGTCATGGAGCAAGTATGGGTCAGAGGAGGATACGGGTCAAGAATCAGATAAAGTCAAAAAGGAATGCGCACGTGGGTTACACGGCTAGTTGATTGAAGACCGAGTTTGCAGTTTACTTTTGAATAAAGTCCTATAGACTAGCTCAGTTTGTTACGTCCTTTTTCTTCTGCATGGTAGCTAGTAGGTTCTATTTAAGCAGTAGTATGTCCTTTGTTTATGAATGCAATTTCTCTGATTAATAAAAGCAATAGTCTTTGAGTAATTATTCTTGTTCTTTATTCACTGGTTAATCGAGTGACTAGCTTCTAAATACCAACACTAACCATGTGATTTGCAAGTTGAGGCAACAACTTATTAGCGAACAGCTCATTAGGTTGAATAATAGGAGTCACAACATCCTTTTTTCCCAACATTTGTTCATAGTACTTCACAAATTGCTGACCTATCTCCTCCCCTTGAAAGAATTGACCTTCTAGGTTGCTAATAGAAGTAATTCTGTTCCGTTGCTGAGAGGATAAAATGACCTTATGAAAATATTTAGAGTTTTGATCCCTTTCTCTCAGCCATCTCACCTTAGCTCTCTACTTAAGCATTATTTCTTCATCCATAACCGTTTGTTTTAAAGCTTTAATATACACCACTTCTTCCTCACGAAGCTCATGGTTCCCAGGGTCACGTTCCACTTCAAGTTGAATTTGGGCCAGCTCACTTCGAATAACCTCAATTCTCTGAGCCAAGTTTCCTTTACAATTTCCAAATTTACTGAGATCAGACTTCAAGCCTCCAAGTTTTTTAACAACCCAGAACATCCAACACCCATCAACCTATTTCTTCCAACCAGCTCGAACGACCTCCAGAAATCCTTTTTTCCTCGTAAGGTAATTCATAAACTTGAACGGACGAGGCTTCCATTTATTTTTTACATTCGGTTGTGAGACCACCACAGGAGAATGATCCGAAGTGCCAAAAGGCAGGAATTCCGCCAACATCAGAGGGAACTATGAATAAAAACATGAGTTAACCATGGACCTATCAAGTTTCTTTAACAGCCCATCCGTCCTACCCGGCGATTTATTCCACGTAAATTTGAGGCCAGTACTACTAGCATCTTCAATCCCTATAGCATTACAGCATTCCCGAAATTCATTCATCCCTATAGTCATGTTAGACCCCCCCCCATAGAGTTTTCCTCCGGCCTCAGAGTTACATTAAAATCTCCAACCAGTAACCACGGTCTGTTAATCACCGAGAGGTGGTGTTTAACCAAGTCATTCCATAACAGTCTTCGTCCCAGGGCTCTGACCTTACCATAGATGAAAGAACAGTAAAATTGGTTCTGCCCATTAGCCGGTTTAATTAAACAGTGCATGACCTGGTCCGATTGCTCAACTACCATAATCTCCACTTGCTTAGGGTCCCACCCCACAATTATTCTAGCCCAACTCTCGCAGTGACTGATGTTAGAAGTCCATTCCCATCTTCTAAAGACTTTCTTACAAACCTTTTGAAGATTAGGAGCCATCACCCGGGATTCCAAAATACCACAAACATTAATTCCATGCTCCTTCATAAGACATATAAGATGATCTTGATGGTCACGGCTGTTAAGCCCTCTAACATTCCAGGTTAAAATTTTAGCATTCATTGACACCAATCAGGGGGTTTTCAGTAGGATAAATGTCCGTATCCACCTGTTTAGGCGTATCCGCAGTCACTTCATGATCGTTTAGACGATGCACATGTGAACCTAAAGCGTTATCCAATTTCATGAACACCGCAGTACCATCAGTTTCCGACTCAACCTCTTCCATAGGTATTGGGCTATTGTCACTATTCAAATCCTCCCCATCCATCCCTTTTTCCCACACTTTAGAAGCCCAACTAAATCCCTCAACAAAGCCAAATAAGTGGCTTAGTTGCCTGAAGTAGTTAACAAGATGTTTTGGCCATTTAGCAGCCACCTCAAGATCCGGAATCTGTTTCTTTACCACATGTTGCTTAGCCTCAATTCTCTGTGCCTGATTCAAGTCCTGACTGTAACTCATGTTTAAATTCCTTTCTTGTTTCCTAACCCATCCTTCATTCCTCTCTTCATCATTTCTAGTCCCCCCCGATTTCTGAACCCACACCTTCATTTCCAAGCTCCATTTCAATCCCGTTTTTATCCAGCAAGACATATCTATTACTAGTTTCTATAACTGATGTACCCTGACTTCCCCCAACATTCAGCCCTTTATTTCTGTTGTTGCCTTCAATGTTATTTCTCTTGTTTAGGTTCGATACCCCACTATGATCAGCATTCCTTGGTCTCTCGACATAAATGCTAGTTTCTTCATTAGCTCTTGAATTTTTAGGAATTTCCTTAGGTTTCTCTTTCCCCACTATGTTTCTGTTCTGCACCTCCGGCACCCATTTTGGTTTGGTAAGATCCACATTTCTCCTAGTATCAGATGTACCTCCTCTCCCCATCTGGATATTCATATGACTAGGCCTTCTATGTCCCATATTCTGACTCTGGCTTTGATTATGACTTTTCCTCCTATGCACGAAAGTAAACCCATCTGCATCAACATTTTTGTTTTCATTACTTGTTCCGGCCTGGTTTTTGGGACTAATTTTTTTTACCACATCCCTAGCCTGGGATTTCTCCTCCTCAGTTCGGGATCTCACCTTACAAGCTTTGTTGGAGTGACCAAACACCCCACAGTGTTCACATCTCAATGGAACATTTAAATATTCAACATCTATGTCTACAAATTTTTTGGCACTATTGTCAATACTTTGGTACCAAACCTTAACTTTTTCCTGAAGCTCCATCTCAAATTTAACTTCAACTAACACTCTCGCATAACCCCCAGCTTCCTTTCTATTCTTGCATTTATTCATAGTAACCTTGTCAAACGTTAACGGATTACCCCCACAACTAACCGCACGACAGATACATTCCGTATACCACAAGTCTAATGGCAGGTTCTTCAATATCATCCATATAGGGACTGATCTTGGCGGCTCTTTAATCATACTCATACCTGGATCCCACTTTTTGATGCTCAAAGGAACATTAGCCACAATCCAAGGGCCTAGTTTTAATCACCTCATTCATCCCTTGTTCCTCTTTAAATTTAAACAAGAAAATTCCTGACCCGTTAGTGGAAATATCAACTAGACCGTACTGTTTCCACATTTTGAAGAGATTGAATCTAGCAAATTGTACTGCCGGGTCCTCGCCAATAAAGTATCCATATAGGACATTTTTTTACTCATTCATGGCTTGGAGGATAAATTTAGGTTCTATAACCGCAACCGTTTGACCATCATCCGTAATAGTGGGCTGGTAAAATCTGACCTTCTCCACACCGACAGTATTATCCACCCCCGACACCATGTTGGCATAAGACGTCCGTTGATGTGTAAGAGGTTCCAACCTAACTTCTGTTTCAGAAGCATAGTGTCTAGCATATTTTCATCTATAGTTACCTGACCCTCTTCATTAATCTTGGCCGAAAACTTAGTGATACGAGCTTTTGCCATCCCTATCAAGGAATTAATCAAAGTGCTATTGTCCTTAGAGGTATTAATCCTCCGAGCAATCTCCACAAGTCGCTCCTCTTTCTCTCTTAATTTCTTCAAGAGATCATTATTAAAAATCCTCACCTTCCCTTTATTTTCTACATCCTTATCTTTGCCAATTCTAAATTCATTGTAGATAATCAGCTCATCCGAGATGGCCTTAGGGATAAAGACCTGCTTAAACATATGACTAGTCTTAGATAGGTTCTTTTTCGGTGTTCTATTCTTAGAATTCCAAATTTTCCAGTTCTTCCTTCTCGTACCTTCGGTTTCAATTTCTTGAGTAGATTCCCTTTTATCTAGATATCCCGTTTCAATACTGTCCCTAGGACCTTTCGATCCCCTAGCGTGCTTTTTCTGATTGCCAAAATTATCTATGCCCTTAGTACACCCCTCGCCTTCCACACTGGACATACTTAAATGTCCTGATCTCTAACCTTTCTTTTTCCAACCTTGCATAACACCGATTGTAGGCCATGCCATTTTTGAAGTCCCATAAGAGCCAGATTATCCTTGTAGCAGAACTCAAAAGCCATATCCTCTTCAGAGAGTCCCCATATAGATTTCATACGATTATAAAGGTTAGTAACTTCCACCTCATCTTCCTTATTCTTTGTTTCTTCATTGTGTTTACACACCCGCATCCAGTCAATAGAATGAACCTCACCTTCAGCCATATTATTCCAGTTATCCAGGAGGTTTACTTGCAACAGGTGTTGCATGTTCCCGTCAACTACATTGGTAATTCCTGGAAAAAAACCAATATTTTCAAGCATATTATTAAGGTTACAAATACTAACCTCTTCACGATTTATCCCCGATGAGAATGCCTTATCTTTAGAGCTTTGATCCGAGTTAATTCCTGCTCTTCACCCTCTTCCAGAATACCATTCAGGGGAGCCGACATGAAAGAAGAGATGTTATTTAGAATTGAATCACCAGCATATTCCATGTTCATCTGCACTGTCTCCCCGTCAATATGGCTATCAACATGAGATGGCGTAGAAGTTTCAACAATCCCATCCTCTCCACTCTGCAGCACTTCTATATCCCCTATACCCGTGAAATTGGACTGATTTCTTTCATGCATGCGTCGATGCATGTTACTGACGTCCCCCCTATATCCATATTAGGGTAACTAACCCGAACCAGTCGTTCATCGTCTCGTGCCAAACTCTCCAAGTTAACTTGTCTGTTTTCCTTATCATGAGAATCCGATGGCTTATTATTGGGGCCCTTGTCACCTTTCATCTGCTTTGGTTTCACCGCAAAAGGGGTACGGGAGGTCACTTTTCCGGCACCTTCTCCACTACGGAGACGATACCAATTAACCCCTTGATCATTGATCAACCGCTTAAATCTAGAAGAAAGCTTAATACTTGAATCTCCTCCGTCTTCACTACTAGCATCCGACTGATACTCGTCCATCTCCTCCTCCACATCACCATCTGTCTCTAGTCCCTGTCGACTCAGATCTAATCCCTTGTCACCTGGATCCGGCGGTTCAAAAAATTTAGATTCAACAGACTTCTCTTTGGTTACGTGCTCCATAAAAGGTGTGTCTAATATTACGTACGCTTAGACAGACTTAGCCCACTTTTTTTCCGGCCACCACCACGCCGAAAAACCAAGATCGCCGGAGAATACCCTGGATAGGGTTTAGGGTTTTAGGGTTTAGAATTTAGGGTCTGGGGTCTAGGGTGTAGGGACTAGGGTTCTTCCTTCTCGTACCTTCGGTTTCAATTTCTCGAGTAGATTCCCTTTTATCTAGATATCCTGTTTCAAGACTGTTCCTAGGACCTTTCAATCCCCTAGCGTGCTTTTTCTGATTGCCAAAATTATCTATGCCCTTAGTACACCCCTCGCCTTCCACGCTGGACATACTTAACTGGTTACCCTCCAGATCTCTAACCTTTCTTTTTCCAACCTTGCATAACACCGATTATAGGCCATGCCATTTTTGAAGTCCCATAAGAGCCAGATTATCCTTGTAGCAGAACTCAAAAGCCATATCCTCTTCAGAGAGTCCCCATATAGATTTCATACGATTATAAAGGTTTGTAACTTCCACCTCATCTTCCTTATTCTTTGTTTCTTCATTGTGTTTACACACCCGCATCCAGTCAATAGAATGAACCTCACCTTCAACCATATTATTCCAGTTATCCAGGAGGTTTACTTACAACAGGTGTTGCATGTTCGCGTCAACTACATTGGTAATTCGTGGAAAAAAGCCAATATTTTCAGGCATATTATTAAGTTTACAATTACTAACCTCTTCACAATTTATCCCCGATGAGAATGCCTTTTGTTTAAAGCTTTGATCCGAGTTAACTTCCTTCTCTTCACCCTCTTCCAGATCACCATTCAGGGGAGCCGACATGAAAGAAGAGATGTTATTTAGAATTGAATCACCAGCATATTCCATGTTCATCTGCACTGTCTCCCCGTCAATATGGCTATCAACATGAGATGGCGTAGAAGTTTCAACAATCCCATCCACTCCACTCTGCAGCACTTCTATATCCCCTATACCCGTGAAATTGGACTGATTTCTTTCATGCATGCGTTGATGCATGTTACTGACGTCCCCCCTATATCCATATTAGGGTAACTAACCCGAACCAGTCGTTCATCGTCTCGTGCCAAACTCTCCAAGTTAACTTGTCTGTTTTCCTTATCATGAGAATCCGATGGCTTATTCTTGGGGCCCTTGTCACCTTTCATCTGCTTTGGTTTCACCGCAAAAGGGGTACGGGAGGTCACTTTTCCGGCACCTTCTCCACTAAGGAGACGATACCAATTAACCCTTTGATCATTTATCAACCGCTTAAGTCTAGAAGAAAGCTTAATACTTGAATCTCCTCCGTCTTCACTACTAGCATCCGACTGATACTCGTCCATCTCCTCCTCCACATCACCATCTGTCTCTAGTCCCTGTCGACTCAGATCTAATCCCTTGTCACCTGGATCCGACGGTTCAAAAAATTTAGATTCAACAGACTTCTCTTTGGTTACGTGCTCCATAAAAGGTGTGTCTAATATTACGTACGCTTAGACAGACTTAGCCCACTTTTTTTCCGGCCACCACCATGCCGAAAAACCAAGATCGTCGGAGAATACCCTGGATAGGGTTTAGGGTTTTAGGGTTTAGAGTTTAGGGTCTAGGATCTAGGGTCTAGGGTATAGGGTTCTTCCTTCTCGTACCTTCGGTTTCAATTTCCTGAGTATATTTCCTTTTATCTAGATATCCTGTTTCAAGACTGTTCCTAGGACCTTTCAATCCCCTAGCGTGCTTTTTCTGATTGCCAAAATTATCTATGCCCTTAGTACACCCCTCGCCTTCCACGCTGGACATACTTAACTGGTTACCCTCTAGATCTCTAACCTTTCTTTTTCCAACCTTGCATAACACCGATTGTAGGCCATGCCATTTTTGAAGTCCCATAAGAGCCAGATTATCCTTGTAGCAGAACTCAAAAGCCATATCCTCTTCAGAGAGTCCCCATATAGATTTCATACGATTATAAAGGTTTGTAACTTCCACCTCATCTTCCTTATTCTTTGTTTCTTCATTGTGTTTACACACCCGCATCCAGTCAATAGAATGAACCTCACCTTCAACCATATTATTCCAGTTATCCAGGAGGTTTACTTACAACAGGTGTTGCATGTTCGCGTCAACTACATTGGTAATTCGTGGAAAAAAGCCAATATTTTCAGGCATATTATTAAGTTTACAATTACTAACCTCTTCACAATTTATCCCCGATGAGAATGCCTTATGTTTAGAGCTTTGATCCGAGTTAACTTCCTTCTCTTCACCCTCTTCCAGATCACCATTCAGGGGAGCCGACATGAAAGAAGAGATGTTATTTAGAATTGAATCACCAGCATATTCCATGTTCATCTGCACTGTCTCCCCGTCAATATGGCTATCAACATGAGATGGCGTAGAAGTTTCAACAATCCCATCCACTCCACTCTGCAGCACTTCTATATCCCCTATACCCGTGAAATTGGACTGATTTTTTTCATGCATGCATTGATGCATGTTACTGACGTCCCCCCTATATCCATATTAGGGTAACTAACCCGAACCCGTCGTTCATCGTCTCGTGCCAAACTCTCCAAGTTAACTTGTCTGTTTTCCTTATCATGAGAATCCGATGGCTTATTCTTGGGGCCCTTGTCACCTTTCATCTGCTTTGGTTTCACCGCAAAAGGGGTACGGGAGGTCACTTTTTCGGCACCTTCTCCACTACGGAGACGATACCAATTAACCCCTTGATCATTGATCAACCTCTTAAGTCTAGAAGAAAACTTAATACTTGAATCTCCTCCGTCTTCACTACTAGCATCCGATTGATACTCGTCCATCTCCTCCTTCACATCACCATCTGTCTCTAGTCCCTGTCGACTTAGATCTAATCCCTTGTCACCTGGATCCGGCGGTTCAAAAAATTTAGATTCAACAGACTTCTCTTTGGTTACGTGCTCCATAAAAGGTGTGTCTAATATTACGTACGCTTAGATAGACTTAGCCCACTTTTTTCCGGCCACCACCACGCCGAAAATCCAAGATCGCCGGAGAATACCCTGGATAGGGTTTAGGATTTTAGGGTTTAGATTTTAGGGTCTAGGGTCTAGGGTTCTTCCTTCTCGTACCTTCGGTTTCAATTTCTTGAGTAGATTCCCTTTTATCTAGATATCCCGTTTCAAGACTGTTCCTAGGACCTTTCAATCCCCTAGCGTGCTTTTTCTGATTGCCAAAATTATCTATGCCCTTAGTACACCCCTCGCCTTCCACGCTGGACATACTTAACTGGTTACCCTCCTGATCTCTAACCTTTCTTTTTCCAACCTTGCATAACACCGATTGTAGGCCATGCCATTTGTGAAGTCCCATAAGAGCCAGATTATCCTTGTAGCAGAACTCAAAAGCCATATCCTCTTCAGAGAGTCCCTATATAGATTTCATACGATTATAAAGGTTTGTAATTTCCACCTCATCTTCCTTATTCTTTGTTTCTTCATTGTGTTTACACACCCGCATCCAGTCAATAGAATGAACCTCACCTTCAACCATATTATTCCAGTTATCCAGGAGGTTTACTTACAACAGGTGTTGCATGTTCGCGTCAACTACATTGGTAATTCGTGGAAAAAAGCCAATATTTTCAGGCATATTATTAAGTTTACAATTACTAACCTCTTCACGATTTATCCCTGATGAGAATGCCTTATGTTTAGAGCTTTGATCCGAGTTAACTTCCTTCTCTTCACCCTCTTCCAGATCACCATTAACGGGAGCCGACATGAAAGAAGAGATGTTATTTAGAATTGAATCACCAGCACATTCCATGTTCATCTGCACTATCTCCCCGTCAATATGGCTATCAACATGAGATGGCGTAGAAGTTTCAACAATCCCATCCTCTCCACTCTGCAGCACTTCTATATCCCCTATACCTGTGAAATTGGATTGATTGCTTTCATGCATGTTACCGACGTCCCCCCTATATCCAGATTAGGGTAACTAACCCGAACCAGTCTTTCATCATCTCGTGCCAAACTCTCCAAGTTAACTTGTCTGTTTTCCTTATCATGAGAATCCGATGGCTTATTCTTGCGGCCCTTGTCACCTTTCATCTGCTTTGGTTTTGCCGCTAAAGGGGTACGGGAGGTCACTTTTTCACTACGGAGACGATACCAATTAACCCCTTGATCATTGATCAACCGCTTAAGTCTAGAAGAAAGCTTAATACTTGAATCTCCTCCGTCTTAGCTACTAGCATCCGACTGATACTCGTCCATCTCCTCCTTCACATCACCATCTGTCTCTAGTCCCTGTCGACTCAGATCTAATCCCTTGTCACCAGGATCCGGCGGTTCAAAAAACATAGATTCAACAGACTTCTCTTTGGTTACGTGCTCCATAAAAGGTATGTCTAATATTACGTAGGATTAGACAGACTTAGCCCACTTTTTTTTCCGGCCACCACCACGCCGGAAAACCAAGATCGCCAGAGAATACCCTGGATAGGGTCTAGGGTCTTAGGGTCTAGGGTCAGGTGTCAGGTGTCAGGGGTCAGGGGTCAGGGGTCTAGGGTCTGGGGTCTGGGGTCTGGGGTCTGGGATTTAGGGTTTAGGGTTTTTTTTTTTTGGGAAAGGGCAATGCCTAGGTAAATATTATTAAAAATGAATAGAGAGAAAACAAACAAAGTGCATTTCTATCCCTGGACATGTACCAAAGGAAGAAACCACACGCAAAACAAACTAAAACAAACCAAACTAAACAAGCAAACTAATCCAACCGATCTAAGAGTAATCTTAGAGACACCCGTAGACATCATTTTTGCTGTTCCATCCGTTTCTGACTCAACTTCCTCCCCATCATCTTTGATCAACGAATAGTAGTACTCTTTTAAATCCGTAAACCATGTCTTTAAAACATCAGGGTCAGGGATGGTTTTTTCTTTAACATACCTCATGGCGAACTTCTTCAATGTAGCATTTAACTCCGGAAAACCATCATCAATCTGGTTGACATCATCCAAAGCCTCAAAGGGGTTAGAAACCGTCACTCGGGTAATCACATTGGGCCTAGCATGGCCCAGAGGTTTACTTGGGCCTGGTTTACTAACATGTAGACTTGGGATTTGCACTCTAGGTTTTGGGCCATTGTTTTTCTTCTTTTTCTTTGTCACTTTAATGAATCCATCTTCCATTATATCTTTTCCTTTAGTTCTTGCAATTTGAGGATCCACACAAACCGGATCAACAACCCGTGGTTCAACACGTGGTTCAGCAATCGGATCAACAACCCTTGATTGCAGGGGGGGTTTATGAATATCCTCATTATGACCAAACACACCACATTTCCTGCATAGGGGGGGTTTCCATCTGTACACTAAATCAAGATAGGCTACTTTACCTGGAATATTTCTACGAGAGGGGAAAGAAACTTTAACTCGGTCCGGTAAGCCATTAGAAGCATTCGCATCCACTAGTACACGTGCATAGTTCATCGGGCCCTCTTTCTTTTCACATCTTTCATAAGTAACTTGATCCATCAATAAAGGTTTCCCCACACAACTAGCAATTTGACCAATGTTTCCTCCATTCCAAAGACACAAAGTAAGGTCCTTGATACCCACCCAAACTGGAACATTTTGCAAATCCGGTTTAGACAAGATAGTATCCGGTTCCCAGACTTGCAAAACCAATGGGACATTTTGTACTAACCATGGATTTCTATCCAGAACCTGCATCATGCCATCCTCAATATCAAACTTGAAAAAGAAAAATCCTCCCCGATTCATATTGATCGACTTCAACCCATACTTATGCCACATTTTGATTAGATTTTCTTTGACCACTTGAAAAGACATGTTAGTACCCACAAAGTACCCGTACAGTTGGGTACTATAATTATTAAAACTTTTTGCCATAAAGTGACTATTTAGATTAACAATTACCTCCCCGTTATCGTCACGTTTAGGCGGATCATAGCATAATCTTCCTTCCCCATCTTCCATGGTTTTTCTCTCCAATAATTGTTGAAATAAATCCAGGTTCCAATACTTCGCCCCACGGATCGGGTCATAAGCCGGCATGTCACTATCAAATTTTAACCCATTTACCTCATTGTCCGAAAAAGGGTTTTGCCTTGAATGATCCCCTTCCTGTTTTGAACCATGTCCCAAGTTAGGCACCACTTCAACTTCATTTAATTGAATAATCCCTTTGTGACAGTCAACTTGCATAGTCTCGGACGTAATTCTTTCCCCCGGTTCTGGGCTCAGCCCTATAGCATGCATGGCTTCATGATTGGTATCCAACATAGAAGAACCCACAACCGGTTCAATAGGCCCATCCAAGGCTGGTCCCGGACCAACGCCTGTCACATAACCAGGAGCCTGCATCTCCGGTCCAGTTCCCG